>CM068307.1:42667989-43340489 GCA_034768735.1 Schistosoma mekongi
TGACTACAATTTCGAAGAAGCACTCCTTAGCGAATGTGGAAAGTAAAGAACACCTAACTGCAGAAATACCTATTTCACCTTTGTAATAATAAACGTTTTTTTAATATTTACTTAGAGCTGTATTCTTCCCAAAATTCTTACTATAATTTTAGTTGTTGACGCGTCAAGTACTACTACTTTGAGGCATATTAGTTTGTTCATAGAAGACTGATTGCTTTTTAAAAGAAGTCTATATCAAGAGTCCATAGAGAGCTCATTCAAAACGACTATTCTAATTAGCCTTATGATGTTGATCAGAATAATGTTCTATAATAATTCATATTTTAAAACAAATTAATTCAAATCGTAGATAGTTTGCTGACACAACTAAATCTGAATTTAGCCTAATTTTATAAAGTTGACCGTTTACAGGTTTTTGCTAGGCGTTCAATAGTCATTTCAATCAGTATTCTAGACACCACTATTGTTAAACTGAATTCATTGGAATTATAATAAGATGATCTCATTCGTTTCTTACAGAGTTAGATGACCAATTATCTATACTAGTAAGAACATTTACTGGAATCATGTTCAACCTAACTCCTGAGAGTGGATCATCTTTCTCAAAGACCTTTGAAGCTAGTCTATTAGGTTACTCTGTCCTCCTTGGCAAGAATCATAAGAAGGTCTATCAAGGTTACTCATTATGACTATTTAGGGATAATGAGTAACGATAAAGTAGTTGAAATTTAACTTAGGTGCTCTATGAAGTGCTCCACCTTTCTTTCTAAATATTTAGACTGTGAGCAGATAATAATTTCATCAATTTTAAAGATTGCCTAACTAAATAATTGATTTTTTTTAATTTCAGTTACCTTCATTAATCTAAAAATTAATTTAGTGTTACCTATGGTTGTTGTGTTTTTCCATCACATTTGAATTCATCGGTCGATATTGTTTGGAATTGTTTTACAGATTCTTTATTAGTCTAAATCAATGTTATCTTCAGCTTCTCCACTATATTCTCAACCATAATAGATGAATATATAATAAGTTCACTTGTATACTTTATAAGAATCTAATAACCCATCAATTTAAGACGAAACTCATTTTACTTTGGTTATAACATACCTCATAATTATTAATTAACTTTCTTACATCATTCTACAATTTAAGACATATGAATAGAATGTATTTGTAAATAATCTCAGCGGATGAAATTAAAGAATATATTCGATAACTTTGATCTTGGTTATTTCCCTGAAGAAGCTGGGACCAGATTGTCGAACGAAACGTTGGAATTTTTCTTTAATTTCATCCGCTGAGATCATTTACAAATACATTCTATTCATATGTCTTACATACACTCGGCGCCCAATTTTTGTAAATATTTTCGTTCTTTGATGGACGAAAATACCTATAAAATTCTACAATTTATATTCATCAATTGAACAGTTGTCTATATAAATATCGTCATCTTATCAATTGTTTTTAACAGATTATTACATAATTCTAAGTCTATTGCATAACTTATTCTTAATACATGAATACTTTTCATCTTATCATAGTAATAATTATGAACCATTCTACTGAATTATTATTTACATTAGATAACTTAGTATCTTTATGATCACTTTTCGTGTGATCATAAAATAAGTAACTGAATTTAAAACATACACTCAAAAACAAAAAACAAAATTTTTCTATGATTTATTACATAGTTCTACTTTTTTTTTCTTTGATAAAAAAACGAATGAAAACATGAGATGGTCATTCTTATGATGAATGATATTAAGTTACTAAGTGTACCCTTCCTCATCCAACCACCCACCCACCCACCCATTCACACACACACACACACACACACACACACACACACACACACACACACACACACACACACACACACACACACACACACACACACACACACACACACACACACACACACACACACACACACACACACACACACACACACACACACACACACACACACACACACACACACACACACACACACACACACACACACACACACACACACACACACACACACACACACACACACACACACACACACACACACACACACACACACACACACACACACACACACACACACACACACACACACACACACACACACACACACACACACACACACACACACACACACACACACACACACACACACACACACACACACACACACACACACACACACACACACACACACACACACACACACACACACACACACACACACACACACACACACACACACACACACACACACACACACACACACACACACACACACACACACACACACACACACACACACACACACAATGTTTCTATCTAACTATCAATGTAGAAGAAGTGTTCCCCTATTATTGTTCTATTTTCTAGTGTTATTCAATTGTATGTGCTTATTCATTAATTAATTACGTGTTTATTAATTAAAACAAATTAAAAAATGAATTGAGTAAAAAGAAAAAAATTTCAATGGATACCAGTGTTCAGAATCAATAAACGTATTTTTCTTTTTTGATGATAGATCTATTGAAAGTCATGATAGTTGTGGTCCATATATATATATATATATATATATATATATATATATATGTATATATATTAAGGAATCACTACTTGACTGTCTCTTACAGTATTAAAATATTAGTTTATTACGTAATCACCTATAAGAAAGATTGGGACATTAAAACGAAGTATTTTGGTATGTATTTATGAAATATTTGGAGGATATTTTAAATTCATTGATAAACTTCAATCATATATCTGTTTATAAATTATCAATAAAAGGTGTTGTTTAGGTTTAGTCAAGAGAGAATGATTAACCTATGCTGGTCGACACTTATTGTTATCAAAGTTTGTCTGCAATCGCGAAAAAAATTAATGAATCTCAGAGAAACCCAGAATCAATCAGTTGAACAGTTTGTGCTATTTATCATTGAGCTATTTGAGCAGCAACTGTTTCCTTATAGAACTGAGATGTATATAATAAATGATCATTGAATGGTGACTAATATCATGTTTTTTCAAGCTGTTTTTTGTACTGATCGAATTTTATTAATCAAACAATGCTTAACATGGTACTGGTCATTATACAATGATCAGTCAATTTATATATTGTTGTTAATATTTAATTTTCATGCTACATTTTGCCTATATATTTCAAATTGTCATATATCCTTAGGTAATATATATATATATTTAAGTATTTCTCACATTTAGTAATCCCTTCCTCGTAATGTTCAATGTTGAACGATGTAGAAATAGTTGAAAATGTAGTTATAAACAGTGGCATCAGTTCAGAAAATAATTGCTTTGCTATTAACCAAGTAATCCATGTACTTACGATCTTTTTGAGGTCAATACTTTAAGACACTGAGTGACATAGGTTAAAATCAATCATAGATTCTCAAACATTATTATTACTTTTACTATTGTACATGTATAATGTTCTACATTGTTTTCGATTGACTGACTAACACTACATAGTGTTATTTGCACAGTGTTTTTTTTGGTTATTTAAGATATATAGTTCTGTATTCTTTGTTCATAAATATTGTATACTGAATTAAAAGTTTGACTGTATAAATTCTACTTTCCCGCCAAATCTAAATTAAAACAAAATTAGTAGAAGAACAATATTGTGTCTTGAATATTTTACTTTACTAGATATTAATATCTCTATGACAATATGAATATGTAAAGTTAATCAAGGTGATTTATTTGACAACTGTTCTAATGATATAAATGGATTACAGAAGTTATTATAATCAATGTAAAGTGAAAATCGTTAGTTACAGGATAAGTTTACTAGGACTAATGATAGGAAAAATCAAAACAACTTAAATAAATACTTAGATGAAATTAATTAGAATTTGATAAAAGTAAACATTTTTAAAGCAAATAGTCATTAAAATTTATTACGTAAGAAGAAGTGTATGAATCGACACAATAAAATAGATGGTAGAGATGATATTCTAAAAAAGGTATTAAAGGGAAGAAATGAAAACAAGATCAATAACAACAAAGGATATATAGGATTCATTTGTTTAGTTTTATTTGGCTAAGAATGAGATAGAGGTACTATATATTTCTTCTAGGTAAATAAACTATTGTTGTTTGTTCGAATCCATATAGCTTCTGATATACGTAATAAGAGGATTCGGACAGAATCTGAGATATGTGAGATATTACTGTATATTATTTTAAATTACTTAGTTTTCACAATCTCATCGCCCGTATGTATCAGATGAGCTAAGATAGAACTGCGTACACACCGTGTTTGATCTTTTTCAAGTCATAGTGTAAAGTGTTCTTTTATTCGTTTATTATGTTGCATGATAGTATACCTTAACAAACGGGACCAACTGAACTAATATATGTACATAGAAGGGACAAATTTCGGTAACTTACTGTAAGCTCAATTTTAGTAGACTTTTTCCTTTCAAAATTGGTAAATGAACCCCACGTGGATACTATCTTTGCACTTCACTTTTACAGTCGTTAAATCAATGATGCTTTTATAATCGTTGATCATAATGCATCTACAGAAGGATCACTAATGTAGTTTAACAGTTTATACTCAGTTTTCACTTATACTTATAAAAATGAACAAAATAATGAATTGTATTTCCCCCGACATTTCATTGAACAGACACGAAATGGACAGGTAAACAGAATTGCATGCAGAAAAAATCTTAATATCAGTTAATACACTCACTTTTATTGCTTCACATCCATACTGTAGAAAATAAATCACGTTAGATGCCTAACTAACAAAGAAGAAAAGATTTACTCAGGAGACACTACAAAGCTATTAGTTTACACTTCTTTACTAAAGTAAATAATTTGCAATGGTTTGTATTTTGTAGTTGTTAGTGTTTAAAACTGCAACATATCTAACATAACAATAGTTGATGTCAATGAATAGTGACCTAAATGTTAAGCTTATTCTTAACTACTTGTTATCACGCTGTATGTAAACTGTTGAGTGATCTGAGACTCTCTTTAGTATTCGAACCAGGGTCATACATATTGAAAGTTCGAGACATGACTACAATGCTATTTAATTCATAATTCAGACCACATAATATCCCTTGTCAACCGATTATTTCTGAATAGTGACCATTATTATATCGTTGTATCATTGTTCAAATTCTACGTTTTGTTACGGATTAGTGGTTTACAGTTTGCAAGAAGTCCTTATTTAAGATAACAACATTCTTTAGTTGAAACTTGTTTCTAATGGTGTTTTGTTGATATCCGTTTATTGTCAAACTAGTTCTTTAGTAGTATATACAACAATGTTGTGTTTAGTAACATACTAAGAGATCACTCATTAGTATATAACTTCATGTTACCCAATCTCAGTCAGTATAATATCAGGTCACTGAACGTAGTAACACCAATAACTAAATTTATGTTTTGGAGTGAACAACGGTAGATTAGTAAACACATAAACTTCTTATTGCAATCGGAGATCAATTGTGTCAAAACATGTTGGTGGTTACTTTTTTGATTGTCAATTAATGTGACTCTAGTTAAAATTAAGTAGACTGCGGAGGGTAGTAGTTACAAGTTACACCGATATACCATGATGATGTGTGTTAAACAATAGGAAATTCGAATCTTCTTACCTCAGTTAGTTACTTAAATACTGTATTACATAGAAACCATTACTCAAAAATAAGAGCCTTTATTCAAATGATTATGCTTGCTATGTGTAATGACGACCGAGGGTTTGTAGAAACCAAATTTAACCTACCATTAATTCATTTTCTTTTTACTTTACACTTCCAATTCAGAATGCAGCAGATTGATTCAAAACTTTAAATCAGCTCCACTACTCGGAAGAAGTAAACATATCAACAACTCTGTCTGTTACTCCAGCATAAAAATGCCACCATCTAAACTACATTTACACAAAACAAAAGAATCAAACCAAAAGATATTACATAGTAATTCAACTGATAATTCTGTTATTTATAGTCATCATAATGATAGTATCGATTCAATTCATACTACATTGAAAACGACTCAACTCTATTATCCATTGAAACATTGTAAAATTATAAATAATAATAACGATAATGATGATTTATTGTATATAACAAGTTTAAAACAGCAACAACAACAACATGATAAGATCAATAGTCATATTAAATCACCATTACAAATGCCTGTGACAAAATTGCCTAAACCACTTACATATAAACAAAGTAAATTGATCAACGATAAGTCAGAGTAAGCAATATCATTTGTTCTTATATTGTTGCTATTATACTGTTCAGTATTGTTTTTCTGTTTTACAAAAATGTCCTTATAATAATAGAATGGTATCAATTATGTAATAAATGATTTATTACTTTTATATACACTACTCACTACTGATAGTACAACTTATTCAAGTATTCATTTATAAAGTATAGTGACGCAGTAGGGCTTACAACTACCTAAACAAAAAACTGGACTCATGATTTCTGTATCTACAAGTTTTTCAATGATCTATCATTTTATCGTTCATTTAGTGAGTGAGTTATATACAATATGTATTTTATATTAAGCATTTAAAGTTATCATCATTATCATCATCTGATATCCATGTACATTTTAAGTGTTGTAGTTTGTATATGATAGATGAAAACTAAGAAGTTAATGCTACACCTTTAATTGAATCATTACTTGAATTTATTCACACACTCTAATGTTAACATTTACATTAGGATTCAAACATACAGCCAATTTATATAAAATGTTCTCGTATTTTTTAAGTGTGGCTGTTAAAACTGAGTAGGTCAGTTGAAAAGATTATATATATATAACTCCAGTCGAGCATACTTTCATCACGATTCTTTGTGTTCTATCTTTGACATTCTGAAAGTAGCATTAACAGATAACCCTATCACATGTGCCAGAAACCTGAAACACTGTGATTTATTAATTATTAATGTTTACCCATCTTACCTTTATACTTCTTCTCCGCTTATGTTAGTATTCTTGTACCGATCTTTCAATTACTTCATCAATTTTACCAGTATCATTAAATGATGGTTTTAAACTTCTCAATAATGTATCAGCGTGTATAACATGGCATTAATTAAACCACTGAAAGTAAGAGATATCCATTAATATCTCCAAACTGGCTACTGAATAAGATGAAATCCATTACAGTAGTAGCAAGATGATTTGTCTTTTAACAGACTTCAATCATTATTCATATAATCATTGTGCATCAATAGAAATAACGTGTGAATACAAAATCATCTACTCTCTCCCTACGAATTTCCATGTTTACCAACTTACTATAGTCACATTTAAGGAATTTTCATAATATTCCTACCCATTGTAGATGACATTTTTCAAACAACAGGAAAGCATATCATTGTTATACATTTTGAATATTGTTTCACAGTCGTCTTGATGATAATAGGACATCTCTTATTAGTTGTTTAGAAGAATTTTCTGAGAATTGTTCATTTCTCCTACTATAATTGGGATGGTTATTTTTGTAGAGATTGATTATTTATTTGATTGAATATGTCACAGATTGATTTTGAAAGGGTACCATTGGGAAACTGGTCGCACTGGTGAAGAGTTCCACACTAGAACGATACAGCTGTCCATTGCTCCCTGGTTTCCAATGGTATCCTGCCAACATCAATCTATGATATATTTAATTGAATTGTCTAAACAATTTTATTGAAAATACCTCCAAGATTTCATAAAAAATTATCTTCATCAAATTAAACGTTTCATATATCAGTGTAATTGTATTAATTAATCTTTTAATTACCTACATGATTACAATTGTAACTAAGTAATTGTAGTTGATTCTAATAAATTTTAAAAATCAAAAAAAAAAAACTTATAATCTAGAATATTCAATATTGATTATTGAAAATTTCTCTTGATAACAATGAAAGCAACAATTTGAAATTTATAGAAACTACAAACAAAATTGTATTTGTAGACAATTGTAACACATTGAATTGTGGAAAATTGTTAACATTCAAATAGGAAGGTTGATTTAAACTTCATCATCGGAGGAATAACCAATGATCAAAATTATTGAATATAGACGTGTTATGGCGTGAAGAATGAAAAGAAGAGAGACGGTTTTGGTTGGTAGATGCGAATGCCAATGAAGTGTGTGCTTAGATAACAATGTGCCACTGACCTAAGCCCACTCACCCACCCCCCCCCAGACTGACAATAGGAGAACCAGAATTAGGAACTGGAAACGGAGAGAGCGAGATCGAGATCTGAAAACCGAGATCGTATTACATTTTTAAAAATGTCATTTTATATACATCAAATCAGACCACACATTGAATCAATCACAAATCTAACACTGGTGCAGAACAAAGGAAAGAGTGGCAGTGAATGGGCACAACTTGTAATCAATTAAGTAGACGTAGTTCATAGTAAATTACAATGTACTAAGAGTAAATATACTAAATGTGAGGACAGAGTAGGAGGAACATAACAATCGTAGAAATGAAATGTTTACATTGCTCATGACCAAAATAATTAAAACAGTCCTCCAAAATACAGTTCTGAAAGTTCGTTACTTTTCTTTAATCGCCCGGCGTAACAAAACGTAAATATGAAGTAAACTATCATTATGATTGTTCAGTTGTATTCATAGTATAGACCTATTGCAACAGTTATTACAAGTGAAGCCATTTACTTGATATTATGCATGAAGGAAGGTATGCATACATGTTGTAAAAACATTTGTGCACTTAAGTAGCCCCATTGGTTATGATCCCGGAAAAGAATAGACAATCTAAAGATTTATATGTCCAGTCATATGTATTTGAGAATAAGTAGAAATAAATAGATGTGATGATAATTATTGGTTAAGGAATGAATGCATCAATCGAAATAATTCTAAAGATAATTAATAAATGCATGCGATAAAGTGTTAACGAAGCTAATCGATGGCTGTAAGCCTAATTATAAAAGTTAGCCAAATAATACAGTGATATTCTTTGTAGTCCATAGTATTAGATTGTACAAGGATGTTAGGGTACAAAATAATGTTTGAATTGATTTATTAGACATTAGTTACCATTGTACAGTTTATTTCGTTTTGATTCTCCCATATGTGTAGGGCTTCAGCTGTTAATCTTTCTTTATAAGAACCATACTCTTTTTCATAGAATTCCATCGTATCAAAATTGATTCTGTATCCTGTTTTTATTGAATGTAATACCCCTGCTAACTTATTTCCCAGTCTACTTAGATCTTCAAAGGAATTAGGAAAATGCTTTAAACCAGTATTATATTCGCTTACATTCACATCTAACTATCGTGATGTTTCTTATATGTATATGTGTAGCATTATATTCGTTACATTTAATCTCACAGTGACAGTGTGATGTTGAAATTTTTTATTAATTTTATTGGTTGAGATCGCTTACAAGCCCCATATATTCAAATGTCTTTCATACACTTAGAGCATACGTTTTGCAAATCTGTTCGTTCTTTATTAGACGTAATTGCCTATAAAATTATAAAAACTTTAATATAAATGACCTGTTAAAACATACTACTACATATCTAGTAACCAAGTAACGTTGTCTACATTTTACTATATGTAATAGTGTTGTATACTAAGTAACAATTAGAAAAAAAATCGAATAATGCAAGAACGACAATATTTGGCGAATACTTTGAATTCAAGGTATTTCGTTGCATTCAGCTTCATCAGCTACATACATGCTATTGATGTTAGATACACATGTTGATATTGTCAATTAAAATATTTATCAGATAACATTAGATTATCTAAGTAGTAAAACTGTAAAAAGGTTGAATTTAGAGTATTTATAAATAGATCAGATGAATATTCTAGAATTTTATGACGTAATATGAATAAATGGTTCTAAAATATTTCAATAGGTGACGTAAGAATTAGAGTTCTAGTGAATAGTTGGAAAGGTTAAACTATGTAATTATGAATACTCCGTTATTGTGAATAAGTGAAGAAAAGTATTACGATAGAGAAAAGTAAGGGTATAACTCACCGACTTCTTGGTACCTGTAGTTAGATGAGAAAATTGGATCACTGATCTAATACTACCAGGGTAATTGAAGATTAACTACTGATTTCTTTTGAATACAAAAGTCAGGCTTTAATCTTCTAATTGTACTAGCTTCAACATATTTTAATGGGATCGGTTAATGTTGGTCAAAAGCATTTATTATATCAACTTCATGTTCAGTGTCTGCGAAATTACGCGTAATTGAACTTCTTAAAGTGCTTGTTTCCTTTGTGCAGAAGTTCTATAGGATATGTTCAATAAATCGTGAAAAGACCCGCCTTTCTGTCCTTCCAGTGTACCTGCCTCTGCAGGTAAATGTAATCTGGTCTATACAATTGGAAGTGACATTGGACAGATATTCGTCGACTTTCTGTTTTATTTATTGAACATCATGTTTTTGTAGAGTATCAGTAGTTTTAATTCTTTGATTGGATTGTTTGGCTGCTTGGTCTCCTTTAATTACTAATTGAATAAATAACCTTTTCTTTTCGGGAAATTCGGCTTCGATTTTTTTATTATAACTGTTGCTACATTTCTTTTGTGATTGGAATTTCATCTTCGAGTTTATCGGCAGTGAACAGTCGATTAGCTCTATAGTAGGGTGACTTAACTAACTCGAGTTTATAGCTAATTGGACAAAAGGTATGAAAATTGAGGAATTGCTCATTCCATGTATCTTTCTGCAATATTAATCTTTGGCACGTTCCATCATCTATTTGTCAAGCTCCTAGATCTAGGATTCGGAAGATAATGTCGTGTGTTTGATGTTGGAATGTGCTTCATTAAAGATTTGAAGTAGTTTTTCCGATTAGTTAATGTCGTCGCATATAATAACTATATCATTAACGTATCATCTGTAGAGTGTCATTTACTTTATTGCAAGCATTAACTTTATCTTTTCCAGTTTAGCTATAAATATGTTAGCGAGTACTGGTTCTAAAGGGCTTCCCATTGCTACACCATCAGCTTGGCAGTATAATTTATTATTGAATTGAAATTGGAAGCATTTTGTACATAGCCATATCAGCTGTTTAAGTTGTTTTTTCTGTTTGAATAACTGTTCGGAACGTTGACTTATTATGTCAATAGTCTCTTCTATGGAGATATTGGTAAATAATGCTAATATATCATAGGATACCATTAATTTTTCGGATATATTTAGTTCGTTAACTAGTTCAATAAAATCATATATATCTTTTAAACTAAATACGCCCAGTTTTTACGAATCGGTACTAAGTTGTTGGCCAGCCAGCAAGATAGTTTATATCATGGTAAATTGATCATGGAGATTATTGATCTCATCAGTACATTAGGTTTATGTAGTTTGGCATTCCCATACACGAGTGGTAGACGCGAACCATGTGGTTTTAATTTATTGTATGTCATGCTGTCAATTATCTTTTGTTTTAGTAGTTCTCTAAAATGCTTAGTTACTCGATTTTCTAGTGATACCATATTGTCTTTGTTTGATTTTTCTACTTTGAATTATGAAAATACAATTGAAAAACACTAACATACAGGAAAAGAGTTTTTCAATGTTCAATGTTTTTTTCTAACATAGACAACTATGACAGAATTAACACTTAATTTGTATCATACGTATAAATTTTGAAGTGAGTATTGAGATAGTAATCTGTAGTTTTCATTATGAGTTCTGACTTTCAATAGTTTTACACTCAGTATATATGGCTATACTACAGAGATATGATCTGAGAATTGTTCTACGCTGTTGAAATGAACTATTGAGAAATGAACTTAATTACTGACAGGGTACCATTGGACAGCCATTTCATTCTAGTGTAGAAATCCTTAGCAGTACGCATATTAAATTTCGCTTTCATGGGCTTCAGTTTGACAAACATCTAACCCTCTACACCACTGAATTGGCATCCTATAGTAGAATTCCCACTTCCACCAATTTGTGATATATAGCGTGGCGGCCACTCATTGCCATTAGTGATAACTGTCTCACTCTCGACAAGTTTGAACTCCATCGCTATATATCACAAATTAATGGATGTGGGATTTCTGCCAACATCAATCTGTGACCTATTCAATCAAATAAAAATATTAATCTTCACAAATAGAGCCATCTCAATTTAACCAAATATTTACTTGTTTTATGTTTAGCTACATTTAGTATTGTCCAACAGTATACAGTTTTAGTTAGACGTAAATGAAACTTGTTGAATTTTATAAAATGAGTGATATAATATTTATAATATTCCAATGAGTAGAAATTAAAATTTTAGATGTTTCGCAGTTTAGAGAAAGTCACTTCTTCAGTAAATAAATAAACAATTGAATTGAACTAACACAACATTAAATAATACACAAAGATATCGATCAAAATTGAAACAGTTTAGCATTATCAGAATATAAGTCTGATTGTGTCAAGTTATTCAAGTCAAGTTGGATTTAAAATGTTATATACTTGTATATATGCACTATGGATTGGTATGTAGAAGAAGACAAGTTGTATATGTGTTAACATGAACGAAATTTTGATACATTCTGATTATAGTCACTTGGATAGAAAGCCCATGTTAGATGATTAGTAAGGCCTTCTTTTTACAAAACACAGTTCACTTTAACCATATGTAAAGTATTCCACCTATTCGTCTTTCTCTATAATTGGGAAAAAAACATTTTGTCGATAATTTGGATATTTTAAATATCAATTTTATGATTGTGGTGGGTAATATGTATTGCTATTACTGATTTAATTTGTAAATTTTATAGTTAAACAGGATTATTAACAGGTTGTTTAGTGCAGCTTTTATGTTCTTTAGCAGGAGTTTTGATTTCTCGAGAAGACTCTCCAATGTGGAAAATATCATAATCAACACAATCTAACCTGTAGACGGAATTCTGTGTAACGGTGAAAGGGATGTTGTCCTTTATTTTAACTAATGCACCTCAAATAGTGTTCGTAGTCTTGTAGAGTGTTCATATTCCATGTTGTCTTACAATCCTTTACAATTCTACGGTTGCTTCATGGTGATATGATAGAACAACGGTACCAATTCACGACATTTAATTAGATTTATTATTAGTCAATAATAGGTCATTTCGACTTGTATATTGTTAATAATATTCATTGGAAACTTATTAAATGGTAAGATGGTGATTATATTTTTATATTCAGATTTCTTATCATTTTCTGATATAATGAGTTTATTGGTCCTTCTGAATAAGTTTAGAGCCAGGAATAAACTGGCACTGAATGGATGTATTGAATCGAAATCGATATATCGATTTGAGTGCGTAGGTTTGCGAGCTTCATTCAAATTTCTTTTGACTAGTCAGTCTGAAAATGACAACTCATTGTGCTCATCTTCACTTTCTGATGTGAATTTGATTTGTGAAGATAGAATGTTGATTCGTTTTGAGAAAATATTCAGGAGTCTTTTTAATGATGACGAAAATGTCATCTACATACCTGAGCCAAACAAGTGACACTATTAATAATATGAGACTGAATATGAACCATGAATAGATTTGCTATGATTGGTGAAACTGAGAGAACCTATCGCCATTCCTTCATTTTGTTTGTAAACAATCTCCCTTGTAAATGAATAGAATTGAATTCATGCATAGTTTTAAGAATTTTATGATTAAACTGATACTTAATGAACAGCAGCTGGATAATGTATGATCATAAGCCCGTAAACCATTAATAAAGTCTAGATAAGAATCATTTAGAATATTCGTATATAAAGATACAACATCACAACTTATCATTGTTTCATTATCTTTCACTATTAACTTATATTGATTTCGATTTATTCTATGGTATATTATTTAGTCTTATGTTGATTCGATCCCGTTATTTATTTATCCTCCTAAGAAGTGGCTTGTACTAAGCCGTGGAACGTCAGGAATTTTAATTTCTACTGATTGGAATATAGTTAATATACACATATCATTGATTTCTAATGTTGATGAAGCTTATTATTATCATCAACTCTCGTATTATTTCATACACAACATTCTCTTTATTATTTCAAAATGAGTAGGAACAACAGCTTCAGTCTATAAAAAATCAACGGGAATATACAAGTTTATCCTAATACCAATGTGCCCGTTGCACAAGTGAGACTGTCTTGACTCAGTAGTCTAGTGGTGAACGCAGTGGCGTTCAACACGAAACGGACTGAGTTCGAATCCCAGTGTGGACATCAACATTGGGATGCAGGTACATCCAATCAATGAGTCCCAAATAGTGCAAAACGGGCGTCCTGGATTCCACTTGCCAGTCACAATCCAACTTATATAACAACTATTTGCTCAGATCAAAATCAATTCATTCTATGTCGATAGTGAATAGACTATTGTAACAGAAATAGTAAAACAAAATACTAGTCAAAATTTTAGTGATTATATAATAAAAAGATAGAAAAGACATTGTTAAAGTTGGATTGTGATAGATAAGTGGAATCCAACTCTAACATTACTTGTGTACTATCGATGTATCGAAGCAATCCGCTTAGGATGAATATATGACAACAGAGATTACTTAATTTTAGTCTATGACAAATCAACGGGAAGATTCATACACATTGTAAATACATAGAAAGGAAATAGTTGACAACACTTGAATGCATGATATGAATTAAGTTCAGTCATCAAAATCAAAATGTGATTTGATGACATAACTAAATGAATTAAACTTAATTGCATAAAAACAGTGATATAACAAACTGAATCTGACAGATAATAATGTAATCGAGTGATTTGGATGTGAGGAAGCAACAATATCGATGACTCAATGAAATGACAGTTAAGTTACTAAGATAAAGACGGATAACCGTCTTTAGCAGCGATCGTGTCAGCAAATTATAGAAGATTTGAAGTTTTCTGCCTATCGAATACAATAAAGCATTGCAAAATATTAATCTAGTGTTTTGTTCTAATCAAATATTCATAATATTAAATATTTCTGTTTCCCTAAATCGTAGAATCGTTTGCTCATGTTCATGAAATTGTAGAGAGGTTCTCGTTTCCATTCTGTCAGTATACCATCTATAACAGATATACACGAACCTGAAGTAGTGGGGTAACATGAGAGAGGCACCTGTTGATTTTTAGTTGTTTCGGTTAGTATACCTTTACCTACAACGTAACTAACTTTGTATAGTAATACATTCTCTATAGTACTGTGTTGAACCTTCTTCTGATTGTTTCTGCAATATAATCACCATTGAAAATCAAGTCTTATAATTATAATTATAATTCTTATTATTCAGTAATGACAACTATAAGTGTCCAAGTGACCAATCTCAAATAGAATCTAGACACAGGCATTTTAATATGGTAGGATTACAATTCAATGCTAAGCATCAGAAAAACAAATGTATACTCTTACTAGTAATTATAGTATTAAGTAGCTTATCTACTTAACTGTTGTAGATTAATTAAAAATCTTATTGTACAATATCATTGAGGATATCTATTTCAACACATGAAAGCTAGCAAATTATTATCTTTGATATTGATAGAATTTTATATAAGATTGTCAAAATACATTTAAGGTAAAGTAGATTTCTTCGATAACAATGACTAATGATTACACAATGCAGTGAAATAATTAAAATCAGTAAGTTACGTAATTCGAATTCAGATTTGTTTCTAATCTAAAAGGAGTATCTTCTCCGAAATAAGTAAAAATCATGGTGTTATATGTACTCAGTATAAAATAAACTCTAATTAGTAAGAAAAGACGTTACAGTGATGACGTAACCGTTTTCCATTAATATTCGCATAATTTGTATATAATCCACTTAAGAATGTTGTTATCATATAATTTCGTAAGTGAATTCAGGAAAACAATTACAGTAGGATTTTGCATTAAATGTAATCATAATTCTATGAATAGACAAGACGGTAGATAGCTGTAACCGTTAAGGTTATCTGTGAAGTTTTCATTGTTCACTCGATATGTTAAACTACCAGTTTAATCTATTCTGTTATTTATTTAGTGATTGACAGTTTGAATACAAGTTGCATCAAATTTATCATTATAGGTATTCAGAGTTATTCTCATATTGTATAAAATAAGCATATCCATTATGCAGCAACTAAACATCCTGGATGAAAAGTTTAAAAGAATAAAGTGTTTAATTATAATTAGGTCGTATTTGGATCTCGCAGCTGATTTATCATGGAGTGAAATTAATCACTCTCTGTTGACTTATGTGCATGTTGAGAAAAACGCCTCAAAGTAACGATAGTTCACAAGTATTGTATGAGTTGGATTGTGACTGGCAAGTGTAGTCTAGGAACCACTTTTAATCCTATTTAAGACTCGTCAGCTGGATATACTTACATCCCAGTGATGATATTCACACCAGGACTAGGACTCAGCTCGTTTCGCGATTAATGCCAATGAGTTCACCACCACTCTACTGAGTTTAGACAGCCACACTTGTGCAACTGGAAGATCTAAATACATCGTAATTATGTGTGCATATCCGCTGCACCTGGATTCAGCTAGACAATCACAAACTAACTTAAACAAAGTGTTTAATAAAAATTACATTCTGATATACAAAACTCATTCTCCTATAAATTACCAAAACGTGATTTTGAATTCTGTTTACTATATAATTAATACCTTTATGGTATCCACAACCGTCATAACTAATTAACGTCAGTGTTTATCAATGACACGTATAATATAACTACAACTTGAGTGTATATTATTTACATGTTTTTTTAGACAGTCTATAAGTTTACTTATGGTGCTTCCTTACAACCTCAGAGTATTTTATGAAGCCTGCTATTTACTAAGTTTAAAATCCTACTATAACATCATAGGAAATTTCAAGATAGTACATTTTTTCAGGAAAAAAAATTAAATTTAAGTTGATCTAACTCAGGAAATAAACTTTTTGCTGATAATGTAGTTTGAAGGTTCAATACAGTCAACTGAGATAAGAACATGCAAGAAGAGTACACTTTATATCTGAATTATAACTACATCGACATATTCTATTAAAACATCTCATGTTGCATAGAAAACACTATAATTTACTAAGATAAATCTAAAGGATTTAAAGATGTGTATTTCTGCATTCTTGTTCTTAAGTTCATTTTGTTTGCATCATTCGTAAAACACTATTCTTTGTACCAGAGCTAGGAAGCATTCTGAAGAGATATGATTAATTTCTGTAATACCACATCATGAACTGATCTTAATTAGACAATCATTTAGAAACTGCAAGTTTTGGATAACTGATTCATCCTAATATATGGAGAGATTATTCTAAACCCAGCATAGGATTGAACTCAGGGTCTTTAACTTTAGACTACTACGTTACCTTTCAATGATTTTCACAGTATATTTTGACTATATTATTTAATCATCGGTACTCATTAAAATCTATGAAACACATCTTGAATCTGATATAGTTTCACTTTTATTGCTTCATACTAATATGAAACAACTATCTAGTATTCTTAATGATTATTTGATTGAAATCGTTTTGTAAATCAAACTTACAAAACTACATTTTGTATCTGAATGTAATCAAGGAATCACCTTTTATCTGTTAATATCATAAGAAGAAAAAAAAGAGAGAAATTTTATAAGGGACTCACACGACACTATTGTTTATAGCGTAGCCTAAGTTGTTTATATACTATCAATATACTCAAACTTAATAGTCGTCAGACTATTGTATATATTGTGTGCATTAAAACGTTTCTATAATTTTATTTGATTAAATATATCACAGATTGATGTTGGCAGGGTACCATTGAAAACCATAGAGCACTGGACAGCTGTTTCGTACTAGTGTGGAACTCCTTTGCAGTGCTCACCTCAGGTCCCGCACCAGGGGCTTCAGGTTGACGCGAACACCTAACCATCTGCACCACTTGGTCGGCATCCAATGGTAGAATTCCCACTTCCATCAATTTGTGATAATTACTATTACTTCTCATGGAAACTAAATGTCTATTTTATCTACTGTGTAAACTTTGCATAAATCTAGTTTCATAACAAATGATTACACTAATCACATTCAAAGCTTACTTTGATCAATGATTATTTAAGTAACTGAGGTTAAATAGTACTATGCCTATTTATTAGTATAATTATTCAAAGTTAAAAATATTTACCAAAGGTATTTTATTCATTTCTCCAGACAAAATAAAGCTAATTAACAGATATGATGTACCATGTTATGAAAAGTACAAACATTATCTATAAACAGTTTTCGACAAATTCTGTAATTGATTTAAAAAGGTTACTATTAATAGTTTATAAATAAGAAGCATAGGTGAATACTAATGTCTCCCAATGAAGAATTGATCTCGAGACCATGAAACCTACATACATAAGCATATCCAGTTAGCGATTAACCAACGGTTAATATATTTCTAACTTCATTCAATTTTTGATATACTTAAGTGAATTCATTTATTATTTTCAGTGATGAGTATTTTTTCGAAATTCAATATAGTTAAACACTATTAATCGTGACTTAAATTCAATGGTTTATCACTGTCATTGAGTCTTGTAGAGGTAAACAATATAACATTTCTATTGTTTAATATATAAATCAATAAATTTTATTATTTATAATCAATAACATCAGGAGACTATATGCATACCTACCATAAAATATACTTCAATATTCAATTGACTCCCTGCTTAGTTAAATGTACTCATTATTAATAAAATATTATTTTATATACTGTGGAGCAATATACTAAA
Organism: Schistosoma mekongi; assembly: GCA_034768735.1. Taxonomy (NCBI): domain Eukaryota; kingdom Metazoa; phylum Platyhelminthes; class Trematoda; order Strigeidida; family Schistosomatidae; genus Schistosoma; species Schistosoma mekongi. The sequence continues at coordinate 42,686,776 of CM068307.1, forward strand.
AGAGTAACAATACAGTCAATTTTTTTGTTTTGTTTTAACACATTAATAGATTTAATGAAATACTTTTCTAAGTTTACTGCTTAAAATGTGTAACTTTAAATTATATGTATTTGTCATAGATTAATGTTGGTTGGATGCTACCAAAAACAAGGAAGCATTGGATAGTTGATTTTTTCATTGTGGAGCCAAAGGATCCTAGGTTTGATATTTAATGAGATCGTGAGTGTATACTGCTGGGGCGCCCCCCCCCATACTAGGACAAAACAGTTGTTTAATGCATTCTGGTATTCAATGGTTGTTTAATTTAGATCAAGTCGTTGCATCAAATTAACAGTGAACAATCTCCACAATACCCAATTAAAATGAAACAGAGAACTTAACTAAATGAAAAGAATCTAATTTATTCTACTCAATAGAAATAGGGAATAGTAACAGTTTTGACTGAATTAAAATCCTTCAAAAAGGTTTCAATCCTTATAAAGAAAGGTTAGTATCTAAAGCCCTACACATATGAGTAAATCGTAACAATGTAAATCGACTAGATGGAGTACTGTTAACTGTACCGTAGTATTTAATGAGCAAAAAATTAATTAAAACATTGTCTACTACTTCAACTTCCAACACTTTCCAACGTTGTTTATTTATTTTTCTGTTTAGAATCATTTAGTCTAATTACACAAGTCAATATTATATAAGTTGAATTGTGACTGGCAAGTGGAATCCAGGACGCGCGTTTCGTCCTATTTGGGACTAATCGGCTGGATGTACCTGCATCCCAATGTTGATATTCACAATGGAATTCGAATTCAGTCAGTGTGAACATCAGCATTGGGATGCAGGTACATCCAGCCGATGAGTCCTAAATAAAACGAAACGCGCGTCCTGGATTCCACTTGCCAGTCACAATCCAACTTATATAATACTTGTGAAAAAATTCGCTATATCGAGGCAATCCGCTCAGGATGCACATATAGCAACAATGACTGACCAGCTTCAGTCTATAACAAATCAACGGGAATATACAAGTTTATCCTAATACAGGTCAATATGTTGTCATTTGTAAAATATACACCCATCCTTTGACTCATAATTATCATCATATCCATTTACATCAAATCATATTTGTATGATTAGATAAAGCGATCCTCAGAATGTCATACTCTTTCAATGAAACCAAGTCAGAACAATATATATGTGTAAATGATTGCAAATGGAACTACGCACGCAATGCACATCTTTCTTCATCCGCAACAATCCAACATTAAGGGAGAGAAGAGCGAAGAAATTTCTTTTCCGTTAGTTTTCCATAAAAGCTCTGCACTAATAAATATATATATATGTATATATATAAAGTTTATATACTATATTCCACAACTGCCCTGTCATAAGAACAGGAACTATAGACAGTCTAGCTGAATTCGCCTCATCTATGTGTATATACCAATTCGATTGTTCCTGTGGATCCAGTTAAAATGGGCGCATGGTTCGGCAAGTACATCATGGAATTTTAGAACATCACCCAGCTCGGCTGAGTAAAGGTCAACTACGGCAAGTAAACACCTCTGTTCTTGCATATTTGGTTAATACGGAACATCAGATAGATGTCAAGAGTGCTTTGGAAGTAATATATCGAGTCCTACCCAACCTGTCTCATTGTTTACCAATACGTCTTCTACACATAGCGGAAGCCATCGGTATCCATATTCTCGAACCCCACTTAAGTGTACATAAGAAATTTGTACAGTTTCTTTCCTTATCTTGGCCATCATAACAGTCAATTCTCACATGGTTTACAAATGACTTATTACACTAAATTCTCTCATTATTATTATTATTACCACGCTATACAAATCTTTTCATAACTTTGCAAATGTGTCACCTCTTAATTGCATTTTCGTATTCTGTATACGACTGGATGTTCGTAATGAAATTTGACCTTTTATTTACATTTAATTTGAAAAACATTTGATTTTACGATAAGCTTGTATTTTCCTGTTGATTTGTAATGAACTGAAACTAGTCAGCCTATGTTGCAAAATGTTCATCCTGAGCGGATTGCCTCGATATATCTATAGTACACAAGTAATATCTAAGTTAGATTTTGACAGGCAAGCGGAATCCTGGACGCGAGTTGCGTCCTATTTGGGACCCATCGACTGGATGTATCATCATCCCAATGTTGATGTGGAGATTAGAATTCGAACTCAGCCCCCTTCGTGGCAAATGCCACCGCGTTCACCAATACAATCTTATCCTAGTTGTAAATGCATACCCGCTGCACAAGTGTGACTGTCTGGATACAGTAGTCTAGTGGTGAACTTGGTGGCGTTTGGCACGAAACGGACTGAGTTCGAATCTCACTGTGAACATCAACATTGGGATGCAGGTACATCCAGTCGATGAGTCCTAAATAGGACGAAACGAGCGTCCAGGATTCCGCTTGACAGTCGAAATTCAATTTAAATATTACTTGTGTACTGTCGCTTTATCAAGTCATTCAGCTCAAGATGCACAATATAGCAACAGAGGCTGGCCATTTTCATTTCATTACAAATCAACAGGGAAATATAACCTTATTCTAATTATTCTCTAGTCTATCATCATTTATGCTTACATACTGGTTTGGCTTGATTCAGCCATTTTTCAACATACTTCTACATTAGCTAACATATTAGATATTATGAAAGTGATAGTTATACACCTCTAATACATTATTGATATTATCTCAAAGATTCCTATATATAAAATATAATTTTTATTAATAAATCTAATTTATTGAACTTAGTAGGTTAATATCATAGAAGGCATTAAATTGTCTGAGACATCAAAATCTAACAGTCTTTAAACTTTGTACACAAATAGTTGCTTACCTATTATAAATAATGCTACTGTAATAATCATTGTTGATCTTCTTTTAGTAAGCATCACCTCCTACTCATTTATACTGACTTTTATTATGATGACACATGATTTCACTGAAACACTATTGTAATTTACATAATTGTAATCTATGTTTACTATTAATACAATAAAAGAATAGGTAGATATACATGATATTTGGTCATATTGCATAACTACAAACTATGTATGCATATCAATAGGTGAAGGGTATATACAAAGCTACATTATTATTATTATGTATTACACTACTTGCTATTGTTTTAATAAAATATCTTTAACTAATCAAATTGATTTCATTATTGTTTATATTTACATCATTTTACAATCATATAAAAAAAAACCCAGTAATTAGTTACTACTCATTAGTATTATTGTAATATTGATGGAAAATTTGTTAAATCATTTTAAATAGAGATTAGATATTATTAATATGATAGCATATGCTGAAACTTATTATTATTCAATAACACATTTTATACCAAGAGAAATGTGTTTTACTATACCATATAATGAAACAATGTAAGTTGAATTGTTTTAGTATGTTAGTTTATCAATTAAATTCATTTATTTGTATTCATTATGTAATGATGTTGGTTAGATATCATTGAAGTTCGTGAGTTCGATTCCATAGTTTAATTGTTTGTAAGCACTAATGAAGAGTTGCAGATTAGAACTGCTCCTAATTGTTGGTAGTATCTAACAAATATCAAGCAATAACAAATACAAATAATATATACAAACTGTTTCAAAAATCAAAGTGTTGTTCAAACACCATGTAGTATTCATTATTAATTGTAAATCATTAGAAAGTACCCTTTCAAGACCTTCCATTTCTTTAATTAATTCTGTATACTGAAACAGCATTACTAAAATGTCAATTTTCATATCACGAATTGATGTGAACCAGACAACCATTAATCACTCGGAAGCACTGAACAGCTGTTTCGTCCTAGTATGGAACTCCTTAACAGTACGGATCCACGACTGCATCGGGGATCGGACCCAGGACCTTCTGACTTCGCGAAGAGCGCTTTACGATTGGACTACCGAATCGGCTCCTAACGGTTGATATTTCTAATTCAATCAATTCGCGATACGTTGCGTGACTTCCTCCATATCATCGGTGGGTGATTAATGGTTGTTTGATTCAAATCAATTCACGATATCAAAATTGACATTTAAGTATCTCTATAAACCCCTCCTAATTATTACTAAAATGCTTAACTTTAATTAGGTGATCATTACTATATGGTCAACTGATAATATTTCAAAACAAAAATTCCATTCTTATAAAATTTCTGTAGGTAACACATTTTAATGACATCAATACTTAACAGATAGGTTAATGAACTGTTAATGATTGTAAATTACCTTTGAAAATATTCTTATTATCAATAATATAATGTTACCATTACTCTACAACCATTAAATATTGATTGTTAAGAAGCATGCATTATATACCATCCATTTGTAAGCACAAAGCTGTCAAACTTCTAATCTCAGGTTCTATTCACAGAATACTTAATCAGTAACAGTATCCAAAAAAAGAAAAACAACTGAATCATTCTAGTAATACAATCGTAGACATAAATATTTAGAACATAACAAGCCAACCAAATTTTGCGTTGCTTGGTGTTACTTTAGTGTATAAACTAATCGATGGTGTTTATGATAAACGAACTAATAGCATATAGCTTAACAGATAGTGATGTTACTCTTGTTGCAACGCACTTCTTGTAGGACTGATTATTTGATAGTCAGTGAATACTAACCAATATTAATTCTTTTCGAGTTCATATAGGTTACTGCATTCTTTCTACGCATATTGATGATTTCTTGTCGTTTGACCTTGAGTACTTATTATTTAGTCACTTAGTTGAATAATCACACTATAGTTGATTAATAAGAAACTTTTTCAACCAACATAGTGATAAACAATACTAATAATTGATTGATAACATGAAACCATCCGAGAAAATGAAGAGAGTACTACTACGTCTACATGTGGGTGGAATAGAATCAATATTGATATCAGATCATTAAATTATAGTACGGCAATGTAATATGTTGTCTCCACTTGTATACAGTAATAGTTCAAATTCTCAGTCGTTAAGAATAATTAAAAATAATCTACTTAACATTAGGCTTAATAAAATGTCTACGCAATATTTTTCGAAGGGAGAATTCTATTACTGGACTCCATTCGGTCTAATTGAGCTGCTAGATTAAGCATTCATCAGGAGACCTAAGAATCATGCATTCATTTCCCTGGTAGGACCGAGAGTATGTGCAGCTAAGGAATGTTATACAGAGATGATACAGTTATCCAGTGCTCTCTAGATTTTAATGTCACTTAAGTGACATCAGTTTGTGACGAATACTACCGATTAAACATAATACCTATCTCCATAAAATCACCTTCAATCAGTTATTATAGAATGGTTTAATTAAAGTAAGTTTTTTTATTGTCATCAGAGTCTAGTCTACATATAATTCAACATTTTCATTATTCCACAAAGTATAAAATTAGTCCAATCTAATCACACTACTTTCAACTAATTACTTTCAAAGGTTTTCTGTTCTCTTCATGTTATTGTCTTTAAAATCTACCTGTTTTATTACTTGTATACTACTACTGAAACATGAGAATGGTTAAGTCACTAACAGAACATTATTCCGTTGATACATTAATAGGATGTATAGAAAACTCCTAACTCATGTTGATTAGTTTTGCTTTTGGAAGTCTGATGTAATGATAACATGACCTATATCGATAAAGTGAGTTATATATTGAATCTTATCGTCGTTAATATCTAGGACAGTAATTAGTCTGCCTCTGTAGAAAATTGTGTACATCCTGAGGTGATTAACTCAATGTAGTATTTAGCTACGAACTGGATTACATTCGAATTGTAACTAACAATTAGAATCTGGAAGGCATGTTTTGCATTATTCTAGGTTTGTCAATTTATCTTAACTACATCACAGTATACATATTCACATCACGATCAAATTTAATTGTAGCTTGTAACTTAACTCTTTATCTAGGCAATCCATTTAGGTTGTATATTATCGCAGCAGTGGTGGATTAATTTCAGTTCTAAATATTAATATAATAGAAGACACAAACTCTTATATATTATATTCAAGTTGTGACTGTACAAATATAACTATCTAAACTCTGTTGTTTTATGAATAATGCAATGACGTTGAAATGGAATGTACTCAAACCAAAGGTATAAAGTTATTTGGAAAAGAGTTTTTAATATCATATCCCACTTCTTTATTGTTCCATTGTTATTCCCTACATTCGATATCATAATCGTAAGACTTTCATTGTCCATCTAAACATCATCTACTAAAATCAACCTACAATAAAATAACTTTTATTTGTTCTACTGTAAACAATTTGGGTTGATCAATACCTGATAATAGTAAATTAAAACCCAACGATAATGTAATTTAAATTACTTATAGATATTTTATAATGTTGCCTAGAATGATACCTAAATGATTGATCATAGTGGTGATAGTCGTATTTTTTTTCAATTGTCATATAGCTATTCAAATTTATTTACTTAAAAACATGATACTTAGTAACATAGATTGAAATCATACAAGAAACATCAATTGCTTCAAAGTTGTATATAAGCTTTATTGATGAAACATATAATAGAGAGTTTTCAACCAATTACCTTCAACTAACTAATATCAAGAAACAAAAAAAAGCATTTCATCAATTAATTAACCAATTTAGTAAATAAGATATCACTTACTTGACTTATTCAGTATAGAAATTTTATCAATGAATGTTAGCTCATTAGTGCAAACAGTTAAGTGTTTAACAACCTATAGACCCTAAGAAGATATCTAGTGTATACATTACTGAAGTTTGCGATATTGACTGATGAGTTTTCATTACATGTATTTCCTGTAAATGTTATACTAGGTCACCTTGTAGTGATGTATTTCACTTATCATAAAAACTGTATCTATGTTTATATAACAGTTGATAATCAGGCATATAAAAATTTCTTAGTTTTCTTCAAACATTTTAAGAAGGACTTGTATAGAAGAAACTATATTATGTATCAAGGACATTATGTCATATAATTTGATTTCTTATCATAGTTGATGGGTGGGTGGGGGAGAGGATTTACTTTGTTTAATCCAGTGGTTGTTACAGTTTAAAAGTTCATGTTCTCCACCAGAACAGTGCTTTTATAAATCATCGATCCCTTAAAAATGATATTCTGTTTTAATTTAAGCAGTTGAATGATTATATTAAATGATCTTATTATATTTGATATCTTTAGATTGACTTTTCTCTGAATATCTGTTTTTGTTTAAACTATTCCAGATAATTGATGAATTCTTCAAGTTTTCTTTTGAAAAAACGTTTACATTAACTTTTGTTGACATGTATTCCTTCAAATTTAATCTATTTATATGTAGTATGGTTTTATTAAATTGGGTATAGTGATTTCCAACAGTTTACAAACCTAAATTGTACTAATACTACATTCTGTAAATTGAATAGATTAATTTAGAAGCTTTCATCGTCATTCTGACAATTTCATCGATGTCAACTTGTTATGACGCGAAGAAAGGAACGAGTAGAAGATGAGGATGATTTGGTTGGTGGACGCGAACACCAATGAGATGCGTGCCTAGTTGAGAATGCTCGATTGACCTAAGCCCACTCACCCCCAGGTCGACAATAGGACAACCAGAATTGAGAACAGGAAGACGGAGAGAGCGAGAACTGAGAACATATTATATTTTAATCATGCCTTTATATACACATAAAATCAGACCATACAGTAAACCAATCATAAATCTAACATTGATACAGAACAAAAGAAATAGTGGCAGTGAATGGGAAGAACTTGCACACAATTAAGTAAACGTAGTTCAAAGTAATAAACAATATACTAAGAGCAAATATACGAAACAAGAGAACCGGGCAAGAGGAACATAACAGTCATAGAAATGAAATGTCAACACTGTCCACAGTTATAATAATTGAAATAATGTTTAGTAAATAAGATATCACTTTCATGACTTATTCAGTATAGATATTTTATCAATGAATGTTAGCTTATTAGTACAAAAAGTTAAGTGTTTAACAACTTATAGACCCTAAGAAGATATCTAGTGTATACATTACTGAGGTGTCTCATTAAACAGTTCTTTAGTACCTACTTGGTTTTCATCGGTACCTTCAAAACCTTCAATCAAATAAAAATTTATTCAGTATACTTAAATACAACAAACTACTTAAAAGGTACTTCTCTATAAGAAATCTATGCATGACATTATAAATAAAGTATTTTTATTTTAAATTTATCACACATGATACCTAGAAGTAATCAAAAAAGGAATAAACAAAAAGAAAAATGAACAACAACATAATGAATATGATCTTTTAATCTATTCGAATTATTAACATAATTATGAATTTTTTCAAAAATAAAAAAGAGAAAGAATAAAACATCATAGTAACTATTAATATGCATAAGAAAGAAATTAAAAAATACATGAAACTAATCTCCACCCCCCTTTTTTTTCTATTGAATTATTTTATTTGAATAGTAATTTACAGAAAAAAGAAAGAGTATGTTATGATATTTATAGAATTCAATAGGTTTAGTGTATAGGTATGTATGATCAATAGAGAACCTGACACATGTGTGTAACAGTTCGAGTTGGCATATCTGTATAGCACAGCAAGACTAACCTCATATTAGTAGAAGTTACTACAATAATAAGCATAATAGAAACGAAGAGGAGTAAACATATAGAATATGGTTCACGGATAAAAAGAGATGGAGCATGAAAAGAAAGTTATGAAAAATTGTAAGCTTATAACCTAACGGAGAACAATGAAGGGATACATCTACGCTACTGTAATCGATTCTGAGGCATATCACCCAAAGTTCCCAGCCATTTGTTACGGTATTCGCGACGAACTGAACCAGGTTGTCTGCATCTACCGACACCACTCAAATCAGCAGTCTGTGACTTCATGAACTCATGCCATGTTTTGGTTTGGCCACTTCTTACTCTCTTACATCTTACCCCTATACCAGTCATCATTACTTGACAAGGTAGACAGAGGTTACTTATAAGTATCACATGTCCCAACCACCTCAGTCGATGAAGATTCACAACGTCGTCGACTGATTGACCACTTTTGCCTAATACTCGTCGTCTAACTTCGCTATTACTTACTCGGTGATCCCAGCTAACACAAGCGATGTCTCGAAAACATAGTTGGTCAAAAATTAATAACCCTTGAGTGTCGTCTACCCCTAATGGCCATGTCTCACATCCGTACGGTAAAACAGAATGATCTGTTGCTTAATACACTCTTCCATTTATTGAGTGACAAATATCTCTCCTACACCATAGATGACGTAAGTTGACAAAAGTCAAATGAACTTTCTGAATTCGTACTGAGATTTCGTCAGTGACCAGCCCATGAGAGCTAATCAAACCTCTAAGATAAGTGGTCAACGTGCTCAACTGCTTCACACCTTATTTTTAGCTCAGGTGTTGATGAAGACCAGTTCGGAAGCAAAAGTTTACATTTAGAAGGGGAGAAACGCATTCCAAACATTGTTGCATTGGTGTTTATCGCTGTCAAAAGATTCTTCCTCTTATCAACGTCTTTGCCAAACAGGACTATGTCATCAGTATATTCTTAGTCAGTAATTGGATCTCCTGCTAGGAGGTTTAGTTTATACATAATAAAGATAAACCTTCATGTTTTATTAACTCTTATTAGTTATGATGACTTTATAATGTATAATAAGCGTTTACTTAGAATGTATTTGGATCTCACCGTTGATTTATTATGGACTGAAATTGATCAGTTTCTGTTGACATGCCGAAATCCCCAGCGGATCGCCTTGATATAGTAAGCTATGTTTGAGTTCCGTTGTGGACATCAACATTTGGATGTAGGTACATCCAACTAAAGAGCCACAAATAGGACGAAACGTGTGTCCTGGATTTCGTTTGTCAGTCACAATCTAGCTCAAACAATAAAAACAGCGTCTTTTGAGTCTCAACAACATCAAACTTAGGAAAAAAGTAATATAGTACATTGTTTACTGTAATTAAACTGAATATGATTTCTATTAGTAGTCTGATATGATTACAACAGATTTTTCGTTTGTTCATCTGTTAGGCTGATGTGTACAATTCAGAAAGCCCAGCTAAAATAGAAAGATACTTTAGAATAATTACGCGATTTGTTCGTGATCATCTGACTATCTAAGTCTTAAATAAACAATTGATTTCTACTAAGATGTACGCCAAATGATCCATCATGGAGGTTAGTAATATAGGTGTAGATGGAGGTTCACACTATACATAACACCTAGTAAATAATATATTGGTGATAACCTGTTTTTCAAACCGGTGATTTTATAAAGTGTATACCAAAGCTAAATGAATATATTAATAATAGATTATAAAATGTAGTTGACCAAAAACTCTGTTTAACCTATTAGGATGAACTTATATATTCCCATTGACTTGTTATAGACTGAAGCTAGTCAGTCTCTGTTGCTATATGTACATTCTGAGCGGATCGCCTCTGTGAACATGAACACTGGGATACAGGTAAAACCAGCAGATAAGTCCCAAATAAGACGAAACGCGCTTCCTGGATTCCACTTGCGAGTCACAATCCAACTTATATCTGTTTAACCTAGATTGAATACAGGTTGGCATTTATCATCAAGATTTACTTTGGAGAAATTAAATTTGCCTTCGGTCACAAATTGCATAGTTTGAAACTGTATAACTAAGTTATTGTAATCTAAAGATTTTACATTGACTTATCAATGTCCTTACAAAAGTAACGTCTGTCTAGCTTATTAGATTACATTTAAATTATAATGTCAATAGTCAATCAGTATAAAAGTTATATCTAGTGTCATTTTTCGACTAATTTTAACCACCTAACAGAACAACTTAACAGATAGGATATTAACTCATTTAAACTAGTCGTCACTTCATATTTTGTTTGATGAAGTTTAATAAGTATATACTATTAAACAAACATAACACTGGTCACTATTCACAATGTAAATAAGTGAATACTGTCTACACTAAGAACGAAAGCATTAGTTTCTTTACTAATAAAGACTAAATTAAAGGTTTAGTATATGTAGATAGAATGAATTTGGATCTTTCTGTTGATTTTTTATGGATGGAATTGATCACTTCCTGTAACCATATGTGTAAGCTGAACTAATTACCTTGATATAATGATGTTACTTAAGTATTATTTGATTTAGATTGTGGTTTGAAAACGAAATCAACAACTTACGTTTTGATTTGATTAGATATATCACAGATTGATGTTGGCAGGGTACCATTAACAACAAGGGAGCACTGGACAGCTGTTTTGTTCTAGTGTGGAACTCTTCAACAGTGAGCACCCACGATTTCGCACCAGGGCCTTCAGGTTGATGCGAACGCTTAACCATCTGCACCACTGGGTCGGCATCCAATGGTAGAATTCCCACGTTTTGTTTTATTTGGAACTTCTCAGCTGAATGTACCTGTAAATTAAACAATACTTGTGTATTATCACTATATCAAAGCCATCCTCTCAGAATTCTTATAGGACAATAGAGACTAGTCACTTTCAGTGTAGTTCAAATACATTCCATTAGTTTTAGTCTATCTCATGGACTAGAATATTTAGTGAATAGTAACATACTTTCTAATTCATATATTTTTATTCATTACAGTTATTGATTTTAGATTGAATACCATTAGTTGATTAGTTTATTGTTACCATTATTGTTTCTATGACAAGAAAGAAATCTATTTTATATTATATTGTCAATTCAATGTAGATCTGTTGACGTAATCAAGTATTCAATTATATACAATTAATTGAATATATTTTCAAACGAATAATACTTCATTATAAACACATTTACCGCTTATATAATTGATCATATAACTTGAATAATGAGTATATGAAGCCAAAATATAACGACAGATTAAAGACTTTTTCAATGAATTACCTCCGACATATTACGTAATAATTAAATTATTAAATTATAGAATTTATTTCATTAATTTGATTGATATAGGTAGGAAGTTTTGTAAGTAGATAATTATTCTACTTATGTATTACCGAAATATTTATTTTGTTTAAATTGAATTGTGACTGGTAAGTGGAATCCAAAAGGTGTGTGTTTCGTCTGATTTAGAACTCATCAGTTAGATGTACCTGCATCCCAGTGTTGATGTTCACACTGGAACTAGAACTCATTTCATTGTGTTGAATTATGTATTCATATTGTTAATGTAGTCTAAGGTATTTATATTAAATCAACATAATTACAAAATGTAACATTATCATTTCTATGTCTAACCTTTAGAGTACTTAGCTTCTAACTTTCGTCACTTAATAGTATTGCACGACTATCATTCATATGTAACTATTTCATATCTTACTAACTAGGACATTTGGAGTTACTTGTTGATATTGATAACTATTACGAATAACGTTTTCATCATATGGAGTATATTTTTCAAAGAATATTGTATCACAAATTGACTTCAGCTGATATTAAAGATATTAAACAACTGTTCCCGTCTGTTATAAGACTCTTCAGGAATTTGTAAACTCGATCCATCCGGTAAACATCAAATCAAAAACATTCTAGAATTTGTTTTAATATCATACGAGAGTATCACTTGTTTTAGTGTTCAAATTATAATGATAACAAAATGTATTTATCTACAAATTACTTGAAGTTAGTAATGTGAATAGAATAGAATAGTAGTCTATAAGATGGATATCATGAAGTTAAACGGTCAAGTCAATCAATCCTCTACAAGATCAGATCATCTTTTAATTCTAATATGTATATAAATATGTCATTTTATCTGATGAAGAAACTGATCCTTCTAGCTAATCATTCTTAAAAAGGTACCCTAATCAATTTTATATGGTTTCAAAAGTAGTCAACATCTCATCAATGCATCAATAAGTATTCTATTCAATTATTTTAACAATCTTTAAACATTCTTTTTATTACACCACATAAAATTCTTCCTCAATTAAGTGATATCATGGATTATTTCTAGGCTATACAAACAGTTGATATACAAATCAAAGTAAACCTTCTGTACAGAAATGATCTTATTACATTATACATGATATGCAAACTTTTATTGGTCATCTATTTGAATGTTACAAATACTATGTCATCTATACTATACTTCTATCAGTTTCAAGTAGATCATCAATCTAACTGTATTTCCATTTATAGATGGATTAATTGATTGCATATTTACAGGGTTATTTATACTCTGAAATATGCATATGTTTCTTATATCCATGTCTTCTGATAGTAGTTAATGGTTATTCTACGACAATACTTTGATAATCTTAAAGTTTTGATTAGATTATATCAATGATAATTTGTCGAAGTATGACCTAGGAAGCTGGTCTTATATATGAAACTCTTTGGTTGGCTGTAGTTGTATCTCAATGTTAATATTCTCACTAAAATCTAAGCCTAATGTATTACATTTCAAAACATTATAAACTGAGTTAGAGAATACAGTTGGTAACTTATTTGTTCGACTAGTATAACAATATTAATACAAGCTTGTAAAATGTGTAAACTTCAACATACCTGGGCAGTATTACTGATAAATAAGACAAATCCGATACAGACGTGAAAAAAGGGATTTACAAAGAAAGGTAACGGCAGAATATCTACAAATGAAGAACAGCTGGAACTCTAACCACCTGCCAGACAACTTCAAAGTTGAAATCTTCGATACAAATGTCAGAATAATTCTATTGTATCGAGCTGAAACGTGAAGAACAGTTGTCTACACAAGAAACTCCGGATCTGTCGACCAGACACTATCAGCAACAACCGTCTGTGGCAGAGAATAAACTAACCTCAAGCCGAGGAGTTAATCAGCAAAAGTACTGGAAGCGGTTATGACATACATGGAGGAAGTCATCAAACTACGTCACAAGACAAGCCCCAACAAAGAATTCTCAGAGTAATCGAGGAAAGTGGAAGACCAAAGGACACATTGTGCCGGGTATTGAAAGCAGTTATCAAAAGAATGAATAGCACTTGGGAATAACTGGAAAGGAAAGCAGAGTGTAAAGTTAGATGGAGAATCGTAGTCATTGGCCTTTACTTTACATGGAGCAACGGGAGAATGAATGATGAAATAAATGAACAGGGTTGTAATAGAATTAATCCTAAATTCAACTATACAAACCACCTATATTCCATTTCTAGTTGTTATCCAAATATTCTCTGGCTTAAAGTCGCCTAATTAGTTATTTGACATAAAACACAGGTTAACAATCAATGTTTAAGCAATAAAATATATAAAGGAATGTAGATTTTACTAATCAAAATCCCCTATTGCTTTAACAGCTACTGGATATATGGATTGTTCAATATACATTCCTTCAGAGTAAATGATTCCTCATCAGTATACTGCATGTAATACACTTCCTTACTTATTTAGAATCTCTAATGATATTCTTATTAATATTCCTTCGCATTCAACCGAAAGCACCTATCATATAATGCTTTTGGATCCATATTGAATAATACAACAGCTTATTCATAGTTCCTGGCTGTCATCAATATTTCTGTAGCATAGATGTATGCAAAAAGTAGGGTATGATATTGGAGAGAAAGCTTGCGAATAACCATTACACTTGACATCTACTCCTATAGGATACAACTTACTATGCGACTCACACATTAGATATATTAAAACATAAAATGTGATGACAATAGAACAAAACAAGTCGTCAACACTTACGGATGATTGTAACTGTCGTTAGTGGTAGCTGATTAATTTGAATTTGATAACAAGAAGTGATTCTACTAGAAATAAATAATTGTTTAATCATTCCTAGTTTTAATTCTCCGTTTAATTCAGGCTAATTCATAATATCGAACTGAAAATCAACAATCTCCACAATACCTAATTATTTATCTAAATCACCTTACTAATAACAAACTTCAGGTTGTAATTATTACAGTTCTAGTCAGAAGGCTACCAACTAGTTGATATCAAATTCAAACATACAGATTAAACTAAATGGCAGCTAGTCACCGTTTAAAAACTTTTAGGCATATATTTTCATTATTGACATTTGTTTTTTCCTGCTTATTCATCCTTCTAAATTGGATGTTAATATGATATGATAATGAATGTCTTCATATTTTCCATTTATCATTTAAACTACTTATAAGTAGACTAAAATCAAATCCAAACATTTTAAGCTTCTTTTTTTTATTTCATTTCTAATTAGAGATGAGAAGTCAAATTCAAATATTTCAACAAACAAAGATACCAATACAAAATTAAAACAAATCGAGTCTAATGTACCCTTGCAACTATACAAAGAAACATCACCTAACTTATCATCATCTTCAACGAGACAAGATTTACAATATTTAAAACCATCTATCTTAAATGAACAATATTCTTCACAAGTTCAATTAAATAATAATCTTATCAATAATCATAATCTTCTGGATAAAAGTAATGTTAATCAATCTATAATTAATAGCAATACTATAACTTTACAAAATAAACGTACTTATTCAGTAAGAAATCTATTAACTAAGAACAATAATACTACTAATAATACTAATGTTAATACTATTACTACTACTAATAATAATAATCAACATTCATTAATACCTATATTTCAAAAGAACTTAATTGATTCCAGTCATACAAAAACATCAACTAGTAATATCACTATTAATACACCTAATCTTGTATATTCAGGTTTATTATTGAAAAAAAATTATGTAAGTTCTAATTTAGATGAACATAGAAGACAAAGTAATGAATGCACAAGTTTCAAAGAAATTGGTTAGTAAATTCTCTTACTAATATTATTATTAGTAATAAGAATAATATATTAGTATTAGTATTAGTATTAGTAGTGGTAACAGTAGTAGTAGTAGTAATTCAATGTAGATTAGTAAATTATCTTTGAAAATAATGTGTGTTGTAGGTTGTAATGTTGTATGCAAATACTATACGCAGGCTTAATGATAAAAAGGTCAAATTTAGTTTTATGTAATCGTGATGTCTTGATATTTCGTAGTTTGGTAATAGTCAACAGGTAAGTTTACTTCATTTACATTTTACGTTGTATAACGAGGTATAACATTTTGGTGATATATATTGATTGATGAATCCTATTTGACAATTCCTAACAACAATAGACATTTCCTCTTTGTGTGTCAATATTTTGATTTGTGTGAACTGGATGCCAATGTACTACTTATTTTAATGTGAAAGACGAATTGTTTAGTGTCTAACTATGAAATAACTTTGCTGGAGCTTTAATGATATGATAGTGAAGTTACTGTTGACACAATGATTCACTTGTTTAGTTGGTGATATAAAGGTACGCCAATGAAATTAGTTAATGTAAATGCTAGTGAAAGTTTATATCGATTCACAAGTAAATATTGCTAAAAGGTCTCTAATGTGAACGAAGCTTATGATCATAGGTTTAACAACATTACATCATTATATTGTGTATTGTATACTTATTACCATTATCTAAGTAGGTATCATTGAATGTATTGGTGCCTTTCAAATAAAACATATACGAATATTAGGGAATGAAACTTATGAATTTTAAATTCATTAGTGACACAATCTAAAGGAGTGACAACAAGACTATTGAGAAATATATAGTAATTGAACATTGTGAGAGGTATCATATTTTCAACAATGGTTTTCAATGTTATACGTATTAAATTGAGATGGTTATGTGAAAACGGATATTGAATTGGATGCGCTTATCACGGACTGATGGTAGTTGGTAGTCTAGTGATCTATGGTTCTTAGTTGTACTTACAAAACCACTTCAATCCAACTACAATAATCGCCTTACTAGTGACTAATTTCAGGATGTCCCTGAAGATTTAGTCAGAAATTGTGACTGGTAGGATTTAGACATGTCGAGAGTAAGACAAGTTGTAGCGCTATATTACAAATGATTAATGTGGAAATTCGACGATAGGAAGTCGAATGGAGCAGTTATACAGTTAGTTAAGCTTTCTTCATGGGACGTAAAGGCTTTATATTAGATTCCCTGTCTTAATCGAATGTACTAAGATATTCTGTAATAAAACATATCAGCTCACTTATGTTCCCCTAGTTTTTTTACTGGTATCCAACTAACATCAGATAAATATTACTTTTTTTCTAAGAATCAATACCAACATATATTATCTCAGTAAGAACTAAAACATACAAAGCAATTTGAATCTCTATAATATGCCTTAATCAGTATTCTAAGTAAAAACGTATTTACAACGTACAAATCTTCAATGAAGTAAACCTACTTTCCAATCGAGTTTATCAATGCCTGACTTTCAACTTATACAAACTGTTATACATATTCATCAATTTATTTTCTTCCAAATTAATGTAATTAATTCTTTCGTTTTTGTTTCTTTTTTTTTTTTTGTTGTTGATTATTTAGATATAACTCATAAATATTTAAATGATACTAAAAGTGCTTCAATATCCGATTTAAGTCATTTCAGTCTACGTAGAAAACATAAAACTTTAAATAATAAATCAATGAAAGAATCATCACCATCATTAAGTAAATCATCTATAATCATTACAAATGAATCAAATTCATTGAATGATTTATCATATACATTAGATGATAATGTAAATAATAATAATAATAATAATAATAATAATAATAATAATAATAATAATAATAATTCTATTTATCACCATCCTAAAATTACTATAATACGTGAAAATAACAATAAGATAAACATGAATTCTTATCCAAAATTATCAATTACACAACAATTAACATCTACAAATGATATAGATAAGAGATTAACAATTCATCATTTACCATTATTAAATATATCCTATGAAAATGTATTAAATGTAAATACTACTACTCCTAGTACTACTAGTACTACTACTACATCAAATCAATTATTAGTATCATCTATAACACATAGAAATAATAAAGCATATAATGAATATTCTAATTCTAATTACGAATTACATAATAATAATAATAATCATAATCATGTTACATGGAAACTATCTAATACAATAGAAGATGTCTATCTTCGAGAATTGTACTTTTGAACATCATTTCAGTTATTATAACTGTGGACAGTTTAAACATTTCATTTCTATGACTGTTGTGTTCCTCTTGCACGGTTCTCTCGTTTGTATATTTACTCTTGGCGTATTGTTTATTTACTATGAACTACGCTTACTTAATTGTGTACAAGTTGTAACATTCACTGCCACTCTTCCCTTTGTTCTGTACATATGTTAGATTCTTGATTGGTTCACTGTGTGGTGTAACTCTATGTATATATATAAAGGAATGATTAAATTATAATACGTTCTCAGTTCTCGCTTTCTCAGTCTTCCTGTTCTCAATTCTGGTTGTCCTGTTTCCGGCCTGGGGGTGGTAATATAATAATAATAATATAATAATAATAATAATATAATAATAATAATAATATAATAATAATAATATAATAATAATAATAATAATAATATAATAATAATAATATAATAATAATAATAATAATATAATAATAATAATATAATAATAATAATAATATAATAATAATAATAATATAATAATAATAATAATAATAATATAATAATAATAATAATATAATAATAATAATAATAATATAATAATAATAATATAATAATAATAATAATAATATAATAATAATAATATAATAATAATAATATAATAATAATAATATAATAATAATAATATAATAATAATAATATAATAATAATAATATAATAATAATAATATAATAATAATAATAATATAATAATAATAATATAATAATAATAATATAATAATAATAATATAATAATAATAATAATATAATAATAATAATATAATAATAATAATAATAATAATAATATAATAATAATAATAATAATACGGTTCTCTCGTTTGTATATTTACTCTTGGCGTATTGTTTATTTACTATGAACTACGCTTACTTAATTGTGTACAAGTTGTAACATTCACTGCCACTCTTCCCTTTGTTCTGTACATATGTTAGATTCTTGATTGGTTCACTGTGTGGTGTAACTCTATGTATATATATAAAGGAATGATTAAATTATAATACGTTCTCAGTTCTCGCTTTCTCAGTCTTCCTGTTCTCAATTCTGGTTGTCCTGTTTCCGGCCTGGGGGTGAGTGGACTTAGGTCAATCTAGCATTATCAACTAGGCACGCATCTCACTGGTGTTCGCGTCCACCAACCAAATCATCCTCATCCATCCTTTCCTCCTTCCTTTCTTCGCGTCATAACAAAACTAGAGAGTAATAGATAACTGTTTTATTCTAGTGTGGAATGCCTCAGCAGTGCTCACCGTTCATCGTCAACTTGAAGCTTTTCGTGCGGAATCTGGGGTGCGCACTGCTAAGGAGTTCCACACTAGAACGAAACAGCTGTCTATTACTCCCTGGTTTTCAGTGGTACCCTACCAACATAAATTTGTGACATATTCAATCAATTAAATAACCAGCCTCCACAAAAATAATCATCCCAATTGAACTGTAATAATTAGCTCATTAGTGACTAATTACAGGATGTTTTTGAAGCTTTAGTGAGAAGTCGTGACTAGTGGAGTGCAGACTAGTTGAGCGTGAGACAGTTATCACCAATGACAATGGATGATCGGCACGATATATATGTCACAAATTGATAAAAGTGGGAATTCTACGATTGGATGCCGATTCAGTGGTTCAGATAGTTAGGCGTTCACCGTCAACCTGGAGCACTTGGTGCGGAATCTGGGGTGTCTACTACTAAAGAGTTCCACACTAGTAAGAAATAGCTGTCCAGTGCTCCTTGGTTTTCAATGGCACCCTGCCAACATCGATCTGTGATATATTCAATAGAATAAATAACCAATCTCCACAAAAATAACCATTCCAATCTATAATTATTTCATATTTAGTTGAGTAATAATGAAATATTCAATATGTAACTGATTAGTAACAGAAATTTTAAATGAAATATAGTTAATTTCTTTCATTTATAACTTTATTCGGTAGTATGTTTAATGCAATATGTATTTTCAGTATACAGTGTCACAATGAGTTACTTCTTATATTGTTCCCCATTACTTTTTCCTGGACTGTTGAGAAAAGACTATGTTGTGTTGCGTAGAGTACTGAAGGCTGTTAGTAAGGTGTTTGGTAAAAGCCACGACGTTATTATAAACATGGTTGTAAATAGACATTTAAAGTCCTGCAGACAGCTATCTAAGGTTATTCTATCTGACATAAACCCCCCTCTTCATTCAAAACTTTCACTTTGTTTATCTTCTGACAGAACTCGACACTACTATATCAGGATTCAAGCACGTAAAGAGAAGTATAAATGCTCCACTATTCCATATTTAGCACATGTTCTATGTGATGAAAAGTTTGTAAGAACCGATCTAATTAGAAATTTGTGCTCTTAAAAATACGGATTATTATGAAATGCAAAGACCCCTATTCCTTATGTTACTGTAATTCTTGTTATTGTTGCTGTTATTGTTGACAATATAAAGTATGCATCTCCTTTTTCAGATGTTGACACGGTAAAGAAAAGTAACTTTGTTGAGACACTGTATGCTGAAAAATCATATTGTACTAAAAATACTATTGAATTAAGCTATTATTATTCTTTACTATGTACGCATCTAAAATTGATACATGTCAATGAAAGTAAGATAAACGTAATATGTGTTTATTTGTAAAATGTAGATCACTGTTACATAAGAAACAGGAGTTTTTTTTTATATTACACAATTATACGTATTTTAAAAGAACACATTACTAATTAGAAACGACTTTTACAACTTTTTCACTGTGTAGAATATGCATAAAATTACAGAATAATGGAACATTTATACTTTTCCTTACATTCTTGAATTCTAATAATATATACAAGGTGAAAAATGTGAATGAAGAGAAAGGTTTATATCTGATAGAATAGTACCAGATAGTTGTCTTCAGAATTTCATATATCTGTCTACAACCTTGTTCATAGTAACGTCGTACTTTTCACCACACACTTTACTAATAGCACAACATAGTCTTTTCTGAAATATCCGGGGGGGGGGAGGGGACAAAATAAAATAATTGACAATATGCAAGAACTGACAAATTGCGATGATATGTGTTTGATAATATCAAAACTACGTGATCACTTTACATAATTAACATATTAGATGATAAACTCTGTTTAACATTAGCTGAGCATGTGAAGAGCAAAATAGATGAGAAGTAAAAGTTACACCATGATAAGTAACATTTGACGCAACCTAGATTATGAAATCGCCGAATTTACATACATCGTGTTGTTTCACAAGGGCATTTAGATCTTTTTCATACTTTAAACTGAAATTGACTGTTTGACATTTGAAGGGATTACTTTAAAGATCATTTAAACTAGACTATTGTTCAACATTCGCTAAGAAACAATTTGTTTCATAACGATTTAACGAAGAAGAAACAAGTATATTAGTAGTAACATCGTCTGTGTACTTAACAAACGTAGTTTCCATAGAAGTGGTCAAGTCAATTAAGGAAAATGCGAAAGTTAAAGGGAAAAGAACAGTATCTCGAAGTATACAAACCTCTGTTAATAAATGAGTATAGTACTTCGTGTACAGTAGATAGTTCTCTTCCGGAAAAATAAGAATACAGTCAGTTGATTATCTAGCTTCCTATGCTCATATTATCAAGTTAATTCAGTAATTTAGGCCTAGCAACGTCAATAGAGGCGGAAGTGTAGTCAAGAAACGTACTTCGATTATAATTTTATGATGTAAGACAACTGTCGCCTCCTGTATACTTCTGTTGCACCTGTACGCAAACTAATATGGGTAGATATGCCCCTTTATTACTGGCTGCAGTTTAAGTTCTTCCCTAGATGTCAGAAAGAGAGAAATTTTAGCTATGGGTCTTAACATTACAGCTAGTAAACACATTTTACAATGTAGGTGTCATTTTTATCTTCTTTCAAGTTTTTGGTGTAACTTTTGTACAGAGGAACTCGTTAAAGATACTAGTCAGTGGCTGATACAAACCATCAACATATTTTTCAATGAGAACGTTTGGAACGTCATCAGGTCCTGGACATCGTAATGGTTCGAGTACCTTCAGACATTTTTAAAAATCTATTTCGGTAAATATGGGACCAAAATATTCACTTGATTTACGGTGATTAAAGTAGATCTGATCAAATCTATGATGTAGGAAATATTCGTTTAACGAGCAGGCATTTTAATATGTACCTTCTTTGATCTGTTTAGTATCTGTGGGCTATTAAAATAGTTCATAAACATTAGAAGAATTTTTACAGAATAGAAGCTATTTAGTATACACAGACTTTAAATGTTTTATTTCCAGATTATTCAACATTTTAGCTTCAGTAGTTGTGAGGTTCTTCACAGTTTCATTATTAAGTTATTAAATAAAGTTATCTAAATTAGGTTTGTGTGGAGTTTGTTACGAATTCTTGTTTTATTATTACTACAGTAAAGAAAAATAGTTATAGTTGCGTTTACCAAAGGATTAAATATAAGATATTCATGCTTAGGATACAGTTTCTGTATGTGTCCACTGATACTGTATACACGTTCATATTTGAGATGATGGAAGGGCGTTATTTACAACTCAGGAAGATGCTTTTAGGGATGTTGTATTCTTTGATTTGGTTAACTTGGTTGTGAAGTTTGTATCAGCTTATTAGATTATGTTATCAGGACATATATCAGAGTGGAAACGGATAGCTAATTAGAGGTAGTGCTTGTCGTAGTTACTACAGTTAATCTTATAAATGATATCTGATTTGTCTTTGTTTTTTATTATATTCGTTAGTTTGTATAGCATTGTTTACTGGGGCTTCGTGATCTCATAAGCCACATCTATTGGCTGCGGTATTAAGAGTTTATCTGACAACTCTGAAGTGTACTTCATAAAAAAGTGAATTCATCCTCTTTCTAACATCAGCGACCATACACCATCTAAATATACTATACTTCCAAAACTGAACAGTGTTTAAAACAACCACGATACCTTTGAAATTTCTATTAATTATGAAGTATACAAATCATGGAAATCAAGAATCTGTTATTGTTATGTGCCTACAGTGATATCACATATCTTTTAGGCTTTTCAATATTTATACTCCTTACTTATTAAGATGGACCACTTTCTTTACGTATACTTATTTATTCTAGGGTTTTTCGTGATTATCACTTTTTAGCAAGTTTGTTTTTTATGGGAGGAGGTTGCTAACCTCATGCTAAACCCTCCACATTTATCTGGGCTTTGGACCGGTATTAACCGTAGTGGGGATTCCAGGTGGAGGCAGACAGGGATTGGCAAGACAAGGGTAGCATTTCTACAATTGAAAAACATCTGGAACTCAGAACGACTGCCAATCAACGTCACAGCCACAGTTTTCAATACAAATGTAAAGACAGTTCTGTAGTATAGAATATCATCCAAGAGATACTAATATTTATAAACAATTGTCTGCGCAGAATACTTCTGATCCGTTGACCAGATACAATCAGCAACAACCTTCTGTGGTAGCGAGTAAACCAATTTCCAGCTAAGAAACAAATTAAGAAAAGATGTTATAGGTGGATAAGACATATTGAGGAAATCACCAAACTGCGTCACAAGACAAGTACTAATTTAGAATCCCGAAGGCCAAAGAAAAAGAAGAAGATCCAACAACATATTGGAGGCAGATATGAAAAGGATGAGTAACACTTGGGAATAACTGAAATGGCGAGGGTTCTCTGAAATAGATGGTCTAACTGAGAGGTTTTTGTCATCATGCTGAATATTATCTTCAGCAAGGTCTACCGGCTTTATACCTTAAAAGTACTTATTTTAATTGAGTTGATGTGGTTTGTAAAAACTGGTGTAAGGTTTAATTGTTTGCACTAGTCCGTTGAGTATCACTAGCAGGTGGGTGGCACTAGAAAGATGTTTCGTCATAATGTGGGACTCCTCAGATCTACCCATCCATGATTCCACTGGGTACCCAACCAATGTTAATCTCTGATGAATATAAACAACTATAATTAACACATTTTGTAGGATTAAATTTTATGTATATGTCACTACATTTGTTACTGTTCAAACTATTTACGATGTTATTATGTTTTCCATGATAGATTACAACTAGTTGTAATTGAGATCTCAATGAAGCTAGTCCTTAAACATTCCCAGTTATTCGAAATTATAGAGCTGAATGATGTATCGGTTAAGAGAATACTTTATTGCTTTTAATGTATTTTTAGATTTGATTGTACATCGAATCAGTATTATAGAGTTATCAGTAAACTTACATGAAACCTTTAATCAAGATTACCTGTTAAGTACATTATAATTATCTTGTATGACGATATGATACACGTGATTAGACTAGTGGCTACACTGAGACTTGATCAATAAACTTTGACGAGAACCAAATATAACTAAACATGCATCATGTTGTTTACTATTTAGTGAGTAATCAATGTAAATATAACAGCCGGTGACCACGCTAATAGCTCAGTGGTAATGATTTCAAATTTTGGGACTTTATAACGGGAATCAAAATGCTCCAGGAAGCATTATCTATTTTAAAATTTGTAGGTTTATCTTGCTAACGAGTATAAAATACCAACAAACCTAGATCTATTAGAGTTTCGTGTCTTCTACCACTAAATCACTACCCAACTGAAGGTAAGTACCATATATAGCTAAATAATTGTTTTTTCATGGTTATTTTACAAAGTTAGAACTAAACAGCTAAACATTGAAGTCCATGTAAGTAAATTAGAATCAGTTATGCTGTTGTAAATTCAAGTTGGTTGCAATCAATATTTATTCCGATAAGTTATCTCTTGGTAGTGTTACAGCTAACTAAGACTGAGAAATATGATTAATGCCATGTTTCAGAAGTCCTAACAGTCTATAAATTCATTTCTAAGAGTTTGTAATGCTAACACTGTTAATCATATTTAACATCCTAAATTAAATAAAATAATGAAAATTATTTAAAAAAAACAAACTAGAAAAAACTTAAGTAAACTCGTAAAACCACATCAGTAATTCATTATACAATTAATCATTACAGATTACATAATCATATTCACATGAAAACTTAAATATATGAATAAACTATACTAATATATGTACTCTCATGGTCATATGTTATGTAATAGAATAGTCACCTGTACTGAATAATTATTTTCTCTTCTTCGTATATTCTCTAAGCATTTCATGAACTACTAACTAAAAGATAGTTGATCTCTTCTAAAAAGCCTACTTGTTTACTTTATTTAACGTAATATCAAATCAGATTCAACTATGCATTACATTCACATGTAGTTTGAGTATATAGATGATAGTATATATTGTACTATTCAATCAATTTAAATGATACATACTAACTGACATATCTTTAATTTATTACATCATGATCAGATTAAATAGTTTCTAACATTTGAACAGTTATGTAATCGACATTTTTCTATTCCCTTTTAGTATATATGCACTGTAGAACTAGCACATAGTATTGTACTTTTCCAGCATATATATATATATATACATATATGTTCCTTTTTTTTCTTCAGATGGATATTTCAAATTCAGATAAAGTAATGCATTTCACTAACACATCACATTTTAATCCAAACAAGATTAATTCCATTAAACAATATGAACAGTATAAATCTACACCGAATGTAAATATAGCAATGAAAAAATCTAAAACATCAAAATTATCAAAACTTAATGAAACCTATGTTACTCATATAGCAAGACCTTTGAAACCAGAGTTTTCAAATGATAGTGTAAGTTATTGTTTTGTTTGTTATAGTTGTTATGATTTGTTAATGTTGATTCTATTTGATATACTGTGAAAAGACCAATTGGGCAGGCCATGAATTCATTGGCAAAAACAGAGTATGCCATACAATATTACCTGCATTACTTCCAATCATCAATTTGCACATCCTCTGCGTTCGCTGGACCGTGTCGTTTATCAGCTTGCTTCTCTTGGTTGTTCTCGATTCTCCTCTGTATTTTAATCATGCTTTACTTCTTGCCACCTCGCAACTCGCCTTGTGTGCTGTTTACTGATTCTTCCTAATTTCCTGTGACACTCTGCTGCCTACTACTTATTGATGACCTTATAAGTAGTATTCACCACAATACTAGTAAACATTCAAAAAATATCCAGTATACATTTAGATTATGACTAGTGATGCAATATATGATTCATGTTTTATTCTATTTGAAACATGTCAACTGAATAAATCTGTACTCTAGATAACCATAATTGCACTATAATTTAAACCCAGTACAAAATGATTCAAATGCTACCATATGAATATAGTAGCCATATGTAACTGAAAATCTATATAACAACTGTTCTCCAGAGAAATGAATATTCATTCCATTTGTGGTCTTTGGTATAATAATAATAATAATAGCTTTATTCAATAGTATGTTTAGTACAATATGAATTCTCAGCATGTAATGTCTCAATAAGTTACTTTATAACCGTGTGCACATATGATTAGATTTAAACCAGTTAGTGATCACAAAAGTAGCAACTCCACCACCACACTGTTTCTTGATGACAGAGCCATCCTGAAGAAAATATCTGAAAACTGTTTAGCGATGCCAAATTGTCATCATGTATGTCATGTAGCCAAGATTCTTGAACTGTAATTAAACCACAGTTACGGTATATTTTAAGATTAAGGAGAAATTGTAGGTAGTTCATTTTACCAATAAGAATCTGCAGTTAAGACTAAGAATTTCAGGAATAGACACTTCATAAACATTAATCCTTTTTAACGTATGTTATCAGCCACCATGATGTTTGCGTTTAGATCTAACTGAATTACATATAATACATGGCAAACTTTTATAAAGGCGCGTGAGTGAGCAATGCGATTTTGAGACGTGATTGGGCAATTAAAACAAAACAGAAAACGAAAACGTAACTAGTTGCGATATTGGTAAGACATGGTAGCCCAAGATTTCAAATAGGCCACCAAAAAATATGAAGAATGGGATAATATAAACTTATTTAAATACCCTACTTGAGATAATAAATATCGATATTAAATGTTAATTTACTTTACTGTCTTCTTTAAGGTGAAAATCCTTATGGAATTCATTCGCATCTATTAGTGAGGTAACATCTCATTTAAAGACTTAATAACATCTAAATACGTATAGATATGTAAAGTGTAGAGTATTATATCTAAGCATATCATAGTTTGTGATTATCCCTCTAAATGAATTGTACTTTTATAATAGATTGCATAATCTACATTATTAAAACTGCAGACTTACAGTGAATCAACAACTTTCATATTAAACTTATAACAGCAATATACAAAACTTTATTCTTAACTTACATCATATATGAAGATAGTCTTAGTCACATATCATTAGCATCCTAAGTATCAGTTAAATGTGAAGTGCACCCTGTATATGAACAAGTAAAGTATGTCTTATAACCAGAGCCACTTCTAACGATTTAACCCACACGTACAAATAACAATAAATCAGAAGGCGGTGAGGGAGAGAGAAGTTATATTTGATTATGAGTAGAGAGTGCATGGGATTGCAACGTCTAGGCTAACTATCTAGCAAGGGATTTGCTTCATACGACGTGTGGTATCCTGATCTGGAGGTGAAGCATAACCAAGAGCCTTCATTTAGTCGTGTCCGCTAAAACAAACATGATCAGCATAAATATCGAGAGCCTTTGGAACTATTTATTTTTGGGATTACTGACCGCTACAAATGAACAGAACACTTAACAGATTTTTCGTGTTAGTATGAAACTTTTCACCAGTACCCACCACTGAAAATTTAATACGTCACATTTAGGTCGTTTTACGATTGTGTAGCCGTTAGATTATTTCTACACGATTTCCATATATTGAATATCGTTATGGTGAACAAACATTATTGTTTAGAATCACGAAAAATGTGGCATTTGGTTTTGTATAGTAATCATGATGCACTTACTGAAGTCATGTCATCAATAAACTACAAACTGAAACATTATTACTAATGTTTAGATAAATAGATAGGTCAGGGATAAGTAAATAGATAGATATCTAGCTAGGTACGTAGATAGACAGATGGATAATTGTGTGAATAGACAGAATGATAAATACAACCTCTTCTTAAAAGTAATGAGGTGGTTAGTGGAGGTTAACATTATGTTTTACATGATTGAATTTATCACAGATTGACGTAAGTAGGATACTATTGAAATCCAAAGAGCACTGTTACGTCTCAGCATGGGACTCCTCAACAGTGTTCACCTAAGATTCTTCTTTAAAACTTGATAAGTTGGCTATTGGTTAATGTTTAATCAAGTTTTCAGAACTCCACCTGTTACAGTCTCATCATAAATTGAAAGTAGTTTATTCACGACCATATTCAAATTATCTGTAAACATGAATATTTTCTTCTTATATCTTAGCTTAAATATCTTAATACATCAAGTGAACAAGATTTATCCGATAGAAAGATGAAATCAAATAGAAATGAAAACAATCGAAGATATAGTAATGAATTAGATAAGTTACAACAATATAAAAATGAAGGTCTATGTAGTTCATATGACAATTATTCAAACAAACAAATAAATATAAAGAAACTCAATGGAAATACTGATACTATTAATAATGTTCAATTTTCAACATGTCGACATAGAAGTTATGAGCAAAATTTAAACAAAAATGGAGGTAAATGGTAATCTTTTTTTCTTACTGTTTCATTTCATTAAATGGTCATTGATGAATTTCAATGTATCAATTTTGAAGTTTGAATCATTAATTGAAAAGAGTTAGTCTTCATTATAACTGTAAATGACAAGTCATGAATTCGGTACATTTCCCTACATTAATTTACATTTTATTCACTGTTCACTTAAATATAATGAATGTTAATACATAACAGTCCACTATTTTGAACGCATAACCATAAAGAGACGTGAATGAGAAAAATTTCGAAAACCAGGAAGTAATAGACAGTTATTTCGTTCTAATAACAGTTCTAATATAGAATGTCTTAATAGTTTGTACCCGTATTTTTAATTAAGATCGAAACTATGGCATTCAGACAGTTGCATAGTAGTGGTAGCCGATCAAGTTGTAAGGTGTGTCGTAGATTGACTTAAGGTTAGACAAGTCAACCATAAATTTCTCTTTTCATATATTTAAGTTGGATTGTGACTGGCAAGCGGAATCCAGGACGCGCGTTTCGTCCTATTTGGGACTCATCGGCACATATGGCAACAGAGACTCACCAGTTTCAGTCCATTACAAATCAACGGGAAAATACTAGCTTATCCTAATTAAATATATATGTCCGTTGGACAAGTGTGACTGTGTGGACTCAGTAGTTTAGTGGTTAACGCGGTGGCGTTTGGCACGAAGCGGACTGAGTTCGAATCCCAGTGTGAACATCAACATTAGGATGCAGGTACATCCAGCCGATGAGTCCCAAATAGGACGAAACGCGCGTCCTGGATTCCGCTTGCCAGTCACAATCCAACTTAAATATATAACTTGTGTAATAACGCTATATCGAGGCTATCCGCTCAGGATGCACATATGACAACAGAGACTGACCAGTTTCAGTCCATTACATATCAACGGGAAAATACAAACTTATCCTAATTACATAAATTTCTCGTTTATGCGTATACCGTTTAGGCTATTGATCCAAAACGTGTCGACCTCGAACTCAAGCTCCTATGTAGATAGGGGTCTTCACTGCTATTATATGCAACACCGAGACTGCACCACGTCATCGAGTACTTCTTCCTTCTCATTGGCTGTCCAACTTAAGTTGATTCATGACAATAAATTCCGATTCAAATATCTCCAAAGCACTCATTAATATTGTATTTTCATTAGATCTTTTACAAAAAATTAATCATTTGAATAGAACTAGACAGTAAGTAGTATTTTTGTATTCAGTAATACAACTTTCAAGATAGTCATGCTAACAGACCTTGTATTACTGAACGCCTATTGGCTGAGTTATCAATCTTCTAAGTCGATTTGTGAGGTTGCTATTTGATACATAATTGCTATATTATAGCCAACATACATCAGTTAGCTTAACATTGAAAATTATGAATTACAAGATTAAAATTTCGTCTTATTTCCTGACCTCTCAATCACATACACATATATAACTACATGTTTTTAAACTAAGCGGCACACAGAGTCAATTACTTAGTATTTCTAAAATGTTCAACATGTGTATATGCTGTATTCATATGTTTATCACTATTGTCATGATAAAGTAATTGATATATTATGAATAATAACTAAGTCATCAATAATGTTTGTATTATTAAGAGCTGTACAGCTTAAATGAATCTACCCTGACTGATCATATATTATTAACAGAGACGGTTTTTTGGAGATAGCTATTAAGCTTGGTTGTTTATATTCGTAGTAGATCGTAAGTGTGAATTTCTTGGGAGTTCCATACTAGAGTAAAACAGCTGCTCAGTTTTTCCTGGTTTTCAGTTGTGCTCAGCAAATACAAATCTCTGACACAAACAAACAACCCAACTCAATACCTATCCTCACAAAACTACCTCGATTAATATACGATGATAATCTTATTAGTGACTAGTTTCAAAATGTTCTTGAAGTTCTAATGAGCAAATGTGATTGGTGGAATTCGGACGTGGTAAGTGTGAGATAACTATCACCAATGTCATTGATTAATAGTCGCGCTATAAAACAAGTCGATTTAGGTGGGATTTCCACGATTAGACGCTGATATTCCCAATGTTGGAGAGGGTTATGGGTTCGTTCTGAGATCTGAAGTCCTCGGGTTAGATTTCCTGCCAGTTTCGTTAGTACACACAGCTAAATAGTCTTATACCAGAACGAGACAATTATCCAGTTCTCCCTGGCTATCTGGCTAGTTTGTTATGCCACATTAGAACGATGAGACCAAGTTAACAAGATTGTTACACCAATAAAGTTCAAGGAACAGTAGTGAAAATTAGGTGTGCATGGAAATATGTCAGAATCTGGTGTCTAAGAAAGAATCATAGAGTGAATGAATTTGTTTCACGCTTACAAAATTCTAGTCGTATGACATCATATCGTCCATAGGCGATAAGATTCATCTCACTTCACTAGTCTTTTCCTTCGCACATCCACATCAGACAATAGTGTGCAACGAGACAGTCGGTGGTTAGAAAAACAACCCATACTACAACCGCACCAGTCGACGACAATTCACAACATCATCGATTGATTTACCATCGCTCACAAGTACTCTGTATATAACTTCATTATTGCTCATTCTGTCACTCTGTGATATGAGAGAAATGCTTTTTTGAAGACACTAGTGACCAAATACCTTCAGCTTACACATCTTTTCTATTTTTGTAGCTAAGTTTCAGAACCCGTGCTGAAATTTAGTCGAACATAAATGCTATGTCTTAAGATACACGCGATCACGATCCACGTACGTATGCTCTGTGACTGCTAGCTGCCTGATTGAAAAACAAAATACAATCGATCCAGAAACCAAACAGACAAATAAATCATATTTCGTTCTCTTTTTTATATACATACAAAACTTGACCACATAGAAGAAAGTCACGGTTTCTAAATAAGAGATGATATAACAACAGTTTATGGATCAAATGAGAGGTTAAGGGGAGGGGAACATGACAGTAATAGGAACGAAATGATCGGCTTGAGTACACTCAAAATAAAAGAAATAGTCTTCTATGAAACAATTTTGTAACTTGGTTGCTCTTCTTGTATCACCCTATCTAATAACAAACCCATCAAGGCTGGTGAGACTTCCATGGTGTGTCAAATGGTCATTCCTTACTTAATAGTTTGCATTGCACATGGTGACCATAAAGGCCAAATATTTATGACAATGACTTAATCAAAGTCATTCCTTTATGATAATCTTAACAGAATTCCTTCTCTAACAAACTGGGACAACCAGCCATAAAAAGTAATTGGTTATGTTCACATCCCGAACCCGGTATAATCAGTATATCATTCAACCTAACTTTTAAACCTGAACCAGTATCTAACGATATGTAGGTTCAACTTATCAGTCTATGCTGCTTTTCCGTTACTTCAAATAACTAACAACTTCGTTAACTTCTCTAAGAGTTGTGAAATTTAATTCAACATTATGATTACGGTGATTTTGCGATATTTGGTAAGTGAAAAGTAGTTGAAAGCGAATTGATTTGTTGAATAAAGTGTTTCCCCTGTCAATTAAATTTTCTAAATCACAAGGTTGGAAAATCATTCATTAGGAAAAAGATCATAATCAACTATCATTATTAACTAGAATATATTTGGATCTTCTGGTTGATTTATCATGAACTAAAATTGATTAACCTCGTTTGCCGTATGTTCACCCTGATCGAATTGCTTCGATATAGCGAAAGTTCGAAAGTATTATTTGAGTCGGATTGTGATTGGCAAGCAAAATACAGGAGATGCGTTTCATTACATTTAGGACTCGTCGATTGAATGTACATGCATCCGCTTGCCTGGATCAATTTTAGTTCATGATAAATCAGGGGGAAGATTTAAACATAGTCTAATTAAATATATTTACCCGCTGAATAACTTTGACTGTCTCGAGTCAGTAGCCTAGTGGTGAACACGATGGTGTTTCGCACAAAACGAACTGAGTTCGAGTCCCGGTGTGAACATCAATACTAGGATGCAGGTAAATCAAATTGACGTGTCCCAAATAGGACATAACGTGTATCCTGGATTCCGCATATCAGTCACAATCCAACTCAAACTATATCATTAATAATTGTTTACATCATTACATTCAATATTAATAGTCTGTACTAAATTCATATTATTATTCGTATTATTTAGATGTGAATCTACTAAATGATCATATTGTCCAACCTGTTGTAGTACAAAAACATTATGCATCAAATAATTTTATTTCAAGTAAACCATCAAATACACAATCAACTGAGAATTATGTAAATCATTCCGATTATAATCCTATGAAAAATGTAAGTTTTATACATTTATGATAAATGTATTAAGTATACTATAAGTAATGAAATACCTATAGTTGCTATTTATTTTTCATTGATGGTTTTTCATCTTAGATAGGCTTAAATTGAAAAATCAATAGTTGTTGGATAAATCGGTTCTTGTGAAGATTGATATTTGGTATGTTGTTTGTATTCATCATAGACTGATCTTAGATGAGTAACATTAGAAACTAAAGAGAAGTAAGTAGCGGTTTATTTACATTAAAAGACACCTTAGAATTGTACACCTTAAATGCCGTTATGTAATCTAATCCAGCTCCTTTAGATCTTACGGAGAACCTTTAATAATCGGCATTACTGGTCCAGTCGGCTTCCAATCGTAAAATTCTTACTTCCATTATTTTGTGGTATGGTACAACGATTGTCTATTGACATTGGTGATCAGTGTCTTACTCTCAACATGCCCGAAACCCACTAGTCATGTCTTCTTATTAGAACTATAGGAACATCCTTAAGTTAATCACTAATGAGGTGATTTATAGTTGATTTAAGAGGATTTTTGTGGAGACTGGTACTTAATTTATTGTGTAAATTTGTCGCAAATTGACATTCCAGTAAGAAGTCTTCATTAGCTGAGTTCAGACATGTTGCCAGTGAAACAGATATTACAGATGACAGTGGTTGATCGTCGTGCTATATCGTAAACTAATGGAAGTTTGAATACTACTATTGAACACCAGCTAGCCCAGTAATTCAGATAGTTGAACTTTCGCCGGCCTGATGGCCTAGGTTTCGATAAGTTGGCACATTTGTAGATGCACACTGCTAAAGAGTTCCATACTACGATGAAACGACTGTCCACTGTTTCCTGGATTTTACTGTTACCCAACCATTATTAACCTGTGACTTATACAAACAACAAATTGATTCAGTTTTGTCAGCATTTAAGACTCCATGACAATCCTTCCCTCTGTCCTGACATATTGGTAAATTCTAAATTTTTATATTGTTCAAAGATTGTGATACGTCTAGGCAAATGAATCGCAGTATCAAACATTTCCATGTTAGCTTCTTTGAGATGATGTTATATAGTTTCAAATGAACTAATCTACATTAATTATCTAGCCCAACAATAAATATGTATGTATTAGTTTGCATATTGTTAATATTAAGAATTGTATCAAATATATCTATATCGGAAGATGTACGTCAGATGCGGTTTCAGTCCTAGTATGAACGTCAATTCTAGTTCAGATATAATCAACCAACATCCAACTAAACAGCGATATACTATCTATTGTTCATGTTTAATTAAAGAAGACAATTTCATTTCATAAGTAGAAAGACATCATGATATAATTTGAAAGGTTACATAACAGTTTATTGATACAATGAATAATATATAAGTTTCAAATTAGAAAATTGTAGCACTAGGTGTAAACTCATTGTTAACAAACGTACCACCAAAGAAAACTGCATGTTTAATTTACAGGTACATAGATACGAATGAAATAAATATTGAAACTCCTGTATCATATTTAAAGGAACTTACATTGGGATGTATTGAAAAACGTACAGTTTATCTTTAGGGATAAGATATATAGTCAAGTAGATGGGATAGTATTGGGTTCACTACAGAAACTATTATTAACCGATTTCTTCATTGCCAGTATCAAGACTAGCATAACAGCCAAATCTAATGATAATCACAATTATTGTGTTTCTATCCTACTAATCACACAATTTTCCTGTTTCACAAACCCCCTTCCCCTCACTCCTTCAATCTCTAACTGATTGTTTAAGACACTAGGTAGTAAAAGTTTCACATGGCGACTAATCGAAATTTCTACAATAACATAATTGTGTACTATTCTATAGGCTGATAATGAATTCGCTGAGAAGGGGTTCTTTTGCTTAATAATCTTGTTTTAATTTAATCGGTATATTTAAAATAAGTAAAGATCACAGTGAGAGGATTCGTGGATATTGATATTAAGTTTAGTTGATTGAATTCCTCACAGATTGATGCTGACAGTGTACCGTGTGGAAACCAGGGAGCACAGAAGAGCTGTTTTGTCCTAGCATGAAAATCCTCAGAGGTGAGCACCTCACATTCCACCCCAAGAGCTCCAGGTTGGTGAACACCTAATCCTCTGAACCACTGGGCCAGTCGATACCCAATGATAGAATTCCCACTTCTACCAACTTGTGATGAGATAGCGCGACGGCCATCGATTGTCACCGATGATAACTCTCTCCTTTCCTACAAGTCTGAAATCCACCAGTCACAATATATTACTGGACCATACCAATGTCAATTCGTGACGAATTCAACCAACTTAAACGTAATACCAATCTCCAAAAACCACCTCAGTCTTATTAGAGATTGCTTAAAATATCACATCATAATTATGTTGATTATCTATAACAAAACAAAATGATGATATTGAAATGTTTCTGGAATTAGCTTTATGAATAAAGTATTCATTTTCTAACTTAGTGATTTCATTATTTCATGAATATTAATCAAAATCATATTTGTTCTCCTAAAGATGAGAAAACTTATTGAACCTAACTTCCTAGTAACTAGTCGTTATCAGGATTTTATTTATGATACATTCTTCTTTTAGGTTTCATTATCAATAAACTAGGCTTAGATTTTTGTATTTAAATAAAACAATAAACTATTTTCCTCTACTTTTTGAGTTGGATTGTGACTGGTAAGCGGAATCCAAGAAACATGTTATGTCCTATTTGGAACACCTCACTTAAATCCACCTATATCCCAGTATTGATGTTCACACCGGGACTCGAACTCAGTTCGTTTTGTGCGAAACACCATCGTGTTCACCACTAGGCTACTGAGTCGAGACAGCCACACTTATGCAGCTATTTTTCTCTACTAATTTTCCTCAAATTAAATTTCATATTTTCTTATTTAGTGTAACCGTTATGTTTTACTTTAGTTTTTACTTTAGTTCTGATAAAAATTTGTTTCCTCTCAGTCATTTAATGCTGTTATAGCAGTATATCATCAATTGTAATAAGGTTTTATACTTTAAGTGGTAAGATGAGCTATGGGTGGTAGTTGTAGTAGAATTACGAATACACGCTACCTCCTATTTAAAATTCGTCAAGTTGATGTCGACCTTTACCGTGAAACTTAAACTAACTATCTTTGGATTTAAAAAAATGATAACACTTAATCACTTGATCTTTTGATTATAACAGTTTGTCCCTTTGATAAATTTTGATAATGCATTAAGAAGACGATGTTTATCAGAGCTATGTGATGCAGATTTGCGCAATACATTTCGAACAATCTGATCACATATACATGAAAAATTGTTTTAACACAAGGCTATGTGAGTCACCTCTGGAAAGGTAACGTGATATAAACTGATTTTTAGGTGCTAGAAATACAGTAGGTTTCACCATACTGCAACATTTTCGTCGATTGATGAACTATTTTAGATATCTCTTCAGTATTAGCGTTCCTGTCAGCAGATTTTCATTTTCCTTAGTAGTAACATAAGTACAAATACAACTGATCTTATTAAATAAAGCCTTTACTAGACCCTTTTTATACTGCACCAGACAATAACTATGAAAGTTCATATACCACCTTGTCCATGTAGATTTTCTGTAGACAGAAAGTTTGATTGAGCCATCATCCCCGTCCCCCCCCCCCGATTGATTAATATATCTATGAAAAGAAGTTGGTTATTATTCTCCTCTTCACAGAACAAACTAATATGATTTTGAATGGTATTCAGTTTACTTGGTAAACTATTTGCGTCGTCAATTTTCGTACAAATAACTAGGATATAATTATCATACCGCCTATAAAGGTACATCTCATCTATTGAATCACTGATTAGGTTTTCCACACGTGCCAATGTGTACATGGCACATGTGGAAAACACATTGACACATTGTCCTAAAAGACTACTCATCTCAACTTTGTCAATTTGTCAAAAATATTCGCCCTTAAATGTGAATTGTACTTTGTCTGTGTATAATAATAATAATAAATAATAAAAGAGTTTTGCTAGAGGAATAAGTAGTGAAAGACGACTTAATAAGATATAATCACATAAAATACTAATAATCTTTTTCAGTAGAACAGTAGTAAACAACGAATTTGCATCAAAAGAACACATTGTCTTTTCTTTGATATTTATATCACATAAATAATTAACTAGTTCAAATGAATCCTTCAACTAATACCTACATAAACTTCATCGAATAGTGTTCAATAATTCTGTTAACCATTTTGCAAGATTATGTGTAGGCAACCGACACATGGATAAAAGAACGCAGAGGACTATTAATTTTATGGATTTTAAGTAATCTATATAAATGTGGATATTCACAATCAATAGGCTTTAAGAAGTGAGATTCCTCTCTATTAATAGTATTCACTCCAGCTCCTTTATCAGGTCTCAACAGAACTATGTCAGGTTTTGTCCGTAACTTTTTCAGCGCTCTGAAATGAAGAGAAGTTAGTGTGCTTTTCTGCTTAGTTCTGGAATTGTTGTTAACTTAATTAGCTACATCCACTAGCTTAGCTTTACACCAACTTTGATTGTCTAACGATGTGGGAACAAGCATATTCAGTTGATCATAAAGGTTGTCAAATTGGGCATTAACTGCTAGTTCAAATATATGTGTTATGGGTATATAAAAATTAAATCCAAGTGAGAATGCCTCCTTTTCATAGGTAGATAATACAATCGATTATAAATTAGTCACATATTTATCGAGATTGACTGATAACAAATCAATGTGCTTTGCATCACTACAAGATACATCCAGCATTTTCCGAGTTCTATCGCGATAACGGTACTGTAAAAGTCGTGAATATAAAAAATTAATATAAACCATTCTATGGAAAGTCCGTAAAAAAATTTGATTTTGAAGCAAAGTTTACTAACCATTAAACATATACATCTGTATGAACATTAACTTTGAGATGAAAGGTACATCTAAATGATGTCAAAAATAAGGTAAAAGCAACATCCTACTATTGTTTGAGTTGGACTGTGGTTGGATAGCGGAATCCTAGGCGTGCGCTTCATCGAGTCCAGCCACAGTTCCATTCAAACAATGTTTGCAAACTATCACTATATCCGGACAGTTTAATCAGGCTGTATATATGACAATAGAGAATGATCAATTTCAGTCCATGACAAATCTAATTATAAAACACACTACTACTTTTTTTAACAATTCAGCTATTTTAAATTCTTATAGCATAATAGATGCTTAAAAGTAATATGCTCAAAACAGATCAGATTCAAGTTATTAAGAGTACAAAACAAGATTACTGATACTCAAGAACGAATCCACTTTCTATCAATATGTAGTACTAAGATATCAGATTAATTTGATAAAAATCAGTCGTTATAACTTTGAATTTGTATAAATGAATAAATTATTACATTAATCTATCGGGTTATGTAACATTTCAAAGCCAAGAACTTAAAACTATTAGTAATAATTAGAGTGCTTTGATTACTTCACTCAAGCTAGTTATAGCATAACGACTGCTGAGAAACCGTTGTTTTAGCATTACGAAAAAGTTAAGAAGACTTAAATTGTCTTTGAAGAATAAATTAACACACTGGAAAATGGTCAACTAAATGTAGGTCTGTTCCTAATGTGAATGTTCTTGATAAAACTAGATTCTCTCTAAAGTGATTGCCATAAAAGTCTGTTAGTATTTCACATTAACGAAACAGTGGTGAACACTTTTCCTTCTAGTACTAGGTAACTACTCATAAGTATTGATCGACAATCTTGAATAGAATGAAGTCAACCACCTATAAATGCTAAGACGAGTAGTGATGGCTTATAAACTGTTTTGAATTACATATCAAGAAACTAAACAACGGTTTCATTCTAGTACTTCACTCCTTGAAATCGGCACCTTAAGATTTTAAGAAGAATGCTTCATTGTTTAACACGTGACTCAAGTAACCAATCAATACTTGGTATTTCCAAGTTGATTCTAAATTTGTTTACATGACTTCATCAGTTACCAAAAGTGGGTAACTGCCTCATACCTGACATAGCGGAACTCAAATGATTAATTTTTCTCACTACAACGCTATGAATTGCCGCCGGATATTAACCAATAGTTAGTTTATATTAAATTGTAATATGATGTTGTGGAAATTGGTAAATATGGATTTATAGTTCAATTGGGATGGTTAATTTTGTGGAGATTGGTTATTTTATTTGATTGGATATATCACAGATTGATGTTGGCAGGGTACCATTGAAAACCAGAGAGCACTGGACAGCTGTTTCGTACTAGTGTGGGACTCTTCAGCAGTGCGCACCCACGATTCCGCACCTGGGGCTTCAGGTTGACGCGAACGCCTAACCATCTGCACCACTGGGTCAGCATCCAATGGTAGAATTCCCACTTCCATCAATTTGTGATACATATAGCGCAACGATA
The DNA here is from genome assembly GCA_034768735.1 of Schistosoma mekongi. Lineage (NCBI taxonomy): Eukaryota > Metazoa > Platyhelminthes > Trematoda > Strigeidida > Schistosomatidae > Schistosoma > Schistosoma mekongi. Next base: position 42,726,315 of record CM068307.1, read on the forward strand.
AAATAAAATAACCAATCTCCACAAAATTAACCATTCCAATTGAACTATAATAATAAGCTCATTAGTGACTAACTCCAGGATGTTCCTGAAGCTCTAGTGAGAAGTCGTGACTGGTGGAGTTCAGACTTGTCGGGAGTGAGACAGTTATCACCAATGACAATGGATGATCGTTGCGCTATATGTATCACAAATTGATGAAAGTGGGAATTCTACCATTAGATGCCGACCCAGTGGTGCAGATGGTTAGGCGCTCGTGTCAACCTGAATCCCCTGGTGCGGAATCGTGGGTGCGCACTGCTGAAGAGTTCCACACTAGTACGAAGCAGCTGTCCAGTGCTCTCTGGTTTTCAATGGTACCCTGTCAACATCAATCTGTGATATATCCAATCAAATAAAATATAGATTTGATTATCTGACGAGGTCATGGATAAGTATTGGTAAGGAGCTCCCAAACTAGGTTAAAACAACTGTCAAGTGCTAGTTCTTGATCTAACTCACTTTACTAGATGATTACCTAAACTCAGCAATCGTCACAACTATACATAGTTAATTGTCTTTGATGTAAATTCTAAGTTACCTTTAATCAACCACATTACGTAGTAGTGCACAGTAAATATTCAAGAAAGACATAACTTGGCAGATAGTTTTAATTGATCTTTTTTATTGGTTTTCTTTTATCCTTCTAACTGATATGTATGTTGTTATCTTTTTTTTCATATCCACGTTATTAGTTCTATTCAGAATCTATACCAGACATTTCTAACAGGTAAGATATTTTGTTATAACAGTGATAGTTCTGTTTTAATGATTCCTACGCTTTGATTACATCTCCGATAAATTATTGATTGAATGATTGTTACCGATAAAATTATTACAGAGTAACCTGATTATGCAATGAAGCCATTTATAATAATGAAAATTTATTCTAGTTCACATTTTAACTCTTGAATATGTTCTAGGCCAATAATCTCCAATAGTATTAACATCAGACAAAAATATATACTGATAAAAATGTCATTCAAATTATAAATACTACTGAATTATCTATTGAACATTTACTTATGATGTGGTTAAATGTAACAATAATTTATAATCTGTAAATTACATTCAACAATTTGAAAGTATTTGGTGTATAGAAAAGCTACATATCCGTGGAATTCTCATGATAGTTTTGATAAAATGTTATTGTTTCATGAGTTGGTAATAACTAAACCAATTAAAACGTTTTCAGGTTCAGATTTCAGTTACCAATCGTCGACATATAATCCAGTATATATATATAATACATCATATAATACACAGATAGAAGATTATGAAATTCTTACGATGTATACCAACGCGGAAGTGGCAGTTATTTGAAGTATCAGTGGTGCAGATGTCATTCATTTCCATAAATAAACGATTTCACTGGTTGAGTATTCGACGAATATACATTCAATAGTCAAATAATGAGGAGTTCCACACTAGAACGAAACAGCTGTCCAGTGCTCCCTGGTTTTGAATGATACCCTGCCAACATCAATCTGTGATATATTCAATCAAATAAAATAATGAATAGTTACTTCTCCGCTGGTAAATGCTTACTGAATGTTTAGAATAATATATAGGATGGTAGTAATTTAAATTGACTTGACTTTTGTGGTTAGATCACATCTTGCCTTTTTGTATGATAAGATAAATAGAGTTGGTTTAAACAGTCTCTTATCACATGGTAACAGTAAGTTCTTGCTAATGTTAATTTTGAATGATATCAATTTGGATTGTGCACAAATTAGTAAGTGATAATAGACTGCCTTATCAATTACTTTTTTCTATATTTTGTTTTCCTTCTACAAGTCACTTAAGCCTATATACATCTGAAGAATCTTTATCAAACAATACAAAGTTAATGAATGGATACAATAATAATAATAATAATAATAATAATAACTCAACAGCTGATTATTGTAATTATTCACAATTATTACGTCATAATGAGAATTCAATGAATAATATTTATGGTGAAATGAAAATAAGTGGAATCTATCGAAAAATTAATCAAAAACAACCAAATCGTATGTTACCTAGGCGACCACGTTCATTAATACAAGATAATAATAATAATAATCATAATAATCAAAATAATCATTGTGATTTGTATAACCCACCTAATGAATTATGTAATAATAATGTTCATAGTTATAATAATATTTATAATAATTCTATTGATAATGAATTATGTACTTGTAACGTATCAATTGATAGACGTTCAATTACACCGAATACACTTCATAAATATGATTCGTGTTGTTTACATTCTTATAACAGTACTACCAGTGATAATATTAGTATTATTACGGATGGTTTCAATTTAAATGATTATCGATGTAATAATGAAATACCTAGTAAAACACGTACATGGACTTATAGAGATCTTCATACTGAGTAAGTATCTTTTAATATTGTTACATGCTTATTTATAAGTGTAATGCTAACTGTTATATTCTGTTTATGACAAGTTGTTGATGAACTTTTACATTTATCTTACCTAAATATCTTATTTAATTAGGATAAACTTGTATCTTCCCATTACTTGTTATAGACTGAAGCTGGTCAGCCTCTATTAATCAACGCGGTGGCGTTTGACATGAAACAGACCGAGTCCGAATCCCGATGTGAATGTTAACACTGGGATGTAGATACATCCGGCTGACAAGTCCCATATAGGACGAAACGCGAGTCCTAGATTCCGCCTGCCAGTTACAATCCAACTTAAACTAAATAGCTTAGTTTATGCATCATTAACTATAATAATGAGTAATGCAGAGATTTAGTTTCACATTAACTATGAAATGTTTGTCCATATCTTTCTACTAATTACTTCAAACTCTAAGTAACTTTTGATTTTATGTCACACGTTGCCATCAGTTAGACAACTGTCAAGAATCAGGAAGCATTGAAAGACACTTATTTTGACCATGTAGTACACTTTACAACCATGAATATCACTAAAAAACATTGAATCTGGTACCTTAAATTTTCATAGTGAACACTTATCAGTTAGATCACTTAGCCAACTATCTTTTAGTAGTTAATATTTTTAATTTCAGTTAATTCATGGTATGTTTACATGACTTTATCTATTGCCATCTATTAGTAATTGTATCACACTCGACAACACTGAACCCTCTCTTTGTATTCAACATTCTTCACAATACTAAATTGTGTCGGCAACACATTTTATCTTCTATATTGTACGTGTTCCATAAACCTACATATATACAAGTATTATTTGTTTTTGGATTGTGACTGGCAAGCGGAAGCCATGAAACGCGTTTCTTCTTATTTGGGACTCGTCAGTTGGATACACCTGCATAAATACATATGTCACTGTTTACTTAATAGGTCCTTAAAATGTGTGTAAATGCTTATTGACTTACAGAAAACTAAAAATATACACATCCAGGTTTACACCACTTTAACATGTGAATTGATTACATAATCGTTAAGTCAAGTAATCACTATATCATATTGTGAAAAGAACCAAATTTCTAACCTTTAGTCAACTAATTACATGCTTACATAGAAACTATATCTATAGTAAAACAAAATATTTTACAGTTGATAAAACTTTGCCGAAGTATAATAGTATTATATAAAGTTGTATGTCAACCAGTAATGTAATATGATTATGTAATTAAACGACAAATCACATGATAATGTGTAAATATAGGATAACAAAATTTTAAAAGTCGTGTGTAATTTGTTACCTACCTAAATTTAAACAAAGGAAAACTGATAATATTTATAGATGATATAAATTCATGGTATTTCTAAGCTTTTTCATTGTCTTCAATTGCAAACTGGTGATTTTTGTTGTTTTACAATATGAATGTAGCTTTTATGGTTAAATCGAATGATATCACCAAAATGTAATGATGATTATGTCACATGATTCATATTTATTATTACGATAAGAAGATAAGTAAGTAAAATCAATCTTCATGAAACAACAACAAATATGACTATAACAATCAGTTTACTAGTACTTTACACCAAAACTTTTTCGAAGCTATTTTGAGAAGCCGTGACTGATATAGTTCAGGCATACAAGAAGTAATGCAGTTACAGTGATTAATAGTAGCGTTATACTAATTATTGATTATAGTGTGAATCTGAATACTGGATATTGGTTTAGTGTAATCAGTCAACCAGTCAATGCCTATAATCGCTTTGTGGAGTATAGGCCGCCAACCAGCATTCTCCAACTAACTCTTCCCAGAGCTCTCCATTCCAGGTGTTGTTCATTCTCTTCATGTCTGTCCCCGATTCCCGACAGAATGTGTTCTTGGGTCTTCCTCACTACCTTTGGCATTCAGGATTCCAAGCTGGTGTATGTCTTGTGATACAGTTTGATGATTTTATTAATGTATGTCATATCCTTCACAGTCTTTTCCTAACTTCTTCCCCTTCTGGAAGTTGGTTTGTTCATTCCCACAAAAGGTTGTTGCTGATGGCATCTAGTCAACAAATCAGGAGTATTCTACACAGACAGTTGTTTATAACTACTTGTGTTCTGAAGGATTTCGAACTTTACGAAATTTGACCTGTTGATCTAGAAGTTGAGAGTCGACTGGATCTTTCATTAGGTTCAATAACACTTTGTAGATGACTTTTCCGGGTAGTGAAAGTAGAGTGGTGACTCCTTAGTTCTCGTAATTATTAAGATCTCCATCGTTTAGTATTTTGATGAGGTGCCCTTCCTTCCAGTCTGTTAGTACTTGTTCCCCTCCCAAACCTTCCTGAAGAGAATGTGGAGTATCTTTGAAGTTGCTTCTATATTGGACTTCAGTGCCCCCACTAGTATGTTTTCTGGCTCTGCTGACTTGCCACTCATGATATATTGGATGGCCATTTTGATTTCTTCGACTGTTGGTGGGTCGATGTTTATAAAGGGATCCGTGGCTGCTGCCTCGATGACTGATGGGTTCAGTGGGGCTGATCTATTCACCTGTTGTTGGAAGTGTTCTACCCACCTGTTTCGTTGTTCTTGCATCTCAGTGATTAGTTTGCCATCCTTGTTAATGATTGACCGTTCTGGCTTACGGAATTTCCCAGCTAGCTTCCCCGTTGTGTCCTAAAGGTGCCTCATGTTTCCTTATCTTGCAGCATTTTTCGTCGTCATTGCTAGGTCCTCCACATATTTCCGTTTATCCGACATAATACTCATCTTCACTTGCACGTTGGCTTCTGTGTATTCCGCCTGTGTCAAGCTTTCGCTGTTTTTGTCCGACTGTTATTAATTGATATTTTCTTACCCCCCCTTTTTTCAATCTTATCCAGAGTATTAACATAAATCCATTCTTTATAATGGTGCTCCTTTCAACCGAAAACCTTCTAAAATGTCGTAGTTATTGGTTCCCTAATCTTCTTTCAGTTTACCATCATAGCCGTTACATTTTATTCTAGTAGATCTTGAAATGTCTGGAACTTGTTGTTGAGAGTTATTTTGAATTCGTGGAGTATGTTAGTATCTCGGAGAAGGGCTGCATTAAATCTTTGCAATACTGCTCCTCCAGTTGTCCAGCTCTTTTTCAGCTCCAGTCTCACTTTAGCCACTACCAGATAGTGATCTGAAGCAATGTTAGCTCCTCTCCTTGTTCTTACGACTTCTATGGTTCTTCCAAACTTCTTATTGATGCAAATGTGGTCGAATTTGTTCTTCGTAATGTGATCCGATGAAACCCATGTAGCTTTGTGTATGCGTTTGTGAGGGGGGAGAGATATGGTGCCACCGACAATCCTTTTGTTGAAGGCACATAAATTTGAGAAACCTCACGCTGCTTTCGTTCCTTTCTCCCAGTTCATATCGTACCATGATATCTTCATATCTGTTGTTCACTGCAACCTTGAGGTTTAGTTCTGCCATCAGAATGGTCAGGTCCTTGGTGGAGCATTTTTTGATGGTTGACTGCAGCCTCGCATAGGGATGGTCTTTGTCGTCTTCGTGGCTGTCGTTGGTGGGTGCATAGAACCGGATGACAATCATTATAATCTCCCCCTTCTTTGTCTTGAAGGATGCTTTCATGCTCCTAGGTCCATGGGTTCGCCATTCCATAAGAGCCTTCAATGCCTCTTTGGATAGCAATAGTGCCATTCTTTGTGTGTGTGAGGCATTATATTTGTGGCTAGAGTATAAAAGCCCTTCTTCTGAGGACAATATTTGCTGTCCAGCTTGTAATTCCAAGTATCTTCAAGTTGTATTGTTTCATTTCTCCAGCTATTCAGATGCTGTTGAATTTCTGCACATCGCGCAAACATTCCATGTTTCTATATTACTTGTTGCTCTGGTTGTCAGAACGGGCATCGGTCTCATGACTCCCGAAGAATCTCGATTTTCATCACAAGACGTCATAACTCTTTGAAATGAAGGCCTCATAACTCCCACTGTGGCGTTAAAGGGATTAAAAAAGGTTTACTGGTCAACGTTTATTTACCAAGGTTGTTACTGTTACGGGATGGGGCTGCTAACGCCATGCCCAACTCTCCGCCTTTATCCGGGCTCAGGACTTGCAGCAACCTTGGGGGTTATTCTAGATGGAGTTGGTTTAGTGGAAGCCGATAGTCAATTATTGACCATGAGACCTATAAGTGGTGATAGAGTTGTAGATGTGCAATAACGTTTTCCATAGCACGACAAATCAAAAAGATTGTGCCTCATTGATTTAAATGGTATCAAACCGAGATCAATATGTGATGAATACAAGCAACAAAGATAATCTTTTCAGAATCGTAAGCATAAGCAGTGTGAACATCAACATTGGGATGCAGGTACATCCAGCCGATGAGTCCCAAATAGGACGAAACGCGCGTCCTGGATTCCACTTGCCAGTCACAATCCAAATTCTATAATAAAATAGTAACAGTAAAACTGAACACGGTGAATAATGATCATAAATAAAGGGAGTGCTACAGAAACGTACGGTTGTTACACTGTTGTTATTGATTATTTAAAGATAGGTTGATCACTAACTTCATTTAAATAAAATAGATCATGTTTTCGTCAGCCACAGCTTAGGCAAATCACAATGTAATGGAAATGTGTTGTTTAATAAATAGTATTGTATGAAGTAATACTGCATGTTTCATACCTTGTATCCAGTAGTAGATGTTGTGTGACTGAGCTACGTAAACTATTCTATCCCTTATAACGTAGGACTTTTGGGTATATTCATCTTCAATACAGCCGAATCGGTGTTTAATGGTTAATATTTCTTATTTTAGTCAATTTACGGCCACATCTTTTCTTACTAATGGATGTATTCTCATTGTATGCTAACAGTTTAGTTGAATATAGATCTAATCCCGTGATGTGCAACTGTATTCTTGAATAATTCAAGATATAACACTCATTAAATTACCCAAATAATTTATGCTATAAACAAAGCAATTTTCCTAAGTAGCTTAATATCAAGTTCATTTTTGTACTGTTCAGGATATGAACCATCTCTGATTTGAGTGGATCTTCACAGATCACTTTATTTAACAGTATTAGAGAGTATTGAACACTGATTATATATGAGGGAGGCTTCATACTACTTATAATCAATCAAACTGATGAATCTGAATCATTTAATAATTGAGGCAGACAGATATTCAAGGGATAATTAACTGTTATCTAAAAGAATAAAATGACAATGTTTGGTTACTCAACTAACACAAATGTTCTCATGTAATAAATGAATGTCGTAAATTTAATTTAATATAAAATTATGGATGGACACTACTGAAGCGTGATCCACCAAAATGAAACTGGCACGTGATTTCCCGCCCCCATCCTTCGTTTCTTTACTAGAAAGGCTTATGGTTTCTTTTCAAGGTTTTTTACTCATTAGCTGCTAGTCGAGTTGAAGCTTATGATGAGGTGTCATTAGAATTGTCAACCTCAAGTGGTATTCGTTAGGTTTGACTTATATCGTAGATATCCTCATTGGAATTATACCGTTTTTGTCTAAAATTTAGAGAAATAAACTTTTATTAAAAGATCTACTTATCAACCTGAAATAATGTAACCTTACACATTGAAACGCTAACAATATTCAGAGTAACAATGATAGTATGTTTAGAATGAATTTTTCTTCAATAGGATGCAGACTACACTTATCTTAGGAGACACGCTAGTCCCAAGGGGTTGTTATTAGACTAAATATCTGTTTCAAGGGGCTGCCAGCTTATCATGTGATAACTAAATATTCAATAGTGTGGTTATATGCAGAGTACTAGTGAAAAGTAACATAACAGTCGATAATATTGTGATTCGTAGTTGACTGAAGTGGATACGAAATGCATTACGTATTCTCAAACACCGACTGCCTTGTTGTACAGTATTCTTTAGTCTGAGTGTAGAATAGAAAAAAAACATTGGCAACCAAACCATAACGTAACATCTGCCTACGAAGATGATGACTTTTGGTCTAAATCGTGTTGGTATGCAGAGACTACCAGCTTGTTTTAGACACTATGATAGCTGTCGGTGTCTAAAGAGACTGGGTGACAAGATTCAAAATTTGTCGAAGTGACCCACATTTATTTTCACTCCATTATCAGCCCAGATCTTAAGTTACATCATTCTTCACCATACACCTTAATTTCATCCCTGCTTGTTGAACTACCTTGAGATATTATTCATAATTATTTAATCTCATATTGCTAATGTGATATAAAACATTGAACTGATGCAAATTTATGGCAGGCTCTAAGTTGTAGATGACTGAGTATTTTCAATATTTTCATCATCTAAAATGGTATCATAAGTAAAATTTCCTCTAGATACCTAATCTTTCTATAATGTTTTTCATTGATCTGTAGAAATGTCTTGCTTATATTTACTGAAGTCGACTTCTAGGAATTACTATCTCTCTAATCATTTCCTATATGGAATTATATCTTTCAAATGATAACTAGATCATATTTAGAAAAGTAAGCAATTATTATTCAAAAAGTTTAATTCAAATGAAACAATTGAAACGTTTACTTGTAACTATATAATTCTTAAATTTAATTGAATACACTACAGATTGATGTAGTCAAGGTACCATTGAAAGCTAGAAAGCACTGGATACTTGTTTCGTTTTAGTGTAGAACTTGTCAGCAGTGCGCACCCCAGATTTCGCCCCAATTGGCTTCAGGTTGGAGGGCACCTAATAGTCCACACCACTGGGTCGACATCTCATGGTAGAATTCCTACTTCCATTAATTTACAGAATCTAGGGTGAACATTGCTTAGCAGTTCCATACTAGAATGAAACAATTATCCAGTGCTCCTTGGTTTTGAGTGATACCCTGACAACATCAATCTCCACAAAAATAATCATCTCAATTCAATTCTTAAAATAATTAATTCAACATATCCATTAGTACATTAAGTATCAATCATTATCACAGTTAGTATTTAATGAATGCTGTAGCTAATACATTATTTTGCATAGCAACATCATAACAAACTACAGTAATTTGTTCATTGTCAATAATAAAATTCACTTGACGATTAACATTAATAAGAAATGCACAAAAATATAATAATATTTCAAAATCAATTGTTAAACCAAAAAATATAGTACCATATGGTTTAATACAATGATCTACTTCAAATCTCATCGATGATATATGTAATTTAGAATGTTTTTTGTAAATATTATGTAATTGTAAATGACCAGTTCTTTCAAGTATATAATAACGTTTCCAATGATGTAATCCTTTAATACATGAATTGTATATATCACCAATGAATACATGTTGAAATCCACATGTATCTGGTATTGACCCTTTTGACATTTGATTCCATGAATATTGACTAAACCAAATTTTATGAAAGTAATTTTTAAATTGTAATCTATCACCATTAAATATATTATTAGATTGTAGACAATCATATACTCTATGAAATAATGTAGTCTGATAGATTTGTTCCATGAAGGTATGTATTAACTCCTGTCTAACTATCATGGAATCATTCCATTTCAATAGAATATCTTTGCTGATTGTAATAGAAGTTTCATTTAATACATGATCTGATGTGATGTAGGTTGGAAATAAAGGATAATGCATTAAAGTATGCTTAGACTTATGATTGATATATCTTTCCCATTGAATTCCATCTAATAACTGATAGATATATTTATGTTTAATATGATTTGCAAAATAATCACTGAATAAAATTGATAGTTTTTCTAAAATTGTTAATGGTAGACTTCTAGGAATTGTATCCATTGTTAAGATTGATTTTCTATAAGAGGTTCAATTTGTAAGCGATAAACAAAATGAAATATCAAAAAATGCATAGTATTCGGTTTTTTGTCATACAATCTGTTTCTATCCATTTCAACTGATCGAGTGTATTTGTAGTGATTGTTCTAATTAGTTTATGAATGAACTTAGTTCTAATATAATTGACAAACAAGGAACACTAGACAGTCACCCCCCCCCACCAGTCCATGTCAACACCAGGACTAAAGTTATAGAGAGGAGTATTTATGAGTATTGGCCACTTTATTCATCCTAGAGGTCTATTCAACCCTGAATGGTTGGTGACTGACGAAATGTCGGTAAAGATTTGGGAAGCTCTCTTGGCTTTCGCCAACTTTCGTCACCTATGGCTCAGGCAAGACATCTGTTTTCAACGAAAGGACGAGTATACTGACCAGTAGTCTGTTTCATCTTACTGTATAAATTTGAAACGTAGCCTTCGAAAGTTAGTGAAATTAATAAGTTATTGGAACTCAACTATCGACATCTTCGGAACGTTGCTTGCATTTCCTGGGATTACCGGGTAAATAGTAATGAGGATAGACGTAACTTGTTAGGGAAAAGTGGTAAACCAGCTGGTGGAGTTAGGAAACTTCATCAACTGAGGTGGCTGAGATACGTGTTACCTTGTACATATCTACTATCTACCTCAATGTACAATTCTGACTGATATAGGAATAGGATGGAAGAAAACTATGAGCGGCCGAACCCATTAAACCATGAAGTTGTGACTGTTAGACTGAGCCATGTTGGTAGATGTAGATTGTTTGGTTGTCATACGATGGAATATGGTAATCAAAGGCTCACAATCGGTAGGAGAGGGGCAGGTGTATTTACTATTTGTCGCCCCTTAAATTTATATACACCTTTCCATTAACCAATTATTCACCCCCGTAACATATTTTGTATGGCCATACATTTTTTTACTACCATTGTAGTAACTATTACTTTTACTGATTTTGTGTTCACTTTTATATGCTGTAGAGGTGTGACAACTTTAGACTTATGCACTTGTACGTCAGATTCCATATTACGCATACAAACATGCATCTCACTGGTATAAGATTAAGCAGTACTCCTCCTCGTCATGACTTTAAAGTGCTTATCTTATCACCCATATAAAATCAGTAATACTTTATAAAATGTACGTTAGATAGATGACAGCTATTTATCATACCATTGACATATTATTTTGATATGAGTGTTTATGATGACTTCGAAACTCTGTAGTTTTACATTGTAAACTATGCTAATTTGAAAGTACTGCTCAACTATTTTGTTATAATGTTAAACGTACGAGTAGCTCGAATCTATTGTCATACTGTAGATCAAATACACTACAAATGTCACTACTAACACAAGGTTATGTTTCCATACCTTGAATTGACTAATGTAAGAAATGTTAATTAACACATCTCAACTTATTGATCCAGTGACTTTGTGTATAAGTTGTGGAAGTGCAGTGTTAAACATTTCCGTACTAAAGAAAACGACAGTCATTGAGTGATGCTTAACCTAAATGCATATTTTGAATTGGAGATTTCGATGTATGAGTTATCAAGTGAGTATATTAATTATCTTGACTGATGTTAGCGATGTATCGGAAATTGACTATAATGTGAATTAATTAATCACTTGGCTTCAGTCAACTGTCTAATTAATAAAAATCACATAGTACACTTTAAACATTTCCAAGTCTAATTTTCTTTGACATACATTATAATTACATGTGCACAGTTTTTACAAGGTCTCATTCCGTTTTGTGGTTGAATTCAGTTAGTAACCATTTCATCACTATGTATCTCAGAATGTTAATAATGAAATAAGACAACTCATTGTTGAAACAACCAGTTAACTTTATTTAAGTAAGTACTGAACTCTGTATGATAAACTTCTTCAGTAGCACACCGTCTCCAGCTTCATAATAATTACAAATATCTTAGCTCTCGATAATATCAAAACCAGTTAGTAACAATTTATTAGTAAAATTCTTAATGTTTACATTGACTGGCATATGGTTGCATTTCCTTGAAGCCTCTCACTTCAGTTTTATCTGGTTTGTAGATACGTTAGACTGATGCATGCCAACTATCAGAAAACTTAAATTGGAGAATTACAAGTAATTCATTAACTACTCGTCACTTGCTAACAAATGCCTTATTATTTATTCTTGCACCATTTAAGCCTACATACTGGGCTTCCTGCTGATTGTTTTTAATTATCCACTCTTTAACTACCAAATACATATGAGTTGAATAATCATAAGAAATTAAAAATCATCACAAAACATTTCAAAAATCCTAAGAATGTTAAAAGTATTGATCAAGCTGATGAGTCTCAAATAGGACGAAACCCACGTCCTGGATTCCACTTGCTATCCATAATTCAAATTAAAGCAAACAGTTGTTTCTGATAAGCTTTTTTATTATGCCAATCAATCATGCATACCCTACAATCTGGCATATATTTGCATCTATTTAAGTTGTCACTTATAATGTACACAACCATAAAGTGGATAGATTTATGAACTGAGAACTATAGAGTCTAAAGTTGAGATTATCCATAATAACAATTCACTCAAATGTACCTTGTTAACGAATAGATTGTTTAGTTATTTGAAAATTAGATGCATAAACTAATTCATCCAAAGTATATTTTTAACAAGTTACTGTTTGAATTCGATGTCACGAATTAGTATAAGTTAAACAACGATTAAAATCTAGAATGGACTATTGGACAGCTGTTTCATTGTAGTATAGAACTCTTCAGTAGCACACCGTCTCCAGCTTCATAATAATTACAAATATCTTAGCTCTCGATAATATCAAAACCAGTTAGTAACAATTTATTAGTAAAATTCTTAATGTTTACATTGACTGGCATATGGTTGCATTTCCTTGAAGCCTCTCACTTCAGTTTTATCTGGTTTGTAGATACGTTAGACTGATGCATGCCAACTATCAGAAAACTTAAATTGGAGAATTACAAGTAATTCATTAACTACTCGTCACTTGCTAACAAATGCCTTATTATTTATTCTTGCACCATTTAAGCCTACATACTGGGCTTCCTGCTGATTGTTTTTAATTATCCACTCTTTAACTACCAAATACATATGAGTTGAATAATCATAAGAAATTAAAAATCATCACAAAACATTTCAAAAAATCCTAAGAATGTTAAAAGTATTGATCAAGCTGATGAGTCTCAAATAGGACGAAACCCACGTCCTGGATTCCACTTGCTATCCATAATTCAAATTAAAGCAAACAGTTGTTTCTGATAAGCTTTTTTATTATGCCAATCAATCATGCATACCCTACAATCTGGCATATATTTGCATCTATTTAAGTTGTCACTTATAATGTACACAACCATAAAGTGGATAGATTTATGAACTGAGAACTATAGAGTCTAAAGTTGAGATTATCCATAATAACAATTCACTCAAATGTACCTTGTTAACGAATAGATTGTTTAGTTATTTGAAAATTAGATGCATAAACTAATTCATCCAAAGTATATTTTTAACAAGTTACTGTTTGAATTCGATGTCACGAATTAGTATAAGTTAAACAACGATTAAAATCTAGAATGGACTATTGGACAGCTGTTTCATTGTAGTATAGAACTCTTCAGTAGTTTGCCCCCCCCCCACTATTCCACTAAGAATCGACCCCAGGATATTCAAGCTTTGCAACGAACACTTTATAATTATATCGTTGAAAGCTCGAACTGACAAAGAGTTCCAATATTAATATGAATCAGCTGTTCGAGACTTCCTTGTTTTCATTGGTTGTCTATTTCAAACCAAATCATGACATCAAATTCAACAGTCTGTGAAACACTTAATTAAAGTAAATGTTTGTATGATAAACTACAGAGTAGACAGATATGATACTAATTTTTCATTTCCATTACACAATCAAGAACTTAATTCATAACATTATTATATTCTTTAGTTTTGCATACTAATCAACTAACCTGTAATACTGTAAATCACCTACCTCTAAACCTCCTTTGCTAATTAAGATAATAAGAAGAGGAATTTCTTCTTAATTAATGTGTGTGTGTGAAAGTATTTCAAATTACTTAATTGATTTATTATGTCATATGATATGAGAAATAGGTTTAGCCTACTTGTTAAACAACAAGTGAAGAAAGTTTAGCATTAATAATAATACAAAGAAAGTAGCTACTGAAACACATTCATGAAATCCAAAAAGTGTATTGTTTGACAATATTTGCATTCATTTAGGAGGTGAGCACTGCTTTTTGTCAGTAACTATCTGGTATGAAAATATTAATGCTAAGAAATCTATAGCACTTACTAGTTAGGAGTTATTTACTGGGATAAAGTAACCGTTCAATGCTTCCTTGTTTTCAATGGTATCCAACCAACATCTGTCTATGACAAATTCATCAACCGAAACGTTGTACCGATCTCGACAAATCGCCTCAATTCAATTACATACTAATGTATTGTAACTATAGATGCCTATGATAGGAATCATTTTGGACTATTCCACCGTAATGACCAAGACTGATGTATACACAAAGCTTAATGAATATAAAATGTATTTGAACAAATTATATTTATAAGCAATTTCAGTAAAGGAAATTGATGAAAATCCCTATGTTCTGTTTGACAGGCTAGTCCCAACTTCATCATGGAAATAACTAATAATCAAAATTGTTGAATATAGGTATAAACATAACGCAAACTGTGATAGTCCACTATGTCCATTATAATTGTCCAGTTGTATCCACAGTGTAAGTGAAACAATGTTTAGTATGTCGTGGATGAAAGAAGGTGTGTATTTGTATGCAGTTTACATGTTATAAAGACGTAGAGGAAATAGAATGACAGTTTAATTTAAGAGTAATGGAACGTATAATCAATTTAAAGCATATTCCTAAATTCCCTAAAATTCTAAAAATCTTGACAATATGTTGGCAATAGCATCACATTTAATAGAAACAGAATACGGTATCGATTTCAATGGAACGAAATCCATTCAAAAAGATTTTGGTTCACATAAAGAAAAATCAACACCCTAAGCCCTACAAGTATATCAAATTTAAATGAAATAAATGAAGTGTGACAGTGTATTGTTAGCTATATCATGGTGACTAATGATGAATAAATGAATCCAGACATTATCTAGTACACTAATATCCTCTTATTATCTAATACTGTTGAATGGCTTAATCGACACTTCATTGCATTTCTCGCATACATTTATTATGTTTAGAATTAGTTAGATTTATGCATCCACACTTTGACTTACAATTATCATCATGTCTGTCTATTTTTACTTATTCTCAAACTTACATGGTTTAACAACAAACCTATCTTCAGATTGTCGGTTCTTTTCCGAGATCATAGCCAAGGGCAATGTAAGTGAGCAAACATTTTTCGCAACATGTAAACTACACACGAATGCGTACTTTCCATTATTCACTATATCTTGTAAATAGGCTCACTTACAGTGACTCATGTAATATGTCCGTACTATAAATACAACTGGACAATCCTAGTGACAGCTTACCTCATATTTACAGAGTTGGTTAGAGAAGGCTGGTCGGTAGCTTATACTCCATGGAGGGCGATAGAAACTGTTTTATTGATGATTCAAATAAGCACAGTTTAAAATCAGTAGAAAGATAATTTTGCATGTTGAGCGACAGTCAAACAATAAATACTGGTGGAATTAGATGACTGCCTCAAAAAGTCACAAATTGATTGAAGCGGGAATATTACACATAAATGCCAGCCTAGAAGCCCTGATACCTAAGCATTCACCATAAGACCTCAAAGTAGTAGATTAAATTTCTTGTTTAGTGGTAGGTGTGCATTGATAAGGCGTCTTATACTAAGACAAAACAGTTGAGTTATTCTCTCTGGTTTTCTGTAGCATTCAAGCGAGGCCAGTCTGTGAGGAATAGAAATAAAAGATTAAAATGGTCCTCACCAAACCAGTTATATTTTTACATGATAACTGTGACACTTAACAAGTATTTTTATCCTAAATACCAACTAATTTGATTTAAAAGAAGAGCTATTTGGAAATACAGATTCTAAAAATAAACATATATAACGCTGATTTTATAAAATGATTAGGAACCATTCATCTGCTTTATCTATATTATGGATTGTTTGAGTTGGATTGTGATTGGCAAGCGAAATCCAGAAGGTGCGTGTTTTTCTGTTTGAGACTCGTCGGTTTGATGTGCCTTCACCCCAGCGTTGATGTTCACACCAAGATTCCAACTCAGATCGTTTCATACCAAACACCACCGCGTTCACCACCAGTCTACTGAGTCTAGACAGCCACATTTGTACAACAGGTACTTACATATAATCAGAATGTATTCAGATCTCCCCTTCGATTTGTCGTGGACTTAAATTGATCAGGTTCTGTCACTATATATGCATCCTAAGTGGATTGCCTCCATATGGCAAAATGACCTAAGTTCGATTCCCATTGTGTACATCAACACTGAGATGTATGTACATCTTACAGACGAGCCCCATATAGGACAAAACGTGACTTCTGGATTCCTTTTGTTAGTCACAATCCAACTTACACAATACTTTGAACTATTGCTATGTCGAAACAATTCGCTCAGGATGCGCATATGGGAAATGGGGCTGATCTTTTTTAGTCCACGACAAATCAACGGTAAGATCCAAATACATTCTGATTATAAATTGTGGATTCTTTATCAGTACTTACATATACCATTCAGATCCGACAGTAAACATAATCATTCTGCCTTATTTTCAATGGATTCATTATAAGTTGCTATTACATTACTATCATTCACAGTACAAACAAAAGGATATTTTATGCGTGAATTACCAGGATTCTATTCAGCTACGGAAATCTGACAATAATATGGTTATCGACGCTAATGAAGTTTGCATTATTACATTTGTTTAACTGAATTTACAAAAGTATCCGTTGAACTGTTACTAGATAGCAGTTGTCATTGAATACTCTAGTTGCAAAATTTGTTAGACGTGATTACATACCAAAATGAAGCAGTTTCCCAGTGTTGATAATTTTTCAACTCTTCATCTGCTGATATTAGTTGGAAATAAACAATACCTTATCTATATGGAAATGAGCTTAAAATCACTTGGTTTAATTTACTGCAACCAAGTATTGACATCGTTGTTGTTCTATTTACATCACTTATCTTGATACGTTTCTTAGAAGACTATAATGATAAGCTTCTAGGTACGATATTTGATGTAGTAACGCCGAGTCATTTATAAATTCTTGTTTAATGCCGAAGCTTTCTGTATACGATGCGAAAAGCGAATTTGCCCCCCATACAGTTACATGTAATTTACAAGTTCCGTCTAAGTTGCCAGTTCATCTTAAATCTATAAAATTAATGTTTTCTGCTAACAGCACAAATTTATGTGACTGACCTTTATATTTGTCATAGTTTAAAGACTTTTAAGTTAAACTACTTTAAAGTAAATAGTAATATATAGCAACCTATGTAACACAAAAACATATGCGAGAAAAATAAATAAGTAGACAATGATATGCTGGTTATTATATATACGGTCAACATATTCTAGAAGTCTTACAATATTAATATAGAATCGAAATTGCGTACAACTGAGGAGTTCAATGCTGGGATGAAGCAACAATCAAATGCTCTCTGGTTTTCAGAGGAACTCAACCAACACCAACTAGTGACAAACACAAACAACTAAAATAAATATGAATAAGCGAATTGAAGCACAATGTTCATCAATTAATAATTATTAAATTGAACCCAACAATCGCGATTTATACTATCCGGGATTCGTCAGTTGGGCGCACCTACATCTCACTATTGATTTTCATATCAAGACTAGGACTCAGTCTATTCATTGCAAACGTCTTAATGTTATCCACTTAGCTACTAAGTTCAAACAACCACATATATAAAATGAGAATGTTTTTTTTATTTATAGAGGTTTTCATCTTTCCATTATAAGTGAGCAAGGTCGCAGTCTGTCTTACCATATATAAATTCTGAACTGACTTAATTTTCCAGCAGTAATTCATCTATTTTCAAAGTTATGACGATGGTATATTGAAGCTATCTACTTTAGATGAACATACAGAAACAGCAGTACTTGAAACTATCAGCCTGTAGATATAAATATTTACATTTACAATATTCGATTTTAGGTATCATACCTAGGTCAGGCTTCATAATTTCAGATAAAATGAGCATCAAATGAAGTTTATAGAATTAAGTATTATGTATTAGTAATGATTCAATGAATTGAAATTAAAATTTCAGACTGTTCGAAATTTAGTATAAGAGACTTCTTCAAAAGAATAGCCAATGAAACAAATCAAAATGAAATTATATAATACAATCGAATTGCATATCTAAACGTGTTGAAGACCAGTCATTCACTATGGTTAAGGATGTTTCATAGTGAAGCATATTTGTCTGTTTATATGTTTGCTAACTGCCAGTAAACATGAAAAATGTGATGTGTGAAGTGAGGATAATGGTAATAATGGAGTGAATGTGTTAAATATGTAAGAAATTTGAAACCAACTAGTGGTAGTTGTTTGAATAGACAATCTGAGTAGGATGAATAATAAAGCCTTCTTTCCTAATAAATGTAATAGTGTCTATCAAAGTGTGAAATACTTCAGCTGTTAGCTTTTTTTATAGTTAGGAGAACCTTTCTGGATAATTTGGATGTTAAACCTCTTTAATAAATCGAGCGCTAACTATAAACTGAGGTGTTAAAAGATATCCTTAACAATTACCTATTAAAGTTACATATTACCAATTAGACAACTAATAAAAACTAAGGAGAGCTACACAGTTATTTCTGCCTTACACAGTACTCGACGTAGGTATGAACTAATACTTAGTCGTGAATGGAAAAAAGGATTTTTAGGCAAGTGCTTAATCCCTAAACTGCTAGAGAGACATCCTACAGTTTATATTTCTAATTATAGACAGTTTACGATACATACCGTTCAACGTCGCCTACTTCTATTGGTGAGTAGCAGCCTCAAAACTAAATTTTTGTTAGATTCCACTGGTCCTGTGTTCTCGCTTCCTCTCTAAATTTGCACCTTTGCACTCACATTCAAGTACAAAACAGCTAGTTATTGCATCATGGTATAATCGACGTCAATCCGTAGTTTAAAACGTATAATTTAATAATCTCCTTAGGACGTACTGGTTTGAGAAAGTAACTTACACATTATAATTGATATGTTAAAAAGTACAGTTTATTTTAATCATTTTACGGTTTTACGTTGACATTTTGTTTAATTGTTCGTACACTTCTCCTATAGAAGTGACTATTACCATCTTTCTTAATTTTCAGAAAACTAAGTATGAGCACTTTTATCTTATTTTACCATAATGTGACAATGTTCTGAACGGTGGTAGTCTACAGAAAATCATGAATATGAGTTTTGTGTTATATGCCACCAATCAGTAAGGCGAACCTGTAATCTTGAATGAACACAAGCGTTTTGGAGGACTCTTTCTCGAGTTACCCAATTTCATAGCCTCTGATCAACTGATAAACAGTAAGGAGCGGATATTTATAACAATTATTCACCGGGTAGTGACATTAATGTCATGTGTGTCAAGTAATTTACAGTACTGATCGAATTTAAACGCTCACATTACAATGTTTCCCCTAAATATCATCTTTTATTTCAATTTAGTACCGGAGATGTCTAGCCATTTAGATCAAGGACCATACTACAACATAATCAATAGAATTCTGTCACAACGATAATGTACTTGATAAATATGACATAAGTCACTACTCAGTGGTAAATCAATGTATGCTGTCGTTTTACCTGCCTATTGAATTCTAATATATTAAAAACCGAAATATTTCGTTGAACAACTACTTAATGGTGTTGTTTAAAGAAATCAGGAAATGTTTAGGTTTAAGAATCAACCAACAGATTACATAATATTAGATGATAAACAATTAAAAAGTAACTTAAGAAATTGAATAGTTTACATAAAAAATAGAATACTTTAGAATCAATTTATTAATTATTTGATATGATTACTGAATAATACAAGACAAAATTTAAACAAAAATCCAATATGTAAGCATATATTTGAAATATGAACGGTAACCAGGACAATGTAAATGGTTGTTTCAAACCTTATCTGAAATCAAATGTAAGATTAGAAAGCGTTAATCAACTGAACGGTTGTTCTAGAAAATGGTGTAGACATGTTAAACATTGAATGTAAATATATTTTTTCTAATGATTTGTAATACATACAAACTTTTAAGTTCTATAGAATATTGTAAGTCTAAGAATATTTAAGTCACTTTACATGTTTTTCGAATGGAATTGTATATAAACATTATCGCCACACCTAATTATTGCGAACAATATGCGGATGACGTAATCATTTTATAAATGGATTACATAAATACTATTTCATATGTTGATATGTTTACGTATAAACAACTATCAGAAGTTATTTTGATATGGACTGAAATTGATCAGTCATATCTGTACCATGAGTTGATTACCTAGATGCACAGATAATTCACAAGTATAATTTAATTCGGATTGTTAATAGTAAGTAGAATCCAGAACTCACATTTCGTTCTATTTGAGACTATTTAGCTGGATGCACCGCATCTCATTGTTGACAGTAACAGGACCGACCTATTTCAGTTCATATCACACCAATGGGAAGATTTTAGAACATTCAAATAGTATGTTTATACGTATTGAACAAGTGTGGCTGTTTAGTAATAGCCTAGTAGTGAATGCAGTGGCGTTTGACACGAAACTAACTGAGCCGAAGTCCCAGTGTGAACATCAACGCTGGAATATAGGTAAATCTGACTGACGACTCCTAAATAGGATGATACGAGCTTCCTAGATTCTACTTGTCATAATATTCCAAATTAAATGATACTATCAGAAAGGTTATTATTTTAAGTCACTATGTACGTTTGCATTAGACATACTTTGCATTTTTAAGTTAGAACTTAACAGTTTCTCTAATTTCGTCAATCTCTCACAAATCATAGTACAAGTTCGCTAATAGAATATGATAACGTACAACTTGCTTTTATCAATTAATTGTAAAGCAACTTTGAGATGCACACTCATTGACTGGAAAAATAATTCTCACGACAACTAAGAACTTTGTAAAAACAATGATCAAGTTCATTTTAAGGAATTTCTGTTGTCTAGACTGTTTGTCGTAAGCGGCATCTAAATGTAAAGGGCATTTTGATGAGATCCTATAGATAATTTCCAAATTCAAATATATCTTAATTTGATGACTTGATATTATTCTATCATGTGAGACGACGTCCTGAAGTACGATGATGTGTCTGACTGTCACAAGTCCAATGTTAATGGCTGTGAAAATAGAAAAAAGTGAGATGTAAAATTATACTTTAGATAACTTTAACAATGGTGATATAAATAAACTTTCATAAAAGCCAGGATTAGATTGCTGGACAAAAGGTTAGAACAGTTTTAATTATAAAAACTGTTTTGCGTATTCAAAGTTCATCATAAGTTCCTCCGCAATAGTATAAACCGTGAAGCACACTTACAAATACAAGAATACCTTTGGTAGGCAGTAGCTGGAAATTAAATTATACCAGATGGTTATTTTGTCTTTTTCAGCCCACTACCAGCGAAGACTCTAAATATTGTTCACGACACATATGTCTGATACTTTGTAGCTTTTATTAGTTATCTAAATAATGTAACTCAAATCCAGTAATCTCATCTAGCTTGTCTATATTAATACAGATTTATGCAATTAAAGTTGGATTGTAGATAGCCAATGATTTCGCGAAATGCTATTCGTTCTACTTAGAATTCGTCACTTGGATGAACCTGTCACATAACAGTGTTATTACTCATTTCAAGATCTTAGGTCACTCGGCTTACATCGAACACCACGGCGTTCTAAATATAACGGAATGTTAAATAAGTTGGATCGTGACTGGCAAGTGAAATCTAGGACGCGCGTTTCGTCCTATTTGGGACTCATCGGCTGAATGTACTTGCATCCCAATGTTGATGTTCACAGTGGGATTCAAACTCAGTCTGTTTCGTGTAGAACGCCACCGCGTCCACCACTAGACTACTGAGTCCAAACAGTCGCATTTGTGCAACGGGCACATTGGTATTAGGATGAACTTGTATCACAAATCAACGGGAATTTACAAGTTCATCCTAATAACGGAATGTATTGAATCATACCTATGAATTAACCTCACATTTGGGGCTATTTACTCAAGTTGAACATATAAGAATAAATACTGATCAATTTCTGTGCCTAACTACAACAATGGAAAGATACACGCACATTCAACCTACATAAAATAATGATAATATGGTGGTCATATTAACCTATAATAATTCATTTCCTAACAATTGATAAGTTGTTATATATTCTGAGGAGTAAGTTTTTCATAACATATATGGCATTCATAAATCACTTTCATCAGTTCATCTGAATAACGTTAACTTTTGTACGTTTACATATGCATATAATGAATTGCTTGGATACACACTGGACAATATGTCTTCATGTAATAAATGTAAAGGACAAAGTTAAGGAATTCTATCAAGCCATACATTGTTAGTCGATTTTACACTAATCTACTTACTAAACAATGTATTTTAGTTAGATGACTTCTGAAATATAATTAGGTAGAATACCATATTCATCTATCTACCTATCTATCTCTTTGCTGTCATCACGAATACAAGAGAGAGATAGAGAGGTTACCTAAGAAAGTTGTGTAAGTATGCAAAAAGAATGTAAACGAATATTTCTTCCTATTTCACTGATACTACTAAAGGTATATAAACATAAATACATAATTTATTTTTTGAAAATGTCAAGCTAATGAAATAGATACATGAAGTAAATGTATATATATATATATATATATATATATATATATAACTTTTCACTTAGTTAGACTCTATAGTTTAAAACAGCACAATAGCATACTATACTTACCAGTTACCTATTCTATCAGCAATTTACATGTAGATTCTTAAGTGTATGTATTTTTTCTTTTATCAATATGTCGCATTAAACTTTGACTAGACTCTACTGATGTATGTACATCTTGACTAGTTGCTTCGTCAGCTGGGTGCTTACATTGTGACTAGAACACAATAAGATTGAAAGACATAGTGAATAGCTGACGACACTATCTGTTATAACTTGTTAGTATTACGATATTACGGTATTACAGGTGATTGAGTGATGACATGTGAAGTGGTCGAGTGTAATGTACTCAAAGAAATTAAATTGTCGATGTTAACCTATTAAACAGGTTAATAACTATAAACAAAACTAACCACCTATTTACTAAGATAACATCGGTCGAAGTTTTTACTAAAGACACATCTAAAAGAAAACCTAAAACAAAGAAATATTTTCCATAAGATAACTGTTCAAAGATGACGTAGTTAGATAAACTGTAATATCTTGGTTAGAAAACGCATTTAAAGGAACATTTTATTAATGACAAATAATTGTCATCATTCTTTGGTTAATTAGTAATGAATATCGAGAAAGAAAGACTGACTATCATGGCAAGACACAGTATTTATCATGACTATTTGTTTTAACAAGTATTCATAGTAAAACAGATTAATAAACGACAATGCTTAGATGAAACGCTGGTATACTTTATTAATATGCCTCTTTAAGAGTTGATATCAATTTTTAACAAACATTGAGAACCATAAATCATTATGGAATACTCTTGTGCTTATTTTGAATTCCACAGTTGCAAGGATCCACAACTTTACATGACACTGAACAGGAGTAGTTCATGTCTTACTGAGAGAATTTGTTAGAATATGGAGTCAAGTGTCAATGTCCCACATTAGCAGAAACAGCTGATTTGTAACTCTGCGACATCATATGTCAATAAAATTGATGAGCTACACTATCACTATAGATTATTTTTGACTTCTCATTATCAAATAGAAGTGACGAGATTTTGCTGTTCCATGAACATGAATTAAATAGCACTGAAAACGTAACTTTATAATGGTTATTATGTAGGAAATGGAAATTAAGTACCATCTGATTTGTTCATCATTGCAACTCCCCCCCCCCAGAACATTAGTCTGATTTGATTAACACTAAGATATCAGTTTTTGAAGTGCATTGTAATGTTCTATTGTCATGAGTTTGGATTGACTGGATGATGTTGTATAAAGTTGGTTAGTAAGATCAACCAGCTTTTTCCTGAAACAACATCGTTTGTCTTTGTTTAATAGTTTCAAATCTGATGACATGCGTTTCTGATTTAGGGTTCTGTATCTATTTTATTAGCAGATTTTAAAGGGGCGCGAAATTTCAAGCTCAGAAACAGAGAGTTACATATTTATATCTAGGAAACTCATAGTCTCATCTCATATAACATCACTGTTCATCAACATTCCTTTTGTAGAAACTGTTGAGGTCATCAAAAGTATTCAGAATATTATCCGTACTAAAGTTACAATTAACCTGGCTATCGTAACTTTGTTAAAACGTCGAGTTCGAGTTCGATCATACACTGTAATACCAAGTAACTATGGGCAGTCAACTGTAACTAAGTTGTACAGGTTCATTTGTTAGTAATCCTAAGGGAACAAGAATAAATTTTACCAACTTCGAAACAGCATTTGATATTAGGTATTTCGATTATATGTTTATTGCATGAAAGGATATGAATCACGCAAGTGCATAACTTGAATTCATTAACGCTGCACAATCTAATATGAAGTTTACAATAGGAGATAAAATCGGCGATGCAATCCATTTTCTAGACTTAAATAACTCAAGGAGAAATGATAGTACTTTCTTGACATATATCTACAAAAGAGAATCTGAAGCGGACAATATCTAAACTTTTATAGTCTTGCTCAAGATGTTACAAACAAGGATTGGTGAAAACAGTTTACCGTAGAGACAGGAAACTAAACTTGACAGACAAACTCAAAGAGGAATGTAGACAAATACAGATGTGTTTTCAATAAAATAGCTGCCTCATATCGTTCATAAAGTAATATGGTAATGAAGACAACACGAAGAATTAGTCGGAAAACCAGAGAAAATGAAAATATTCATCAAATCAATCTCTAGAAGTGAGCCTGTTGGAAAGAAGATTACCCAACGATCGGAAGGCGGAACATCCCCCGCAGATACGTTAATGATCAAAAAACATGAAGCAATTTATATTTATCAAAACCATTCAGTTATCAACGTTTATAGATTTTCTTCTATCTGATTTATTGAATTCTTATTATACTGAATTCAAAATAATTGACAAATAGAATGCATTCAATTTTATGTAGAATTACACTTCAATGCAATCGGTTTGTTATGTAATAACCTGCATTTCTAGTAATAATTATAGGATTCAATGAATACTGAAGTATAGTCAATTTCCTCTTCATATGAAATAAACTGCATTACAGATATAACGATGGGTTCTTGATTATAACGCACAGACAACATTTACAGAATACTTTGAATTCATTGTATTCATTGCATTCTCATCAGCTACATACATTCTATTGATTTTAGTTAACTCAAATTATTGATACATATATTGATTTTGTCAACTGAACTTTGTGTCTGATAACATCGGTCTATTGCTACCAGAGTAATTGAAGATTAACTACTGATTCCTTTCGAACACAAAGGTCAGGTTTTAATATTCTAAATGCAATAGCCTCAGCAAATTTTGATAGAATCGTTTTATGTTGTTCATTGATGATTTCAAAAGCATTTGTTACATCAACCTCATGTCCCATATCTACCAAATGACTCATAATTGAACTTCTAAAAGTGGTTGCTTCTGTCAAGCGCAGGTTTTTTGAGATATGTTTAATAAATCGTAAATTGGTTCGTTTTTCTGTCCTTCCAATGTACCTGATTTTGCAAGTACATGTGAAGCCATTTCAACTAGTAGGTTGAAACCTGACCTTTGTGTTCGAAAGGAATCAGTAGTTAATCTTCAATTACCCTGGTAGCAATAGACCGATGTTATCAGACAAACAGTTCAGTTGACAAAATCAATATATGAATCAATAATTTGAGTTAACGAAAATCAATAGCATATATGCAGCTGATGAAAATACAACGAAATACATTGGATCCAAGGTATTCTGCAAATGTTGTCGTTCCATTATTCAAATTTTTGAAGAGAAGAAATTGTATGAGCGTTCTGGTTAACTGAGGTCTTGAAAACTTCTTAAAAAGTTTCATAATTTCTCAGGAGGTATCATTTCATCAAAAGAATTACATGTAAAGGTTAACCAATTTTTTATGACAACTGCAAACAAACAAGTAATCCCAGCAATTTACATTTACTTTCATTAATATGCTAAAAACATCTTCATATTTCTGTTTACAAATAAAAATATGCAATACAAAGACAGGTTCACGAACATTACGACACTTACTCTGTGTATTGACTATCTTGACTACTGTTATTCTCAATCAATTCAATACTTCATAAATGTATGCTACAGCACATTTCAGGTCATTTTATCAATTATTTAGTTGATGAATGAAGTATATGGAATATCAACTCTATTTGAACTTTAAATTTATCTGCCAAACCTATTCTCATTCAGCTGATCCAACTGTATTAGATTTGTTCCATTCAAAATAAACAAATTGGTGTAGCTCCGGGAGCTTGAGATTAATCCTCTACATAGAATGACATTATAATACATAACACCAACCGAATAAATGAATGATTGCAAGAATTACAGAGAGTGAATGGAACAACAAACTCAAAATCAATATAATTATGTCCGATATGTACTAACCTCTATTCCACATTACACTTCAAGTTATTCAGTGATTAGTGAAGTGGTGAAAATTTCCGCGTTGAATGTTCTATAGAAATTTACAGCATACAAAGAAGACTTACACCAACAGATAACTTGAATGATGTTATATTACTATAGTGACATGAATTGACACATTCTGTACACACTTAAGTTATCGCTCCCACAACGCAATCATTCATGCTGGTCTCATATATCCACAATAACATGCGCTTTCAACATGTATACTACTTTCATACAATCAACATAATGATAGATTGTCATCTCATACATTATTCATTTATTTACATCTCTCATTCATGGTGGTCCCAACATTCCATTCAACCATTCTATTCATTAGTAAACAAATGAGTACGATTAACATTGAATCTATCTGTGTATTGGTGGTTTGTATATCTTGATCTACTGATAATTCACTCTACATAAATCAGTGAATATCATGATTAGGTCTACAATTATCATTCGTATCAACAACATCAACATGAATGATCCTCATTTACCGGGTGGTTCATGAATACTTGATAACAATCCACATCACTCACAAACTAAATGATGTAGAGACAGTAAAATTGGTCTGCAAAGAGTCAAGTTTCATAAACGTAGATTCAAAATATTATGTTCTCATGATCACAAACACCGTTATCCTGCTTTTATCATCAACTTTTTTTCACACCCAAAAAATCCGAAATTTTAAAATCATTCCTTTAATCTCAGATTATCTGGTTCTTATGTTATCGATGATCTTGTTAACTTCAAATGTGTTTATTTTCATTTCTGCAGACTCTTAGAAAAGGACCGTCATATTATCTCTATACAATTTAAGACTGTATCATACATTTATTATGAATTGTCCTCGGACTGGGTAGTATTAAATATAAGGCTGCGAACAACTGTTTCAGTGCATATCCACACTTTATCCACAGAAACGACTGGAAAACTTCTAATATAGCCACGAGTACTTAGGAATTTGACCAACAATGACAAAACGACATACAAACTCCAGTTTCATACAACTCACGAAGTTGTACGACGAAACACCAATGCAAAATTATTAAATCCAACTTACTGTCTAATAGAGTACTTGTATACACGAATAAAACATACAGTCATTTGTGGAAAGACAAAAATACACCAAAGAATCTCAGGACGAAGTCTTGAAAATTCTAGGTAAGATATTCAGCTGAGAAATAGATGTGCACTGTGAAGAAATGTCGTATGAAATATTGGTAGCTAACTAGTGACATCTGAAATTAGTTACAATATCAGTTGATAACATGTTGTTTCTTTTAAAACATATTAGTTTCTATTAAAATTGAATTGTAAATGGCAAGTGGAATCCAGGACGCGCGTTTCGTCCTATTTGAGTCTCATTGGCTGGATGTACCTGTATCCTGATTTTGATGTTCACAGTGGGATTTATCCTAACAATGGTTTCTAAATGAGTGTTATGCAAATTGTTAAATTTCAAATTGACATCGCGAATCCATGTAGGTAAAGCAATTTCTAAAGACAAAAATTTCTAAACAGTGGATCTATGACATAACTGGTTCTTTCTTTAAGCGGGGAAGGGGGGTGAAGATCTATCCGAATGCCACCAGACTTTGCAACGAACATTAAACTCATAGACTACTGAGTCAGCTTCCTATATGATATTCAAATTTAATTTAATGTTTAATTATCAATTCAACATGTCTATACTAAGATGATTTATTTATGTTTAAACATGTCACTAAGTTTTCATTGTTTAACTAACAAATGGAAAATGTTAGTGAAAATGAAACTTGAATATATATATATTTATAGGCTCTTACTAAGTGAAACTGTATATATCACCCAATTTTACTGTCTGCAATTGTTAACACTAAGTTATGTAAGCCAGTTCCGCCACTTTGTAGTATTTCCCCCTTCGTCTTTATTTTTAAAGCACCCTATAACACATACAATAGTAGTCAAATTATAACTTTGCCCATTCGACACAATCAGCATTAGAATGCATTAAATTACCATTCTACCCGTCAAAACCCCGTGATCAATCAATATATATCTGTAGTTTTCATCATTAACATAATTGAAATTATAGCAAAAATTTACATATCAGATTGTAGCTTTTGATGGTATTATGTTTAATGAATAAAACGATTTCTGGATATAGTATGAGGATACCTTATCATTATCTCTACTATGAATTGGATGTATTTACCCACAATATTACGCATAAGCTGTGATGATTAACAATACATTTAGATCTAACTTGTATTTGTGTTAATTTGTTTCGTTTTTTGACGATTTCTTCAATCATATATACATACTGTTAATGACATGTAAATTAATCTAATGACCTGTTGAATGAAACTTATATGTAACATGACTATTTTATTACATAATCACCTGATTCATGTCAAGTAATTCATGATTTTTTAACTAATTTATTGTGAAAATCTAATTTTCTTATCTAAAATATAAAAAATGACCTCTTTTATTCTAAAGATTAAACATAAAGTATTTTGATTCAACTTTATTCAGTGTATATTATGATCTTCAAATTCAATTAAATTGTGATACATACATTCTATAGTAATCATAGTAACTATGTAAGTAAGAAGATTTAGATCAGTAGGAGGATTTAATAGCTACATTGTAGCTACATGTACACAATGGTTCTGATAACGTTAACTGGACTGTAATTGTTATAAGATCCTAAATTGTTTCCATTAATAACTTACTATTTAACTTGTTATCCAAATGATGGTGACCTATCTAATTACTCGTTTACTAGATTATAAACCTAATTATTGATATAAGTAGTTATTCTGTCTACAGGTAAAATTGATCATTTATTTGTCGTTAATTCATTAACAATTGCTGTTTTTGTGTCTGTATATCGTAATTCATAAGAATTGATTATATGAAAGATTGAATGTCATTTCAAATGTATAAAGTCATTCTATTCGTTTGATTTATTTCTAGGTAGAGTTTTAACTCCATATATGATTTTAGACATTTATTTCGAGGGTTGGTTATCATAAGACCTGTGTTAACTCTTTTGTTCTAAGTTTCTGTGAGTGTCTAACATTTTCTTGAATTAGTTAAATGAAAGTTGCAAACATCAAATTTTCCAGCAATAAATTCTAAATAAAAAAAGCCTATAAACCAAAAGAGATCCTATTGGCTCTCGACGTCTCATCATGTTTGCTATGTTCCTTGAGAAATTCTGACTTTGGTGAACTGAAAAGAAGAATCAATGAAGACTAAAATAATTTATCAGTACATTTTATATCATAAATAAATCACTCAATATCTACAGTATCAAGATTTGACTTTTCAAAAAGTACGTTACATATCCCCTGAAAAAGATCTTCAGCACCGAACGAGTGGCTGTCCTCGGCACTATTTATTAGAGATAAGTTTGGCCATCTGTATATAGTTTTTTAGACTTTCACTTTACTATGACTGTGTGAAGGCACTAAATATGTTCGAATTTACACTTGCTAAAGTCCATAATGTCTAAATGACTCTGCTACAATCAGACTACAGTGAGTCATAACCTCAGGGTAATGATAGACTTTTAGCATTACTACTGAAGGTAAACAAATTCTGTCAACAGAGTATTTAATACCATGTGTGTGGTAAATGCACATAGCGATACACCAAACTACAATAATAGTCATTATTCACAGCTTGAGTTAGTTTATCGGAACGTTAAATTTGGCCTGGAATCTCCACACCGTCTCTTGATGTTATCTTAGTAATAAACCGTCGAAAATACGATGATGCATAGAAGTTTATTGAAAATCTTATATGGTCCATAAGTAGTTCATGGTATATTGAGTTATTCAATACCGATAATGCAACAATGAGTTGTGCATTCTATGTGAACTACAAAGCTTATTAACTTTAACTCGATTGCACTGTCAACTAAGTATAACTTCTTACTATACCATCATATGAAGCCAAAAATAAATTATATCTTTATCATATTAGTTTCAACATACATTCATTTATCTGAAAACATATTGAAAAATAGTCATTACAATGTGATGATGTCTTCAATAGCATATGTTACATAATCATTGCTTTTTCTCAGATCTACAATTGAATATACAAGCATATTGCGTCAACAAATCTTAAAAATATGTCATCATTGAATGACTGCGGTTTCTTTTTTCTTCATAAAAAGTTGGTATGAAATGGTCAGTCTGTCATATTCAGTAACCTATATACATATATACTTTCATTACCTTCAATATTAATATGATGTAATATTGTAGAAAACGAATGAAACCACTTAAAGAAATAAATACTTCTGAAAGAAAAACTAATACTCTATAGAATAAGTCTTTAATTACTGAATGATTTACGTCATAAGTTAATATTAGTTTAATAAGCACAAAAGCATAACACTAAAAAATTGGACCAATGTATCGTCTATACTTGTCGTCAACAGTCAAATTAAAGACCGCTTCCATCTTTTAACAGGTGTAATTACCTATAAACCGTTGGTTTCTTGTTCACTTATTTACATATTTAACGTCACTGATTCCATGTTATAGTGTCTCTCCTTATGTCAGTGGCAACAATTATTTACTATACTTTTCCTAACATAGTTTCATAATCTTGGCAACCTACTTTAGGCTAACATAGATTACTGAGAAATGTATATTTCCAACTTTTATCGTATCAAAGGTACCTGTTAGTAAAATGTTGTATCATTTGTTCCTAAGCGAAACTCAGTGACAAGTTGTAAATTCATATTTTCCTGTTCTAAACTCTAATTCTTAGATAAAGAAACTATTATCATATTTCACTGGCGGGATAAATGGGGTTGAGTATGTTAACAAAACATAGAAAATATATGTGTGTAAGTTGCAGCTCATTATTCATACAGATCTTCGAAACAAAATTTGTATATCGTACTATGACTTAATCACTATTACTTAAATTAAGTTGATATTACTAGGCAAAATGTAAAATTATTTAATAAAATCTGCATCAACTAATATGACTGGGATATCTGTTAAGTATGCTTAACCATAGCCTACCTAGAAGTTTAATGTTAGCTGTCGTAATTATAAATGATCATTGCTAAGCATTGATTCATTGCATAAAGTCATTAACTCCTAAACTGTACTATGTTCATAATTGAAGATTACTTTCTTGAAATAATCAAATAATACACATGGCGCAAGTATTGACGATAAATTAATGTAATGTATTACTTAATACAACACGTCGACATTCTAACTACTATTAAGTACTATTCACTAATTGGTCAATTTTATAACCAATCATATTTCAAGAATAAATAAATTCTTTTCAATACTCTTAGACAGTCAACTTAAAAATAACAATTTTCATGGTAGTTTCAGTCAACACTTAGATTGAATTATTCACTTATTTATTGTAAATTACATATACACTAAGTGGTATTTTTGTATAAACGGCAAAAATGGATTATCTTAATATACGATCACTAACTGATTCAAAAAAATTATTTCATGGACATTCCATGTAAGTCTTTCAATCTATTCATTATTTTCTTTCTTCTTTGTTCTAACTAACGTAAATTGAATTGAGATGGTTATTTTTATGGAGATTGGTATTTTAATTGATTGAATATGCCACAGATTGATACTGGGAGGGTACGATTGAAAACCATGGAGCATCGGACACCTGTTTCATGCTAGTGCAGAACTCCACAGCAGTGCGCACCACAGATTCCACACTAGGGGCTTCCTATTGGCGAGCAGCTAACCCTCTGCATCACTGGATCAGCATTCAACGGCAGAATTCCCACCTCCATGAATTTGTAGTATAAAAAGTTAGGTGCTTGCTAACCTAATGCCTGTGGTTCGGAATCTGGGATGCTCACTGCTGTGGAGTTCTACGCTAAAACGAAACAGATGTCCAGTGTCTCCTGGTTTTCAATAGTACTCTAACAACATTAACCTGCGATATACCCAACCAACTAAAATAAACTGACTAAAATAGAAATGTGTTAAGAGTATGAATTTTCAATTTATTGGTTTATCGTATATACCGCAAGAACTTTCTTGTACTGGATTGTAATGTGCCATTAAGTTGAAAGATTTCGGATTTCTGAATCGACGTTAATCAGCTGATGCGTTACTTTAGTAGGTAAATGGGTAATAGATAACCTTTAACATCAACCATATGTTCTTGGCTATCTGCCTAAGTGCTCTTAGCCTCTATCAGGAGAAGGTAGAATGCTCTGAATTGGACGGGCAGTTCCGTAATAAGAATTGTTATTATGCTTCGCAAAATAATATATATAAATACAGGTAATTTCAAGCTTCCCAACAGCCCAATTGAAATAATAACATCAATACACAACAGTGACACTAATGATAGAAAAGCTGATTGGTGTATATACAAACAATTGTGAATGGGAAACGAAACAGAAATTGTTTATAGGTCAAATGGGAGGTTAAGATGTGGGTAATATACAAGTAAGAAGGACATTCCAACATATGTGCGATCAAAATACATAAATAGTAATCTAAAACAATTCGACTCTGAAAAATGTCGATAATTTAACAAGAATACAAAGTTTATCGCAGCTATGTGATGTAGATTTGCGCCATACATTTTGAATAATCTGATCACATATACACTTGTTAAGGCATTCATATATGAAGAATAAAGGTCATTACACAAATTAGAGTATAAGCTAAAGAAACAAAGATAATTAGGAGAACAATGTGAATCACACTTTACCAAAGTAGGTTGAGTGAAAGTACAAATTGTTTCTGAACTCACAAAGTGGGTTTAAACTTCCGTATACCTAAAGCTTCAATGAATCTTAGTATACGTCCTAATACGTCCTAACGTCCTCTTATACAACACCACTAAAAATGATTTGATATCAATTGTGGCCTGTCTCAACTAAGTGTTTAACAATAGACGATGAAGATTGTTTATCCTGTACTTTAATTTTACCATTCGAAGTCATTTGTTTCTGAAGCCATTTAGGTATGTGTTAAGTTACCCTTATTTGCAGATCATTCAAAAAATAGTTCTTGAATTATAGTCGTCTTTTATAAAATGTTCTTTTTAGTATATTCTAAATTGTGGAACGTAGTGAAGCGATATTATTCATCATAATCAACTGATGAAAGCTTATTTCTTTTCGATAGGTCTAAAAATGATGTTAGTCTGTGATAGAAAATAAACTACCTTGAAATATAAAATCCCCTATAAACCATATATCCACCTAACAATTACTAATATTTCTGACTAAACTCATCCATAATTAATTAAATATTCTTTACTGATTCTTAGTAAAACTGTCATGTTTGTAACGCCCAGGAGAGATTAATCATTATTATTGTGCTCTTATTAAAATTCCCATATTCTTTGCCCGTATATCAATCAAATATTATTCTAAATAATATAAATCTTCAACTGAGGTGATTAAGACACGCATTAAATATACTTAACCACCGCCTATCTCGTCTCACGATGAAAGGTTGTGTAGAAGTAGGATGTTAATAAGATGGAGGGGGTGGGCGACGAAACCAAATCATAGCATTAGTCCATGAAGTCATTAACTGTTAAGGCGTGCCGGTTAATCCAGACTGTTTAGTTGGGGTCCGTAACTTTTGTAACTAATGATTGGAAACGGAGGGGGGCGTGATCGATTAAACTGACTCAAGTGTATTCACTATTTTTCGTCCTCTAGGTTTCAATTTCCATTATTCTTTCATACAAATCTTTGTTTCATTTCTTCTTGCTGAACCACGTTATGATATTAATATTGCTAATTTAATGTCCTTCTGATAGTTTGGCATGGTAACTTAAACCTACGCGCATATTTGCTGGGTTTGTTGTCGTACACGATTGCCTTAGTTTTTAGATAATTTACATTGATGAGTTTCCATCACTGACTTTGGGTTTCATTGGAGTTGATATATGTTAGCAGGAAACTTCACTAGTTTTATTGAGACTACAATTAAAGATTTTGCTGTTTAGTAATTTAAGTTATCACCTACTTTCTGTTGGACTAAATCAGTAAGATGGTATTTATACAACGGTTGTCGAGTTAACAATATTATTGTCACTTACAGAAAGTATCCACTTAGTAACTTTCATTTGTCTTTAGTTTTAATATCATGTGCATGTTATATGAGTAAATACGAATCTTATCATTTGTTAAGCAAAGCACTTAGTTACAAAATGAAGTTCCAGATACTGAAGCCATGCTTTAGGTCATACTTAAAAACTAAAATACAGTAACCCATATTAATTCAGTAATCAGATGAATATCACTTGAGTTGTTTGTCTCTACCAGTATATTAAATGTACACTGTTAATCGATACACTGCTCATTTGACTTCAGTGACCACTTCCATAACCACAAAACGTATACATAAGATAAACTCAAAGAATGCCCTAATATTTCCATGACTTTCTTACAAACTTGTTACTACATCGTGAATTAATCTTACTGTTTACTGTTTACAGTATAATGAATTAAAAGATTGCATATTCTTAATTCTATATGACTCTCTAACTTCTTGAAGTGGACTGTTGATAGATGACAAAAAACATTTAAAATCATGACATCTTTTACTACTTTTCTTATTGATCAGAGTTTCCAACACTCATTAAAATATGCTATAGGTGTTATATTTATCAACATAGGAAGACCTTGTCATATCATTACACATGTATGTATTAATTCCCTAACTGGTATTTCAATTTCAGTCATCTTTGCAGTTGTACATCAAATAATAAAGTAAACAAGTTGTCTTCATTATTAATACTTATTATCAGATCACGTGCTAAATAACTTCTTAATCTTTCGACTTTGTTATTAGAGGTTTGTAGTGTAAATGCATTGACAGTTGCTTTGTATGCCATCAAGCACTGTGAAAATACATAATCCTATTCACAAAAGTTTGGTTGATCTAAGAAAAAACTTGAAGTGAGTTATTATGTATTTTCTGAATACATTTGGTTATGATAGTGCTATGAAAATGGGATGCTTTAGTTAAAAATCCTCAAACTGCATATATTTTAAGTCTAGTGGTAATCATAACTCCTATGTAATGCGAACTTTATATTTTATACAATCGACAAGAAGTAGTAAAACATACGTGGATCAACATTACTTATATCTTGAGTTTCATTAGAGTTACAGTTCTAATATTGAAGAATATAAATCATCGATATCCTATGTTATCCAGAAAAGCGTGATAATTTGTAATAAAGAAACAGTTTGAGATCAGCGGACAATTACAGGCCAAAATTCTTACCTTCCTCCGCTGCCTCCTCCACCCCGCCTTTCCACTATCATATAAAGTCAAACTTAAAAGTTTCTGGCCAGTGACTTACATTTGAAACTTTAATTAAGTCACTTTAAATTTAAGCATAGATATTCATTGGCCATAACAGTTTCTACATACTTCATAGAGGCCCTAGTCTGAAAATGAACCATAGGAATCAGATCTAATGACTTTCGTAGGTTATTAGTTCCCTAAGTCTCAGCTTTAAGTAATTTTAAGCTGAACCCAAGCAAATGAATAGCATTGCTTTTTATATTTAATTATTTTTTCTAAACCACATTAAATCACGATTTTAGCAATCTTGTCAATTATTTCATTCCTAAGCTTTAACATCACATCCTGAAAAGAAAAGTAAAACAACCGCTAAACTAGGCTATATTATGTTCTTTAATATGAATGGTTTAATTATGGAGCTTTCATTGTTATTCCAGATGACTTCGTCTGCGTAAACTTTTAAGCCATCATGCATTTTACACACTTGAGTAGCAACTTGTTGTCACTTCTCTTACTCATTACTATCAAAAGTTTATACTAATCAATTCATCCAGAATGACGCTATAAGGTCCTCAGTTAGAACATTCATTCTCAGAGTACAAATTACAACCAAAAGCCATCCTTCTGAGATAGAAATCTTCTCTACCATCTCACAACGTTAGGTTAAACATGTATAGTCTGAATACATTTGGTTATGATAGTGCTATGAAAATGGGATGCTTTAGTTAAAAATCCTCAAACTGCATATATTTTAAGTCTAGTGGTAATCATAACTCCTATGTAATGCGAACTTTATATTTTATACAATCGACAAGAAGTAGTAAAACATACGTGGATCAACATTACTTATATCTTGAGTTTCATTAGAGTTACAGTTCTAATATTGAAGAATATAAATCATCGATATCCTATGTTATCCAGAAAAGCGTGATAATTTGTAATAAAGAAACAGTTTGAGATCAGCGGACAATTACAGGCCAAAATTCTTACCTTCCTCCGCTGCCTCCTCC
The DNA here is from genome assembly GCA_034768735.1 of Schistosoma mekongi. NCBI lineage: Eukaryota > Metazoa > Platyhelminthes > Trematoda > Strigeidida > Schistosomatidae > Schistosoma > Schistosoma mekongi. The sequence continues at coordinate 42,763,791 of CM068307.1, forward strand.
ACCCCGCCTTTCCACTATCATATAAAGTCAAACTTAAAAGTTTCTGGCCAGTGACTTACATTTGAAACTTTAATTAAGTCACTTTAAATTTAAGCATAGATATTCATTGGCCATAACAGTTTCTACATACTTCATAGAGGCCCTAGTCTGAAAATGAACCATAGGAATCAGATCTAATGACTTTCGTAGGTTATTAGTTCCCTAAGTCTCAGCTTTAAGTAATTTTAAGCTGAACCCAAGCAAATGAATAGCATTGCTTTTTATATTTAATTATTTTTTCTAAACCACATTAAATCACGATTTTAGCAATCTTGTCAATTATTTCATTCCTAAGCTTTAACATCACATCCTGAAAAGAAAAGTAAAACAACCGCTAAACTAGGCTATATTATGTTCTTTAATATGAATGGTTTAATTATGGAGCTTTCATTGTTATTCCAGATGACTTCGTCTGCGTAAACTTTTAAGCCATCATGCATTTTACACACTTGAGTAGCAACTTGTTGTCACTTCTCTTACTCATTACTATCAAAAGTTTATACTAATCAATTCATCCAGAATGACGCTATAAGGTCCTCAGTTAGAACATTCATTCTCAGAGTACAAATTACAACCAAAAGCCATCCTTCTGAGATAGAAATCTTCTCTACCATCTCACAACGTTAGGTTAAACATGTATAGTCTGAATAAATTCAATGTTACTTCTCATCATTATTATATTACGGACCGCAGCTGATCTGATTTATTATCCTTGAAATTACGAAAGCAGTAGGTTCATGAGAAGCTTTAATTGTTTTAATTACTTCACAACAGATAATTATTCGACAGTTTTGTTCATTTGTTATTAGACTTCTAATAAAAGACACCTATTATTTAGTAATTATAGTAGTAGTAGTTTATAGTAGAATATTTACTTCATACTACTACTTGGGTAACATGTACTATTCAACCAGTATAATGGAACTATTCGATGCAGACTCATTGGTTTAGAGACTTAATACTAATTATAATGACTTTAGTCAGAATCATCACTGCGCATCCCTGTTCTTGTTGTTTTTCAATGATTGTCTAAATTTTTGATATACACTAAAATTGAAGCATCATCACAGATTTCTTGAGATAATTTGATAAATGAACGAACTATTTGTGACAGTTATATATATGCTATCATATTTTGCTGTTTCACAGCTGTCACGTTAAGTTTTTAAAGATACAATGTTTACCTGTACTTTTAAATTCTTCAGTTCACGTTGATCCATAGCTTGGAGTGTATGCATATACATATATGCTTTAGTAAAGTTACATTATGACTAGCAGTCTAAAACACTTTATACGTTTCTTTCAATCTAAAACTCGTCAGTTGTATATACCTACTTCTTAGTATTGATATTCACATTATGACATAATACTAAACACATTTACCTGGTAATTTAATGAGACAATCTTAAACCATTAAATATTTATTTAGCTATTAATCCATTAAACTAAACGTTTCTATTTGGACTTCTCACCACATTGAATAACATTGAAATACTCTATTTTAATTGAATATACGTATTTATTTGATTAGTTCTAAATAGAATATAACATTATATAAGTTGGATTGTGACTGGTAAGTGGAATCCAGGACGCGCGTTTCGTCCTATTTGGGAGTCATCGGCTGGATGTACCTGCATCCCAATGTTGTTCACACTAAGATTCGAACTCAGTCCGTTTCGTGTCGGACGCCACCGCGTTCACCACTAGACTACTGAGTCCAGACGGTCACACTTGTGCAACGGGCACATTGGTATTAGTTTATCCTAATAGAATATAACATTGTTTGTTACTTTAAATTCATATTTACTGGAAATCATGAAAATAAATGTTACAATCATGACATTCAACTTTCTAATGTGAATGGTAAATAAAAAATATTATGGTTCTTCCAAGAAAAAATTAAAACTAAGAAAAGAACTTTATTTTGTCGCTTAACTGTAATGTTGTTGTTTACATTTGTATTTACTGATTCGAAAACATTTAAATTACATAAGTTATTAAATATTCACATCTTCGATATCATGTGATCATCGTAACGTTTGTTATGGTTTTGTTATAAATAGATGACATGTTATGTTGGTTGTTTTTTTTTGTACAATGAAATACTTTTTATTATTGATGTCCTATAGTGTCAACGTTATTGTTGAATGAATGAAAAACTTTGTATCATTCATTGAAAGTATACAAATTTATTGTTTACTATTATTATTATTATTATTATTACTATCATCATATTTCTATAATTCTGATAGTAAGTTATTGGTATATTCCTATCATAGTAATGAATGTATATATTAGTCTATCTAGCAGTAATGTATTCTATGTTGGCATGTAAGTAGAAATACAAATGTTCTACACACACACACACACACACACACATCTATACCCTCCCCACTTTCCCCTTTTCTCTATGTGTATTAATCTTTTTTATTTCTATAATAAGTTAAATATATTTTTGTTTATTTTCTTGGCAATAGTTTTGACTATTGAATTAATCATGTGATTTATGTCATCTGTGGTTTTGATTAATCCAAATTTTTATCACGTGATATTGTTGATTGAAGTAAATAAAAAGAAAATTCATTGAATAAGATAGTGTAAGTGATTACATAACAAAAGAAGAAATGATTGATAAGTAAAACAACAGAACTTGGGCAAAATGTGTAAATTTTTTGTCAATCAGATGTTTAAATATTAAAAGTGATTTATTCATAACACAAAGAGGGTGAATATTAGATAATAAGATAAATTCATTTAATAAAAAGATCACTTTTCAATCAACATGATAGATTATACGTCAATAAGCTAATAGAAATGATTAGTTGTCATGGGAAATTTTTAACTACCAAGTGTTTAAAATAATCAACTAGTAGTTGAAGAGGCCCGGGGGGGTTGTAAAACGTAATCAGCATGGGGACATAGTAACTGTGCCCATAGTTAGACTAGAGTGATGCATGAATGGATATCTGGGTAGAAATATTTTATGCAGCAATTAGAAAATAATAATAGATGCTTGTATTCGTCACAGACTGGTGTTGGTTAGGTACAAGTGAAAAATAGAAAGCACTAGCCGGGAGTTTCGTCCAAGTATACAACTCTTTGACAGTCACACACTTGACCCCTCTAGGAAAATCGAACTCCTGGCCTTCTGGTTCCAGTGAACTACTTCGCCAGTCGACGTTGCGTGATAGAATTTTCACTTCTATCAATTTGCAATACAGCTAGATGTTCATCGATTGTCAGTAAGGATAGCTGTATTACTTCTAATAAATCTGAAATCCACCAACCACAACTTCAGAAACATTCTACAGTTTGTCACTAATTGGCTGATTATTTTAATAATAATAATATTCGTTATTATAATAGGGAAAGTAAAATGAGAATTAGGAATGATATTTGACGAAAACAAGAATGTCCAAATAAATAAATCCAATGAAGTGAATTATAAACTAAGGCCATGGTAAATAAATAGAACTAAAACATTGCTTTTAGTATGCTTCTAGTTGTAGAAAAAAAACTTGTGATATGTTAAGCAGATTCATAGTTGAGCCTCGGTAATATTTGACTGGATTCTGTAAGCTATGTCAAACAAGGAAACTAAATTTTAGTAGGGCATGTCAACCATTAAAGAATCTAAGGATATTTTAAGTATTGGAGTTTTCTTAACACACTATGACTGCTCCATCGATGTACCTGCTATGCGACAAAAGTATAAGGATAGTTGTCTCCAGAGTATTAGTTTCGACGCTGACCATGAAAATATCAACTATCAGTGGCCCTAAAGGAGTACATATGACTTAATACCTTTATGTACACAAACTTGTATCCCGATTAATATGTTAAAAAGTCGCATTTATTTGTTATCATAAACATTCAAATGACTAACTTTAGAAGGCAATTCTGAAGTTAGAATGAGAAACTGAGACCAATGGAGTTCAGTTGTGTGACAGTTATTTAATAATGGCTAATTATAAGGTTATCTCACGATGCCAAACCAATCCTGAATGTGAAAGCTCCATAGTTTACATTTAATCCATACATAATATCCATGTATAAGAACCTTTGCCAATAATAATAGACAACTGAACTTAGAGGGCGGGAAATCGTGCATCGACAGCATGAGGTTATCTGTGGGAGTCAAACTTATGTTAAATAGCTTAATAGTCTATGATGTTATCCATGAGTTATCCAAGCTGTGAATTGATTTCTATAGGATCGAGATTTTTATATTGATTTCTGGATGAATAGTAATTACTATCATGTTTGTCTAGTTCTCAACCCATACAGAATTCTATTTCACATGTTATAATATCGTTATTAGTTTAAGTAATATGATACTACTTATCATTTACAAGTAATCAATGAATGTAGATCTTTTATTGTTTGTTATAATTTATATGAATAATTCATTATATTTTTCATAAAGCTAGATCTAATTTACCATTCATTACATCATTCTTATTTTACTTTCATGCATAGGAATAAAGTAGCATTCTTATTCTAAAATGTCTGATTTAACCAACCAGTAAAATACTGTATAAGGATACAACTTTTCCGTGGATCATTAAAAGTATATCAATGACAAAAATCTTAAATGATTTACTGTATTGGAAATGTTTTGTTAAGGATAAACATAAATGTTGTCATATAAGAAACGTCTTTAACATTAAAAAAAACATGCATAATTTCTATGCGTGAAACTTTTTCCAAGTTTGTACTCATTACTATTTATTGATTTTGAAACATGGTTACTGATACTTTAACATAATTCAAAATCCTTATTGATTAAATAAGAACTTATCTATGTAATTAGGATGAGTTTGTATTTTCCCGTTGATTTGTAATGGACTGAAACTGGTCAGTCTCTGTTGCCATATGTGCATCCTGAACGGATTGCCTCGATATAGCGTTATTACACAAGTTATATATTTAAGTTGGATTGTGACTGGCAAGCGGAATCCAGGACGCGCGTTTCGTCCTATTTGGGACTCATCGGCTGGATGTACCTGCATCCTAATGTTGATGTTCACACTGGGATTCGAACTCAGTCCGATTCGTGCCAAACGCCACTGCGTTCACCACTAGGCTACTGTGTCCAGCCGATGAGTCCCAAATAGGACGAAACGCTCGTCCTGGATTCCGCTTGCCAGTCACAATCCAACTTAAATATAGAACTTATCTAATTTTTGGAATACAGTTCACTAAACAAGTTAATCATTGTATTGAGAATTTTTACTGGTTCTAAGACAACCTTATAAATGATACAAACAATAATATGGTACTGAAAACATTACGAAATTTTAAAATAATTAAGAAGATTTATAGCCTAGACAGACGCTTATATTGGTGCTGTGATCTATGAACTGGGTGATTTAATTTTAGCATTTTTACTACGGCTCTTCTAAGTATCATTGTCAATATCGTCTACTTCCTGTGAAAACAAGTTTTTCACTTATTATATAGGTGAGTTGACTTGGTTTCTGGGAGATTGGTACTAAGTTTAATTGATTGAACTCATCATAGAGTAGTGTTGGTAGAATACCATAATGATTAATTGTTATAAAAAAGTTTTATCATCATATCTGGATATGATTAACATGTAAAATATCTTCGTGAATTTTTTACCTAAACATTTGTTTTGTATCGCTATAATCATTTTAAACAGACAATCATGAACATGAACTTGATTACTCAATATGTCAACCCATAGATCAATCAATCATATTGTTAAAGATCATTATATATAAATTACATTCGTTGTTTATTGGTATTTGGTCATGGATGTCTTCGGATAATTCCTCATGACCTTTGGGTCACCAAGTATAAAATAATGAGGTTAGTGAGACAATATTAGAGAAGGATAGTAATTCCGTTGATTTAGTTGTGGGTCATTGTTGACCGAAGTAGTTGGTATATGTATTACGTATACCCAACCACTGATTACCTCCGTAATTATGACTGTCATAGGAGTAGAATGAACAAAACACAGTGGTGGATAAACGAAAATATGATATCGGTACATAATCATCGTAATCATTGCCCCACTAATAGATGCAAAATATACAGTGATAATCAGTGGTTAAAGACTCTAAATGATGTGGCTCTGAATCCGTTGGACTTACTCATTGCGTAACCTTAAATCCTTAGCTTTGGAGATTTGTATGCTTTAATTTCTTCAAATTAGTTCTTTTGTCTTCAATCATATACTGTGCGTGTAGTCTTCTCTTACTACCTCTTATGTAATGGCAAATCATACTAATTTAGTATTCACTTTCGCGTGATAATGAGCTGTAGCAACTTGGATTGATGCATATATATACCAGGTTTTACGTTGTACTGGATTGACTAATACTACTACAAAAATAATGAGGAGCTTTATTCAATATTATGATCAGAGTCATATGAATATTCATATTCGGTACTTTTAAAAAGTTACACTATTTATACATACAGCTCCAGCGCTTTTTACAGGACGGGGTTGTTAACCCCATGCTCAACCTTTCCTCTTTTTCCGGGCTTGGGACAGGCAGCAACCCTAGGGGGATTCCAGATGAAGTGCACTTCTAACGAGATATAAAGGCTTTTATGTAGAACTCGGATAAAGGTTTTATTAAAAAACACTAGTCTTTACATTATGTGATAACCTATATTCTTAGCAGCAATCATTTCTAACCAGATCAGTCTTTACTAGCTAGCTTCACTAGCTTCAGGAACGTCGTGAAGTTAGTCACTGATGAGCTAATTATTGTAATTAGGTTGAAATGGTTTGTGGAGATTGGTATTACGTCTTAGGAGGTGGGCATTGCTGAAGAGTCCTATACTAGAACAAAATAGCTATCTAGTGCTTCCCATTCTTCAGTGGTACTCTTCTAACATCAATCTGTGACGAATTCACTCAACTGAAACTTCATACATATCTCTACAAACCACCTCAATTCAATTACGTAATAATTAATAAGCACATATTCAAGTATGAACTAATCACGATTGTTAATACTGTCGATAATGACAGCAATGATAGTTTTATCATTAAAAATTATCTACTTCACAGAATACAAATCTACTAAATATTTTTCGACTTTTTAATTGATACTTAATTATTCATTAATTAAACTTTAAATCATTCATGAAACTCTAGAATGTAATACACCATTCTAGAAAAATTAATGAATAATATTTTCCTTTATACATAAACAATAAGTGAAATTAGTAAATACCCTTCATAAATTGATGAAATCTGGGAATTCTTTTATCGAATGTAGGCCTAGTAGTTCACAGGGATAGATGTTCACCAACTTCAAACTCCTGTAATAGAATCAAGGGTAAATACTACAGAGGAGTCCTATACTGGAGATAAACAGACATACAATACTTCCCGACTTTCCATAGTACATTATCATCATCAATGTGTGATAAATTCAGTCAATTAAATACCACCCTCTCCCCCCCTGCGCCTCATTATTTGAATGAACATTAATTTTTTGTTTATTTATTGAAATGAAATAGTTTACGCGCTTTTTTCTTTTTTTTTCAAAAAAATAAATTTAAAAAAAAACACTTTCAATCTACAATCTACATGATTAAAATATTTATTGATTTTAAAAGTTGACGATATGGTGATGTTGTGCTATATTTTTATGTATCTGCTTGTGTATATTGATAATGATGATGATGATGATGATGATGATGAAGGTGAAGATGAATCATCAGAACTGAAAAAAAAGTCTAAACTGACGTGGTATTAAATTTATCGACTGTTTGAATGTTGTACACATTTTATGCTAAAAATCAATAATTAACAGAAAAATCACCTTCCCCCTCCTCCCCCCACCCAAAAAATATATTAAAATAAAGAAAAAAAACAAATTAATGATTAATTGGTATTTTAAATGTTGAAATGATAAAGTAAAAGTTAAACAATTCTATGAAATTAAATATTAAACAATAGATTACCAATTCAATGGTTTAATGTTCATTGTAAAGTCTGATGGTAATTAGATTGATCTACACACACACACACACATATACCACCTACCCAACTGGTTCACTATTTAGTTATTTTTCATAGTTAGTAATTGTTTAATGCACATAGATTAATGATATCAATTCTAAATATGACAATCTCTATATCATCATCATCATCATCATCATCATCATCATCAGCAACGTAGAACCGGGCACAAACGCCAGTAGGTTGCCTGTAGGTTGCCATACCACAATAGCACTACGAGAATATTGAGGTAATGTATAGACAGAATACAAGAGAGAAGAGTAAGTAAAGATGTCCAGAAAATAACAATAGGATTTAAGATCTAGATGAGGTTAAAGAGTGAATACACTTGCGCCACTGTGACCGGTTCTGAGCCATATCACCTAGTGTCTCCAGCCATTTGTTGCGATCATCACGCGGACCCCAACCAGGTAATCTACATCTACCTACATGGCTTAGACCAGTAGTCAAGGACTTCATGGACTGATGCCATGTTTTGGTTTGGCCGCCCCTAACCTTCTTCCATCCTATTTCGGCCCTAGCTAACATGGCGCGACGGGGGAGACGGTGGTCGGGCATGCGCAATACATGTCCCAGCCATCTCAGTCGATGAAGGTTAATGACCTCTTCGACTGATTTACCGTGTTTCCCAAGAACCTTTTGTCTAACCTCACTATTACTAATCCGGTTATTCCATAGTAAACGAGCGATGTTACGAAGATTCCTATGGTCAAATATCTGGAGACGACGCATATCTTGAGCTTTCATGGCCCACGTTTCACAGCCATATGTTAAAATGGCGCGGACTGCCGCGCAGTCCACCCGGCCTTTCGTTGAGACACGGATATCTCGTCTGCGCCACAAGTGCTGTAAATTGGCAAATGCCAATCGGGCTTTCTGGATCCGCGCTGAGATTTCTTCAGATACCGATCCACCAGGGGTGATGAGACTTCCGAGATAAGTGAAGCGATCAACGCATTCAATTACTTCACTCCCTATAAATAATTTGGGGGAAGAAGCAGACCAGTCCTGGAGTAACATTTTGCATTTGGGAGGGGAGAAGCGCATCCCAAATATGCCTGCATTGTTACTCAACGTGTTCAAGAGACTTTGAATGCTGTGTGCATCTTCACCAAATATGACTATATAATCTGCATATTCTAAGTCGACGAGAGAGCCTCCTGGAAGGAGACTAATCCCAGAGGACTTAAAAGAAGTGAGAGAGATTTCTAACAGTACGTCTATAATGAAATTAAATAAAAATGGGGATAAGGGGCAACCCTGACGGACTCCACTTGAGGATGAAGTTTCTCGTGACAATTCGCCATATGCTCTGACACGACCAGTGGTGACCGAGTAGAGAGCCTTTATAAAGTTAATGTACTTTTGAGGTACGCCTTTTAATGACAAACATTGCCACAAGACTTCACGGTCAACAGAGTAGAACGCTGCTTTCAAGTCAAGAAATACAACTATAGTTGGGCGTTGGTACATATGTCTGTGTTCGAGGACCTGGCGCAGGGTGAATATGTGATCAATGCAGCCCCGGCCAGGTCTGAAACCAGCCTGGTTTTCTCGAGTCTGTTGTTCCCTAGTGTTGGTTAAACGTCGGATGATTATAGTGGCTAATATTTTAGATACTATATTAGTCAAACTGATTCCTCTGTGGTTATCACAAGAGGATTTCTGTCCCTTTTTGTAGACTGGAACAATCAGCGATCGAGACCAGTCAGATGGGATGGAGTTTAGTTCCCAGACTTTGGCTAATATATCAGTCAACCTGCACGTTAAAACTATACCACCATCCTTGAAGATATCGGTAGACAACATATCAGGCCCTGCTGCTTTCCCTCGTTTCAATTTACTTATGACGTTTTCAACTTCACTGAGAGTTGGGGGACCTGTGTCAGTTTTCCATTCGGGTAGCTTGGAGATTGTGGGTAAGCTAAGAGTGGCTGGGGGCCAGTTGAACTGTTCCTGAAAGTGTTCTGCCCATCGTTCTAATCTTCTAGATTGAGAGTAGATCATCGATCCATCTTTTTCAGAGATGATTTCACTAACTGCCGATTTCTTGATACCGGTGTCCTTAATAAGCCGGAACAGCTGTCTACTATTGCCTGCCGCTGCTGATGCTTCTATCGCTTTTGCTTTTGTTGCCCACCACCGTTCACGATCCTTACGCAGACTCTTTGTCAGTCTACGTTTCAGTTGTCGTCGCTCTTCATCATACTCCGAGCCTGCTGGAATGAGTTTTCGAGCCTCCATCAGTTCCCTAGAAGTTCTAGAGATCCAGTGGTCTTTCATAACCATTGGATTGGGGTTAGATGCTGATAACGCTGCTGCGTTTACACCTGCTTTAAAATCATTCCAAGCTACTTCGGGGGAAACCTGTTGGTCATGGGCGAGTAGATGCTTAGCCAAACCATTCCTAAGTGCAATCTTAGCGTTCTCAGACTCAAAGTGATATCTAAAGGGTTTGCCCGATGTAACCTTTCTGCGACCAGTAAAACGTATAGAGATACGTGCTCTCACTAGGGCATGGTCAGAGTCTAGGCAAGTGCCCCAGAAAGAGCGGCAGTCCTCTATACAACCTCTCCAACGGTAGCTGATGCCGATGTGATCAATTTGAGTCCATCGTTGCGTAGATGTTGGAGGTCGCCAGGTTAAACAGTGTCTCGCCTTATGCTTAAAGTTTGTGCTAGCTAAGAATAAACGATAGTCTGAACATAACTGCAACAGACGATCTCCGTTGTCTGTTCTCTGGGCTGGGATGCCGAGTAACCCACCTAGGTGCTTTTCAGCCTGATTTAGCCTACCTACTTGGGCATTAAAATCTCCTGCATTAATTACTATGTCTGAGTGCTTAGCTTTCTGAAGGAGGCTAGAGAACTTCATATAGAAGTCGTCTTTCACTTCATCTGTGCTGCAATCAGTGGGGGCATATGCTGAGACGACAAAAAGGCATCGGCGTGTGTCCCTATCTTTCCGGGTTCGTACTGTGCCATTTAGACGGACAGCACATAGACGACTGTCTACAGGAATCCACTCGAGAAGAGCCTGTTCTGCACGTAAGCTTAGTGCTATACCTACACCAGCAAGGCCACGTGAGCTAGCTGTAGGGTCTCCAGATAAACGAAGAGAGAAGTGTGAAGTTCCATTGCATTGACTAGGTGAGGTCAAACGGATGACCATGCTGGGATCCTGTATGCGTGTTTCGGAGACACAGCATACATCAATTGCAAGAGATTCTAATGTTTTAGCTAAGGCAGCCTGTTGACCGATTTGACACAGCGTACGCACATTAAAAGCTCCAACATGAAGTTTAGAGCGTGGCTTCAGGAGACCTGGTATGATAATTTGGGAACTCGGGTAACCAGTAAAAGTGGCGCGCATAGAAAATGTAGGAGAAGCAGTGTTATAAGAAGAGACCAGAGATGGAGAACGTGTTTGATCATGAACAAGGTGAACTCGAGTGCTAATAGCGGTATGAGGGTGGTTATCACTTCCCGGTTGCCCACACCGTGGAAGGGTCATTCTTGAGGAACCTGAAAGAGAAAGAGGATTAGGGTAGGTCGTGATGACCTGAGAGTGTGACCGCAGTGCCTAGGGGACAGCTGTTTGAGGTCGGTCAAGTATATTAAGTGTTGCTCCGGTTGTCAGAAGGGGAGGCATCGGCCTCATGGCTTCCGAAGGAGCTCGGCTTTCACCATGAAGCGTCATATTGATCCTTCCAACTTCCAGGGCAGAGTTAGAATGGTTATAAAGATTTCTATTCGAGGGCTGTTTTTTTAGCATGGTAGTTGTTTTACGGGATGGGGTTGCTAACCCCATGCCCAACCCTCCTCCTTTATCCGGGCTTGGGACCAGCAGAAACCCTGTGGGGCTCTCTATAACACACAATTAGTTATCTTTATCTTGTATGTATGTACAATCAACATAGAACCTGGCACATGTGTGCATCGGTTCAAGTTGCCATACCACCATGGCACCACTAGATTAACACCACCACCATTAGTAGAAGTCACTTCAATAAAATAAAATAATAATAATAACAAGGAGTGTGAACATATAGAATATGGTTCAGGAAGCGTAAAAAGAAAGTTATGGAATAATTTAAAGCTCATGATTTAAGGGAGGACAATGAGTGAATACATCTGCGCCATTGTGACCGATTCTGGGCCATGTCACTCAGTGTTTCTAGCCACTGGTTACGGTAATCGCAAGGAACACATCCAGGTAGTCTGCATCTACCGACACGACTTAAGCCAGCAGTCAGTGACTTTATGGACTGATGCCATGTTTTAGTTTGGCCACCCCTAACTCTCTTCCATCCTATTCCTATATCAGCCAGCATTGCGCGTCAAGGCAGACGGTGGTTGGGCATACGCAACACATGTCCCAACCACCTCAGTCGGTGAAGATCCACAACCTCATGGACTGATTTACCACATTTGCCTAACACTCGTCGTCTAACCTCGTTATTACTTACTCGGTGATCCCAGCTAACGCGAGCGATGTTTCGTAGACATCGATGGTCAAAATCTAATAACCGTCGAGTGTCATCTACCCTTAATGGCCACGTCTCACACCCATACAGTAAGACACAGCGAACTGTTGCGCAGTACACTCTTCCTTTCGTTGAGAGACGAATATCTCGTCTACGCCATAGGTGACGTAAGTTGGCAAGAACCAAACGAGCTTTTTGAATTCATACTAAGATTTCGTCAGGGATTAACCCATTAGGGCTAATCAGACTTCCAAGATAAGTGAACTAGTCGATGTGCTCAACTACTTCACTCTCTATCTTTAGTTCAGGTGTTGACGAAAAACAGTCCTGGAGCAATAGTTTGCGTTTAGAGGGGGAGAAACTCATTCCGAACATGCTTGCATTCGAGCTTATTGCTGTTACAAGTTTCTGCATAGTATTAGCGTCTTCGCCAAACAGGACTATATCGACAGCATATTCTAAGTCAATAAGTAAACCTCCTGGTAGAAGATCAATTCTTGAAAAGTCAGACGATGAAAGTGTAATTTCCAACAGTATGTCAACTATGGAATTAAACAAAAATGGGGAAAGTGGGCAGCCTTGACGGACACCACTTGAGGTTACAAGTTCAGATGACAGTTCACCATATGCTCTGACACGACTAATAGTGCTTGAGTCAAGAGCCTTAACATGTTTTATGTACTTTTGAGACACGCCTTTCAATGAAAGACACTGCCATAGAACTTCACGGTCTACAGAGTCAAATGCCGTTTTCAGGTCAAGGAAAACCACTATTGTCGGCCGCCAAAACTATATCTGTGTTCTATGATCTGACGAACGGTGAATATCTGGTCTATACAACCGCGACCAGGTCTGAAACCAGCCTGATTTTCTCGTATTTGCAGATCACGAGTTGCAGTTAAGCGTCTGATAATTATAGAAGCTAGTATTTTAGACACTATATTAGTCAAACTAATTCCTTTATGGTTATTGCAGGACGATTTTGACCCTTTCTTATATACTGGGACGATTAACGATCGACACCAGTCAGACGGAATTATGTCAAGTTCCCAAACCTTAGTCAAAATATCAGTCAGCCTGGTTGTCAATGTGGGACCACCATCCCTAAACACCTCTTGGGATAATCCGTCTGGACCCGCTGCTTTGCATCGCCTTAGATTGGCTATAGCTTTTTCGACTTCGACAAGAGTCGGGGGAGGGGATCTAAGTCGACTTTCCATTCTGGCTGTCTAGAAATAGTGGGAAGTTTTAGAGTAGCTGAAGGCCAACTAAACTGTTCCTTGAAGTGTTCAGCCCATCGTTCTAAACGTCTAGACTGAGAGCTAATAAGCGTTCCATCCTTTTCGGAAATCGTTTCACTAACGCTGGATTTTTTAACCCCAGTTTCTTTTATTAACTTGAAAAGTTGTCTAGTGTTACCTATCGCCGCTGCCTTTTCCATTTCCTTTGCTTTCGTTACCCACCACTGCTCACGGTCGTTTCGCAGACTTTTCGTCAGTTTATACCTGATTACACGTCGCCCATCATCGTGTTCGGAGCCCGATGGGATAAGTCTTTGGGAGTCTATTAAATCAACAGAAGCCATTGAGATCTATTGATTTTTCTTGACATATTGATTTAAGTCCTTGATAGATATCATTGTAGATGCCACAGCTGCTTGAACATCTTGCCAAGCAGTATCTGGTCGGGACGCATCTTTATAATTGCCTAAGTGATTCCTCAGTTGTTCCTGGAATTTAATCTTGGCTGTTTCATTACAAACTGAATTCTTAAAGGTTTTCCTGTGGTAGTTTTTCTTCGCCCGGTAAGACGCAAGCAAACGCGTGCTCGCACTAGAGCGTGGTCGGAATCCAAACATGTACTCCAGAAAGTTCGGCAATCTTCTATCGAGCCTCTCCAACGGTGACTAATCGCGATATGGTCTATTTGAGTCCACCGTTGAGTAGGGCCAGGAAGTCTCCATGTTAAACGATGTCGCACCTTATGCTTAAAGTTCGTGTTGGCTAGAAATAACCGATTATCTGAGCAAAGCTGCAGCAGACGGTCGCCGTTATGTGTTCTCTGAGCTTGAATTCTGAAGCATCCACCTAAATGTCTTTCAGATTGATTCAAGCTACCTATTCGGGTGTTAAAATCACCAGCCAAGATTACCAAATCTGAGTGTTTGGCGCTATGAAGTAGTTCAGAAAGTTTTCTGTAGAGTTCATCTTTCATTTCATCCAGGCTGCAGTCGGTGGGAGCGTAGGCAGAAACAACGAAAAGACAACGGCGTGTGTCCCTATCTTTCCGAGTTCTTACTGAACCATTTAGTCGGACGGCACATAGGCGACTGTCGACAGGAATCCATTCAACAAGCCCCTGTTCTGCTTTCATACTTAACGCAATATCTACACCGGCGAGCCCACGAGAAGTTGCTGTTTAATAGCCAGATAAACGAAGTGTGTATCGCGAAGGTTGTTCACTCTGACTAGGTGAGGTCAAGTGAATGACCACGCTAGGATCCTGTATGTGTGTTTCGGAGACACAACATACATCAATGGCGCGGGATTCTAATGTCCTAGCTAGGGAGGCTTGTTACCCTATTTGACACAGGGTTCGTACATTGAATGCACCAATGTGAAGTTTGGAGCGTGGTCTTAGTATGCTCGGGACGTTATTTCGTGGGCCGGAATCGTTAGCACTAATGACACAGGAGGAAGTTGAAGATAAGGATTTAGGCTTGAAGGTGGGGGGGGCAGGATAAATACTAGGAATAGAAGGAGGAGTTTGATTAAAATGGCAATGATCTTGCGTGTTGTTAGCGGCATGAAGGCGGTTATCTCTTCCCAGTTGCCCACGCTGTGGAAGGGTTCTTCTTGATGTACCTGAAAAGCAAAATGGGTTAGGGTTGGCCTGAAAGACCTGGGAGCGTGACCGCAGTGCCCAAGGAACAACTGCTTGAGGCCGGTCACACACGGCCTTTTTGAGAGAGGTTTTCGTTGTTGTAGCTCCGTACTTGTTGAGGTCTTACTGCTGGAGACGGAAATCCGTGGAGTAAGGTGAGGTATGCATTTTTAGGGTCGACCTTTTCTAACCCCGCCCTTCCTTTGTAGGAAGGCAGCATCGCTGCTATGCTGGTTGTCCGAAGAAAACACCTCTGTACAGCCGGCAGTACGACTTCATCCTCGGACCTTATATTTGCTGCTTTTGGTCTCACCGCTCTTCAACTGACCTGCCTGGCATGGTAGGACCTAGAGGAACGGTCGTTCCAGCAAGTATAGCCCGATTGAGTCATCACGATAGGCAAGCCTGACCACCACGTCAAGGTAGCAGCACGGTCGGGATCTTTATCTTGTACCGCATTTCGAAACTGCATATATCTAGTCTCTAAGATAAACATCAAACCATAAATATTCACATTATGATTTATTATGATTCAATGATATATTTTCAACTTTATATAATCTTCAGTATGCAGCTTTTGTGTCAATGATGAATTTATTAGGTGATTAGTTGAGTTCAGACAAATTTGAGAATTTAAACAATTCTGACTAATCACATTGATGTTTAATTGTGAAACATTGTAAATTATGCAAAAATTAAAATTTGTATGTATACTTTTGAATATTGATCTAATTTGTAAACATTTGTGGCTACATTAGAAGTTTTATAAATGAATCTATGAATAAGTTATAGATATACACTGAACTAGTTGTTCATTATTTCATAATGAAAATGTAATAGAATTTCAAAGTGAATAGAGATACCATAACTGTTCTGCTGTGATGAGCTGGAAAATTAAAATCAACAGTGAATTATTATTCACTAAATAAAATCTGATTCAGTTTTATTCTTTCATTTCATTTGAAGTAGTAGCTAATTATTTAGAAGAGGTTTAATAGTTAACATAGAGCACACATTAGATACTTCGCATTTCTCCTTGGTTATTGAGGTACCAATAAGTATTCTGAAAGTCGTGTTGTTAAATGATGTCTCTATACTACTGATATTGATGGTTATGATGATGATGTGAAAAATAAAACGTAGATCAGAATATCTGGTCTACTCATTTTCACTTGAAATTTGGAGAATCTTTTTGGACTACAATTACTGCTAAACTTTCATTTCACATCAATAGACACACTATCAGTCCGAATTCACCGTTCAATAATTACGAACTTAGTGTAAATAAGAGAATTAAAAAGCATACGAGTGTTAAACTTCCAGCTTGTAATGTTCCAGATTGTGATGCTTGTGAATTCAGTGAAACTGTCATTAACGAATTGTTATCAAGTATTCATGGACCACCCAGTAAATGAGGATCATTCATGTTGATGTTGTTGAAACGAATGATAATTGTAGACCTAATCATGATATTCAATGATGTATGTAGAGTGAATTACCAGTAGATCAAGATATACAAACCACCAATACACAGATAGATTCAATGTTAATCGTACTCATTTGTTTACTAATGAATAGAATGGTTGAATGGAATGTTGGGACCACCATGAATGAGAGATGTAAATAAATGAATAATGTATGAGATGACAATCTATCATTATGTTGATTGTATGAAAGTAGTGTACATGTTGAAAGCGCATGTTATTGTGGATATATGAGACCAGCATGAATGATTGCGTTGTGGGAGCGATAACTTAAGTGTGTACAGAATGTGTCAATTCATGTCACTATAGTAATATAACATCATTCAAGTTATCTATTGGGTGTAGTCTTCTTTGTATGCTGTAAATTTCTATAGACATTCAACGCGGAAATTTCCCACTTCACAATCACTGAATAACTTGAAGTGCTGAATAACTAATTGAAGTGTAATGTGAATAGAGGTTAGTACATATCGGACATAATTATATGTGATTTTGGAGTTTGTTGTTCCATTCACTCTCTGTAATTCTTGCAATCATTCATTTATTCGGTTGTGTTATGTATTATATGTCATTCTATGTAGAGGATTAATCTCAAGCTCCCGGAGCTACACCAATTTGTTTATTTTGAATGGAACAAATCTAATACAGTTGGATCAGCTGAATGAGAATAGGTTTGGCAGATAAATTTAAAGTTCAAATAGAGTTGATATTCCATATACTTCATTCATCAACTAAATAATTGATAAAATGGCCTGAAATGTGTTGTAGGATACATTTATGAAGTATTGAATTGATTGAGAATAACGGTAGTCAAGATAGTGAATACACAGACTAAGTGTCGTAATGTTCGTGAACCTGTCTTTGCATAGCCTATTATTATTTGTAAACATACTTGTGGAAATGTTATTCGTGTAATTCCGTTGATTAAATTATACTTCCGTCTCATTCTTTGTGAATGATAAATGTAATCAAGATATTTCTAATACGTTTGTCAACCATCAAGTAATCTTTATCATATTCAGTAATGATAATCAAGAATTTATTGTTAACATAGTAATCTTATGATCTCTACTAAATTAATTACTCTTTTTAATGTTTTAATTAGTTTCGCTCTATTTTCTCAAAGTTGGTCTGTAATTGCTTTAAAAATGTTTAAGATTGTCGAAGTCCGTTATCAAGATCAGTAAGCAAATGATATTCAGATCATTTGGTTATATAGCACGTTGACAGGTAACCGAAACATACTGATGATTCACTTGATCTAGAATTTAGATACTTACTACCCAATAAATTTGAATGGTTTATCAGCATGCCATATAACCAATAGTGTATTCGTTGTTGTAATTGAAAACTATGAATTACCACCTAGGTTCTAATTGATTTGGCAATAAAAATATGATTACAACATCCTGTTTCCTTCATGTTGTCTTGTTGATTTAGAAACGTTGTTAATGATACTTGAATGGCTCAAATTGAGCATATACCTAATAGGCTGCAAAAATGACAAAGCATAAGCACATGATTAAGAACTGTCATCCACTATTGTCAACCACTTAGTTGAATTAAGTTTAGAAATTGGCATGATATCAGCCTTTATGATGTTGTTCAATAGCGTCAAAGATGGTCGGAGTCTTAGCTATACAAAAGTTCAAACTTACGCCACCTCCCACTCATCATGTGCGTTCAAAATCAATTCAAATTTACATAAACCCTACTCTGACAATATTGACTTTTATCTATAATGCAGTGTTATTCATTGTTGTTTACGTAGTTTGAATTCATCACAGATTCATCTCTGTTGGACACCATCATTTTGTTATATTTTAGATTTTCTACAATTTGCTATTTCTTTTACGTATCTTTGTCTTGAAAGTCTGTTTGTGATCGAATTGTTTCAAATGTATGGATGCAAATGTACATCTCATAGCTCTGATAGACTTTGTCTTTATATTGCATTATCTAAAATGGCATACATTTTACATGTACAGAGACTAGATTTGACTACTCACGAAAGTGAATGTATATGTCAAAACTTTCTAGTTAATGTTGGCTAATGTTACTTTAGGATGATTTATATCTTATTAATAGTTTACACCTAGTTTTAGCTTATCGTATATTGGAAGATATTTTATACGTGGTTGAACAGTTTAGGTACATTGTATTGTTTTCTAATGGCGTTCCAATCTTTAGATAGATAATCATTGAAAGCCAGACGGAACTGAATAGTTGTTTCTTCCAAGTACTCAACTCCCCAACAGTACACATATACATTCTCAATCAATCCATGGACCTTACAATGTTATGGATAGCGACTAACTTAGTATGAAGATGTGACTATTGAAGTTCATCTATATTAGATGTTTGACAATTACCAACCAATGAATATGGATCAGCTTTTTGCAATGTCAACATAATTTTAAAATTAAGTATTCACTGACAGTGTTAAACAACAAACATTTGATTTCTGACGAGATGATAAATGTACACTACGGAGTCGTATATTTTGAATGGAACTGATATCCAGCATCTACTGACATTTACTGATTGTTAAACTAAAATCAATGCATAATGTGAAATTCAACAATCTAAATAACAGTTAATAATAACATTCTATTGTATTTGAGTGAATTACCAGCATTAAATTAAAAAGATCTTCTTCTTCTAGTCACTGTACATTTTATTTTGACAGTGTTTAAAGAATGCAATTAGGAGAAAATTAAAATTATATAATATAAACACACTCTATAAATTTAAAATTAAATATACCTCCTGCCGATTTTGAATTTCAATCATCCAATTTATAAATGAAAGCATGTAATATTACTAAGTTGTTTAGTCAAATCAATTAGTGTATACACATTTATTGTTTGTTTCATTTTATTATAAATCCATCGTCATTACTATAGCAACAAATCAATCGCTATCACAAGATACTTTGTATATTAGATTATCATTTCATTTGTAATGAACTTCTTTAGTGACAAGTTTAATAGTGATTTTGAAAAATAAAAACGCCACATCCTTCTGATATTTACATCAGTTTGAATTAATTTAAATCATAGAAAATTAGCACAAATTGTATACAGTTATTTATATCACCTAGTAATTTGTTATGCTATTTTATAAAACGTATCAGCATTTTATTTTAGATGATAACAATACTGAACTACTCAATAGTTAGCTGATTCAAAGTTAACTATCCGTTTTTGATTTCTGACAGTTTAATGAAGACTGATAATTTATTGTTTACATTCTAGACATATTGATCAGCGTTGGATACCATTGAAAATCAAGAAATGATGAAGACTAACTATTACGTCCTTGCATAAGACAGTTCAGCAATGAGCACGCTTGATTGTCAAATGGTTTCATAAATTGGTTGTAGTGGGAATCCGACTACTAAACGCCTCCTAGCAGATGCTGATAATTTAGCGTTCATTACGAGACCATAAGGTTTCTGCTTCGAATGCCAAGTTGTATACTAGTTGTACAAACAGTTGTTTAGTGATTACTGATTTTTAATAATACTCATGGAGGTCAACTGATGACGAATTAAAATAGCAAGTTGCTCTTTAGATTTTCTTAGTTATACATTAATAAATTGTTTATTGACATGAGACTACGAATTTAAAAAAAGGTGAAATATGTAATTGACTGAAATAAAAAGAGTAAACTGTAAGATATTAATTCAGTGGCCTGAAGTTTAAGTGCTTGTCATAAGGGTTTCATCTTTAATATGGCCATAAGGGTGTACCATTAAGAAGCTCTATAATATGATAAAACATTTTTTCAGTTTTTCTTAGTTTCTGTTATGGTTACCTTTGTCCGCAGATCGTTAACTTTTAAACAACTAATTTGCATCATGAATTGGTATACTTACTCTCAAATTTTGCAGTTTAACAACATAGACCAGCTATAATCAGGTGAATATTAAAAAGTAGGTAGTACTTGGTAATTACTATGTCTTTGCATAGCACTCGTCACGAGTACGGATCCATAACCCCATCAATGATCCAATTCCTGACCTTCCGACTTTTGGTCATGATTGATATGATTGAACTCCACTAGTCACGGCTTTTAAACATTATCTCTCAAAATTAATCACTAATAATTAAAATGACTATTTTTAGTACTGAGTATTCGCCATCCTACAAATAATAATCTATATTGAATTACTAATTATGTAATAAAACAACATTAGTCCGATTCTGTTAAAATTTATCAATTCACTAAACAGTCAAGTATATGTTTCCTTATGATTACTTCTAATGAATACAACATTTCGAATAGACTATCCGACTGATAATGAATAATTTGATGAATGAGAATGTATGAACATTCTCAGGTATGCAATTCACTTCCAGCCAAAAAAATATTTAAATTTATATTTATTTTAATTGTTTGAACTCGTCATAGACTGATGTTATTTGGATGCCGTTGATAACCATGAAGCACTAGACAGCTGTTTTATTCATGTATGGCACTTCTCAGTAGTGTACATCCCAGATTTTTCCTCAGGGGCTTAAGGTTGTCAATTATCTGACTCTCTGAACCACTAGGCAGCATTCTATGATAGAATCCCAAGTTTTATCAATTTGTTATATTTATATTACATTTATAAATCAAATATAATAATTAATCAAAACAAAGTGATTTTGTGGAGATCGGTATTACGTTTATTTATTTGCATTCGTCGTAAGTTGAAGTCGGTTATATATCAGTGAAAATCGAAGAAAACTGTACAGTACTTATGATAAGTCTCATACCACAATAGAACAGTTATCCAGTGTTCACTTATTTCCAATGGTACCCAACCTACATTAATCTGTGATAAATATGAACAGTTAAACTTAAAAATTAATCTACATAATTTGAATTGTGACGGGCAAGAGGGATCCATGAAGGGCATTTCGCCCTATTTGGGATTTGTCGGCTGGATGCACCTACATCCTAATGTTGATGTTCACACAGGAATTCGAACTCAGTCCGTTTCGTGCCAAACCCCAACACGCCCACCACCACTAGACTAGGATGCACATATAGCAACAGAAACTGACTAGCTTCAGTTAATAATAAATCAACTGGAAGATACAAGTTCATCATAATTAATAATCAATCATTATTCTTTGCTACAGATTTTAATTGTTATAGATTTTTAATTACATATGAAAGTTTCCATTATATATCTGCCTTATGACGTGAAATAACTCCACTATGGTTGATATATGAAACCAATTGTTAAATATTGCCTTGTGCTCACGTGGTTATAATAATAAACGTCCCTGTATGTCTGCCCCATGCCGATTCGATCCCAGACCAGAATATGAAGAACACAAGCTAGCGAATCAACCAGACAAAACCATGTTATAATTAATGCATTCCTTTATATATACACAAAACCTAACCACTTAGTCAACCAATTAGAAAACTAACATTAATACAAATTAGGAGTTATAGTGACTATGAACTGGAGCAACGTATACACAATCAATTAACTGTAGTTCATAAATGGCAAACAATATACTAACAGTTAATGTGTTAAACAAGAAGACAGAGCTAGGGAAACTAAATAACAATAGAAATAAAATGTTCACTTTACATACAATTAGAATAAATGAAATAGTCTACAGAGAAATAGTTCCTGAAGACAACCAATCTTCTTTGTTAGAGAGTTGATGGTGGGATTTGACCTCGAGCAAAATGATCTCGTGTGTTGTTAGAGGTGTAAGGGCGGTTTTCATTTCCTGGCTGCCCACACCATGGAAGGGTATTATTTCTTAAGATACCTGAAAAGGAAACTGGATTAGTATTGGTCATAATGACCTGGAAGCGCGATAGCAGAGCCCAAAGGGCAACTGCTTGAGGTCGACCACGCACGACCTTGTTATGGGATGTTTTCGAAGTGTTAGCTCCGTTCTTTAGAAGGCCTTACTGCCGGAGACGGAAATCCGTGGAGTAAGGTGAGGTGTGACATTTTTAAGGTCGACCTTTTCTAACCTCTTCCTTCCTTTGTGAGAAGGCAGCGTCGCTGCAGATGCTGGTCATCCGAGGGAAACACCTTATTGCTGTCACGTCCCGCTGCAGCCAACAGTACGACTTCGCCCTCAGATCTCAGGTTGCTGTCTTATCGCTCTCCAACAGACCTGCTTGGCATGGTAGGACCTGGAGGAACAAGCGTTCCAGCCAATATAGCTCAGTTGGGTCATCACGATGGGGAATCCCGATCACCACTTCAAGGTAGCAGCTACGGTCGGGCCAATCTTGTTTAGATTTACAGTATATCAATCTAACAAATATGTTATATGTATAATACGTTCATATACCATTTGAATTTATTACAATAAATATATAGTTAATTAGTTAACGCATTTCATTTTCATACAAAAGTCAAGTCATTATTCATATTATCAACTAAATGAATAATGAATAACACATTTGTTATTCAATGTTAAAATAACTTTGTAAAATATGATTTAAAGACATTGAAATAATCATTAAAGAGAATAAATGAATAAAGGAAAGAGAAAAAAGAGAACAAAATCATTCGTAAGATGTTTTTGTGTATATTAGTGTGTTCGTTGATATGTATCAGGCAATAATGTATAATGTATTCGGTAACAATAGTATTTTCCAAACAAACAAAATCAATAAGTTGAAACTATGAAGTTACATTTTATGTTGTCCTATACATTTTGTTTCTTTTTTTTTTTGCATCTAATATAAATGAAAATAGATTGAGATGTTGTTAGTACTGTTGGTATAATAGAAATATTCATGACCTCTTTCTTACATTTTATCAACATTGACTAACATTCATACTGAATAGTAGTTATCAAATGTAATTGTTTGTTTATATTGAATAGTTGGTAAAAGGTGTAATACACAAAGATGATGTGTATTTTTTTACTCTATCTTGAACTAGTTGTTGCATAGTGTTAAAGTTTGCTATGGAATTTAAACCTAATACTAGATGCATTGAAGTTGGATTGTGATTGGCAAGCGGAATCCACAACACGCGTTTCGTCCTATTTGGGACTAATCGGCTGGATGTACCTGCATCCAAATGTTGATGTTCACACTGGGATTCGAACTCAATCCATTTCGTGTCAAATGTCACCGCGTTCACCACTATGTCCAGACAGTCACACCTTCGCAACAGGAATATATATATAATTAGGATAAGCTTGTGTTTTCCCGTTGATTTGTAATCGACTGAAACTGGTCAGCCTCTAGATGATTATCGATTATGATTTTTTTTCATCATGCAGTAGTAGTAGTCCTGTTTGATGCTGAATGGATTCCGTCGATCAAGTTGAAATGTAGCAGTTAGTATAAGTGACTGAAACACTTTTCCCAATTTTTTAATTTGAATGAAGTAAAAGCAAGTGAATTTTTTGAAATAAGATAAAGTCATCTATTTCGCGGCTTCTTTTAAAGTACTGCTTTACTACCTTGAAAGAATTGATTTAATCATACTACACACCATGTATACTAATAATGAATAAGTAGAAAGTCAGTAGTTATGGTAGGATTATAAAAATAGGACTAAAACAATAATATATTTTGAAACTGGGTGTTGTGGAGATTGATGAATGTTAATTTGATACAAGGAATTGATATGAGTTAGATAATCACTTGTAGTCAAGAAGATCTGAACACTTGTTTTGTCTCAGTACAGAACATTACGGCAGTACCCATCCAATCCACACCCCGCTACAGATCTTGCCCAAGACCTTCAGGCTTAGCAAAAAATGCTTAACCAATCGACCACTAAGTATATTTATACGTTGACTAATATTACAATTCTGGTAGAAAATTTTTTGAAAACGCATGAAAATAAGTCTTTAGATAGTGCAGATTAAGGTCAAAACTCTAAAATAAATAATATACTACGGTACTAACCAATAATACTAAAAGTAGAATGGCATGAGGGTGAGAGCAAAAACTAGTAATTGAAATAAGGTGTTACGTAATTAAAATTTTGAGCCTACAGTTACTAAGGCAATGTTAAACTGATAAGTGTATCTTTTTGAATACAAAAACCTAGTTTCAGTCATTTAATAGCCGTAGCAAAATGTTGCAAATATGACATCCTTTTTGAGAAATTGATTATTGTGAAAAATTTTGAGATGTTAACCTCATGTCCACTATCGTCAAGAAGATGACGAGCAATGACATTACTACAAATACACTGATCCTTTAGTCTGAACAGGACTGGACAAACAGCACAACTTTCACTCATTATTACACGAAGTAAGCCTTCGTTCAAATAACTTATCGGTGTCGGTAGCACAAAGTAAGATTGTATTTTCTGTGATTAAATCTATCATGCATTACAAGTCACTCTGAGATTAAAAGTCTAGTTCCACTTTGTGCCTATATTAAAGCATAGTTTCTTTATACAATGTGATCGGATATAAATAAAAGTCAGTAAACATGTTAAATGAAAGTAATAGACTAAAATTTCGCCTTTATTTTGTTAAGTCGTCGAAGCCATTCACTGAATGTCTTGGAATAGAAGATAACCTATAACGAATCAAAAATTCAATAAATATTTCATAATTTCTACATTTGGTCCATCGTTTATTTGACATTGAAGATTGCATGTTAAATTACTTGTTACATTCAGAACATTTATTATATGCGTTGTCAGTAGCTTATAGTTGAAAGGTGGTGCCATTTAAGTAGTTTGTTCTATTAACAGTAAGTATTTTTATCAAATTAATCAGTAACCTACAAAATTTCTCATTTTTAAGATCCTAATTAGATTTCGGAGTAGATGAATGTTACATTAATAATGGCGCTTACCATAAAGTGATCAGCTTGATGCCAAGTTTTCTGCCTACCTAGCGGATAATAAAACATTTTGACTTTTATCATACACTGATCTTAGCAATGAGTGATGAATAGATACCCTATTCCTGTTTATTGACTAATTAGTATGCTCTAAGGCGCATTCATGAAGATGATGCTTATGTTGCATAATTAAACAAATTCACTTTGAACACAAAGCCAAAATTAATTGGTATGAGTTTTGTACGTCATACACTTCTTGATTGACAACGATTATTATAGGTTAACTATATTATGTCTTGTATGCTTATAATGTAATGATCAATAGTCATTTGAAAAAAAATATAAATAAAAACAAGAAATGGCTTCTAAATAGATTTTTGTTTCTAAGGATTCTATATTTGGTATCATTTTGTCAATGTAAATTGGCTTATGATAGATCGAAGTTATTTGTGCTTAACCTCAAAGCATCGAGGTAAGTGGCGAATGAAGTTACATAATACATGTCCAAACTTCCTCACTTTGTCAAATTTCACGATTATATTAATTAATTTACAATTGACATAAATAATTTCAAGGTAATTACATATTTCCAAAGATCTGTTATGGACTGTGGTCGATTAGTCACTGCTGTCTTGTTTTTGTGCGTCCTGAGAGGATTTCCCGGAATCAGAAGTAGTTCACAACTACGTATCTTGTTGAATTATATCTGCAAACGGAATCTACGAGGCACGTTTTGCCTTATTTTGAACTTATCAGCTGAATGTTTTTAAACCTGTGTTTACATTCATATTGTGAACTTCAACTCAGTTTGTTTCGTATCAAGCAACACATCATTCACCGTTAAGCTATTAAAAAATAACAGCCACACTTTTGCAACCCGTGCAATCTAACTTAATTCACACTTAATTTACAATCTTTTCCTATTACTGTACATGCATTGTCACCCTATAATCCTAACGAATATCAGAACTCGTTCTAAGAAACCTAACAACCTAAAAATTTCTTCAACTTCCATCAGTCACATTTCTGCACAGCTTATTCATCCTCTAGTAAACTAACAAATATCTCAACTACATCAAAAATGATGCAAGTTA
The DNA here is from genome assembly GCA_034768735.1 of Schistosoma mekongi. Lineage (NCBI taxonomy): Eukaryota > Metazoa > Platyhelminthes > Trematoda > Strigeidida > Schistosomatidae > Schistosoma > Schistosoma mekongi. Next base: position 42,790,584 of record CM068307.1, read on the forward strand.
GTAAAAGCTGGAAGATGTGAATACTTTCACATATCTGGGGAGCATCATCGATGAACAAGGGGGGTCCGATGCAGATGTAAAGGCAAGGATTGGCAAACAAAGCCAGCATTCCTACAGTTGAAGAACATATGGGACTCAAAACAAATATCAACTAACCTCAAAGTCAGACTCTTCAATTCGAACGTGAAGACAGTTCTACTGTATGGAGCTGAAACGTGGAGAATTACTGCAAACATCATCAGACGGATACAAGTATTTATAAACAACTGCCTACGCAAGATACCGAATGTCCGTTGGCCGGAAACCATCAGCAATAGCTTACTATGGGAGAGGACAAACCAACTTCCAGCCGAAGAGGAAATTAGGAAAAGACGGTGGAAATGGATAGGACATACACTACGCAAACCATCAGACTGCATCACGAGACAAGCATTAACATGGAATCCTGTTGGAAAGCGGAAAAGAGGAAGGCCAAAGAACACGCTGCGTCGAGAATTGGAAGCAGACATTAAAAGGATGAGCAGCAACTGGAAACAATTGGAAAGTATTGCTCAGGACAGAGTTGAATGGAGAATCCTGGTGAGCGGCCTATGCTTCTCAGCGAGGAGTAACGGGCATAAGTAAGTAAGTAAGCGAATTTTCTATATCCATACAGAGAATTCATTAACTATCAATTCATCTTGAATGATTTAATCGACTCATTCAACTACTTCACAAATTATCATAGATACATTGTTAAAATAATATTTTGTTTTCTTTAATTTCAAATATACTACTGAATTAGATTTTTTTTGTTTTCTTGTAAAAAAAAAAATAAAATAAAACTTCTCTTCTCTTCTATTTATTTTAATACAAACAGTTTTCATCCAGATTCATATATTGCTAATAAACATAAATATAATTCAACTTATAATGGAACCTATTATAAATCAAATGATTTAATAAATTTTCATTATAGTCCTACAGAATATAATTTACATGATAGAAATAATTCATTAAAATCAATTTCTATGCATTCATCTAATCATTTACAATCATTAACACCATTATCTATTAAAATTAATCAACATCATCAACAACAACAACAATCAATTAAACAACAATCTCGACAACAACATGAAATAGATAATAATTCAACAAGTGATATATGTTCAACAAATTCATCATTATCAGATAATACAACTAATGGTGAAAATTGTACATGTCAATTACATTCATATTCATTACCTTATAATGGTGGTATTAAATATGAAATTAATGATAATAATAGTGTATACAATAAACATCGTACATTACCATTAATACCTAAGAAATGTGAATATCATCAACATATACAACAACATTATAGTAGAACATTGACACCATCTCAATTAACTACACCAATGGTATCATGGCGTATTAAAGATTCTAAAGAATATTATTATGATAAGAAATTATTACGATTAATTGAACATTTACCAGATGATAAACAAAATTCAATTGGTTTAATTTTATTATCAATGGATGTAAAATTATTAAATGATAATCATAATAAACCGGATCATCAAATTAATAATCATAATATTAATAGTATTAATTATAATGATATATTCTGTGGTGGTTTAGAATATCGTCTTCGTGAAGCACTTCAATTAGTTCAACCGAAAAATAAAATAATGAATAATGATTCAGATCAACGACTCAATACTACTACTACTACTACTACTACTACTACTAATACTAATACTACTGATAATAATAAAAATAATACGAATGCGGAGTTAAATAAATCCTGTTTAAATAAAATAATCGATGTTAGAAGTCGAAAGTAAGTTGATACAGTGAACCTTTTCGTTCTACTATAATTTAACAACCATTAATAACTAGAAAGTATTGAATAGATATTTTGTTTTATTCTTTCATGAAATTCACTAGTTGATATATGAATTCAGGACTCCTTTCACGTCAACAAATCAAGTTTATGACTTGTAGACTTCATGATCAATATCAAATCTTTAAATAATGAAGTTGTTATACAATGGTTTACACTTTCATATTCATTTAATGTATGATATTTGCTTGATACTTGATAAAGCTGAAACTTACTAGTCTCAATATCTTACTAAGATTCCTGGGAATCAATCCGCATATTCAGTCACTGGTAAAAATCTGATAATTGTTAGCTAGTAAATTATAATATATTCGGGAACTATTCACAGAATTTACATCAATTTACAAGAATAGTTACTATGGTGGTCATAAGTTATTTGATGGTTTAGTTATTACATTGTTATTAAAATTATGAAGTATGTGGTGTAGGCAAAATGGATAGTCAGGGGTGATAACATATTAGTTAAGCAATCAATAAACACAATCCTTCCTGTTGTTACATCAGTGTAGTGACTGAAGCCATACAGAGCTATAACAGTTTAAGTGTTTTAATGAAGTCAATAATGTATAGAAAGCAGAGAAAAATAAATACCTTTTCACAATTTCATTCTAGTCACACTTTACAGTGCACCTACAGAATGATGTTTTAATGTTGGATGTTTTGCAGAATATCAGAATTTTGACTTTCGTTAAACTTAGCAGCAATATATAGTTGTTCCGTCTCAACTCACGACTCTACAGTAACATCGACTTAAAGACCAATCTGTGAGGTATTATATGATCCACGAGTTCAGAGGTGAGAACAATGCACCTATTCTAGTCAACATGAAATGCGATCGTTTATACTTCAAGCTTTATTTTATTCGCAATATAATGTGACCATCGGTCTCTGATCTACCCGCAGTAACTACCATATCAGTGTTGATTCATTACACCGATCAGAAATAACCACCAGACATCTGATAATTCTATCATGAAGTGTAGAATCAACAAATAGATGAATTATTTGCAGTGAATAACTAAATACGAAGTTGTTATAACAGAACAAAGAATCGGGAATCACAGTCTATGAGGTTTATTCTTCACGTTATCTGGAATATTGTTACTGAACCGCATCTGTCAATCATTTAGCACCTATGATATTTGTATTACTTAAGGCGTATTTTTTTCATAGACTTATAATTGATTATTATGTTTATTTTCCTCCCCGAGTTATTGTAATTTTGCCATCAACTTATTATTTCGTTTTCTGTGCAAACCCCCCTCCCACCAGTCTAGTCTTTAGTGAATCTTGTATTTCTTATTAATGATTGATTTAAAGTGTTATCCAAGAGCTTTTGCTCATATTTCACAATTAACTTGGTACTGTTTCCTATTTCCCGGTGTTTAATTCTCTCACTCTCTACTCCTGGACACGCTTATCCATATTGGCTCCAATCCAACTAGTCAGAATCTACGTAGTCAGTTCGAATAGAGTATAAGATCCCACTAGTCTGTTCTGGACATAAAGTCAATACTGTATCTATCTCGATAAAAAACAACAAACTTTTCACTGAAGTTCTTTTATTAAACTTCTATTGTTGACTTCAACTATGCCAATCACAACTCGTATACAAAGTTATGGTTGGTGATAAATGTACTGCATTTTAAATAACGTAAGGTAAACATGATTTACAGGACATGATTTACCAGTTTATTTTAAGGCTTCTCCTAAACTGTAAGCAACCTAAAATTACAGAAAGTTACAAAGATTTAAATGTTCCGTGCATCTGATGAGGTTGGAGTGAATTTTCACAATAGAAGTCATAATAATAAGAGATGCAAGTTGTGCTTATAAATGTAATTACATTTGACGTGTATTTGTATGAAGCAAAGGTAAGAGTAGATGCCTATGGATATAGTTAGTAAGGGGGAAAAAAGGATAACATAGTTTTTGTAAACATAAAGAATAATGTATTTCATAGTCGTTTTAAGTTGAGTTGTGATTAGCAAGTGAAATCCGGGACGTTCGTTTCGTTCTGTATGGTGACGTCGGTTGGATGTACCTGTACCTTAGTATTGATGTTCACACTGGGACACGAACTCAGTTTACTTCGTGCCAAACGCCACTGAGTCCACCACTACACTACTGAGTCCAGACAGCCACATTTGTGCAATGGGTATGTATATATAATTAGGATGTATTTGGATCTTCCCGTTGATTTGTAATGGACTGAAACTGGTCAGTCTCTGTTGCTAAATGTGCGTCGTGAGCGGATTACCTGGATAAAGCGATAGATCACTCATTGGTAAACGCCGTAGCGTTTGACACAAAACGAACTGAGTTTGAGTCCCGACGTGAACATCAACACTAGGATGCAGGTACACTCAATTGATGGGTCTCAAACAGAACGAAGCAAATGTCCTGGATTCTGCTTGCTATTTTCAATCCAAATGAAACAATACTTGTGAACTGTTTCTATATCGAGGTAATCCACTAAGGATGCACATATAGTAACAGAGACTGATCAATTTCAGTCTATGACAAATCAACGAGAACATCCAATTATATCCTAATTATATTACATATTCATTGGAAAATCTGAATAATTGATTACATAACTATGAAAGCAACTAAAAAGATTTAGTGGAGAATATTTCTTTTTGGCTAAGGAATCATTTATCATAGCTGTACAATCGTATGTACAGTCATGTGTACAAGATAATTGCCTGCAGAAAAATAGAAAGTGACTGCACAGTTATTTAGGAATTTCGAATATCAAAAGAATCACAAGTGTATTATGCAACCTGTTGTTTATATTCGTAACAGATAATTGTTAAGTCTCAGTGAAAACCAGGGATAATTGGACAACAAATCGTCTTAGTATGGGACTACCCGATAGTATTCATTCTTGATTCCGCCAGGGACTCGAAGTCAGGGCCCTCAGGTTGGCTAAAACCTAGCTTTCCTCATTACTGAACTGGCCGAGTAGAAATGGTAGCATTCCTAATTCTACTACTTTGTAATATAGCACACCAACTAACCATTTTCATTGGTATAACTATCTCACTCCCGACATTACTGAATTCTATCAGTTACGATTTCACTAGAATGTAATTGTTTAAATGATGAAAACCTATTCTGAAATCCAGTTAACTTACAAATTAGAAGAATTAGTTATGTTTGTTTACTTGATTGATATAAAGAAGAGATATACATAGAAGATAATATTGAAAGAGTATATCAAGTTGATTGTAATGCATGAGAAATTAAATGAGAACTAATCAGTGAATTTCGAAAGAAATCTATCTATAGTTATGCATATCATTGATAGAATTTTTACTCCAACAAATTCTGGATATAGCGAACTGACCAATAAATGCCACTAATAATGAGTTATCCACTTCCGACATATCTGAAATTCATTAGTCTTGATTTCCAACTATAACCAATGTTTCATGGTTCGAAAGTGCGATCAATCTGTGAGGAATACTAACAAAAATATATATTATTAATCGCCATAAAATAACTCTGATTCATCTGTAATTATCATCTAATAAGTGGCTAGTTTCATGATATTCCTGAAGTTATATCCAGAAACCGTGAATGGTGAAGTTCAAACATATCGAAAATTAGAAAGTTTTCATCAATCATATTAATTGATTATTTCTCTATATCATAAATTGACTGAACTATAATTCCTGTAATTTTAAAGTCCGATCCCCCCCCACCCGACTGATGTTATTAGTTAAGCCTTCGCCTTGAAACCAAAAGATCCTGGATTCAATCCTCTGAAGGAATTAAAACTGTATACTACTAAGGTGTTTCCGATTTTCAATAGTATCCAACTGAGATCAAATTTCCGACTAATAAAAAAGTTATACGTACTGTCAAACAAAATTGAAAGGTTAATGAAATTGAAATAAGTTTCATGTGTCATATTTCAGTTTAGGACATGAAAACATTTACTTTGATGTTTTCTAATTGATACATTTCACAGTGAAGTTAATGTATTTTCCTTTATTCATTTAAGTAATACTACTACAATATGTCACTATTAACTTTGTACTTTTATGGATGTATACTACTACTACTAATTTGTTTTTTTCTTCTAACTGTCATTAACGTTTAAAATCATCTCATATTTTAACATACAACGTACTTTCTTATTGACATTTGGATGTATAAATTCCATTTTTAAAATAAAATTTCCCGCCAAATGATTTTGAATATTTAAAATGTAGAATTCTATTAAAAACGAATATGTATGTAGTGTACAACTAAATGGTGACATAAAAAATAAAGCATATATTATATAATCATTAGTGTTATTAGTATGAAAAATTCAGATAAGTGAATTGATACATTGGAAAATTTTAGTACTTAGTGAAGTTGATGTAGTTTTGTGGAGAATGATTTTAGTGTGTCATAGATTGATCTTACTTAGATACCAGTGAACAGCTATCTGTTCTTATTAGTGAATTCTTCACTGATAGTATACACCGACAATCCCATTAGAGATAGAACTTAAAGCCATCAGGAGAACGCTTAACCATCAGCATAGCTAGGCTGGCATTTTATGATAGGATTTCCACTTTTATTAGTGACCCATTTCAAGATGAATCGAAACTGGTAGAGTTCAAACATTCTTGGAGTGAGATAGTTGTCATCGACAGCGATGGATTGTCAAAGAGCTACCATTTTATGCCTGATCACTGGTACGAGACCTGAAAGTTTTGGGTTATACTCAAGATAAGATTGTGTGTGCCACTGCCACCAAAGAGTCTAATACTAGAACAGAAGAGTGAAATTTTCTGAAGTGAAGCTTATTCATATGAGGAAAACAAATTAAAACAATTTCAAATAGCTTAATAATTTAAAAGAAGATAATATCCTTAGTTTCTGTAGTATGGTTCCCAAATGTTTCTCTCTAACAGTATGTTTTCTTATTTGATCGTTTTGAAGGCAGTAATTGTAATATTGGTGAGTTAAAAAATTATAACCAGTAACTACTTCTATGATGTGCCATCGATGTAAAATTCTCACTAAAGAATGAACTACGAATTCACCATTTTGGAGTTCCTTTTTCTGTTTCATGAAAAATCTGGAGGATGCATTACTTGGACTAACGATGAATAGCTTCCATTTTTAAGATGTATAGATGATGGGTTTATCATTTGTGTCACATCTATAATCTCGATAACCGTCATCAATCAGTCGAATTCATATTATGATTAGAGGAGAATTCAGAATTTCATTTCGTTGATGTCCTATCAAGGAAAATCCACGAAGACTTAAATATAACAAGGCAGTTTGAAATTATCACTTTTCGAAATTCCATAACTGTGTCCATTTTGTCAGAAAGGAATATTTAATTTCTTCCTACTTTACAGTACCAGAAGAATATTATCCGACGATACAGTAGCCGATAAACTACTTCTATTTCGAAAAATACTCATCAGAGCTGTTTATTTGCCAAAATTCGCCAACAGATAAACCTTTCTTTACGAAACTTAAGTTTAAGTGTGATACTGCAGATGATATTTAAAGGAACAGATTCTAGAAATTCTTATGAAAATTGCTGCAAACTTGCAAGCATCATATTTACTTTTCCACTCAACTTCCGATTCTCTTGTTTGATGTTACATCTATGTGTATTTATATGCTTACCTGTGTGAAGCGTGGTATATCGGCTATATAAAGCGAATATTCCCGGATATAGCTTCCATACAGTTAATAATTCAATTTTTAAAATATCTGATCATTACTAGTCACTTCCTAATGTTATTCTAATCCTGTAGATCTTTACACAACTCCTTGTAACATACTTCGTGAACACTACATCATGGCATCCATTTTCTTTTTCTAATAGATAACTATATTTGATAAGTTACTATGAGTACAAATACCCATTTACTGCAAATGATCTTGTCGTAGCGGAACGTTTCCTCTTTGAAATATCTTCTTTTCTTCATCAGTGACTCATTAGGTTTCTTTCATTATTAGGTGGCAACTGTTTTTGTTCAATATCCACTTCATCATGTCACGAAACTTTGATTGTTTCTCTAATTATTTTGTTTATGAGTAGTAAACATTAGAGTGTAATTCCTATTAAATACTCCATTTTAGTTGATTTAATCTGTTAGGAACTGTCTTTTTTTATGAATGTGACAGTTTACGGCAATCCAACATGCTGAGTGATAGGAAATCTTTGACGAAAGTTACACTCGGATATGTAACATTCATCCAGGAAGTCAATAGAAAAGTGACTTATTGTTCTGGGTATGAAACCTAGTTGACAATAAAAACATAAAGTAGGCTTTGATGTTTTCTATAAAAACAGTCGCAACTTAGCAATTAAAGTGCCTAGTCCAGAGTGTGTAGTACCACTAGTAGCATCACTTAAAATGAAATTTCTTTCCGTAGCTTTGCTTTGAAACACACATGAATCCCTATTAAGAAATTGATCCATATATACTCTTCTTTTTACAGAAATTTCAATGAATCTACCAAAACATCGACCAATTTTTCCAAAGAATATCCTAAAGAAGATGGTCGTGAATCAGGTATAGATCCAGACACATTAGATGAAGCATCAGCATCAATTATGGGCAATTCATTAAGTTTAAATGATATGAAATATACTACTAATGGATGCAGTAATACAACTGAATTAACTAAACCAAATGTTATAACTGTATTAAAACGATTAGCTAGATATTTAGCTCTACGTATTGCAAATAAACGTCATAGTTTAGCTACAGCAAATCAACATGTTGCGAGAAATGCAATTGAAGAAAAACTTGTAAGTAGTCTGTATGAATTTGCAATGTATTTTTCATTTATTTTCATTTAGTTAACTGAGTTGTAATTTTAAGTAGGAATTAAAAACCATTAATGGCAGGTGACAAATGTACAACGTCGTATTCACATAAAAATTCAAGATTTGATTGAATATGTTGACATAAATCGTTCACCAAGTAAGCAGAAGGCAACAGTTGGTCACCAGGAAGCATTGGACAGCTGTTTCGTCTCATAGTATGACTAAATTCTAGCAAATTTAATGTTGGGTTTTTTTCGGTCATTATCTGAAGTTGGTTGGGTAGCAAGGAAAATCAGAGAGACGTATAATTAAAACTTGTTTAAATCAAATAGGATAACTGTTATGATGACTGAGATTAAATCAACTAGTGCATAGCATAATTAAATAAAATGACTGGCCAATTAATATTCATTGTTGTCGTTGTTACTGGTGTAATTGGTGATATCGATGAGGTAGATGATAACAAGTGAGTTTTATTGTCAGTCAGTAGTTGTCATGGCATAGCCACCTGCATTCCATCTCTTCTATTTAAAGTAACTAAGTTTGCTTATATTTGAATTGATTCAGTTATCATTCGTTGTTTATGTATGATGAAGCCCTTCTGAAAATAGATCGGGGACTAAATTGTACTTTCTGAAAGCAGAGCATAAAACTGATTCGGACGGTGCTAATTTACTTTAGAAAGCTTTCGCACCTTATAAAGAACGATCTATGGATAAATCGATGCATGTATCAATGAACTCAGATACCTTGAATATAAAAGATGGAATGCATCTGGGTATTCTAAGACAACTGTTGATCAACAATAAAGCTTAGTTGTTAACGTCTACTTCGTCGATACTAACAATTACGCTAGTAACAACGACGACAATAATTATTAATTATGTGTATTCAAATGGGTTATGCAATATGTCACAAGTTATACTTGGAAATAAATTGTAAGTGGTGATTCTGAAGTTGGATTTAGTAACAAGATGATTTAGATGATTGAAAGTGCTATAGAAAAAAAGAGGTAGTACCTAAGAATGTGATAAAATAAACAGGGCAGAATAAAGATGGAATCATAATGTAAAGGATAGTATTTAAGAAATTCCGATTAAGTTAATGGTAAGATCAAAGGTTGGACAAATTTATTTTGTGTGCATAGTGTTAGTTCCTCTATGTAAATAACTACTTATTCAGCAATGCATACAAAACAAAACTTACTGACATTGATACATTTCTGTTCACTATGTAGAGGACTTGCAAAGATCAATTTGTTTTGATTGAATGACTAGTGATGAAATATTATGTAATGATACTTTAAATGCCACTGTTATTTCACTTGTGATACTATGCAGGTCATGTTAATCGACTGTCATAAACAAAGTTCCCATCGAAAGGTTAATATAATTGCTTCATAGGAGGAAGTGACGTGATAAACATAAATCAATGAGGGACAATTTATTCTTTAAGTTATTTACAAATAAGGGTAAACTTGAAAAAATAATTCTCATTGTTGTTGAAAAGGGAGTTTCTTCGTGAAAATATTTGAAGATGAATCTTTGCAAAAAATTCGATTTTCTGAACCAATTTATTGTTGTTTACGATATGTGATACATATTTAAATTAATATCGCAATTGATCTCAGTTATATAACCAGTGAAAGCCAAAAAGCACTGGATAGTCATTTTGTTCTGGTATGAAACTCCTCAGCAGTGAGCAACTACAACCCCAACAGGGACCGAAGCCCAGGTTCTTTAGGCTTCTTGACGAACTTTTAACCATTAAAACACTGAGCTGGCCAGTATCCAGAAGTTGAAATTTCTAACTCGATCAATTCGCAATATATTTTCGTAACCTCATTCATTGCCATCAATAAGTAACTAATTCATATGGCCGAACTCCACTGGTAACGTTTTCTCACAAGAACCTCAGGGATTACATCTAGACATTAGTCACTGATGAGCCGATATTAACTGTAAGTGAATGTTGTGGTGATTGTTGAATCTGAATTTGGTACGAAATCTATTACTATTCATGGTAATTATCTCACAGTGAACAATCAATAAACTTAATAAAATCATACATAAGTTGGATTGTGACTGGCAAGTGGAATCCAGGACTCGCGTTTCGTCCTATTTGGGACTCATCGGCTGGATGTACCTGAATCCCAATGTTGATGTTCACACTGGGATTCGAACTCAGTCCGTTTCGTGTCAAACACCACGGCGTTCACCACTAGACTATATCGAGGCAATCCGCTCAGGATGTACATATAGCAACAGAGACTGACCAGCTTCAGTCTATAACAAATCAACGGGAATATACAAGTTTATCCTAATATCAATAAAATTATAGTTTCATACTAGAACTCATTTAAATCACTTCATTAAATTTATTCATTATCATTGAATATTCTTTCTGTTTCTTTTTCTTTCTTCTTTGTTTTTTTTTCTAAATTATAGCTACGCTCTAGATTAAGTGAATTAAATATTGACAAAGGTTATGGTGATAGTTTAATGAATAGTTGGAATTCATTAAATTCAACTGAATTAAATCGTGGTACAATTGTAAATCGTTTTGATAGATGGCATAATAATACAATAGCTGTAATACAATTATTATGTCAATTAGCAAGACGTTTAGCTATACTAGATGGACAATTATATTATTATAATAAAAAACAATTTTATGATAATGTAATATTATTATGTAATCAAGAAATCAATAGTAATAATATTAATAATAATAATAATGATTATCATTTATTAACATCATCATTATCATATACACATTTAATGCCTACATCAACAATTAAATCATCAATGATATCGAATTCATTATTTAATGATTTCAATAGTGTAAATAATCAATGTGAATCAGTAAGTTGTGAAAAAAAAGTATTCATTCATGTATATAGAATAGTTTGTTTGTTTTGTTTTAATTAACATTTTCATCAAACTTTTGTGTTGATATGAACTTGTTAGAGTCAATGTAATAATAGTAACAAAAACTATCACCTCCAGCTATTCTACACTTTACAACAATATTGATAATTTTGATACTCTGTCTGACTGATTCAATCTCTGGCGACTACAATCCAACTTGATTGATAGAATTCAATCAACACTATATAAGAATAGACTACCTAGTAAACACATTGATGGAAGCAGAAATTCTACCACTGGATTTAATGAGCTCAATGAAACAGAGGGTGTGAAGTTTGCCAGCCTAAGGTTTATGCGGCGAAATCTGGAGTGCGCACTGTTGAAGAGTTTCATACCAGGACAAAATAGCTGTCCAGTTCTCCCCCAGTTTTCAATGGTACCCAACCAGCACTTATCATCAACTAATACCTAGTGAACAATCAATGCTTCAATTTGAGATATGCCATTGTGATACAAATTGTTTAGTTACTACCTTAATTTACATGATTTTTAAGAAGTCAGGTGGTGGTTATCAGTTAATAACTCTATGGAAATATAAGTATGAAAATATTTCATTTCGATAGTATGAAGTTATCTAAAATTGTCTGTTATATTATCATAACAGTTTACTATAGTTCCATATCTTACTTGAGAAATATAGAAATCAATAAAAGTTAAATCATTAAATTCAGTCTTTATTATTATCATCAATTAATCTGTTAAACGACTAAGAAATATTGAATATAGCACAATTATTGAACATTGAAAACACATTCTTTTAATTATATCAACCGCTTTATTTGAAAATTGGTTAATTAAATATAATTAATTTAAGAAAACTAATAGCATTTTTCCCATGTAATTAACTGTGAGAATACAGGAAGGATAAGGTAGAAAAAAATGAATAAACCGTATACTTGAATTATTTTCATGATTTATCGCATTGTAATGCATTCAATGTTCAATGTATAAAAATGTATACAGATAAACAAATAGATATTTTAATGAAAAATAGAAATATTTTCCTATTGAAATGACATATTGTAAGTAGTTTCTTCTTTTTTATTTATGAAATAAATTTCATGTCTTCATTTAAAGGTTGAAATTCTATTTGGGCAAATTGGGTTGGATGGGTGAATATTGAGGAGAACTTTTCTGAGCATTTATCCATCTGTATATTAAAACTAGGCTTCAGTGAAGAACAAGAAATGACAGCATTATTTAGAAGTGTATCTTTTGAAAGAAATAAAGTTTTTCCTTGAAAGGTGAAGAAGGGGAGAGGAGAGGAGGAAGAAACGAAATGAGTGAAATACAGTAATGTGATCAAATTCATCTTTCCAAAGGAGAAAAATAAACATAGACGCTGGTTTAGATCCTGCTAAAGGAAAAAAGACTCTATCAAACCATAGTCTTTTAAAAACTCTGAAATAAATTACTATATATAAATGATTATAGAGAAGATATATAAGACAATTCTGCGATTTCGTTGTTTTTTTATTCGTGTTGATCGTTGACTGTTATGTGTCACTAAATAACCACTGAAAACCAAGAAGCAATAAATAGCTCCCTAGTCTTAATGTGAAATATTCCACTAGCAGAGGACATCCACGATTCCACTAAAGACTGGATTCAAGACCTTAGACCATTGAACTGGTATGCAGTGATCTCCATTGATATTTTAAATTAATTCCTAGTATTGTGTGAACACCACCCACAATCTGTGGGCTCCCTGCAGAATCATGGGTTCACATTTCTAGGGAGAAATATACTAAGGCGAAACTGGTGTCCAGAGCTTCCTGGTTTTCATTGATACCTTAACAACACCAATGCGACGAATATTGATAGCTAAACTTAATACCGGTCTCAACAAAATCACCTTAATTCAATTACAATAATCAATTCACTATTGAATAACTTCACGATGTTTCTAAAGTTTTAACGAGAAGCCATGACTGGTGGAGTACACACTCGGCATAGGTGAGACAATTATCACCAATGACAATACTACAAGTGCTTGCTTCCCTTGAGGTGAAAACTTAAGATGTTGACTAGAGTGATGCTTAAAGTAATACAATTATGGCACTTAGCCTACATAATTAAGAAACTCTAAAATGGTGATTAGCTTTACTGAGGACTCTAATAAAGAGTCAAGGCACACTTTTATTGAAGTGCGGCCTGAGAACTAATAATCTGTAGTATATGAAATGAGTCATAGTATAAGCGACAGTTTATAAGTTAATTTTATTGAATAGTGAGTGACATACCAGATCCCGAGGTTTAAAATGTTTTATCAACTAATGAATATGATTTGGTGCTATATAGATTAGTTAATTTGCATTTTATCGTCATCATTTCTCAATCACATTACATCGGAGATCGAAGCTAAAACCATTAAGCTCAATAATAAATGGTTAACTTGGAGACCAATGAATTATCATTCATTAGTTGATTTTTCTAAATTTATTTAACTCACGGTATATCATGTGACCTTTTCATTAAAACTAACGATCTACTAACACACATATGATATTCATAAACTCCACTGGTCACGTACTGTTACTACAGTTTGAGGAATCACCCCATTTCTTAAACTAGTCTCTTGTTACCTCAAATCGTTTATGAATGGATATTATAGAAATCGTATAGTTCAAATTCAATACCACTAATTGATCCGGGTTAATCAATTGTTGAAAATTGCAGAGCAATGTATAGTTGTTTTATTTTACCATGCAACTCTTCAGTAGTATGAATACATCTATTCTGGGTTCGACTCATAGTGTAAAATTTCAACTTGCGAGTAGTTCGGTGTTCACAGTGTTTATAGCGTTGAAACACGCTCCGAATGGGGAAATTAACGGAATCTAGAATGTAAGGACTAGATAAACAATTCATATCTGTCCTCATTCTCCGGCTGTTGTAAATTTACTATGGAACCATTATCCTGATTTCTGCACATAACTCCCCTAGTTTAGTCTGTATTGTTTTTTATATTTTCTCGGTTTTGGCTTATCATTTGAAGTATATAAGCAGTTGTTTCTACTCGTTAAATAATTTGCAACTGATTCCTACTCACTAGTATCGTTCTGTCTGTCGCAACCATTTAAAGCACTTTCTAATAAATCAACATTCGCATACATCCGATCATAGATTATAGCCGAAAGTCCAAATGTTCCATTTAGACACAGGTTTCAGCAATGCATAGGATATTCATTCCTGATCCCCTTTAAGGTCAATGGTTTGACAACAAAGATGACGCTGTAGGACGATTACGGAAGAACGACGTGATCTGAGTTAATAAGGTAAATTCATAAACTCCACTGGTCAGATACTTCTACAGTTTGATAATAACCCCATTTCTTAAAACTAGTCTCTTGTTACCTCAAATCGTTTATGATATGGCATATTATAGAAATTCGAATAGTCAAATTCAATACCATAATTGATCCGGGTTAATCAATTGTTGAAAAGGCAAGAGCAATGTATAGTTGTTTATTTTACCATGCAACTCTTCAGTAGTATGAATACATCTATTCTGGGTTCGACTCATAGTGTAAAATTTCAACTTGCGAGTAGTTCGGTGTTCACAGTGTTTATAGCGTTGAAACACGCTCCGAATGGGGAAATTAACGGAATCTAGAATGTAAGGACTAGATAAACAATTCATATCTGTCCTCATTCTCCGGCTGTTGTAAATTTACTATGGAACCATTATCCTGATTTCTGCACATAACTCCCCTAGTTTAGTCTGTATTGTTTTTTATATTTTCTCGGTTTTGGCTTATCATTTGAAGTATATAAGCAGTTGTTTCTACTCGTTAAATAATTTGCAACTGATTCCTACTCACTAGTATCGTTCTGTCTGTCGCAACCATTTAAAGCACTTTCTAATAAATCAACATTCGCATACATCCGATCATAGATTATAGCCGAAAGTCCAAATGTTCCATTTAGACACAGGTTTCAGCAATGCATAGGATATTCATTCCTGATCCCCTTTAAGGTCAATGGTTTGACAACAAAGATGACGCTGTAGGACGATTACGGAAGAACGACGTGATCTGAGTTAATAAGGTAATCTTGTGTTGAGGTTGTTATTAATTTGCATTCATCTTTGAACAGCCTTGCTATATAATGTTCTGCTATGCGTTTGAAGAGGGTTCCCTTCGTGCGACCAATATAACAAGCTTCACAGAAGCAAGTAAATTTGTAGATGTTTTGTTCGATTCTTATCAGCTAATTACAACCTATAATATTCTAAAATCAAAATCACAAAATAGAAATATAACATATTTAGAAATAATTACACCTATGACCTCAGCAGAATGAATAGAAGATCCACGTAAAGTTTATAGAACTGAGTAGTAACTGTTACAATTAAATATACTTAGTAGGCAAAATTTCCAGAATAATAGAAGAAAAATGAAAAAATATAAAGACTAGCTGATTACACAACAGAAAACTGGATGTAAGTGAATGGTGAATTGAGTCCAACCAATAAAAAGAACTGAAATTTTGAAGTTAAAGGAATTTAAAGATGATGTAATCGAGAAATAACACATGATTGTTTTTAAATACAAAGGTCTAGTTGAAGGCTTTTGATGGCTATGGCTCCAGAGAATTGTAAAGAAGTTAAAGTCTCTTGTTTATTAATTATTGTAAAAGATTTTAAATCAGTCTTGTGTCAAGACGTCTTGAGACGACACTGTTGAATATATTTAAAATATCCAATCGAAGACTCCTCGGGATATGTTTTTGAACCGCGAATGTAGGACTGTATTTCAGTCCTACCGATGTGACTGCCTTGGTAGATACATGTAAATTTATAGATACAACTGGTGATAACCTGAAATTGATATCCACTAATCCTTGATTATGATAAAGAACATATTGTTCTGCATCGAAGAACTCTAGCATTATATGTGAGTAGAAATGACTTTGTGGAGATGGATTTAATTTTACTGTTTGTATTCCTCAAAGATCAAATAAGGTTAGGCACTATTTAAAACTACGAAATACTTGTTTACCGTTTCCATTTGATATGCGACACCTCAGTATTGTTTACCTGTGATGCCACTAAAGACCTTCTGGTCTCCACCTGAACACCTATAGTTTTTCAATCTATGATAAACATAAACAATAAATAGTATATGAATCGTTAGATCATTTCTGCTTTATCATCAAATTATTTCTTACTCCACCCCCCCCCATTTAATATCTTTTTTGTATTATTTATTTATATTTCTCTTAGTTACAAATAATTGAACAACAAAAACAATTGATTACACAAATTAAAGAAGCTCAATTATTACGAGCTGAATTAGAAACATGTCGACGTCGTCTACTTGAAAGTATACCGGCAAATTTAAAATGTGATTTAACGCATACTATCATTGGTAAATTAGGCAGAGATTTTATAGACAATGATAAATTGAATAAACTCTCAACATCTTCAAATACAACTGATAATAATAATAATAATATACAAGAGTCGAGATTATCAACTTATACAAATCAATCACAACAGCAACAAATTATTGATAGACGAAGAAATATATTAGAAGAAACTAGTGATATTGAAGTTAATGAAGATAAACTGGACTGTCAACAAATAAATACAACAACAACAACAACAACATCACAGTTTCTTAGACAACGTGTTGCTGAACATTTAATTGAATTTTTAAATTGGTTTGTCCTATCACAAGTAAGTTTTTAATATTAAACAAATAAAGTTTTACTTTTATTATATAACTTTGGTTAGGATAAACAATGGAAAAAGGTGACAGTTATTTCATCCTAACATAAGATTCCTCAGTGACAGTGTATATCTATAACCCTTCCACCTCTTTCCCCTTTTCCCACTATCGTAGGTCAAAACCAAAAGAGATATTTAGACCTAAAAAACCTTCAGATATTTAAATAAAATATATTTGTTAATGATCTCAGAGAATGAAATTCCAAAAAAAAATTTCAGCATTTTGCTCAGTAAGCTGGTTTAAACTTCTTCAGTGAAATAACCAAAATTCGAGATTATTGAATATAAATTCAAATAAGAGGTTAAATGTTACTACAATTGTCTAGCTGTATACAGAGTATGAACATATTACATAAGTCACTATAAGTTAACTAATGTTTAGAATGTCCATCAAAATAGATATTGTGTCGTGTTTCTATTGAATATAATGCCACTGCCAACTTATTTTCCAGTTTATTTAAATCTTCGAAGGATTTAGGAAGATGCATTAAGTCGGCTATGGGTTTTTTCACCCTCACATTTAACTATTGTGATGTTTCTCTTATGTATATCTAGCACTATAATTATTACATTTGATTTCACAGAGACAGTTTATTTGGTCTTATTTTTGTACTCCATCGCTGATATTTACAAGTGCAGAGCGAAGGGTATTGTTCGTCCAGAAGAAGACTCGTATACAATGTTTATTTAATATTTTTCGAATGTCATTTAAAGTTCCGCTCCAGTATAGTACAATCACAGTGTCAATATGCCCCCTTTTGATTGAACTCTCGGTTCTTCTTCCTCATTACTCTTTTCTCTAAGTATTGTTTCAACAATCAGCTTAGGGTAATTATTTAACATTAATGTGGATATAACTAAATTCATTTCAGTCTCCTTGTCCTTCGTATATGTGAAAAACTGATGGACGTTGTTTATCAGGTTCTCATCAACCACCACTTATTGATTGGGCTGGTGCAGATTTTTCAGAACAAATTGGCCTCCAAAAGATGCTAATCTTAAGATAATTATCTTGTGTTCTCTTGAGAAAGAAGTCAATAAGGGCTAATTTATGAATAAAAGTCTCCATCTCCATTGTGAATTTAATGTTGTCAGATATACTGTTAGTGATATCGAAAATATCACCCAATACGTCTCGTTTCGAAATAGCGAAAGTATCACCAACGTACCTTAGCCAGATGGGTTGGAGGAAGACATTTTGAGAATATACATGTTTCCAGTAATTGTATAAACAAATTCGCAATTATTGGTAACACTAGAGATTCTCTTTTTGCACCTTCTGTTTGCCTGAAAAGATCTACAAACTTAAGGTTGAATATAGGCATAAATTCAAGCATATAACAAGTTAAAAAGGATTTAAACGCCAATACATCCTTCAGTCATTCTCTAAATATAAGTACTCATATATAATATCTAATGAAGTATTAATGGGAACACTGGTGAATAAAGAGTAAAGAAAAAGCTTACCGTCACTTCAACTTCTTCCAAATGTATACCTGTGATCTGGTTTTTAAAATCAAATGGATTTTTCATTCCATACTTTACTTTCTTGTCATATGACCCAAGTATCCAGGCAAAATATTATATATGGGTGAGTTTGTATAGTCTGCCACCTATCTTATTGATATATCCACCATACAAATCTTTGGTAGTCCATAGAATCCACAAAAGATGCAACATTTTGGAGGAACAGTGAACCATTGTGATGATCCTAATTCCGATCTTAATAACTATAATGCTCTACTGGTCGTAGCCTTGGTTTTGTTAAGAGTGGCATGACATTTTGTTATCATTATTGTTTCTATATGGACTATTATTTAGATGTTCAGGCCTACAAAGTTAACTACTTTCGAAAAACTTTAATCAATCTACGATAGTCTATCACCATTGTCTATTATCTCACGGTTAACATGGTAAAAAACTCTACTCCTCAGTTCGAATTCTAGTAAAGTTGTAGATAATCACTGTTAAGGAAGAAATTTTCTACTAAGAAGAAATGGTTATTCAATCTTTTATGATTTCTAATAGGTATTTAAACTTAAGTTAAACTGTAATACAAAATAATGAAAAATTTGAATATGATGAATGTTGAATTTCTTGATTTTACTGATAATTGAATAATAAGGTTGTAATATAGTAAAAGAAAAACATGTTAAATTAATCAATACTTAAAATTCACTGGATGCTAACAATACTACTAGTGAAGTAGACATTTTAGTAGATGGTAGCTATACTTCAAATGATAAATAAGTTGAATTGTTTAAAATGAAATTAGATATACTTTCGCTTCATTGTACTATTGTTAGTACTACTACTACTACTATTATTATTATTATTAATATTATCATTAATATTATTACTAATGCTGCTACCATAAAATAAGTGATTGAATGGAAACAAAGCAGTCGATCGGTAAGGCAGAAAATGATATAAGTCTAGTATTAACAAGATAGAAGCATGAAGAAGGATTGACAGGTTAATGAACAATACAATAATCATGTTGAAGATAAGTAGACAGGAATAAATTGAAGAGCTCTTAACTGTTGAAATAAAGTTCTATGTTACAGTGAAATAAAAGGGAAACAATATGATTCTATCATATAATTAATATAGAAACTCAGTTGTAATGTTAGACTGTTACAAACTATCCCATTTTCATTCAATATGACGAATTTATCTGAGTTAGACAATCAATATAAACCAAAAAGTAATGGATAACTGTCTGATTGTAGTGTCAGACTTCTCAACTGTGTACATCCATGACACTAGGAATTTTATGTTTCGCAGAGATTGCTTGACCTTTAGACCACTCAACCGGCATCCAATGGTTAGTATTTTTAACTTCAATCAATTTACGATATACTTGTTACATCAAGACGATAAGTTATGCAAATAGAAAGAATTTCAATTGGCTTAATTCATTTGATACTCACAAATTAGAAATCGAAACATAGTATTCTATTACTTATAGGTTGATAAATGAAAAGAAATATTTAATTCTAATTAACATTTCTAATGTGGTATCGTTTAGGTAGGCTCAGCCAATAGACTATACTGATAAGACATTTCAAAACCTACTAGATTTCTTTACAAGGATCATATCCTAAACATAGTTTACTGTCTTCTCTTAATTATCAACATATTTCTCTCCTTTTTAACAATCATCACTGATGTTTGCTAAACTTGTTGCCACGAAGTGAAGCAAACTGAGAAATTATATGAAACCAGGAATCATTGTAGTGTACAAAAGCATTCACCAGTTTGTAACACACTGTATTAAATCTTAAAATATCTCTGAAATCTAGTGATATTTTATATATTATCTCTAATGTTACACGGGTGGAGATAGTGCTTGTTGAGACTCATTATAAAGATACATCTAATAGCTTGAGGAAATTAATACATCTCATGAGATTCAAACCTTCATCATCCAGGTACACAACCACAGACTTTCGCAACTGAGCTGACTTACGTAGGACTGAGAGATATACATTGATTGACCATTGATTATTAACCAGTATTGTCTAATATAATTGAGACATTAACTTGATTAACTCTAAAGGTCATAAGTTGTCAATGAGTAATCTATCTTATGAACTGAGATGGTTTGTGAAGATTGGTTATTTTGACTGATGGGATTCGTCACAGATTAATGTTGGTAGGGTACAAATGATAACCAGGCAGTACCGGAAAGATGTTTCGTCTTATTCGGAAGCAGCGTACACCCTATATTCTACCACAGTAGGTTTAAATTGGTGAATGTCTAACACTCTGCACTACTGGGCAGGCATCTAATCGTAGAATTCCAACTAAAAATATCAATCTCCACAAAAATAACCATTTCAACTCAATTACAATAATCAGCTCATTGGTGACTAACTTCATGACATTCCAGAAACACTAGTAAGAAATCGTGAGCGGTGAAGTTCAGACTTGTCACTAGTGAGACAATTATCACCATTTACAATGGATGCTCGTCGTGCCATATATTCTATGAATACTTAATGCTTAATTAATAAAAATTATCTATTATTAATTTTGCTCTCATTGTTTTTAGATATTTGAAACCGAAATCAAAGTGGATCAAGATTTATGGGAGAGTATACAAGATGAATTAAGATTTGAATTATCTTATTAGGTAAACAAGATCAATTCACTATAACAAACACCATCACCACTATCACACACACACACGTTATTTGTTTCAGACATACAAAAATTGTAAAATAAGTAAATTTTTTTTCTAAAAGATAACAAGAAAACAAATAGGATCTCGAACATAAAACTTGATTATTTCTTTCTGTTTAGTAGACAATATCATAATGAATCTATAATTATTAATATCTATTATAAAGAATTACATAAGATTCTACTAATTTCTGCTGTATCTATCTATTCTTTTATTAAACGTTTTTTTTCTTTTCAATTGTATGTTACTATGTATTCAATCAAAAAAGTTTATCAATGATAGCAATTGATTATTTATGAGTATCATATTATTCGGTTAACTTTCGAAATTGATTTCGATTCCTGATGATGATGATGATGACGAACACCTTCAATACATACAAATACATTATTTAACACATATCCTATATATATATATATATATATATATATATATATATATACATTCAGGCATCATGACATTTTCCCTTTCAGTGTATTCATGTCATTGTATAATTGCTTTGAATAAAACACTAATTTATACGATATTTTCAAATGAAAAATTAGTCAGTCTATTTTGGAAAACAAGTTGATGACAGTGTTTATCATGACTTCATATCAATTATTAAGGTATCATATTTACTAAGTATAGTTGCATTCTGAATATGTAGACTATTAATACTACCTAGTTGTTTAAAGTCAAGTGAATGGACTAGAGTTTTAAAGTAATAAAATAACTATTTCAAGATTAATAAGAAATTTCCTGGTAATTCCAATACAGCAGATGAGAAATCATTAAAAAATCTCGACAAAACAGTCATAGTTTAGTATTTCACAAAACTATGCATTCATATATACAACACAAAGGAATTGAATAAATAATCTCTAATCAGAATTTAAATATTCATATTTATTCAACTTCAATCAATCTTCGAAGTTCCATTGAAGATAATTGCAGTCAAATAACAGCTAAAATATCATTGTTGCACAATTAAATAGCTGTGTTATGATTCAACCAACCTTAGTAATAAATCCAGAATGTAACTTAAATGAACCAAAGAATATCATATAGAATTATGTCATGTATATATATTTAGATAGATAGATAGATAGGAAGTTAGAGAGAGAGAGAGAGTGAGAGTTGATTGAATATGTCAGCAACTAAACTTTTACCCATTTACTCTACGGCAGGTTTCTATCTTGACTGAGCTTACCAAAGGTCACCCGTGTTACTATTTGGCAGATGAAACGCCCCAGTCAAACTCCCCACCTGACATGGTCTTCAAAACGCGTCGCATATCATATTAAGACAAAAGCACCGCATTTTCCACAACGGCTCATCTGACATGACCAGGATAACAAAACATGCAGCGTTAGACTACGTATCACGGAGTATGTTATGAAACAAAATACATATTTCGTTCCCGTTTCACTGAAAAAATAAAACAACAAACAAAATCAGGCAGCACCAAAGAGAAGATTCGTCCTAATATGGGACTCCTCAGCAGTGAATACAGCAGATTCCGCCCAAATAGGTTCAGTATGTCAAACATCTAGGCCTCGTCACCAATGGACGTCACGAAAAATGCGTCTAAACTGTAGCTCTAGCTCAGTTCGTTTCGTGTTAATTGTCACCGCGTTCACCACTAGGCTACAACTTAGATTATACTTGTGAACTATCGCTGTATCGAGGAGTTGAGGATGTTAGATCCCGGAATTCTCTTGGCAAACCTGTTATATTTTTATGATTTATTTGTGCAAGTTTAAATTTTTCGTTTAGGCGCCAAAAAGTTCCTTTTTACCTTCAGTTTGTCTTTCTCACTCGGCAAGGCGCTAAATCCTATTGGTTCGTTGTTTATTTCGGTACGCTATTTGTGACATTCCAAGGACGCTCTCTTTTTTGCATATATACGCATGAGATGTGTTGTTGTTGTCCGTCTACCAGACTGCTAATGGAATTAAACGCTTCTTGCTGACGTTGAACTTCTTCCTCTAGTTAGCTGAGCTGGGGCGTTGCGTATTAGCTTAGCTCACCTGTTGTTGTGTCGCTGGTCCTACGTCCGTTGGCAGATATCGAGGTGTCTCCTTAATTCGCGAAACCTTAGCAGTGGCGACACGTCTGGCGCTAACATAGATTGAAAATAGAACTATTATTGGAGCACCAGCTAAAGAAGATTCAAATGTTCGCGGACACGAAAACTGCATCTACTTCCTCACCTAGCACATCCTCCACTACTACTGCACCATCAATTGACGGTGTTGCAAACAGTATTGCTGAATTTTACTACGATCCTGATTCTGGCACTACTTTTGATATGTGGTTCCGGCGTTATGAGGATCTATTTAAATTTGATTTTGCAATGCAAGATGATGCTTGGAAGGTTCGGCTGCTACTTCGAAAATATGTTCCGAGTGAGTTAGATAAATATTCCAATGTGATTCTGCCACAGAACCCACGTGACTGATCGTTTGCTGACACTGTCCAGTAACTGAGCCAACAGTTTGGAGATAATTCCTCCCTATTCAATACACGATACCGATGCCTTAAACTAAATATAAATGAAGATAGTGATTTCCATGCGCACTTCGGTATTGTCAACCACGAATGCGAACGTTTCCCTCTCAAGTCTCTTACAGAAGACCAGTTTAAAGACCTAATTCTTATCTGCAACCTACAACCTCAGAAGTTTGGCGAGATCAGAACACGGCTACTGTGTCGCTTTGATTAAGACCCTAAGTTAACGCTGTGTGACATTGCTAATAAATATCAACGCTTAATCGACATCCACGGCGATACTACTATGGTCCAATCCGGTGATAAAGACAACTCTGAGGTCCATACAGTACATCAGTCATCATGCAATAGCACACCTCCGGTTGCTACGAAACATCGCTCGCGTTAGCTGGGATCACCGAGTAGGTAATAACGAGGTTAGACGACGGGCGTTAATCAAAATGTGGTAAATCAGTCAATGAGGTTGTGAATCTTCATCGACTGAGATGGTTGGAACATGTGTTGCGTATGCCCAACCACCGTCTGCCTCGACGCGCAA
This sequence comes from Schistosoma mekongi, assembly GCA_034768735.1. Lineage (NCBI taxonomy): Eukaryota > Metazoa > Platyhelminthes > Trematoda > Strigeidida > Schistosomatidae > Schistosoma > Schistosoma mekongi. The sequence continues at coordinate 42,815,140 of CM068307.1, forward strand.
TGCTGGCTGATATAGGAATAGGATGGAAGAGAGTTAGAGGCGGTCAAACTAAAACATGGCATCAGTCCATGAAGTCATGGACTGCTGGTTTAAGTCGTGTCGGTAGCTGCAGATGGGGTCTTTGCAATTACCGTAACCAGTGGCTAGAAACACTGGGTGACATGGCCCAGAATCGGTCACAATGGCGCAGATGTATTCACTCATTGTCCTCCCTTAAATCATGAGCTTTAAATTATTCCATTACTTTCTTTCTACGCTTCCTGAACCATATTCTATATGTTCACACTCCTTGTTACTATTATTATTTTATTTTGTCGAAGTAACTTCTACTAATGGTGGTGGTGTTAATCTAGCGGTGCCATGGTGGTATGGCAACTTGAACCGATGCACACATGTGCCAGGTTCTATGTTGATTGTACATACATACATACATACATACCTCCGGTTGCTGCATATACCTCATCTCATTTCAGCTCAGCACACCATCGAAAACGAAGCCTCCAACACCATGCTGGCACTGTGGCGCATGGCATTTTGTAGGAATCTGCCTGTACAATCACCATCGTTTTAGTAACTGTAAATCCATCGGTTACAAAGATGAGTTTTGTAAACACCAGAAGCTATATCAACCACCACGTCAGTACAAAAACAACAGAAAGCCTGTTTCGCAACCTAGCACAAGTTCACTGAGTTTGCTAGTATCCTGTCAAAGCTCTACCCCGGGTGAGAGGAAATTTCGTACTCTTCATATTAATGGGTATCCGTTTAGATTGCAAGTAGAAACTGCTTCGGACATTATAATTATTTCCAAAAATTCCGGATTAGGATGAGTAGGCCACGCATTGAGCCAACTACGCAGAAGGCGCGCACGGCATGTGGTAACTATTTACGCATGTTGGGATAGTTGGAGTGTATTGTATCCTTTTGGGATATGACGTTTACTGGTGTATGTTATGTTAAAACAACTGATTTAAACTTGCTTGGATTAGATTGGGCCGACCAGCGGCATTTAGCTGACGTCCTGTTACGTACTGTATGTCAACTGGCACGACAAACCCCAGAGCCACAAAAACTATACGAGGAAGATATTAGCAGAGTTCCCGATCCTGTTTCCGATTCTGCTTCTGTCTGGTTGGTTCTTCTATCTTCGGCTTGGGAGTGAGTGGGCATAGGGCAGACGAGCATTATCGACTAGGCACACCTCATTGGCGTTTGATAACCCAACCAAATTTGTTTGCGTCATAATAGTTGGTGACGGGGAGTGAAAATCACCAAACCCAAACAAGCCAAGCAACTGCAGGCAAATCAAAGTCATCCAGTTATTGGTCTAAAAATCAAAGCTCATCGAGGACCAACCAGCGCCTCGTGTTCTCATCACTGACCTTGAATCACATTTGCTATTAACTAGGTCGATATTTTCAGCAAATCAGCATGGCAGCACTAAGCGAATGGGCAAACCTATTGTTGCATGAGGTCCTCATCGCTGACCAGCGGTTAAGTTAGCCCAAAAGCAAACTGGTATCCAAATCAGCAGCATCAGCCTGCCAACAGAAGACGAAATAGTGCCTAAGCCCACGGTTGAAATTGACTCCCAAACTCAACTAGAATGTCCGGCAGAAGTGTCTCTGTCCCAAGTGCCTGATATCGCTGCTCCAGAGGAAAAGGATGATGTACTGGAGACATTTGTTAGAATCATCCCAAATATGGAACGTGGGGCAGACACTTCTGCCGGACATTCTGGTTGAGTTTGGGTGGTGAGGAAGTAGATGCAATTTTCGTGTCCGCGAACATTTGAATCTTCTTTAGCTGGTGCTCCAATAATAGTTCTATTTTCGATCTATGTTAGCGCCAGACGTGTCGCCACTGCTAAGGTTTCGCGAATTAAGGAGACACCTCGATATCTGCCAACGGACGTAGGACCAGCGACACAACAACAGGTGAGCTAAGCTAATACGCAACGCCCCAGCTCAGCTAACTAGAGGAAGAAGTTCAACGTCAGCAAGAAGCGTTTAATTCCATTAGCAGTCTGGTAGACGGACAACAACAACACATCTCATGCGTATATATGCAAAAAAGAGAGCGTCCTTGGAATGTCACAAATAGCGTACCGAAATAAACAACGAACCAATAGGATTTAGCGCCTTGCCGAGTGAGAAAGACAAACTGAAGGTAAAAAGGAACTTTTTGGCGCCTAAACGAAAAATTTAAACTTGCACAAATAAATCATAAAAATATAACAGGTTTGCCAAGAGAATTCCGGGATCTAACATCCTCAACTCCTCGATACAGCGATAGTTCACAAGTATAATCTAAGTTGTAGCCTAGTGGTGAACGCGGTGACAATTAACACGAAACGAACTGAGTTAGATCTGTGGAGTTAGCATCAATACTAAGATGCAGGTACATCCAGTTGACAAGTCCCCCTGAAACGCGTTTCGTTGTTTCTACTTGGTAACAAGGTTTGAAAATACAACAACATAAGACATATATGTATTTACATCACCTTATTTGAATAAATAATAATAGTAAGTTATGTACAAGATTGTCTTGTGTTTTTATTTAAATGAATGGAAAAAAATTACAACATATCACTGTAAGAAGAATCATCAACAACATCTTGCATTATGTAATCGTGTACACTTGCATACAGACAGACGCATGAATAAACAAAGAAAAATACTACGCTCTGTGATCATCATTTATCACAGTATATACTCCGACATATCTTTGCAAAAGAAACTCAACAACAAAAGAAACAGTAGTAAAAGTAGTAGTAGTATCAATAATAGTAATAGCGTCAGTAGTAGTAGTGGTAGTGGTAGTAGTAGTAGTAGTAGTAGCAGTAACTATCTGTTGATGATAAAGAAAATAAACAATCAAATCCATTGAAGTGATATGATTATCGTGAACGTTTTACTAATTTCTTTAAATGTTCTCTTAATGCAATTTGTTTTTCTTGAAAACTACGTTTTGTTTTACGGCGTAATTTATGCTTAACCATTTGAAATGTTTTATTTTTCAATTTCTCACGATTTGTTGTACTTGCATGTGCATTTAATCGATTCACCTAAAAGAAAGAGATAAAGATAGAAATTAAAATGAAATAATTTAATTGTTAAATAGAAAGATAGGGAGGGTATAAGATAGATATATGTATTACACTATGAGCCACATTATTTGGGTGAAGGCAACTGATACTGTTTTATCACGGTGGAGTAGTGAATAGGGTGTGAGACTTTCAGTTACTAAGTTACAGGTTCAGACTTTGCACTAACTGCTACGGTTTCGTAATCTGGATTGAATCATCAATGTCAGCCTGCTAAATGATAACCGAAGTACATTAAACAAAGTTTAAATCTGTGATTTACTTTAAATATTGTCGTATCCTCCTGATGTTGTTTCACGTCATACAAGCTTAAGTAAATGTCTGAATTCAAAAACGAAATGATTTTGAATTCGAACAGAATGATGTCGAGTCCCACTGTGAACAGGTAAATACAACTAATAAGCAACAAAATAACAAGAAATCCCAATCATGAATCCTACCTAGTGGTCATAATTTGACTTCATACATATGACTTACTGTTTGAAAACAATGTACAATAACTAATAAAGTCATCGCCACACACAAAACTAAGGGTGGTTGTGCATACCGGTTACAAATATTTAATAACATTAGTGAATGAATATTAATTATCAAGTACAAGGACTTATGCTCATCAACAAGTCATGTTTATTCTATAAGGTCTATTAATGTTACTCAGCTACTCGAATCGATATCTACTACTTAGTATACACCACACTGACTGACAAATATAATGGCTTTCAAGACAATGATTAAGTGGTTGAGAGCTGAAGGCTTTAATCACGATATCGTCGCTACAGTAATTAAGAATTTGAAATTTGAAGTTCACGGAATAGCCTTTGGATCCAAAAATGATTTATAGATAATAGAGACAGTTGAAATCATTTCAAAAAATAATAATTTATTATAAACTTCAACAATAGTGACGACTTAATTTATCTTGGAAACCTGATTCACCCTGATGCGTTGGTGTTTGACAAAAAATAGAGACAGTGAAACTCATTTCAAAAAATAAAATTAATAACTTCACCAATAGTGACGACTTAATTTATCTTGGAAACCTGATTCACCCTGATGCGTTGGTGTTTGACAAAATCTGTATGGATTCAGAAAACCAGTATAGCTGTTAGCAATTTACGTTGCTCAAATAGCAGGATAGATATCCTCCTACCAATCAAAGGGCAGGTATACTGTGCAGTAGTCTGTTCTGTTTTACTTTATTGATGTGAAATGTAAATGGCATTCGTAAGCTACTCGGAATCGATCAACGATGTCTTTAAAAATTGCTCATATTTTTTAGGACCATCAATTAAACAATCCTGATGTTAGGCACAGGGTACTAAGGAAAGATGATAAATCAGTTTATCAGATTGTACACTTTTATCGACTGAGACACATGAGATATGTATTACCTATGCTCAACCACTGCTTACTTCTATGTATGGTGATGAGAAACAAGGAACGGTCAAAAACCAAAACTGACATCAGTTGATCTGGGTCATGTTTGGGCTACCATCTGGCTAGGATCAGCGTCATAATCATGATCAGTGGTTAGAAACATTAAGAATCGGTCACAATCGAAAGGATTTATTCAGTGTTTATCTAAACCGAGATTTTGAGTTTCAACACTATTTTATACATCTAATTCCGCAAATTCCATCATTCTTCTTGACAATACTACTACGTCAACAACGGTGTTAAAAACCTCATCATGCTACTTTTATACGTACTAATGTGGTCTGGTAGTTTGAATCGATATAGGTATCCACTAGATTCTACATGATTACCATGGATGAAGACTTATCAAACTGTTGGTATTATTAGAAATTTTTCAACTTCGCATAACAATTTCTTCCTTAAGTACACCAAACTACTCTTGAAAAACTAAAAAAGCATTTAAAGAATCTGAAATAAATTTATAAGTAGAAGAAATTGCAGTTCTAAAACATTGGAAACTCCCTAATTGTATATAACTGTAAAAATCATGCAATAACCAATTACAATGCATAAATTACCTTAAACCCATATTTCTCTCGTCCTACGCGACCCTCTTCAATATTTTCCATACGTTCAGCTTTAGTTTGACGTGGACGTTTCACTAGACGTGTAATTGCACTCATACTAACTAAGTTGCCTAGACTACCATCTTTATTTTGAATACCAACACCTGTGATATTCTCACCATCTTCATCGTCATCAGAATCCACAATAAAATATGCATCATCAGATTTGTGTTTATTTCGTAAGGAACTGTAGGATACAAAACGTTTCTAAATTTAAAATGTGAAACAACGAACAAAAGAAATGATGACGACGATGAAATGACATAAAGTGAACAATAATTTTCAAGGAAAAAAACATCAGTATGCAAAACTGTACATCACTGTTACAATCTCACTTACTAGATAAAAATTGACATACTTAACTTCGAACTATATTCTAAAAGGTGATACTACCTAGTTGCACAAACCAACATAGACAGAGCGGTGTTCAAATCTGTGGTTTAGTGGAGGAAAGCTTTAATCAGTGAACCAATCGCTTTATAGAATGTACAACTCTCGATGAAACTGTTGGTATTATTAGAAATTTTTCAACTTCGCATAACAATTTCTTCCTTAAGTACACCAAACTACTCTTGAAAAACTAAAAAAGCATTTAAAGAATCTGAAATAAATTTATAAGTAGAAGAAATTGCAGTTCTAAAACATTGGAAACTCCCTAATTGTATATAACTGTAAAAATCATGCAATAACCAATTACAATGCATAAATTACCTTAAACCCATATTTCTCTCGTCCTACGCGACCCTCTTCAATATTTTCCATACGTTCAGCTTTAGTTTGACGTGGACGTTTCACTAGACGTGTAATTGCACTCATACTAACTAAGTTGCCTAGACTACCATCTTTATTTTGAATACCAACACCTGTGATATTCTCACCATCTTCATCGTCATCAGAATCCACAATAAAATATGCATCATCAGATTTGTGTTTATTTCGTAAGGAACTGTAGGATACAAAACGTTTCTAAATTTAAATGTGAAACAACGAACAAAAGAAATGATGACGACGATGAAATGACATAAAGTGAACAATAATTTTCAAGGAAAAAAACATCAGTATGCAAAACTGTACATCACTGTTACAATCTCACTTACTAGATAAAAATTGACATACTTAACTTCGAACTATATTCTAAAAGGTGATACTACCTAGTTGCACAAACCAACATAGACAGAGCGGTGTTCAAATCTGTGGTTTAGTGGAGGAAAGCTTTAATCAGTGAACCAATCGCTTTATAGAATGTACAACTCTCGATGAAACTGTTGGTAACTGTCATATTCCAGAGGATGTATTGTATCACTTACTATTTTAGTCAAGTACAAGTTGTTCTGAGGAGACTGACCTCATTTGATTATCACTGAAAAACAGAGAGCACTGAATAGTTAATAACATAGGGCTTTCCACAAGACCCGAAGGTTTTAGGTTCGATACCCGACAAGTCAAATAATGAGATGAAAAAATTGTTCATTATTCCCTAGTTTTAAGTGTTACCCAACAAAAATGATGAATACTTATGATTTTGTCGATTAATTTTTGGTAATTGGAATTTTTACGTTTGCATACCAAATGTTTCCATATGTTGTATTATTCATTTGCGTTACACTTAAAGACCTGCTTTTATTGATTCGTCGCTATATACAAACTTCCGCATTGATTTCAAAGGTGACCAAACAAATTTATGTATAATCTTTGATCTTTAGTTACTCTAACACACTGACTGAACGCGATTCATTTCTTACGTTTGTTGGATGCTATTATGTAAAACTCCAAATCAGTCAAGAAATACATTTCTCCTAACGCTTGACCCAACCCAACTTTATCAGAGGTATGTGAGCTGTTATCACCTCCTGGCTGCCAATACCCTAGAGAGGTTTTTCGTCTTTAGGTACCTGAAAAGGGAAATGTATTAGAGTGATCTTGATGATCTGGAAGCGTAACCGCATGAGACCGCTCACACATGGCATTTTTATGTGCAGTTTAAATGTACTTGCTCCGTATTTTAAAAAAACTTATCGCTGGAGACGATATCCGTGAAGTAAGGTGAGATGAGCAATTTTACAACCAACCTTTTCAGACTAACCATACAAGCGAAGAGGACTAAAGATAGATGATAAGCTTTAATCCGAATGCCGAAGAATTCTGTACACAAATCATGCATACATACATGCTTTTAGACAAATCTGAACAAGGACAGGCGAATGGAAGCTTTAAATAAGTAAATTACATACCCACACTTGCATCTCTCACATCTTTAATACAGTATATGACTTGTCTGGCTTTACAGTAATATGTAACCTATCTACATCCACTTGACCTATTACTTTCGCCTCCACCAACTAAAACGTTTTTCTCTTTGTGCCTAATTGAAACGAGGAAACACTAGATAATAGGTTGATAGTGTCCATCACTGACGATAACTGTGATAACTTGTATGAGTACTATTTTCATGCATCATAATCGTTGAATTTTGGACTGGGTAGAACTAATAATTTGCCGCCTAAAAATTCCAATCCTAATGATTATTTATGAAGATCTCGTCTGGTTGTACCGGACTTACTCATTGTTCTTGCGTGCGACTGCTTTCTTTGATATTCACTAGCCTTTATGATGTTATGTGAGCCTAAGTGTTTATGATTATTCTAATGTTTTTTTTAAAGGATGTAAACAAAGACTAGGAAAGTATGTAATTGAAGCATCTACGTTAGAAATGTTTGATGCTAATAATCTGATGGAATATTCACATACACAGCTCAGGAAAGATGACGATATTACAAATACAAAAAAATGTATGCATAAACGAAATAAATAAATCTTTATCGAAATACCTGTTTCGTTTGTTGATATTTACGCATTGCTTCAAACTCTTCTTGAGTAAATATACGTGATGTAGCTATCTCCAAAGCTTTTTCTTTCAAAACACTTGGATCCATACTGATATTCTTCGTAGTAATACCTTTATTGTTACGTTCATTCATATCAATGTCTTCATTGTTTTGTTCGTCTTCCTCTTCAGAAGAATGGGATAAATCTACCCATTCACTATCTGACTCACCGGATTCATTATTAATGCATATTTTTTCGTTGGAATCTTCACCGTCTGAACACAATTTGCAAGTATCATTTCCTTGTCATAAAAGGTGAAATATGACAGTAAACAAAATTAAATACTAAATTTCGTCCAACAATTTCAATCATGATTTCACATTACTCATAAGTAGACTAAAGTTTTAAAAATAAAATAATTCTCGTCTCATCACGTAGCATTAACTTACACAATGATATTGCCTAACCTACTGCACATGGATTGTGTTGATATGTGTTAACTAGCATAAAACCTAGACCCAACACTTAATACTGATTACTTTCAACCGACTAACATCAGAATATGGAGTATTCGACGCCAAATCACTTAGACTATCCTCCATATTGCAAACACTAAACATGATACAATAAATATGGTTTGATCACTACTCCGAAATTAATCACTGGAAGTATACCGCCCACTTTTCCCCGTAGGAAGTTGATTGTTGCTTGAATAACTTAGCAGCAACGTCATAGGTTGTATAGTTTGGTGACACAGGTTCATAAGCTACATGTAGACACGCATTGCTGACGAGTAGCAAGCACGAAACATAGGTCCAAGGCTTCCCATCAACTACTACTAACCATATAGCATCAAGAAACGGACATTGAGTCTAAACTAACAAAATTTTTCAGTATAAAGACTATATGATATCTAACTGTATTATTAATACTAAGAGAGATTTTATTCTAGCTTCTAAGAAGTTGTGATGAACGCTTAGACCCCAGCCCTATGCAGCTTTCACATAAGGGATCTCTAAGTCATAAGCCAACCACCACTGGTTTATTTTGCTTTACAAGGACCGACAAATGATGCTTGGTGTGAAATCCGATAAACGGGTACTTTAAAAAAAATACGTCGAACCCGCCAAAGTTGGTGCTTTAAGGTGATGACACCAATTAAATTATCGTCAATGGGCTCGAACACATATTGCCAAGCCTCAGCATTACTAATACAATACTAATAGTGGATGGTGCTAACAATGTTCAGTATACACAAACTGATTTGGCATGCCGCGCTAATATTAAAACTGATTGTAGGGTATTTACAAACCACGTAATATAAAAAAGTGGTGAAACTAATCATTCCGATGGCAACACCTTCATTATTGCATTCCTTTGGATTATCGGAATTTTTATCAAACATTTTACAGGATTCCTTCTTCTTAGAATTTAATTTTTCTGAAGCTAAAACAACTATTTCAGCTCCTGGAATAGATGATGATGTGGTGGATTGTCCAAAATTTATTGCAACATCTTGAGGTAAATCATATTTTAATACATCCAATTGTGATTCTGTTAGACGTCCACATTCTTTACGTGGTAGCATTTCAGGATTTATCTAACGTAAGCAATCGGAAAAGAAAGCAACACAAGTATTAACAATATCACTAAGTTACTCTTAAAAACTGAATCATTCTACGATATTAAGAATCATGGAAGGCTTTATAAAGTAAAAATATCCAGTAGTGTCGGCTGAAATTATCTACAACTTTTTTAATATTCACTAAGTGTATTGTTCGTAGTATTTTCCTGTTAATTTTCTGTTTATTTAGTGGATAAATATCCTATATCAGGGTGCAATCTTAGGTAAATATTTCATTACAAGCTCCAACTTCAGTTTGCATGTGAATTTTGAACTGGAACAATTGGCTTTATTTCAGTAAACACGTTCACTACGAACACTTCCGGATACTGAAAACCGCTTGAAATGAAATCCATAGTGGCATTTACACTCCAATATGTAGCACTCAACTACTAATTGAGTAAAAAAAAACTGATGATACATACTGGAGATATTGAATAACGTCAGCTATTAGGAAATCATCATACTGAAATAATTTTACATCTTTAAAGCTTACGGAGAAAATTTCAATATTTATGCATATATCTGCATTTTAATGAGTTTCTATTGATGATTATTCAGTTGAGTATAAGTTCATACATTCATTTCCATAGATAACTGGTCTCTGTCGCTTAAACTACGGTTGATTTTCGAGTGTAATAAAAGAGAGATTAAGTACCTTTACATTAAGATAAGTACAAGGCAAGAGTTATTATTACGGACGTGGCGAAGTGTAAGACAACAACGCTTCAACCACTTTTTGCTACATAAATCAATCAACCAATCAATTCCCGTTATCCATCGTGGAGCATAGGCTGACGACCAATATTATCCGCCCAACTCTGTTCTGGGCACTCGTTTCTTTAAATCCTATTCATTCACATGGGCCTCCGATTCCCGGAGAAATCTGTTCGTTGATCTTTGTCTTTTTCTTTGTCCTTGAGAGCATGCCTTGTGACACAGTTTGATGATTCAGATAATGTATGTCCCATCCAACTCCAGCGCCTCTTCCTAATTTTTTTGAACTGGAAGTTGGTTTGTTCTCTAAAGCAGTAGGTTGCTGATGATGATGTCTGATCAAAGGTTCTGGAATATCTTACGTAGACAACTGTACATAAATACATGTACCTTTTGAAGGATGCTCTTCGTGGTTCGCCAAGTCTCAGCTCTATACAATAGAACTGTCTTAACATTTATATTGAAGATCCGGACTTTGGTGTTGACTGACAACTGATTTAAGTTCTAGATATCCTCGAATTGTAGAAATGTTGCCCTTGAGTTGCCGATCCGTGCCTTCGCATTTGCATCGGATCCCATTTATTTATCAATGATTCTGTTCAGGTATGTAAAAGTTTTCACATCTTCCAGAGCTTCTCTGTTGGTACTCACAGTGCTTTATCTAAGGATCTTGCTTGTCCCTTGTGAATGTTGAGGTCTACTGCTGCAGAGGTTGCGGCTATATTGGCCGTCTTCATCTGTATGTTACTGTGTGAGGAATAAAAGAGCGACTTCATCAGCGAAGTTTAAATCGTCTAGCTTCATTTTATATGTTAAAGTTTCCATAATCCAGTTACTAGCCAGAAAAGAAAAGGCGACAGTAAGCAGCCCTGTCTGACACCGGTCTTCATTTTGAGTGCATTTGTGAGGTGCACTCCATGCAAGATTTTGCGGTTTAGTCAGTCGTGAAAATTCCTTATGATATTGATTATCAACTCAGGAACACCGAAGTGCCGAAGAAGTCTCCGTAATGCTATCCTGTTCACACTGTTAATTGATTTCTAATGGTTAAGGGAGTTAGTATAAAGTGGTGAGTTCCAATTAATTGATTGTTCAACAATGATCCTCAGTGTTGCTAATTGGTCCGTACATGATCGATCCTTACGGCATCCGACTTGATGTTCTTGAAGTTTGGTGTATACTAGATTATTGATTCGATTCAGCATACCACAAGTAAGAGAGGTTAGTCTTTTGTAAGAAAGGTTTACTACTAGCTCAAGAAAAGTCGTAACATATTATTTACTGAAATGGATCGGTGAGTTTGTATTCAAAGTCCTAACAAAAAAATCTCATATTAAAAACTTATTGCATTAAAATAGGCTTGGGTATTAGAATAACCTATTGCAAACATTTACAAAACGACGTGAATCAAAGCCTAAAATATAAACCTATACTTATTAAATGAATTTAATTAGTTATACATTTATAGACTGATGCAAATTAAAACATTCAACAATCGCCGCAAAACTCCCTATGTTGCTATAATAATTGCAACTTTCGCGTTATTGATATTCAGATTATAAATGTCAGCAGTATAATGCAGCAACTGATTAAGATAGCAACATAACAACAAAAATTGATTAACTGATAACTATACGTCATAAGCTGAAAATTCCAAACCATAACACATACGATAGTGATGCAGTGACTTAAGTATTTAAATCCCAATTACACAGTCACAGCTTTGAACCTCACTCTATGTTGGTTTGGGAAGCGGAGCAATATTGTTAACGATCATAGAATAGTGCGACTTGAATCTGAGCACACAAATTTGTACTTGGTTATCAATCTGACGTCTCAGTGACTAAGACATTATGCTTTAAGCCATGAAGGTATAGGTTCAAATTCTACTCTACTTCAATTTTCACAACTGGGTAAAATTAATAGTTCCCACACTTGAAATATGTTTCGTAGTCACGAATCTGCACCCAATAAATGAAATGCCATAAACCGCATATCATTTAATTTAATACTGAGCAAAAACCAGTTTATCTATGTCAAATCAAGTATAACACAATTTAACACAAACTTACCTGCCGATATAATCTTATAATCGAACGTGCTGCAGCTACCACATTTTTATTTCGATAGGAACGATACTGAATTAAATCCGATAATAAATCTTTCGTCACAGCATACGGACAACGTGCACATATCTCACGTACTGAATTCAATCCAACTGCTATGGCCTCAGAGGAGGCACGGTCAGTAATAAAATTATCAGCAATCACTCGAACTAAAGGTTCCATAACCTGTGTAAAAATAAGTTCATATTATTACCACACGGAAAAGAGAAGAGGAAAATATGACGCTAGTGTAGGTACTTTGTTAATTAAACAAATACCACGTTTAGTTGCATAGCTTTCGATACAATATCAACACACACTTCAAAAAGTGAGCTACTATTTTTACACAGTTGATTAACAGCTCTTTCTGTTGACTTCGAAAATAGAATTGCTGCGGATGCTGGTTATTTGCGATAGAAGCATGTCATTGATACCACACTCTTGTACAAACGAAGAACAACTTTGTCTTTAAACCTTAGGTATGTTGCTTGAAATTTTACCGCTTTCTAACTAACCTATTTTATATGGTAGGATCTAAGGAAAGAAGTGTTCCACCTAACACAGTTCAACTGAGCCATCTCGATAAGCGAACTAGACTACTACACTAAGATAACAGCCACAGTCGAGGGGAGTTAACTGCTCTGAAACTTCAGGTTTTGTAACAATTGACGGCAACTGTGATGACTGACTTTCACTCATAACATGATCGAACACAACATCCGCAGAAAATAGACCTCACTAATACGCGTAGATCTATTGATATATACTATAAAGATTTCAAACCAATAAAATTACAGGCGATAAAACAGAAATGAAAACTTACGTCTGGTGGAACTTGATCATGACTAGCCTGCGCCGAGAATAATAATAAATGAGTCACTTCTAAATAAGCAAGGACAAAAACATGGAAAAAGTAGGCTATTAATAACGACAAATGCTGGTAAAAGTTAATAAGCAGTTTTGTCGAATGTTTATGTACTTAGTTTTCAGCGATACTTCTTGTGAAGACTATTGGTACTACAGGTGTAACAAAATTCGATCATGTAATCTAATAAATAAAAAACTTGAACTCTAACAAGAATGACACTGTTTAGTTAAGTGGTTCTAATGAAATGAATTTGTAAGCCTATTTCATATGCATGTACATCGAATAACTGTTTTAATTTAATCATAAAGGCTTATTTGACAATAATGATAATATACAGCCTCCTCATGAAAATATCAAAATAATTGATGCACAAAATGCTTTTACGAAAAGCGTGAACAGTTAAAGGTGACAATGATAATGACATTATTTAGCGTTGGGAACTAAAGCAGATGACGTTCGCTAGAAAAGTTAGATTATATAATCGTTAAGCTACCTCTATACAAAAAGTGAAACGGACAACAGGTTTTTTAAGCGGTATTTCACATATGTGAGAGATATTGATAATACATAAAACAAAATGGTAGATTAACCACTGCTTGGAGGTTACAGCGTCATCATTTAGTAATTAACTTCAATCAATTTCGGTCAATGTGTCTTAATTTTAGGCTAAATTTTCTGTGTAACGGCCTACTGATACTGCCTAACTGTTCGTAGGGAGAGAGATACATATAGATTCTAATTACCTACTAAATGGTTGGAAACTGAATGCTTCGTCCACCAAGCAACTGCTAAACAACACGATGCACCAGAATTGCCAGAACATTTTGCTAATGAGCGTCAAATAGCACAAAATTTAGGTCCAACGTTTTATGTCGACTACCTTAAACAACAAAACAACTGAAAACACGTTAAAAGGAAAAGTTGTTTTAGGTTTGCTTAAATAATACCCTCTCTACGACCAATTACACTGAAAGACGGTAATCGGTCGCGTTCCAAATGTATAACCATGTTATCGAATTCAGCATAATGTGTTTAATTGTTTATCAAAACATGCAATAATCCAATTACGTGATTAGTCGAGTCACTGTCTACAAACTGTAGTGTAAAACCACATAAAAAATATTGCTCTAACCTCTTTGTTGTGGACGTAGAAAACGTTGAATGAAAGGGTAGAAATTAAGAAGGATTAATTTATTCAATCCGATCAGTCTACTTATTAAATCAAGAATTAAAATACGGATTTCAAAACGATCTGAACAGCGTTCTAATTTTCGGAAGAGTTTTTCAGCAAATGATTGTGGATCATGAAGCATATTCAAGGCATGAAAATTTGTCAATTCTGAACGTTTTTTAATTTTACGTTCCTTTTCTTTGTTCACATGTTTAATAGATCGCTCAAGACGCTTCTGTCGACCTTTTGTTTTGACACCAACGCGATGTCCCAAACGTAACTGTTTTATTTTAGTTTCCTCATTCTACGATAATGAAAGAGAGCATGAAGATGTGAATTCAGATAGACAGTTTAAATAAAATTCAAATTGTGTCAGTTTCTTATGTAGTTACATGTTTTATAAGCCTTATAATTCTGACCTCATTTATCATAAACAACGTAGGATCCGACACATGCATAAGTCTAAGCTGTTACACTTACATGAAATTACCAATATGGATATCAAAATAGCAGTCGAAGCCTTAATTGCAGTAAGAGTTTAGAAGTACAAAATATGATTAGAGAAGGAATCAACTTGTAAAATAAAGTGTGTACAATGATTTTAATAGACAAAGAGTAGACACATTTGCATCATTGTGGTCGATTCCAGGCTATATTAACCATCCCCAACCACCGATTGCGATTAGCACATGAATTTCAACCTGGTAGTCTACATGTTCCAACATGGAACAGGTCAGGAGTCAGAGAAGTAATAGAGTGACGTCAGCATCATTCATATGAATATATCTAATTATACATAATATACACCAACCTAGACTAAGATATGTAATTCAGTTTATTAATTGTGTAATACTCTGCTTCTTTTAAAACATACAGGTTAATTACATTAACTAAAAAATACATGGTGTTCGATGTTAACTGACAAGACTTCATGATAAGCCTTGGAATGATGAATTTATTTTATATGTTAAATCTTATCAATTCTTTGGCTCTACATAAATGTAAATACATCCCCTTTATAAGTGCAAAGTTTTCACCCAATTATAATATGTAGAGATTATGCGATTTCACAGTCTACTGGTGTGATCGGATCATCGACTTATTGCAACCGAAAAATCAAAATCAATATTACTTCAAATTCATCAATACACTTCCAAAAAGGCATAAAATATGACCATAAACCATAACTTCATATCGGGCAAGTGAACTTCCTTGTAATTAAGATGATGCAGCAATAGGAAGACCACTAAAAATATTGAACATTAACTAACTAGTGGTAGGAAGTTAAAGAAAAATGTGTTTATGCAAAGTTAAATTTAATTTAAAAAGTGCATTTGGAATGTAAACACGCTGAAACTGGTTTAATTCCACTACGCAAACATTAAAATAAAACTGTCTCAAAGATTACAGTTCTTCTACTTTTACGAGATGATTTTCCCAATATGCTCTCGATAAAGGTCAAAAACCGAATTTTCTAAAAGTCAGTATGCACGAAAGAAGCCTTATATTTTATAGTCACCCCACTTTCGGAATGAATGAGACATAAACTATTTACTTACGTGAGTCTTCTAATTCAATAATTTAGATCACAACAACGACTTCACTTCGGTGTCTAAACAGTCCATCTTTTACTTTTATACAATCTAATCAGATCCACGACCATAATATTCCCTACGCCCTTCACAACCAAGTATCTGGAACTATTTTGATACACTAAATTTTACAAGCATAGGATAATCCACAAAATGAAAGTCGGAAGCAAAGTTCATAAGGTATGAACAGAGTTCCCGCTTTGTCAAATATCATAGTCAAAATCCATTAGGATGATAACCGATTCGTATTTGCCCACATTAGGTTGACGAATTACAAAAATATCACTGCCATTGTTGGCTAACGACACAAAAATAAGAATGATAAGTAACGACAAAAAGTCAGTTACAAACTAACCCATATAAATTACTATTTTCGAATCGGTCTAAACAGGTCTTATCCAGCACAGTAGGTAAGTATAAGCTACAGGTAAGCTAGGAATGCCATCTACCAGAAGACTATATTACTCAGATACATAAACCAATGTACTAAATAATGTATAAGTAGTGATGCAAAACAAAACATTATTCTATGTGGAACGCTGATGATATAAACTCTTCAATACAGTTAACCGTAGGTTAACTATAGGGCCAAAAATACAGAAAATTACAAAAGACAGAAATCCGAAGACCTAATGTGTAGCTATGACAATAATTTGAACTGTTTTATGTTAGAGAAACAAAATTACACAAAATACTACTTAGTTAATCGGGCTATAAATTAATTAGAACAAAGAACGACTTGGGAGTTTTAGAATTAGCGATAAAACAACTTACATCTGATTCTGAATCACTACTGGTTTCCATTTCATTTAGGGCTTTTGACGTTCCCAAGAAAAATTGAATTGCAGGAACATAGACCTAGAGAAATTACATCAGAAACTGATGTTACCTTCTTATTGCTCATTAAACATGAATCTGCAATAACATTGGCAGTGCGTGCGTCGTTCCAAACATTCTTCTTGAACAAACAAAGTAAGATTACAACAGCTTCCCGTGCTACAGTAGAACTGTTATCTTTAATCATCTTCGAAAGGAACGACAGAATAATCTACAAGGTACTTTAAGGTAGAATATCCAGACGTACTGCATTAGCTTTGGTCTGTTTATGACTTTTATTCATTCTTTTGATATCACTTACGAGGAAGTGACGCAATGTTTTCCTAACTTGTTTATCTCGACATCTATGCAGTTTAAATGCAACGTCGACTGCTTGTGTTGCAGAAATTAAATTTTTCGTTCGAATCCGCATAAACGCTTTTAGAAATGCCTAAGGGCTATAGTTTATTCACAGTTCAAATTTACCATGCGCATTTCAGGGTGCATGCCAAATGACCGTGATAATAGTGTTTGAATAACACTAGTAGCAAACTCCACAACATACTGTGGATAAAATCGTACAACCTTTGCGAGTCAAGGGTAAAACGATATGTGCTACCTGGGATATGAATGATAAAAGATCATCAAGTCGACTTATGTATTGAGAAGGGGCAGAAGAAAATGACTGCTTAAGTGTATTAAAGTTCTCCAACTGTGTTTCAAACTGAGGAAAATTATATGCTTATTTCAACTTACATCTGTCCGATATGATAATGGATCTCGTGTAAGGTGATAGCTTAACTCTGATAGCGGCATGTGATCCATCACGTCTCGGAGTTACGCACTAACTCAAAAAGCATCCTGCTCAGTATCCAATATCTATACAGGGTGCAAGTTGACTTTTAGCAGACTTTTTGTTCACTACATTTATGTCCTAGATCTGTCGAATTGTTTACAGAGTCCTTTGTCCTTCCAACAACGTCAACTTTAGTAGAGTCTGACAGTATTAGTCCTGCAAAACTGATTTTCATCTCACTTTTGACAATTACTACAACTGTCACCATCTTATCTTTCGCCTATCATTTTCGTAGAACCTTTTCTTTTACCCTTCATTTAGCTATGCGCTCTGAATTCTTTTCTTGGTATGCCCCTCGATATATTTTGTTAAAACGTATGAACTAGAAATGAGTAACCTTGACTTTTGCTTGCTGTTTTGTTCATCTGTTGTGGCGCTTGGTTGTCGTTTGTCAAGTATGTGTACTCACCTTACAAACTGTTTTTATCCGAGTGCCTAGCATTATCATAAATAATTAATATCTATTTCCTAACTCCGCCTTTAGCTCTCCATTGGTTACTGCCGGTCCCAAGCTCGGGTAAAGGAGGATCGTTGGGTATGGAACTAGCAAGCTTGATGAAACAAATGCCAACCAGATTAAATAAATAAAACCACTTAAACACTGACCTAAGAGTGAAAGGAATGATTACGACGCCTCATGGTGAAAGCCGAGGTTCTCCAGAAGTGGAGAGGCCGATGTAAAAAGTTAGCGAGCAACAAGGTCTCTTTGGTAGCTGAAGACAGCAGGACACTGTCTATAGAGAAGCGAATCGCTGAGTAAGTGGAGCAAGTCGCAAAGGTTTGAATCTGTACAGAGAAGAAGAGTAGGTGTTTCGAGTGTGGAGAACTCGGACATTACAGAAGAAACTGTCCGAGGAAACGACGACCAAGACACTTTAAACATTACACACCGCCTTCTTTCTTCAAAACACCATTTCGGGTTGTCGGTTTACTTAACAAGGGTGCGTTGTACACAAAAGTTAGTGTAAACGGGAAAGTGCTGGTTTGTTTAGTTGACACGGGCGCTGCTATATCCTTAATAAACGCAGGACTGTGTCGACAGATAAGGGCGTGTTCACTAGCAGTACAGACAGTGGTCGGACATGTACTGAAGATGTTAGGAGTCTCAGACTGTTGTGTCGAAGTTGGAGATTGCATCGTAAAGGCATACAGCAAACAATACTGGGGGCAGACTTCCTTAGAGAGGTGGAGGCGGTAATTGACACAATGAACAAGACGGTAAACACTAAGTATGGGCATTTTAGCATATATGAGAATAGCGAGATAGCTAAGACACAAGCCACGATCTTACCACAAGAAAACATACAAAATATCGATAGGGTGGTAGCAAGATACAGAAGACTGTTCACCGAAGACGGAGATAGAGTGATACATGAAATCCCCATAAACAGTCATAGGAAGACAACGTTCCACACACACCGGATACCAGTTCATCTAGAGGCGGAAGTAAATCATCAAGTTGAAGTTACGGGACTGGATAATTGAAGAGGCTGATAGCTGTTACAATTTACCTGTGCTGCTAGTGAAGAAATCGAATGAGAAATATAGATTCCGTGTTGACTTCAGAGAACTAAACAGTATAACAGAACTGAAACTACGCACAATGCCAACTGTAGCCATAGCTCTGGATCGCTTACAACAAGCAAAGTTGTTTACTGTACTGGACCTCAGGTCAGGGTATTGGCGACTACTGAGAAGGGCGAGTTACAGGTACAAGATAGCCTTCACTGTGGGTCATAAATAGTGCCAGTTAAGAAGAATGCCATTTGGGCTGGCGTTGGAGGGCTGTTCACATTTAAAAGATTAATAAACTTCTTGCTACGAAATCTCGAGAATGTGGCGGCATATGGAGGTGATCTGGTGGTTTATAGTAAAACAGGGACAGATCACGTTAGACATCTAGAAGTAGAACTTAAACGAATAGAGGAATTTGAGTTGCGCATCAATAAAAAAAATTCGCAGATAGCCAAAGGTAACGTCACACTGCTGGGATGGATAAATGAAACCGCTACTCGAGATTTTGACTATCAAGAACATAACAGAACCCACGTCGACAAAGATGCTCAGGCAGTTTATTGGAAGAGCAGCATTCTACAGCCGCTTTATAAGGAACTTTAACGAGGTCGCTGCACCACGGTACAAGCTGTTAAGCAGTGAAAAATTTATATGGGCAGAGGAGGCGCAGAAAAACTTTGATCAGATCAAGCAGCTATTAAACGCAAAGCAGATGACATTGAGACTACCAGTTCGTGGGAAACGGTTCACGGTGGCTACAGAAGCCAGTGATTTTTGCATTATTGCAGTACTTTGGCAGGACGATGATCATTCTAGCTGTGTTTTAGCTTCGACTGAACAGAAGTGCTCGACCATCGAGAAAGAGTGTCTAGTGATCGTTTGGGCAGTAGAGACCGTATCTGCTAGGCCAACCATTTCACATTGAGACCGACAACAAGCCGCTACAGTGGTTGAAGAAGGCAAGAGACCCCCGAAAGAAATGGACGTTAAACAATCAAGACAGCATCGAAGGAATCAGCTGAGACACTTTTCAGTGGGAGATCTGGTGAAGTGTAGAGGATGGAGGAGCATAACGGGTGGCAGACTAGGCTCGAAGAAAGTACTCCACAAATGGGAGGGCTCGTATACAGTCATCGCTAGGCGTGGACCGGTATACACCATCAAGAAGGACAACAAAGAGAAGCGTGTAAACATAAGTAAATTGCAAAGATGGGTGTTGGAATGATAGGGCAAATAAGCAGAAACAACCAGCGACCACAGAGGCAAGAAGGTCGGCGCGCATACGAGCACAACAGTTAAATGGAGGGGCGAGTGTGGTGGATACTACTCATACGGTCATCAATAAGTTGTATGTAGCAGAGCGTCGCGTGAAATTTGAAAGAATCAGTAAGCAGCATATGAGACGGGTTGCGAGGTGGTAAGGAGTAAACCGTGATTAAAATATATAAGAGAAACGAGGACAACCAAGGGAAACAAGCCGATAAAACGACATAGACTAGAGGAAAAGAGGAATGTGCAAATTGGTCGTAAGATGTGATTTATGAAGTACATTATGATATTTTCTATTTTAACAAATCAAAAAATTTGCCTAGACAATTGCTGTATTAACAATACTAAGATAAACCGACAACAAAGAGGAGGATGCTCCTAAAACCCGAGGAATCGCTCTGATGCTGTCCAAAAAAGCACGTAGCGCCCTCTCAGTATGGGCACCACATGGACCCAGGATCATCAAAGCATCTTTCGAAACAATGAAGAAGAGGATTATAATGAATAGTATCCAATGTTATGCACCCACCAATTACGGCAACGACAAGGACCAAAATCAGTACAATACTATTACTATTATTATTGTCCCCCCCCCCACAAACGCATACACAAGGCCACATGGTCTCACCGGACCATATTACAGAGAATCAAATCGATCATATATGCATCAATAAAAAACTCAGAAGACCAACGGAAGATGTACGAACAACGAGAGGAGCTGATATAGCTTCAGACCACCACCTGGTGGTTGATGGAATGAAACTGAAGCTAAAGAAGCAATGGACAACTGTGGTAACAGCATTACAACGGTTCAATACAGTCTTTCTTCGAGATGCCAACAAACTCAAGGAATTCAAAATAGCTCTCAACAACAGGTTCCAAGCCTTAAAGAACCTACTGAAACAAGAAGAAACAATTATGGAGGACAACTGGAAAGGAATCAAAGAAGCACTAACTTCAACGTGTCGGGAGTTTCTGGGTCGCAAGAAGCACTATTTTAAGGAATGGATCTTCACTAAGACCCTGAGCAAAATTTGACAATGGAGGGACAAGAAGACAGAAATCAATAACAGCCGAACAAAAGCAGAGAAAATCAAGGCATAAACTGAATACACAGAAGTAAATAAGCAAGTAAAGAAGAGCATCAGAGCCGACAAACGGAAATACATCGGAGGCCTTGCAACGACAGCGGAAAAAGCTGCAAGCGAAGGAAACAGCTATATGACACAACGAAGAAACTAGCAGGCAAATATGGTAAACCAGAGCGATCGGTTAAGAACAAGAAGGTAAGACAATCACCGAGATTCAAAAACGAAGGAATAGATGGGTAGAACATTTTAAGAAACTCTTGAATAGGCCAGCTCCACTGAACCCACAAGACAGCGAAGCATCACCTACTTATCTTCTGATAGATGTCACTCCACAAACGACGGAAGAAATCAAGATGGCCATCCGATAAATCAAAAGGGGGAAAGCAGCGGAATCTGATAATATACCAACTGAAGCACTCAAGTCTAGTAGAGATATAACAGCAAGGATGCTCCACGTTTTATTCAGACGGACCTGGGAGAAAGAAGAAGCGCCGACTGACTGGAAAGAAGGACATCTTACCCAGATACCAAAGAAAGGAGGTTTGAGTAAATGCGAGGACTACTGAGGGATCACACTATTGTCAGTAGCAGGGAAAGTCTTCAACAGAGTGTCGCTGAACAGAATGAAAGATTCAGTGGATGCTCAACTTCGAGATCAACAGGATGGTCTCCGTAAGGATCTGTCGTGTACAGACCAAATCGCAACACTACGAATCACCGTTGAACAATCAATTGAATGGAATTCGTCACTGTACATCAACTTCATTGACTATGAGGTGTTTGATAGTGTAGACATTAGAACACTATGGAAACTTCTTCGACATTATGGCCTACCAGAAAAACTCGTCAACATCATCCGGAATTCTTACGGCAGAATACAGGGCAAAATCGTGCATGGAGGACAGCGGACAGATGCACTCCCAATGAGGACTGGAGTCAGACAAGGCTGTCTACTCTCACCTTTTTCTTCCTTCTAGTGGTTGACTGAATCGTGAAGACCTCCACGTCTGGGGGGATGCACGAAATTCAATGGGCATGTAGGATGTGACTTGATGATTCGGACTCCACGGATGAACTAGCTCTTCTAGCCCATACACACCAACAAATGTAAGTGAAGATAAAAAACGTAGCAGCAACCTCAGCATCAATAGGCCTGAACATACCTAAGGTAGAGAGTGAGATCCTCAAATATAACACAGGGAACACCAACCCAATTGAACTAGGTTGAAAAACTCTGGAAGATGTGGACACTTTCACGTACCTGAGAAGCATCATCGATGAATAAGGAGGGTTCGATATAGATGTAAAGGCAAGGATTGGCAAGACAAGGGCAGCATTCCTACAGTTGAAGAACATATAGCACTCAAAATACTTGTCAACTAGCCTTAAGGCCAGACTCTTCAATTCGAACGTCAAGACAGTTCTACTGTATGGAGCTGAAACTTAGAGAATTACTGCAAATATGATAAGAAGGGTACAAGTGTACAACTGTCTACTCAAGATATTGAATGTTCGTTGGCCGGGAACCATCAGCAACAGCCTACTATGGGAGAAAACAAACCAACTTCCAGCCAAAGAGGAAATTAGAAAGAGACGCTGGAGATGGATAGGACACATATTGCGTAAATCATCAGACTGCATCACGAGACAAGCACTAACATGGAATCCTGTTGGGAAACGGAAAAGACGAAGGCCAAAGAACTGCGTCGAGAATGGGAAGCAGATATTAATAGGATGTACAGCAACTGGAAACAGCTGGAAAGAACAGCTCACGATAGAGTTCAATGACGAATACTGATGAGCGGCCTATGCATCTTTGTTAGGGGCAACAGGAGTAAGTTAGTAAGTGATACATATTTCCTAATTCAGTGCCCACAGTGAAATATCTTGAATTTGTCTAGTACTGTTGTTTCAAATATTCGCGTCTTTTGGAAAATTTGCAATGTTTTAATTCTGATCTGGATGCTACATCCATAGATTATTTAATGTGGTGGGTTCGGTAAAATACTACCTTCTGATTTCAAGTTGCGGCTCTTGTAAGCAAAATAAGTTGACATAAACATTGTCCCACTTGATTCATTTAAAATAACTGTCGATATATATTTTTTCGTATTTAGTTTTGACCATTAAATTTACGCATTTTGTATAATTATAGAAGAATTCCATATTCAACAGTGTAAAAACTACAGATAGACTATGTTATCCAGAAGAGAAGCTTAATAACCCTCGTCAAACCGCGGTCTGTTTTATAATCCTACTAGTATTTATTATACCTTAATTGGACCGCATGTACAGCATACCTTCGTTGCTATTTATTTCGGGGTTTGTTTCAACATTTGATAACTTAATGACAAACTAACATAAACGTTTTGTTTTTCTTCTCATGCTTCCTGTTGCTGTGATATTCTAATTAGCACTTAAAACTACAAATTGTACTGACGTTTTGAGTGCTATATGTTCTTCAACTGTAGGAATGCTGCCCTTGTCTTGCCAATCCTTGCCTTTACATCTATATCGAACCCTCCTTATTCATCGATGATGCTTCTCAGGTACGTGAAAGTGTCCACATCTTCCAGAGTTTTTCAACCTAGTTCAATTGGGTTGGTGTTCCCTGTGTTATATTTGAGGATCTCACTCTCTACCTTAGGTATGTTCAGGCCTATTGATGCTGAGGTTGCTGCTACGTTTTTTATCTTCACTTACATTTGTTGGTGTGTATGGGCTAGAAGAGCTAGTTCATCCGTGGAGTCCGAATCATCAAGTCACATCCTACATGCCCATTGAATTTCGTGCATCCCCCCAGACGTGGAGGTCTTCACGATTCAGTCAACCACTAGAAGGAAGAAAAAGGTGAGAGTAGACAGCCTTGTCTGACTCCAGTCCTCATTGGGAGTGCATCTGTCCGCTGTCCTCCATGCACGATTTTGCCCTGTATTCTGCCGTAAGAATTCCGGATGATGTTGACGAGTTTTTCTGGTAGGCCATAATGTCGAAGAAGTTTCCATAGTGTTCTAATGTCTACACTATCAAACACCTCATAGTCAATGAAGTTGATGTACAGTGACGAATTCCATTCAATTGATTGTTCAACGGTGATTCGTAGTGTTGCGATTTGGTCTGTACACGACAGATCCTTACGGAGACCATCCTGTTGATCTCGAAGTTGAGCATCCACTGAATCTTTCATTCTGTTCAGCGACACTCTGTTGAAGACTTTCCCTGCTACTGACAATAGTGTGATCCCTCAGTAGTCCTCGCATTTACTCAAACCTCCTTTCTTTGGTATCTGGGTAAGATGTCCTTCTTTCCAGTCAGCCGGCGCTTCTTCTTTCTCCCAGGTCCGTCTGAATAAAACGTGGAGCATCCTTGCTGTTATATCTCTACTAGACTTGAGTGCTTCAGTTGGTATATTATCAGATTCCGCTGCTTTCCCCCTTTTGATTTATCGGATGGCCATCTTGATTTCTTCCGTCGTTTGTGGAGTGACATCTATCAGAAGATAAGTAGGTGATGCTTCGCTGTCTTGTGGGTTCAGTGGAGCTGGCCTATTCAAGAGTTTCTTAAAATGTTCTACCCATCTATTCCTTCGTTTTTGAATCTCGGTGATTGTCTTACCTTCTTGTTCTTAACCGATCGCTCTGGTTTACCATATTTGCCTGCTAGTTTCTTCGTTGTGTCATATAGCTGTTTCCTTCGCTTGCAGCTTTTTCCGCTGTCGTTGCAAGGCCTCCGATGTATTTCCGTTTGTCGGCTCTGATGCTCTTCTTTACTTGCTTATTTACTTCTGTGTATTCAGTTTATGCCTTGATTTTCTCTGCTTTTGTTCGGCTGTTATTGATTTCTGTCTTCTTGTCCCTCCATTGTCAAATTTTGCTCAGGGTCTTAGTGAAGATCCATTCCTTAAAATAGTGCTTCTTGCGACCCAGAAACTCCCGACACGTTGAAGTTAGTGCTTCTTTGATTCCTTTCCAGTTGTCCTCCATAATTGTTTCTTCTTGTTTCAGTAGGTTCTTTAAGGCTTGGAACCTGTTGTTGAGAGCTATTTTGAATTCCTTGAGTTTGTTGGCATCTCGAAGAAAGACTGTATTGAACCGTTGTAATGCTGTTACCACAGTTGTCCATTGCTTCTTTAGCTTCAGTTTCATTCCATCAACCACCAGGTGGTGGTCTGAAGCTATATCAGCTCCTCTCGTTGTTCGTACATCTTCCGTTGGTCTTCTGAGTTTTTTATTGATGCATATATGATCGATTTGATTCTCTGTAATATGGTCCGGTGAGACCATGTGGCCTTGTGTATGCGTTTGTGGGGGGGGGGACAATAATAATAGTAATAGTATTGTACTGATTTTGGTCCTTGTCGTTGCCGTAATTGGTGGGTGCATAACATTGGATACTATTCATTATAATCCTCTTCTTCATTGTTTCGAAAGATGCTTTGATGATCCTGGGTCCATGTGGTTCCCATACTGAGAGGGCGCTACGTGCTTTTTTGGACAGCATCAGAACAATTCCTTTGGGCGTGAGGAGCATTTTCCTTTTCCTGGCCGTGGTATTGCAGCATCTTAGCCGTAGCTAATATCTTTTTTGTTGTTTGAATCTTTTGGGTGTCTTCGTTTCTACTACTATTTGATTGGTCTTTCCCCCTCGACAGCTGAATATATGTATTTATATGTCTATATAAAGGCAATAGTGAATTGAACATTCGATAATAAAGGGATGGAATAACAGTAAAAACAGCCAAAAAACTGAAAAGATGCTAATAAACTTAAGAGGATAGTGATGAAATAACATGCATAATACAAACAGCTGAAGCCTTCTTAACTAGAGTGGTTTTGTTGCTAAATATCTATTATTAAGAAAAAACTGAAGGGTTTGGAAAGGTATTTAGAAGTTTTTTACGCAAGTGCGAAGAAATCAGTCGACTTGGATTTGCACGTCATGTAGATATTGGGTAATGAGATGTTATCAACTAAAAATATCAGCAACTAAAAACGGAGCTTGCGCAATCGAGTAGCCATAACCTCAGTACTCGATGCCACCGAAGACCTGGATACCTCATGTAAATATAAAGACTGTAGGGTAAAGAAATCAGTTGACTTAAACTACCCGTCCAGAAGATATTGTATATTGGATAGGGGGGCGGGGTGAAACTGTACTAATAGGTTTGCGCGGGTTACTTGTTATTGAGCGTGACTGTTGGTAGCTTTTCAAGACACTACGTTTTGAGATGAAGTTCAACAAACATGTGAGTAGCTCTCGTCGCAAAGCTCGAAAACGTTATTTCAACGCTCCTTCTCATGTTCGCCGACGACTAATGAGCGCTCCTTTATCGAAAGAGTTGCGATCGAAATACAAAGTCAGAAGTATGCCCATTCGCAAAGGGGATGAAGTACAAATTGTGCGAGGTGAGCGAAAAGATTGCAATCCTGCAAAGGTCATTCGTGTGTATCGCAAAAAATATGTAATTCACATCGAAAGGCTTCAGTGTCGTAAGATGAACGGGGCATATGCACCTATAGGCATTCATCCATCCAATGTAAGTAGAAATACTGTTATTTCCATGTACTATAGGTTGTCATACATAAATTAAAGTTAGATAAGGATAGACGTTCATTGTTGGAGCGCAAGGCCGCCGGTAAACTTGCTGGACAAGACAAGAACAAATACACAGAAGAAACTATTGAGCCGTAATTTTTATTACATGTTTTTGTGGTAATCATGTGTTCTACTTATCATTCTGACCGTTCTCATGCACGGGATCGACGAGGCAGACGTTTTTTTACTAAGCACAGTCGCTGCATTTTTGAAGCCAACTGGATTACGTGTAGCATTGTTTTACTAGTTATCGTTTCTCTTAAACCCATTTCCTGCTAAACAGTTTTGTGTAACTGTGTAGCTCACTTTAGCCATGTACTTTTTATGGGTTCGACGAAGTCGGGGCTATTTAATGGACTGTCACTAGCTTAACTATTTGGTGCTACCTAAAATTTTTGGCACTGAAAGTAGATCTGTTCCCTACTAGTGTATAAATTCAGCTTATTCCGAGCAGACATGGTGACAGGTGTATTTCTTATCTTACAGTTTGTTAGTATTAGTTGTGATGATCACAGTGCTTAAACAACCTGATTATGCAGTTGGATGTCAGTCTAGCTGGGACAGTTGCTGCTTTTATTGTCAGTTACGATTAAGTTGTACTATTTCCTGCCGATTTACATAACTGCTAGTGCAAATTGCTAAATAACATACTCCATTAGGGTCGTTAAAGTCTTGGAATCTGTTACAAGTTCAGGCATTATACACTGGACGAAGCTGCTGATGCTTATAGTTTTCTAGGAATATATCCTATACACTGGTTCTCTTCTGCCTATTCATTTCTCTAAGCAGTGGGGCTAAACAAAAATAAATTCATAAATTTGTCCCTCTGTTATAAGAGCAAGATTATCTTCAGAAAGAGCCATCAGCATCATCGACCAGACGATTAGTCTACTAATATTGTCCCATTACTCCAAGTGGTCGAGTATATTATCGACATCTGAGTGTGCTGGTGGAGGCATAATTTGTTTTTGCCACATCTTAATCGTTAATATTTCTTGGTCTTTAAATGTCAAGTTTCGTTGGTCTGCCCAAGATACTAGCTTACTTTACAGCTCTAGTTATAATGTCATCTGATTAGTCATTACCATAGTTTTTATAACATTAATGTAGTCCCCACAAAATTTGCTCGAATAGTGATTTCTGAATAATCAGTTACCATCTTCAGTGATAATATTCAAACAAACTTCAGACCTAGTTGTGGATTAACTAAACACCTGTGTAGCCAAGTGTTTCTGTTATGTAGCCAATCTTATGTATTGGTAGGTGGGATAATCTTAGTACGTTTGCAGCTGGTTGAAACAGCTTAGCGTCGCAAGCAGTCGTCATTCGGCTTGCCAAATGTCGAGTTTGCCATGTAGCAGCTTGTTCAATGCTACTTAGTATCTGTTGAGTATAGCACCCACGTTTTGCTAATATTTGGTCACCTGTTATAGAAGCACAGATCACGTGTGGTAAAACAATTGAATGGACAATCTTGAGGTTAGGCGAGAGGTACTACGTAGATATAGCGAACCTTCATTGATTGGAGTAAGTCCGGAACTAGTAAGGCTAAACTCTAGTGACTGGTGGGTTTATTGGTCTTACAGTTCACAAGGCCGTCGCAATCTGTGGTCGTAGACCGTTTCCTTATTTTAATTGTTCACCATTCATTCACAATCTCCAAGTAACTCGTCTTGTGTATGCGTTAGCCCAATTTGCCACACATCAATACGACGAATTGTAATAAACGAGGTAAGTGGTACAGGGGTCAAAATAATTGTAATAACAGTGATGGTGAGGAAGACTAAACATGAGATGCTTCGAAAATGTATTCTAGGCTTAAGATAGTGTAATGAGTGGTTGATTCTGAGCCACGTCATCCAGTGATCCTTAGAAACTGATCATGCAGGCTAACCAGATTGTCATTTCTTCCAAAATGGTTCAACCCAACAGTTTATGCTTACATAGATTGTTGTCTTGGTTCGGGCTCCCTCTAGTTCTCTTCTCTCACAATAACTAAATTGCCTGACCTTGTGGCTGACTACAAGGTGGCCAAACTTTTGGGTTGGTGAGATTTCCAAGGAAAATGCGATCGTGGGATTGAATTACTAAGATGAGTGACTTTCCAGTTCCTTTGGCTATCGTAATAATCCCAGTGGCGTTGTAGAAATGGAGTACCAAGGTTTATAACGAAATGCATTCTTCAATTGGTGGTTGACTGTAAAGGCAGTTCCTAGCATTCCAAACAGGGCCACCGTTTATTGTCTGTGGCAAACGGATCTACAAACCCAACTGATTGAGTGTGTGGTAGTATTTATATCGTAACCAACAGCTTCATAATGTGGTTCCTAATCGTGTCACGGATTTGAGTCTAGCCACACCTTCGAGTTATGGGGTCAAATACTGCTGGTCATCATACTAAAAATGCCTCACAACTACTTACAAGAAGCTCTCTGGCTAACGAGGTCCTGCAACTAAAGAAATATGAGTAGTATGGTCCCACCACCCATGATAGGTTGGTGTCTTGGAATACTTAGTACTGCATTTGCCGATTTACATCGCCCATAACGTAGGCTAGGTGTCCTCTTGCCAACCAATACTGCGCAACAGTCCGCCATTTAACCAAACAGACGTGAAGGACGGCCTTTAAGAGCAAATGACAATCGCAGACTACTGAGAATTGATCGGAGATGCATTCAAAGCACTGCTCGGAATAACTGGGAGGTTAGGAATAAGGTATTAGGGAAATATGGCGATCTGGTTGGTCAGGTTCCAAGTGATCACCGACTGAGGTGACAGACGTGTATTTCACACGCTTAACCACCACCTATCTTGGAGCGCAACGACTGATGTCGGAATAGAATGGCATCCAAAGTGAAACGCGGCGCCAGCTCGTGGAGTAGACTTCTGGTCTGAACTTTAGAACTATTTTGTCTTTGACGAGATGTTTCTTATCTAGTCGTATTTTTTCGTGTCCGATGTTTTTATGGCAAATGATCATTACTTTTGCATTCAACTTGTTTGGCTGATAGGATATGGCGACAACTTGCATTGATATAGATGTGCCAAGTTCTGTGTTGTACACACTGATTAAGAGTAACGTAGCGCGATAACTCACTACGACTCAAAGTTAGACTTGACGAATTTGCACTAACGGATGTATATAAATATAAGTAGGAATAGGGAAACTATCAGCAGTTGTAAAATGCTTAGTTAAGAGGCACCGTATATTTTGCAAAACAAGTTAAAATGTAGTAACAATAGGATTAATTTTAAACTATTTACATTATCAACCATCATGATATCAATGAGTCATTTACTCGTCTAGGATTCCACGTAAATAAAAAATACTAGATGTACACAATTCTGAAAAAGATGTTTAGATGCACAGAAAATCTTCGTGTTGAGTTTACAAGTGAACCATGGGTTTTAAAAAATATACAGGGAGTTGTTGTATAAACGTGAATTTAATTGTAAGGTACCCGTCGTTTGCATGATTGGGTGAATCCGTAACAAGACGAAAAATTGAGTATCGTATATTGTTAGCTTATTTGAAACTTTAATAATAGAAGCAATGAAAACGAATCTTGTGAGAGAACAACAACAGAATGACTATTGTCTTTAAGTTAATGCATGCATATAATTTGATGACGATGTAAGAGCTCTAGGATCTTTGTCAGATTTCTTGAAATTTTTTAAAATTGGATAAATATTATTGAAAGCTTCATAAATTTCTTCACGGACTTTCGCTCCTGCATAAAAGTCAAAGAAAATATAAAAAAAAACAATACACGAATAATGTTAAGAATTTAATAAATGATTATCTACTAACTCAATGGTATAA
Source organism: Schistosoma mekongi (assembly GCA_034768735.1). Classification (NCBI taxonomy): domain Eukaryota; kingdom Metazoa; phylum Platyhelminthes; class Trematoda; order Strigeidida; family Schistosomatidae; genus Schistosoma; species Schistosoma mekongi. The sequence goes on from CM068307.1 coordinate 42,846,156, forward strand.
GATGGCCTTAGCTAGGTGGTAAAGTCAACTCGAATCAATGTTTTAAGCATTCTTTCATACGTAATGGTACCTGTGTAGGATACAATTTTAGATTAATCCTATGGTGTTGCATTGAGCTTTTATGTGAATGCGAGACTTAAGATTAACTCATCTTCGGGTTGCAGGTTCATATACTTGTCCTTGAGCCACGCTATAGTTTTAAGAGCAAACGAATCCGGTTGCCTAGAAGGAAGTAAGTGGGATAGGGTAGGGCCTTAATCTCAGCTTAGTGGCTGAAAGTCGGATATCCTAACCCGAGTCATTTCTCCACTCCAAATAATGATGGGGTGCAATTTCTTGTTGATAACACAATTTGACCACCAAGTCCTAACTTTCTGGTATCAAATTTTGTACGAAATGAGAGTACTACTGGATTTCATTTGTTTGATGGACATTCATTTTGATACAATAGGGCACCAAAATGAGCGCGTTAATTTTCACAAATGATAAGAGCTTCTGATGAAATCTGATCATTTCAAGTACATAGAGGATCTGAATAAGAGATTTGTGAGGTAAACCTCATTACTTCACACGACATCGAGTTTCAAATGACAATGTTAACCACTTGGAATCACTAGAATCCCAACTCTTTGGCTTATGTAGTAACTTTTAAGATAAATGAGTCATTTTATCTGCCAATCGGTTCGGTTGGATGTCTGTACATCTTCAAATCACATTAAATCAAATAATTTCCGCTAACAAATTAACTGAACTATCAGTAGTAGCACTCGTAAATTGATCTAAGTAGAATTATATAATCCTGAATAAGAAAAAAATCACTGCCTCACCTGTTAAAACAATCTTCCCAGAAACGAAAACTAGTAGGACAATTTTCGGTTTAGTCATACGATAAATTAACCCAGGGAATAATTCTGGTTCATAACTAAAATTGAAGCAAGAATAGCTCACAAACTATACCACATGCATATGGGATATAATCAGAATGGATTGGTACTAATGAACATTACGAAAGATAAACATACTATAAACTACTACCGAACATTTAAAAAAGGCAGATAAGATACTGTTTCCGAGTCACTGCACAATTTGAAACAATATTTCTTTTCGGACGAAATAACTACTAGAAATATCAGAGAAATGTATGTGATACACTAGTTAAGTCTCTAGTTATCTCTTGGTATTACACAAACAAAAAGATGATTTATGCATTGGACTTCTAACCATCGGATTACAGATTCAAATAACACCACCTACACTTGGGTCGAACGCTTCTAACTAGCATCAGCTAAGCACATGAAACTGTACTGAGCTGTATAAGTTAAAATTGGTTTATTCAAGTCTCCCTTCATCAAGATTAGGAAAATCCCATATACTGAAAACTCACACAATAACACAGTATGATTTGGAAACTCAGTGCATTAATCTGAAAGAATTCACCTACCTCCTGAGAAACATTTTATCTGAGCATTTTGGTAACAAATACGTTTTTAGGACTATGAATTCAAAACGTATATAAGGAGCTGATCTCTTCGAACTACGTGTCAAATTAAGTAAACAACGTAGTTAATTGCATCCCTAAATAAATGGCCACCCTTATTTATTGGGTAGTTGGTTTATCTACTATCAGTTATAAATTTAATTGGATAATGCAAAACTATAGAGCACATAATTATTTTAAATTCATTTTTATGGTTAGCTATAGCATTTGATTGGACAGATAAAGGATAGGCTGCATGAAGACCTGAAAAACGGATGATGTAAGGCATACGTACTTCAGGTGTTGTCCTGAACCGTATACCATGTTGTAGACTACAGATAATACATTTTAGCTGTATTGATACAAGCTCTACAATCCCGTCCTGCTATTCAAAATATAGTTACCTACCAATTTTGTTTGTACTAATATTTCTATATTACTGAGTAGTTGGGTAATATGGGGACCCGAACAGTTGGGTATATGTGTGGTTACTCAAGCTTCCGAAAACATGAAGCGCCAGCAGGTAGAAATAGCAAATGAAAGTAATTACAATCATATATTTTTATGTTGCATCAAAAAATTGAAACTTTTACGACGAAGAAAATGTTTACAGGGAAATAGTTGGAAACTGAAACTAAAATAAATCAAACCATTAGTAGGAAAGTTATCAACTAGGCTATCACGAAAAAAAACTGCCACTAAATATTTAAGTAGAACTTACGTTGCAAATTGACCTTGTGATAATACTAAGCCTTCGAGACGTATATGAAAGCGTACATCACATGATCCGACCATGTTTTGAATTTTGAACTCTTTAAAATGAGCCTGAAACAAATTATTTGGTTTATAGGGTGATACAGACTAATGGCAGAAAAATGTTAAGGGAGAAAGCCTGAGAAAACAAGCAATACACTAATTTTATGACAAATGAACAGATAATACTGACAAATCTTCTCAATCCTACGAAGTTAATTGCAACAAACTGGATCATTAAGATGACAGTGTGAAGAGAAACTATAGTTGATACAATTTCTTAAATTCTTAATCCATCTTGTTTAAATCTATCAAAGTATTATTATGATAATGCAATAAGAAGACGAATTTTATCAGAACTATGTGATATATTTCCGCAATACATTTCGAACAATCTGATCACATATACACTTGTTAAGGCATTTATATATGAAAAATAAAGGTCACTAGACAATTAAGAGTATAAGCTAAGTAAACAAAGATAATAAAGATAACAATGTAAGTCCCACTCTACCAAGGTAGGTTGAGGGAAAGTACAAATTGTTTTTGAACACACAAGGGGGTTTGAACTTCCGTATAGCTAAGGCTTCAACAAACTTTAGTATATGTGTGATCAGATTGTTCGAAATGTATTGCGCAAATATATCACATAGCTCTGATAAAATTCGTTTTCTTATTGCATTATCAAAATTTATCAAAGGGACAAATTGTTTTAAAGTATTATTAATTTAGACCTTATCAATAAAGAAGAGTATTGAAATTATTTGATACAGGTAATAACAATAAACAAAGCTAAAGTGTTTCCATACGACGAACATTTGGAATTTTAATTCCCTTAGGTAAATTCCACTGTGGTGGGTATTACTTATTAGGTCATCAATAAGTAGTAGGTAGCAGTGTCAAAGGAAATTGGGAAGAATCAGCAAACAGCATACACGGCGAGTTGCGAGGTGGCTAGAAGTAAAGCATGATTAAAATACAGAGGAGAATCGAGAACAACCAAGAGAAGCAAGTTGGTAAACGACACAGTCCAGAGAACGCGGAGGATGTGCAAATTGATGATTGGAAGTAATGTATGTAATAGTTTATGACATACTCTATTTTTGCCAAATAAAACATTGCTTGCCCAATTGGCCCTTTTCATACCACTACTCTTGATGTTGAGATAATCTAATCAACATAGTTAAAACAAATTAAGTCACAAACCTTGTGAGTTATTTTTAAAAAGCATAAGTAATGCATGGTGAGAAACAGCAGATTAAATGTACTAATTATGGAAATCAATAAATCGGTCTAGAAAAGAAATCGCTTTTCGATGAATTTATTTGTAAAGCTGTACAACTACCAATTTTGTCATAGAATTTATCAGCTAGATCTAAGTTAAATTAACGAATGTGTATTTTTGTACACTTCACATATTTTTGTTTGCACACATTTTCACTATTCTCCGTATCTCCCTCAACATTAGTGACCGATCCACCCTACTTTATGGATGTGAAACATGGCTATTGAGATATTCGTAGGCTTCTAGCGTCAGATCATATATGTCTCCGAAGCATCGCTCGTGTTTGCTAGAACTCCTGAGTAAGCAATGCTTGGGTTAGGAATAAAGTACTAGGTAAATATGGCAAATCGATTGATAACGTAGTGAATCTTCATTAGTTGAGGTGGCCAGGACATGTGTTACGTATGCTCGACTACAGTCTACCTCGACGAGCAATGCCATCTGGTGTAGGAGTAGGATGGAAAAAGGTCTAGGGGCGGCCAAACCAAAATATGGCACCAGTCCACGAAGTCATTGACAATTGGGGTGTCATGTTAATAGGTGCAGACTACCTGGTCAGGATCCGCGTGATGATCATAACCAATAGTTAGACTTTGGGTGACATGACTCAAAATTGTTCTCAATGGCGCAGGTTCATCCACTTATTGCACTCCTCCAAATCCTAAGTTTCTAAATTTATCATAATTTTCTGTTTACTGAATAGTATTTTCTTAAATTTTACCTTCGATCTTTAATCCTCTCCATGAATACTAACTCTGTTAGTGCCTCCACAACTCTGGTAGTTGGTCTAACAATTTCATCTCTAGCTGCTAACTAGGGTATGACAACTTGAATCAATGTACACATGTTCCAAGTTCTACGTTGTAACTAACGGACTGACATTATTGACTCGGAACGATTTAATCTTTCTTACAAGTTTGTCTTGGACTTAGTTTACCTTCAAGATTTATTTTATCAGTTAACGCAACCGAATTAAATATTTCGTATCTACCTCTTGTGGTATTCTTAATTCAATTTTGTGTGGCAAAACATTCGTGACATATAATCTCTCCATAGGACAATGTTTGGTATTACGCGCCTAGTGACTTCTTAAAACATCAATAACGCTTTGGCACCATTTTTGGTCAAATATAAGTCCTCCAAGGATGTTTTTAATTTTCACATACCGTGCTTCACAAAGAATATAGTAATTAAGGGCGAGTACTGGGATAATGTTATCATATATTCCCATAACTGCGAGTAAATTTCAAACACACAAAGATCTAATAAGGTTCGACAGACAATCAAAACAATTGGAAACAACAGTCGAAAAACAAATAGAATTACTTCAAATCCAAGTCTTTGGATAATACGAGCATATTTTCTTGCAGCTAGTCTTGCTTGCTCTTCACTCTTTGCACCTGTACATACCATTTTGCCGGAGGAGAAAATCAAAGCAGTTGTTCGTGGTTCACGTATACGCATGATAACAGCAGCAAAACGCTTTGGATTGTATTCAGCATTTCGAGCACTAAGAGCTATATTCTTCAAGTTTAATTTGCATCCTAAATATACTGTGCAGACAATATTCCTTATTAAAAAAAACAGAAGTGGATGATTTATAGCTAATTAATTAGCGCCAAAAAACATCAAAATTACTAGTAAATATCCAACTAGTAATAAGTAAGATATTTTTAGTCTTACTAAAAATATCCATAAAAAAAAACCGGAATCTCATATAAATTACACACCACTGATCTCGCTCATCTATATTGCTTTCAAAATAGGAGTATGGACAAAACCACAGAGAATGAAGGTATATTACAAAACTAGGTCCATTGTATCGTAAATGCAAAGTAGCTAGAATGAACTGTTGAAAATTCTGGTTAAGGTGACTGAAAGTTTATCACAGAAACATATTTACCTTTATTATCTTTTAAATAGTTTAATGCCCAAATAACTTGGTTTCTCTGCTTGTGAAGCATTGAGAATTCAAATAGTATATAGTTTTGTCTGACATCCAGTGGAAAAGCAATGCCATCTACTTATTAGCTACCCGACCGTGCTGCTACCTTGACGTGGTGGTCGAGCTTGCCTATCGTGATGACTCAGTCGGGCTATACTGGCTGGAACAACCGTTCCTCTAGGTCCTACCACGCCAGGTAGGTCGATTGAAGAGCGGTGAGACCAAAAGCAGCAAATATAAGGTCCGAGGATGAAGTCGTACTGCCGGCTGTACAGAGGTGTTTTCTTCGGACAACCAGCATAGCAGCGATGCTGCCTTCCTACAAAGGAAGGGCGGGGTTAGAAAAGGTCGACCCTAAAAATGCATACCTCACCTTACTCCACGGATTTCCGTCTCCAGCAGTAAGACCTCAACAAGTACGGAGCTACAACAACGAAAACCTCTCTCAAAAAGGCCGTGTGTGACCGGCCTCAAGCAGTTGTTCCTTGGGCACTGCGGTCACGCTCCCAGGTCTTTAAGACAAACCCTAACACATTTTGCTTTTCAGGTACATCAAGAAGAACCCTTCCACAGCGTGGGCAACTGGGAAGAGATAACCGCCCTCATGCCGCTAACAACACGCAAGATCACTGCCATTTTAATCAAACTCCTCCTTCTATTCCTAGTATTTATCCTGCCTCCCCCCACCTTCAAGCCTAAATCCTTATCTTCAACTTCCTCCTGTGTCATTAGTGCTAACGATTCCGGCCCACGAAATAACGTTCCTAGCATACTAAGACCACGCTCCAAACTTCACATTGGTGCATTCAATGTACGAACCCTGTGTCAAATAGGGTAACAAGCCTCCCTAGCTAGGACATTAGAATCCCGCGCCATTGATGTATGTTGTGTCTCCGAAACACACATACAGGATCCTAGCGTGGTCATTCACTTGACCTCACCTAGTCAGAGTGAACGACCTTCGCGACACACACTTCGTTTATCTGGCGATTCAATAGCAACTTCTCGTGGGCTCGCCGGTGTAGGTATTGCGTTAAGTATGAAAGCAGAACAGGGGCTTGTTGAATGGATTCCTGTCGACAGTCGCCTATGTGCCGTCCGACTAAATGGTTCAGTAGGAACTCGGAAAGATAGGGACACACGCTGTTGTCATTTCGTCGTTTCTGCCTACGCTCCCACCGACTGCAGCCTGGATGAAATGAAAGATGAATTCTACAGAAAACTTTCTGAACTACTTCATAGGGCCAAACACTCAGATTTGGTAATCTTGGCTGGTGATTTTAACGCCCGAATAGGTAGCTTGAATCAATCTGAAAGACATTTAGGTGGATGCTTCAGAATTCAAGCTCAGAGAACACGTAACGGCGGCCGTCTGCTGCAGCTTTGCCCAGATAATCGGTTATTTCTAGCCAACACGAACTTTAAGCATAAGTAGCGACATCGTGTAACATGGAGACTTCCTGGCCCTACTCAACGGTGGACTCAAATAGACCATATCGCGATTAGTCACCGTTGGAGAGGATCGATAGAAGATTGCCGAACTTTCTGGAGTACATGTTTGGATTCCGACCACGCTTTAGTGCGAGCACGCGTTTGCTTGCGTCTTAATAAGCGAAGAAAAACTACCACAGGAAAACCTTTAAGAATTCAGTTTGTAATGAAACAGCCAAGATTAAATTCCAGGAACAACTGAGGAATCACTTAGGCAATTATAAAGATGCGTCCCGACCAGATACTGCTTGGCAAGATGTTCAAGCAGCTGTGGCATCTACAATGATATCTATCAAGGACTTAAATTAACATGTCAAGAAAAATCAATGGATCTTAATGGCTTCCGTTGATTTAATAGACACCCGAAGACTTATCCCATCGGGCTCCGAACACGATGATGGGCGACGTGTAATCAGGTATAAACTGACGAAAAGTCTGCGAAACGACCGTGAGCAGTGGTGGGTAACGAAAGCAAAGGAAATGGAAAAGGCAGCGGCGATAAGTAACACTAGACAACTTTTCAAGTTGATAAAAGAAACTGGGGTTAAAAAATCCAGCGTTAGTGAGACGATTTCCGAAAAAGATGGAACGCTTATTAGCTCTCAGTCTAGACGTTTAGAACGATGGGCTGAACACTTCAAGGAACAATTTAATTGGCCTTCCCACTATTTCTAGACAGCCAGAATGTAAAGTCGACTTAGGTCCCCCGACTCTTGTCGAAGTCGTAAAAGCTATAGCCAATCTAAGGCGAGGCAAAGCAGCGGGTCCAGACGGATTATCCCCAGAGGTCTTTAAGAATGGTGGTCCCACATTGACAACCAGATTGACTGATATTTTGACTAAGGTTTGGGAACTTGACATAATTACGTCTGACTGGTGTCGATCGTTAATCGTCCCAGTATATAAGAAAGGGTCAAAATCGTCCTGTAATAACCATAGAGGAATTAGTTTGACTAATATAGTGTCTAAAATACTAGCTTCTATAATTATCAGACGCTTAACTGCAACTCGTGATCTGCAAATACGAGAAAATCAGGCTGGTTTCAGACCTGGTCGCGGTTGTATAGACCAGACATTCACAGTTCGTCAGATCTTAGGACACAGATATAGTTTTGGCGGCCGACAATAGTGGTTTTCCTTGACCTGAAAACGGCATTTGACTCTGCAGACCGTGAAGTTCTATGGCAGTGTCTTTCATTGAAAGGCGTGTCCCAAAAGTACATGAAACTTGTTAAGGCTCTTGACTCAAACACTATTAGTCGTGTCAGAGTATATGGTGAACTGTAATCTGAACTTGTAACCTCAAGTGGTATCCATCAAGGCTGCCCACTTTCCCCATTTTTGTTTAATTCCATAGTTGACATACTGTTGGAAATTACACTTTCATCGTCTGACTTTTCAAGAATTGATCTTCTACCAGGAGGTTCACTTATTGACTTAGAATATGCTGACGATATAGTCCTGTTTGGCGAAGACGCTAATACTATGCAGAAACTTGTAACAGCAATAAGCTCGAATGCAAGCATGTTCGGAATGAGTTTCTCCCCCTCTAAACGCAAACTATTGCTCCAGGACTGTTTTTCGTCAACACCTGAACTAAAGATAGAGAGTGAAGTAGTTGAGCACATCGACTAGTTCACTTATCTTGGAAGTCTGATTAGCCCTAATGGGTTAATCCCTGACGAAATCTTAGTATGAATTCAAAAAGCTCGTTTGGTTTTTGCCAACTTACGTCACCTATGGAGTAGACGAGATATTCGTCTCTCAATGAAAGGGAAAGTGTACTGCGCAACAGTTCGCTCTGTCTTACTGTATGAGTGTGAGACGTGGCCATTAAGGGTAGATGACACTCGACGGTTATTAGTTTTTGACTATCGATGTCTACGAAACATCGCTCGCGTTAGCTGGGATCACCGAGTAAGTAATAACGAGGTTAGACGATGGGCGTTAATCAAATGTGGTTAATCAGTCCATGAGGTTGTGAATCTTCATCGACTAAGGTGGTTGGGACATGTGTTGCGTATGCCCAACCACCGTCTTTCTCGACGCGCAATGCTGGCTGATATAGGAATGGGATAGAAGAGAGTTAGAGGCGGTCAAACTAAAACATGGCATCAGTCCATGAAGTCACTGACTGTTGGTTTGAGTCGCGTTAGTAGCTGCAGACTACCTGGATGGTGTCCTCGCGATTACCGTAACCAGTGGCTAGAAACACTGAGTGACATGGCCCAGAATCGGTCACAATGGCGCAGATGTATTCACTCATTGTCCTCCCTTAAATCATGAGCTTTAAATTATTCCATTACTTTCTTTCTACGCTTCCTGAACCATATTCTATATGTTCACACTCCTTGTTACTATTATTATTTTATTTTGTTGAAGTAACTTCTACTAATGGTGGTGGTGTTAATCTTGCGGTGCCATGGTGGTATGGCAACTTGAACCGATGCACACATGTGCCAGGTTCTATGTTGATTGTACATACATATATACACTTATTAGCTAGATTGTTCTAACTGCATTATATTTCATATCATAAGTGGAGACTGAGTACTTAGATCCCACAGATTAAACCTAATGCATTACAATATGTTTAAATAGAGGAAGCAGTTACCTAATGTCATTTAGTCTTCAATACTGGTCCGACAAATATTTTTTCACACCACAGTACAGTTAAGTATATAGCATCTGATTTCCTTACATTTGTAATGTAATGTAAATATAGTGAATAATCTAAGACATAGTTTTGATGGAATAAGAATAAATGAGCTGGTTCAGCGGTTAAATACATAAGACACTGATCTCGAAATCCCAAATAACCAAATTTTACAAGACTAAACTATTGGTCAATCGATCGAATGCAGTGAGCAATTGGAACTGTCATTTACACACAAAATACTTATAAATAATAATGACTTGTCAAAAACTAGATGGCTCTATGGAGAAATAAATGTTACAAAAATAACAGTTCTCTTCTTTCTTCTATCATATCAGACACTCGATCTCCAGACTTTAGTAAATAATTACCCTATAATGACCCTATAATTACGAGTTAGCAAGTAATTTGTACAAACATCTATAATACCGCTGGTTTTCGATGATACATTGTACAATATGAAGATATTTCTAGAAACAAAATTATAGTTCAATTATTTGAACTTACTGTAATTGAGGAATGGGGATTGGACCGTCTCGATCTTGCAACGGAGTAGATAAAGTAAGTGGAGTACAAGGCGTTCTACCGGGAATACTGGCAGCATTGTCAGATACATGTAAACTAAGATTGACTGAGCCACCAGGAATAAGTGGTGTTTTTTGTTGCAAACTTGAGTCGCCTTGTAAAGGTAAATTGCCTAACAGACTTCCGATACTAGCTACACTATGTTGTGATAAAGGACTGTAACGAAAAAAAACAACTAATCAGTCATGAAAAGACTACTGCCGTTTGTACGAAATACGAAATAATAATATATCTTACATAAGGAAACGAGAAAGTGATATGCGTAACACCGCATCAAATTTCTACGTGAAAATCATATTAGCTAATTATTACCGAACATATTTTCATAATAAAGCATGTCGATGAAATTATATGAAGCAAATTGCAAATGGCTGATATACATTCATGAACTTATAAATTAACTCTGGAAAAATATTTGCTACAAGAGAACCAAAGGAAAATGCTACACTACTCGGTGAAATCATGAACATGAAGTGAGGTTACTAGGTTACGCCATAAATCAGTACTGGGATGTCATGTTACACGAACCAAAGTTTGTTCTTGTGTATTAAATGTATTGCATTCTGTTTTAAGGAGGGCCAAATACTATACAATTATATATTATTCTGCATTGTTTTATTTATCCCTGGACAACTTTTCTCACCATTATTTTGAGATGTGACAAATCGATAAAATTTCCACAGGAAGAAAAGATGACTTTATGAAACTTGATGTGACAACTGGAAATATTTCACTATTCAGTTCAATTACATTTCGTTTCAGCCACCTGTACCATTATATCGTTTGTTACTGAATACTCAGAGGTGTAAGTTGCAAAGTATTTTAAAATAACGAATGATGTTAGATTACACTGAACTATTACAGCACGAAATATATTACAAACCAAATAACATAACGGTAACAACTAAACCTAACAATTATGCATTGGAATTTAACGGTCCGACGGAGATGAAGACTACAAAATGTCCATCTTTTTTTTTGTTATTGATCGTCAGTTAATCCGGCCTATGTAAAGTGACGTTCTAAGGAAAGTATAAAGGCGGCCGATAATTAACGCAGTTTTGATTACTAACGTTACAGCTTGTTAATCTTGGTCAAGCCGGCATAAAAAACCGACAGACTCAGGATTCAAAAATTTACGGATGTTAGTTCCGAAGTCGTGTCACTAGTATTGTTTTATGGACAATATAGTGTGGTCATGATTGTAAACAAGTGTAGGAATAAATGAATAATATCACCATGTTGTGACATAATTCGACTATAGGTACAATTAGATGTGCACATAAAGTTGTTTCACACTAAACGACAAAAAAGTAAAATCGTGGTAGTAGAGATTCCTTCAAAAAATCTGATTAACATGATTTTTATCTGTAGAACAGTGTATTTAGATCATGATACTCCAATTGAAGTAGAAACAGAATAGTAACGTTTACCATTGAAATAGTATAGTGTGTAGTCAAATGGATGAATCATATAGTAAAGTGGTCGCGTTAATTGTTTGCTACATAAAATAGTTATAATAATGCCAAAGATGTCTTATGTACATATGACCCCAAGATCATAGGGTATTACCAGCAAATGAACTGAAAATAAGACTAAACTACGACGTTACAAAAATCAGTCAAATCAGCGTAAACCATTCATAATTAGATTCGAATTGAAATGCTGCTTCAGATAACCAGTTCATTAAGACAAGGTGGACGTTAGTTTACAATCGAGTAATAAATCAAATCAGTAGAGCCCCCACTCCCCAATGTCTTTATGACGACCTAGTTTCAACCAACGGATTTTTTCGCACCCATATCCTGTTGATGAGCTGAGTTTCCGAGTACTTGGTAGTGTTCTGTGTGAGAAATCTAGACTGTCAATTAAGTAATACCCTCCGACTATGGTAGTTAATTTGTGGGTTGATGTGAATTGAGAGTAAATGACTCCGTATGTCACAGAGTAGTGAGATTACAAGAACTGATAGCTATCACAATACTCGATAATCGGTTAATTGGTCGTGAGGCAAGAGTTGTGAAATCACAATGCAAAGGGACGGAGGTATGAGAGTAGTCAGTTAGACAGGAATAGGAAGAATACAATACACTGAAATGACAGGACAATTGAAAAATAAAAATAGGCAGCAAAAGATGTATCAACGGAGCGGTGTCAGTACGGTGAGGTGTTAGTGAAAAATGTGACCAGGAGCTGCTTCGTAGGTGTGTATGTAGTCTAGCTTCCTCTTGGGAGTTGTTAATAATTATTTAATGCTTCAGGAAGTGACTCAGTCTGGCGAGTGCCCGAGCACTCTGAATGGTGCAGAATCTCAGTGAGAAATGTGACCAAACGCAGCTCTTATGCAAACTAGTTACAATTATATTTGGAGCAATTTTGCACAAGTTACACTTCTGATCAACCAGAAAACAATAATAAGCAAATGCTATCATTATACCTTTAAAAAATATTTTGTGCAGACATAAAGGAGCTCATTACTTACTTCATCACAAAACAGACTGGTTTGGAAATGGTCTAACTAATGTTAACTACTGACCCGGACAATTCAGAATCTCACGACTGGAAAAATTCAACTACCCACCAATAACCATCCTATGAAAAAAGCAGCGCACAGCTTGTTCTTGAGCATTCTTCAATGTTCAATACCTAACACGTGATGCGCTGGAACAAATCTGATGATTTCTTAGCACTTGATTTTTGCTGCTTTTATTTTGGCTTACGGTCTTTGGCATTATTCCGTATAAGTTGTCTTGTCCCTCAAATGCACCTACCCCTAGTGAAGTTAGTAATATTCAATATCCAATATTATTACTGAGGGCTATTTTAAACCAATTCAATATCCAATATACGTGCGGCGGGCTAATTCTAAACTGACTGATTTCTTTGTGCTATTGCCTTAAGTGTCGCGGTTTCGGATCTTGGTCTTTGGCCTCTTTCTGTAGTTGGCTGGTTGCAGACCACTTTTAACTTGGCTGCTTCGGCTGAGTTTATTATCATTTTTTCCCTTTCAAATTTTTTCCTCGCTTGTTTAGTTTTTTTTATTTTTTATTATTGTATCTTTTTCTTTCCCTTAGCTTTTTATTTTTTTTCTTTTTTTAATACCCTTGTGATTCACTAGTCTTAGTCCCTTCCTTCCATCCTTGCTGGCTTGGTTCGTGAGTAAAGCCTAAAAGAATACCGTAGAATAAATAAAGGTTAAGAGTGCCATGGATCATGATTTTGAACCAATTGCAAGCTGTTTGGCCCCTGTTTGAGGAGGATAGTGGCACATCATAGTGGTATATATAATCGAGCTTCTTTCTGTATAGGAACAAGTAGGAGGCTTTGGGTACTTTCTCTGGCAGTGCGTCCCAAGATGAGTGGACTCATAATGACTAAATTTGCCTTCACCATTGTTCGTATGATCTGTAGCGGTAAATAATCCCCAAAATAAATAGTTACATAAGTTTCGACATTAGTGCTGACCATGTTTGTTTTAGCGGACACTACTAGATGAGGGCGCTCCGTCACGCATCACCACCAGATCACGTCACACCGCATCGTGGAAAGCATCTCTCTCTCTAGTTTGCCAGCCTAGACGTTGATATTCCATTGCCGTCATATTCACGATCAAATATAACTTCCTTCCCATCTCTTATTGCCTTCTGATTTATTCTCATTCGTAAGAGTGGGTTCGAACGTTAGAAGTTGCCCTGGTAATACCGCAAACGTAACTTGGTCATATATCGGGTGCACTTCACTGGTGAGCCCGACGTGATCTGGACGCGTTCATAACTGTGAGTTCGTTCCTGTTTATAATTTTTAACAGTATTTTTGGTGTGATTATCATTTTTTTGCACATTTTGATTGCATTTATTTTTGTATTTTCACATACTGCATATATAGCATGACTGATCAGATTCCTAAGATCATTAAGATTAAAACTCCCACACCCCCGAACTTTTAGCTCATCCCCTCTGGACGGGAAACATAGAAGCTTGGTTCTGCTACGCAGAAGCCGAGTTTCGAGACCACTGCGTGACAGACCCACACGTTTAATTCCTTTCCGTTGTAAGGTCACTTCCGTGTGAATTGAATAGTTACGTCACCCCTTTCTTTTCCAGTCCTGACTGCCTAGAACCTTATGACTAGCTCAAAAGATCAATTCTCAAACGCGGAGACTTATCCGACAGACAAAGTCTTGACGAGTTGTTCCACACCATCGAGCTAGGTAGTGGTTCTGCGACGGAAATGTTGCCGTGTATGCGATAGGTAATTGGTCAACGCACCTTCGACGAAGGTCTTTTCCGCCAACTCTTCTTATCAAAACTGCCACAACAAGTGCAAGCAGTTCTGGTACCGTTTAATAACAACCCAGTAGATGAACTAGCCTCATCTGCTGATCGAATTCTGGAGATCACCAGAACTCGCGACAATCAGAATTTTTCCATTACTGGAAAACCTCATGCCACCGAAAACGACCTGACGAAATTGTGTAATGCTCTTTCTCGTTTTCTTGACCTGAAGGAAAGACACCGACCGAACGATTCTCGTCGACGAAGTACGTCACGGAGAAGGTCGTCGTCTCGACCTTGACGAAACGAAAATTCACATTGGTGTTGGTACCACAACACCTATGGAAAAAATTCCAAGAAGTGTAGAGACCCCTGTTGTTTCCCTAGACATAAACCGATTGTTGATGCATCGGGAAACTATTCCGTCAGCACGCGTTATTGGCAGCCGTAGCCGGTGGAGACAGCCGCCTGTTATTTATTACTGATGTGATAACGAAGGTTCGCTACCTCGTCGACACTGGCGCAGAAGTTAGCTTCCTTCCTGCAGCTCCATCTGATCGCCACCATGAAGCCGCGTTCGATTTACAGGCAGCCGATGGAAAACACATAGCTACGTAAGGTAAACGATATGTCTACTTAAATGTGGGTTTACGAAAACCCATACACTGGATTTTCACTATTGCCGATGTGAAAATACCTATCATAGGCATGGATTTACTGAGCCACCACAACTTGCTTGTGGATCCTAGTAAAAAGAGACTAGTGGATAAGAACACAAATCTCTACATTCGTGGAACCGCTGGTACAGGCTGTAGCTTATGTCCTCTTCGTTTTAAACATTTAATTAACCCCTATTTTCAGCCGATACTCGACAAGTATCTAGATTTGAATAAGGCGTCATCGAAATTATCATGTGTAACCAGCAATGTTACACATCACATCACGACTACAGGTTAACCTGTAGTCTCCAAAGCACGCCGACTCGCGCCTGATAAACTAAGGATTGCGAAAAACGAATTCGATCATATGATTGGCTTGGGAATAATTCGACCTTCCAGTAGTCTATGGTCATCTCCATTACATATAGTCCCGAAGAAAGATAGCAATGATTGGCGTCCCATCGGTGATTACCGACGTCTTAACGCCGAAACTAAGCCAGATCGTTAATCGTTACCGCCCATCCACGATTTAACGTTTCATTGATGATGTGTTCCGCGATATTGACTATGTCCATGCATACGTCGACGACTGCCTGATAGCAAGCCCAAACGAGGTAACACATATGAAACATTTGGACACAGTCTTTAGTAGACTTCAACAACATGGAGTAACCATAAACATATAGAAATGCCAAATCGCAACAACCTCGTTAGACTTCCTGGGGCATACTATTAATGCGAATGGTATACAGACAGACAGACAGTTTCAACGTAGAACTTGGTACATGCTACGTCAGTTCAAGTTGCCATGCCTCAATTAGCAGATAGAAACTAAATTGTCGAATCAAATCCCAGAGTGGGGAAGGTAGTAGCAGAGTTAGTATTCATGGAAGGGAATAGAGACTGAGAACTTTTAAGAAAATATGGTTCAGTAAAGAGAAAATTATGATAAGTTCAGAAGCTTAGAATCTGGAGGAAGACAAGGAGTGGATGGAATGGTATACAACCCCAAAAGCACAAGGTGGCGGTTATTCTGGAGTACCCGGAACCAACCATCATCAAGCAGTTGCGAGCTTCCAATGGGTTGGTAACTTTCTACAGACGGTTTATATCGAGCTGTGCATCTATCATGAAACCACTAACGGATCAGCTTCGTGGAAATGAAAAAGTGGTTACAATGGATGCAGACTCAAAGAAAGCCTTTACTGCGACTAAAGAAGCAATAGCCAATGTGACTATGCTGGCACATCACAATACCGAAGCCCCTGTCAGCATCGCGGTTGACGTATCTGACTCAGCGATTGGCGCATTTCTGCAACAATGGACTGACAAGACTTGGCAACCTTTAGCATTCTTCTCAAGATGACTAAACGATACCGAATCAAGATAGAGCACTTTT
The DNA here is from genome assembly GCA_034768735.1 of Schistosoma mekongi. Classification (NCBI taxonomy): domain Eukaryota; kingdom Metazoa; phylum Platyhelminthes; class Trematoda; order Strigeidida; family Schistosomatidae; genus Schistosoma; species Schistosoma mekongi. Next base: position 42,862,680 of record CM068307.1, read on the forward strand.
GGTCGTGAACTGTTAGCCATGTACTGTGCTGTACGACATTTTCAACATTCCATCGAAGGCCGGAAATTTACAATATTCACCGACCATAAACCAATGACGTTAACTATGAAGTCATCTTCAGATAAGTACTCTCCGCGAGAGTCGCGTCGTCTAGACTACATTTCCCAGTTCTCTACTGATATACGACATATATCTGGAGCTAACAATGTAGTTGCCGACGCTTTATCACGAATACATGCCTTGAATCGTATCCAAGGCATCGACCTTGTTGAACAAGCTCGACTTCAAAATGAAGACAATAATCTACATCACGAGTTATCCACAACAACGCTTAAACTTTAAACAAAGGCGATTGGAAAGGGTATTAAAACTTTAATTTGCGATTCTTCTACAGGGACAGCCCGTCCAATCGTCCCCAAGAGTTATCGACGAATCATCTTTGACACATTGCACAACCTCTCTCATCCTGGAGTTCGTACTACGTCTAAACTGATTGCCCAGAGATTCTGCTGGCCAAGGATGAATAAAGGCATCAAAGAATGGGAACGATCCTGCGTGGCCTGACGAAAGAACAAAGTAATTCAGCATAAAAATGCCCTTTCGGCACTTTCCCAACTACCGACGCTCGACTCGACCACGTCCACGTTGATTTGGTAGGACCCTTGCCAGAATCAAACGGATTTTCTTATCTTTTGACATGCGTGGACCGTTTTACACGCTGGCCAGAAGCGATTCCACTGAAAGACATCACTAGTGAAACGATTGCTCACGCTTTCGTCGAACGATGGATAGCGAATTTTGGTTGTCCATCTACAATAACGACAGACCGTGGACGTCAGTTTGAATCTAGATTTTTCCACTCTCTGACAAAATTTCTTGGAGCAACGCGCTTCCGAACAACTGCCTACCACCCACAATCCAACAGGTTGGTAGAAAGATTTCATCGACAGTTGAAAGCATCACTTTCAGCTACAAATACCCCGCAGTGAACAGACGCTTAGCCACTAGTCTTACTTGGAATTCGAAGCATGGTAAAAGAAGATGTCGAGTGCAGTGTGTCTGAATTAGTTTACGGAACGACTCTTCGACTACCAGGTGAGTTTGTGGAAACCGCTTCCACCTCGACAAACCTGGATCTCAATTCTTATGTGAACCGGCTTACAAATGCTATGCGTTCAGTTAAGCCAGTCCAGACTCGACAACAATCGACAGACACTTTCATACATCCCACTTTAAAATATAGTACACACGCTTTTGTCCGTCGTGACGCTCTACGCCGACCTCTTGACGCGACTTACGAAGGACCATACAAGGTCTTTAAACGAGAAACAAAGTACTTTACGATCGATAAGGATGGACACGAGGAGAACGTCAGCATTGACCGCCTCAAAGCAACTTACCTAGAAGATAAACCTTTCGATGTCCAACTCGCCACATCACCGTCGAAACTCGACATGAGTGAAGTCGCCATGCCTCAAGCAACAACCAACAAGCAAGTGGAAATTTCGAAGAGCTCCATAACGCCGAGAGCTACACGTTCTGGTAGAAATGTACGATTTCCAGAACACTTAAACGAATATAACGTCTATTAATTTTTCTTTTTCTAATTTTCCACACTGTGTATTGTGAAGTTTATATATATATAAAATAAAAAAATGAATAAAAATACCTTTTTTAAACTCTACGGTGTGCATTTTACACATTTTCGTATGTTTAAAAAAATGTCAAAAAACCTTTTTTAATTCATGTTAGCGTTGTTGACATTTTATGCGTTTTTGTAGCCGTATTTAGCTGCCAAGTTGCTTTTTACCAAGTTGCTTAAAATGTATATATATATATAAATGAAATGCACATATTAAAAATTTTTTTGGATTTCCAGGACGCCTGGAAACGACCACAAAAAAACGGAAGAGAACGATTACATTTTGGATATTTTTTCATGTAACGACACTTTAGCGTAGGCACTGACGCTCAGAAGCTGCACAACATCCAAGCTATCAAAGGAACATTTACCAATGTTAAACGCATTGGGTTTTATCCTTTGGCTGGCACGTCATAGGGTCCTCACGAACCCATTAGGGGGTGAGTGAGCTGTGGCGGTAAATAATCCCCAAAATAAATAGTTACATGGGTCCTCGACATTGATGCTGTTCAGGTTTGTTTTAGCGGACACTACTAGATGAGGGCGCTCCGTCACGCATCACCACCAGATCACGTCACGCCGCATCGTGGAAAGCATCTCTCTCTCTAGTTTGCCAGCCTAGACGTTGATATTCCATTGCCGTCATATTCACGATCAAATATAACTTCCTTCCCATCTCTTATTGCCTTCTGATTTATTCTCATTCGTAAGAGTGGGTTCGAACGTTAGAAGTTGCCCTGGTAATACCGCAAACGTGACTTCGTCATATATCTGGTGCCCTTCAGATCTGATGAGCAATAGACCGTAAGTTTTTTCAAAGTGTAGGAACATGTGAAGCGGCCAGTATGTTCTGGATGTCCAATCATGCTTAGTATGTTGCATTCGATTATTAAGCCTCGCCTCAGCTACCAGTAGCTCAGAGTGAAATACCTTATCTGTCATTGCCTGCCAGAGTATCTTTTGTTTGGAAGTTTAGTTACGCATTTTGTTGCTCGCCTCTGGACTCTCTCCAGAAAGTTAACATCCATTTTGAGGGTCGTAAGGGGGGTGCGACGATGTTGTAGTTTTCTAGGAGCGGTTTTATGTATGTCTTAAATACGGTAAGGAACAGGTCTGGCGACAGCATGCCCAGCTGCCCATGAACTCACTGCGAAGTGGCGTGTACTTTCGTGGCATCCAAATGATGGTTTTCCATAGTCCCCAACCTGTCAGCGGAGTTCAATCCCAGGTTTCGCTCCTTGGAGGTGCTAGTTATTCTTTGACCACCTAGGTAATAAGCCAGTTGAGTACCAGCTGGAAAGCGGCAATACATCTCATGGCACTTCTGTATATTAAGAGTCGGGTTGTTATCATCCGTCCGCTTCTTTATTCTAGCCAGGTGGAATTGTCGAAGTTTCGTGTTTCCATCCTCTCTCATAGCTCTCGGCAGTTTTACGTCGTCTGCTTATGTAAGAATGGACGAGCGGATACTTAGTGCAAGGTCATTACTGGAAATTTGGAACAGCAGTGGCCAGAGGACTGAGGCTTGTGATATTCCAGGTGAAACCGACATCCAGTATGAGTACACCTCATTCACCTTAGTGCCGAACCTCCACCTCAGCAGTTAATTCTGTAGGCAGTAGAGCAGCTCTTCTATGAAGCCCATCCTGCTGCCTAATGGATGAGCAGCGGGGTACAATATCAAAAACTTTTGCGAAGCCCGAGAATATGGTGTGAACCTGGGTGTTGGTGTTACAAGACCTGTTTCGTCGGAAGCCGTGTTGTGCTTCGTGAAGCACGTCGCGATTGTCAAGATACTCTTGCACTTGGACATCCTCAGTACATTCGAAAAGCTTTAGTTGTATTTGGAGCATCGCCACTAGTCTGTAGTAAGAAAGGTCTTTCCTTCCCCCTCTCTCGTAGAGTTGGGATACAATAACGCAATTCCATTCTCTTGGAAACGATTGGACTGCAACGAGTGTTGAAAGAGTTTACTGATTGGGTGGCTCAGTACTTTGGCACACCATTTTAGTACCATCGGCCTTATGTTGTCGCAGCCCGGCGATTTGTCGGGCTTTAACTCCCTGAGTTTTCTCAAGACTAACCGGGGATTAATCTCGAAGTGCCCGACCCGTCCGGTTAGTGATCAGTGCTTAATGTCAGTCAAATTGTCTGCTGAAGTAAGCGTTTGAAACTTCAGCTAAACAGCGTTAGAGGTTCGGGTTGGTAGGTGACCTCCGGGACATAAATCTGTATAGTTGTTTGAGATTCTCCTGAGGCTTTCAAGTCAGGTGGGCTCGGAGTTTTGTTTGTCCTGTCTGACACGCAAGCTGCATCTGTTCCGTTAGTTTACGTACGAGCCGTGGTCGAAGGCTTTCTGTGTGAATCACCATTTGCACCAGGCTTTTCTTTTTCCTTATCAAGGCGTATGGTCCCTCTTCCTAACCACTAGGTCATTTTTAGCTAGTTTGCTCCCTATAACGGAGGTGCAACGTAAGGTTTCTTTGTCGATGATGCTTTAACGGTTTACTAGTGTTGGTCTATGAACAAGTTCTCCCACTCGCTAGGCCGTATAGCCTGAGTTAAATAATCATTTACAGCCCGGTAGTCCGCGCAAGCGTGATGGAAACATGGTGTGCTGTCATTACATGGTAGAGTTTCACTTGTGACCATTTCGAACATTTATTTATTTATTTTTATTTATTTATTACAGAAATCACGCCAGTTTACAGGCATGGTCATTATGATACAGAAAGTTTAACTCTTTTACAATAGAACACAAAGTTTTTGCGAAATGAATGCTTGACTAATAATACCATTTACAAGACAAGCTGGAGGATACATTCCATTCTTGAGTTTTCAGGAATGTATTAGTAGAGAACACTTATTAATATATGTAATCAATTCAAAAAAGTAGTGTCAAAGACGCGACACAAGGAAGATTTAGATACCACACAGTTGTTTGAAATAGTCTATTGTGGCGTCAAGTACGAACATGTCCTTGTGTGGGACGGCACCTTGTAGGTGGACGATGGAGATTGGAGGTAACACATTAAAGCATCATGAGCAGATCACTAAGATGCAATTTCCTTTTTAGCGTGGACTTTGGGTTATATTTTCAGCGTGCCACGATAGTTGGGAACTGAAAAGATAAAGAAAAGGAACAAGCGAAAACGCGAGAGGGCACAGAATCAGTTAAGTACATCTGATTATAGTGAGACCTAAAGTGTACATATTGGATTAACTAAATCTCATTTGTTATCAGGATATGATTGCTATTCTCTATTGGGGAGTTAATTTCAATATTTTTCAGTGAAAGTCGTTCGTCGGAAAATATGTAATCCAACTTCAAGGATTTACTTCATGTTCTCCTATCCATTCTGTGGGTCCTACCTCTTTGATAGAGCTCACAAGCCTATTGAGAGAGCATCTCTTTAATGAGGCCCCCTCGACTAGGATCAACGATATTGTTGAATTCCGCTGGGGACCATCAGATTATCACCCCTCTCACTCGCGAGAGATGAAATCGCCAGAAGTAAGCCCTACCTGTGCACGTGGGAGTTTGTGGGAGGACGGTATATTCTGCCGATCGGGTATCTATTGCCGGTAACACTAGGGCGGCACCAGTGTGATTCTAGTAAGCTCGTCAATGCGGTGATGATTCCAGGTGTTGTTTTGATAAACAATCAGTTAGCTAATGAAGTAATAAAACCAGAAACAATAAAGGGAAACGCGAAAAATGACACAAATGGGGTAGGCAAATAAGTCATGTGGACTGGTAGTAATAGGTAATAGGTGTCCGGCGTGAGGAGCTGGTGGAAACGTGTTGACGCCTGTTAAAATAGGTTAATGGAGTCCCCTTTTGTACATACATATTCGTCCAACTGCTTTTTAAAAGTATTTAGTGAGCTAGCTGAGGTTACAGCTGTGGGAAGATTGGGAAGACTCTCTATGAGAAAAGCGCAGCAGATGTGAGTGCTTGCTTATTGGCGTGAGATCCTGAAGGTATGGCATTACTGACAGTACTCAGGAGATTTGCTCCGTAGTTTTGGCATCTCTTGTAAACTGCTGGTACATGCCTCGCTCCCAATCGGGTACTTTATGCAGTGCACTCTTAAACACCACTAAACAAACTCAGGAACATCGATGAGAATAGTTTGTGAAGGGGTGATGGTCTTAAGTTGGTTATCACCATACACCGTCACACTGCTTACTTAGGGTATTCATGCCGCATCCCAGTAGTAACATACTCTTTACGTTGACTTCCTTGTCTGCGTCCCTGTAGTGATCAGGAAGTAGACGTCGCAGCTACCCTCCCTATCTGCCTCCGATGTGACTGTCTTAGCCGTCTTCACAGCATTGGATGTAGCGGTGTACAATCGTGTTACATCTTAGAGCAATCTTGCAGGGATACGGTCAGATTTTCTCAGATCCTGAAGGCCATGGCCATTAACTGTAAGAATTCGGTATTCATGAATTGTGATGGACTAGGTAATCTGGCTACACCGGTCGCAGTTACACTGCACGTACCTAGTTGGCAAGATAGAAACTGCCACTGTTGTGTGTCGTGAAGGTGGAGTTCAGACTGAGTACCATGTTGTAACCTTGGGAATTCCTTGAACGATTGTCGTAGTGGTCGTGACTTTTGCTCTTTGGATGTGTTCTCGTGGCTGGCTGTGTCAACGAGGGTTTGTTAGATTTCCTCCTGAGGACCTTTTGACTGTGGGTATTTGGGACATGAGGGGTAAACCGTATGGTATGCTAACCGAACTTAATAAACCCCTGAGTGCAGGAGGGCAGTCGTTTGCAGTGTTTTGCCCTTGCACAAACAGTATAACTTTGCTAGTATGACGCTTAGTATAAATGTGACGTATAAGGCATCCCATCATCGTTTATCTTATTAGTTCCTGCTTTCTAATAGACTTCAACTGGGGGTTGAGAAGCTCAAAAAAACGAGGTGGTTAATATAGTTCATCCCTGCAGGTCAAAAATCTCTATGAGATTGTGTTGATGGCTGGGAATGTATGGTTATCGGTTCACTTGGGTTTGTAGATACTGATAAACCCTTGATACTCAGGTGTTGTTACTGTCTTTGGTACTCTTGGCACGCAGAAGACTTAACTATGCACTCTGAACAGGTGCACCATAACCAAAAACAAGGATATTTCAATACAAGATCATGGTGATGCTTAGGCACTTTGACATCACAACGACCATGAATCTATCTCTAACAAGCTGTGTTCGGATGCGGAGTAGGGTCTTCCGTACTACTGAGTGATACAAATTTTAATAATCATTCCCACTCAATGCTATATTTCTGCTTTTTTTGGTACAGTAACTCTGATGAGTGAGTTAAGGAAGGACCTTTATCACTTATGACCAGTCCTATGTTGTATGTTTCTGGTATGACATGTGAAGTCAGCGACTTGGAGTCACTTAATCCCAATACAGTTTTAAAATCCACAGGTGTTTCTGCTTTTCAAGTTAGAAATGGAGTTTCTAAATACATTGCCTGTGAGTTTTTCTCAGATCCTGAAGGCCATGGCCATTAACTGTAAGAATTCGGTATTCATGAATTGTGATGGACTAGGTAATCTGGCTACACCGGTCGCAGTTACACTGCACGTACCTAGTTGGCAAGATAGAAACTGCCACTGTTGTGTGTCGTGAAGGTGGAGTTCAGACTGAGTACCATGTTGTAACCTTGGGAATTCCTTGAACGATTGTCGTAGTGGTCGTGACTTTTGCTCTTTGGATGTGTTCTCGTGGCTGGCTGTGTCAACGAGGGTTTGTTAGATTTCCTCCTGAGGACCTTTTGACTGTGGGTATTTGGGACATGAGGGGTAAACCGTATGGTATGCTAACCGAACTTAATAAACCCCTGAGTGCAGGAGGGCAGTCGTTTGCAGTGTTTTGCCCTTGCACAAACAGTATAACTTTGCTAGTATGACGCTTAGTATAAATGTGACGTATAAGGCATCCCATCATCGTTTATCTTATTAGTTCCTGCTTTCTAATAGACTTCAACTGGGGGTTGAGAAGCTCAAAAAAACGAGGTGGTTAATATAGTTCATCCCTGCAGGTCAAAAATCTCTATGAGATTGTGTTGATGGCTGGGAATGTATGGTTATCGGTTCACTTGGGTTTGTAGATACTGATAAACCCTTGATACTCAGGTGTTGTTACTGTCTTTGGTACTCTTGGCACGCAGAAGACTTAACTATGCACTCTGAACAGGTGCACCATAACCAAAAACAAGGATATTTCAATACAAGATCATGGTGATGCTTAGGCACTTTGACATCACAACGACCATGAATCTATCTCTAACAAGCTGTGTTCGGATGCGGAGTAGGGTCTTCCGTACTACTGAGTGATACAAATTTTAATAATCATTCCCACTCAATGCTATATTTCTGCTTTTTTTGGTACAGTAACTCTGATGAGTGAGTTAAGGAAGGACCTTTATCACTTATGACCAGTCCTATGTTGTATGTTTCTGGTATGACATGTGAAGTCAGCGACTTGGAGTCACTTAATCCCAATACAGTTTTAAAATCCACAGGTGTTTCTGTTTTGGGCTTCGAAGTGAATAAACTTCACGATTCATGAGTGTCACACTTTTCAAGTTAGAAATGGAGTTTCTAAATACATTGCCTGTGAGTTTTCTCATTAATGAGACTGGATTGGGAATATTAAATTTAGGAGACTTTCAACTTCCGGAAGTAGGATTATCCTTGTTAATTCTTGAAGACACTTCTGACAAATTACTTAGCCAATACAACTTCAGACGTAGTGTAATTCTGTACCTTTTAAGGGACGAATAATTCCTTGTGACCTCGGAAAAACAGCTCACAAAAGCGTAATGACTTATATAATAAACAGATAATTGAGTCCGATTCTGTTTCGACTTAGGCTGCTCCAACTGCCTCAACATGAAATCTCGTAACGAAATTGCCTAGATACGTGGTGATTACGAGTTGGCATTGCATTTATATTTATCATAATAGGCAGACACTGCAGTACAGACCTAGCATATCCTTGGTTGTCGTCAATGTTATGGAATATTCTCTAAATGTTAAGTCCAGAGACTCTCACTTCAGAATTCCTCTACACTAAACACCATCAATTTCGACGAATTGTTTACTGAAATACAGCTATAATCTTAGTTGTCTTCCTGCTGTTTTCCAAAGAGTGATGAATACTAATGATGTAAAAGCTAGTTAAGATGCTCGTATCAAGCATTGTCATGAAAAGGCAACTCATGACCAATTACTGGTAACTTTATTGAATCTGTTACTCGGGAGGAATATTGACGCAAATGAAAAGAAATGTTTATTCTATGCATCCAGTTATGAATATCTCAGATATTTAAGTGATAGTAATGGTTTTAGATCAAATCAAAAACGACTAGCAAAATCTGCAAAAAATATTACGAAATTGCTTTAATTAACGGGTTCTCTACAATAATATCCGCGTTTTATAGCTGAGCTTTTTTGTCTTGTCATTGGTGTGTTACTAGTTTTATCTTCTAGTTGGTTCGTTAAGGGTGATAAGTAAGGGGCTTGTTTGAGGAAACTTGAAATTTTATAAAGTGATGCTGTTCTAGAAACGTATTCTCCTAGTGTCTATTCTGTGCTTATTGTCGGTGCATTTTCTGTTGCTAATGTTTCATTTTCGGAGCCAGAATGTTGGCAAGTGATGCGTTTTTTTCGAAAACTTACTGTTACTAAAAAGGATTATTCCTATCTCACTGGAATAAACTGGATGTCTTTTAGGCCTTTAAACGTCCCGTAAAATATCTTATTGTGAAGAAATTTACCATTATTACCAATCATAAAGAGTCAAAGTTTACTTATCATGTAAGTACGCACGGTGACTCTCCAGAATGGCTAATAGTGTAATAATTAGCGGTAAGCCATTAAGACTTGGCTGAAGGAACACGTAAATATTTCATATATTACAACTATAGGGAAAGGGCGTAGTGTTAATTTGAAACGTAGGTTTTCCCTGAAATTTGGCGGGGAAACGGAACAGTCTACTGTTCGTGATATTATTTATGACAGTGAAGTATATGATGACCCCTGCCGCATAGCTGATTAATTCAGTGAGCACTTCGCGACCTCACTTACTATTGAAAACCATATAGATGGGACCGAACCCACTACGCCACTATCATGCGAAATCAGGTATATAACATTCACTATAAAAAATATTACCAAGGCGATCACTACGCTAAAACATTCACACACCTTGGGCCCTGATGGTATACCAGCTAATGTACTTAAGAATGGTGGCACTGACTTCCACTTGGCACTTCTGAAACTATTTGCAGTGTCGCTCTCTACTGCATGCTGCCCTACCTTATGGAAAATTGCATACGTCATTCCTAAGTTTAAACCCAGACCTGTAGGAAATATAGAGAACTACCACCCTATTAATCTAACCTCTGTTGCATCAAGAGTAATGGAAAAAATAATCAAGGAGGGATTACTCCAATATTTACTTAAAAACGAACTACTCTCCCCTTCCTAACATGGATTCTTAAAGAATAGGTCGTGTGACACATGCTTGTTAGACTACCTAGATGACATAACTATACAACGGGAAAAAGGGCTTCTAGTGTTCAGTTTTGACAAAGTCCCTCATAAGCGACTGCTCATTAAACTGAAGTCATATGGGGTCAAAGACTCACTTCATCCATGGTTTGCATCTTTCCTGGAAGGAAGACAGCAAACAGTGAAGTTCAACAATAGTCTACCATCACCTAAACCAATTACCAGCGGGGTTATACAGGGAAGTGTACTGGGTCCCTTATTGTTCGTTATTTACATAAATGACATAAATAACGTTATAAAACATGACCGACCGTATTTATATGCGGATGATCTCAAAATTTTAATAGCTTTAAACCGGATTCTTTAGAAGAAGGCATGACTCTAATTCAAAAGGACCTCAATAGTCTAACTACCTGGATCCAAAAATTGCAACTGCTACTTAACTACAATAAATGTGGAATCATGCACATAGGCAACTATAACCCACAGTCCACGTTTTATCTAAATGGGTCCAAGGTCCAAATACTCCAATCAACAAGCGACGGGTATTAAATATCCCGGCAATTTATGGTTGACGGGACATTCCTCCTCTATTATCTCTAAAACTAGATGATTAACAGGCTTCCTTCTTAGAAACTTCCATACGACGGTGGCTAAACTTACTCTGTTTAAGATATATGTGAGACGTATACTCGAGTACTACTGATTTATCTTTTCGAGCATGAATAGCATAGACAGGAAACGCGTAGAAAGTGTACGATGAAGTTTCACACGTCAAATTCTGGCAATTAGGGGTAACATAGACTACACGACTAGATGTAAAACACTCTCTTTAGAACCCTTGCGTCGTCGCCGACTATGACATAGCTTAATATTCTTCTATAAAATAATCAACGGAATATCATTATAGACTTTCTCTCACACGTGAAACCAAACGCCTAGATACGATCTTCGGAACTACAAGGCAACATTACTCATCGATAAAAACCAAACACAACATCGCGGTAAGTTTTTTAACGTACTGTACAGTAAACTCTGGAATAAACTACCACAAAATGTCCGCACTACTAAATCTATCCTAATATTCAAACGACTGATCACCCCATATCTAGAATCGACGGACTTGTAGCAAATCTTCGACGACTTACCACTTAACCTCTAATTATTAGGGTACTAAAACTGCAAACACCAAAATCACGTACGCTGTAGTAAAAAAATGGTAAGAGAAGATTTTGGTTTGAAACTGATTATTTCGATGCCATTAATTATATTCGTTTTTTCTTTCTATCTCATAATCTATGTTATCGTCTTCCCGAGTTTATGGTCTGGGCTTGCAAGGAATTGATCTCCTTTAAGCAACTTACTCCAAACTACCAGCCTTATCGTGTTTCTGGATAGTCTTCATGGATCGTCCTGCTCTCTCACAGCCATTCCCTGAAATTACAGCACTAAGGACAAAAAAGCGCGCGGTTGTCTATTGGAAGTGTTCTATAATACAAAATATACATCCAATACTGTAGTACTGTAAACTGTGAAGCCTGCTACCGTTGGCTTCCTAATTAATTAATATCTTCATATATCGTCTATTCCATAACAGTAACTCTACTAAAACCCTGTTACAAACAAGCCATATCATTCTGATCATACCTGTAAACCGGTATGCTCTCATGTACAAATTGCAACTTGGGAATAAATTATTCTTATTATTTGGTGCTTGAATAAGCGTTATGTTATTCCGTATACATTGTGTAATGTGTTGCTTGATGATTTACAGTGAGAACATTTGGGTGGTAGGAAAATGAAATCTTTGGAACAACTGATGTCTCGGAGACCAGAAAAAAATGCAGATGTCATATATCAAGTAAGCATAAGTTATTATTTGTCCGTACATCATCTTTCGTAGTGCAGTTCACCGTCAGGTCATATTCGATACATATTACGCACTTGCGCAAATGGCTCGCGACACTTTTCAAGGATTTGATAAATGTCGTTTTTGCTATATGGGTATCCAGAGGAGTGTTTAACTTCATATCGGCAGCCGACACCGGTTAGTATTTTTGTTGGGATGGCTCCCAGAAACTTCAACAAGGCCTCCAGAATCACTGAAGGGGCCGGAGACATTCCGTCTAATCATTGATCGATAGAACCTTCTAGAATCTTGACGTAGAGCGTTCCGATTGGGTAGTAGTTGAGACTTCTTAATTCGGATTGGATGGATCATAATACTGATTTATTTATTTCAGAAAACTATAAATATGCGAATATTTTGTACCTGACTCACTTCCCATTTCACTGGAATAAAGTTTCCTGTTTTCTCGTCCTCAGTCTTCTGATTTGGCGACTAGGAGGGTTCAAGGCGTTCAAGTGCTAAGATTGGTTTGCGGCTAGTCAAGTTATCAAGTACGAGGTATAACAGTTTTGCATCAGAGTCGCTAATCACTTGATTTAAAGATATTGGTTCCAAACACCCATTCATAACACTTAGACTTCCTTGCTCTAATAGTCACGTATATGATTTCTTTAAAACTTTGGAAGCTACCGTTAACCCCACTTATTCTAAGACATCCGGCGAATTGGGCAATGTACTGCAAACATTTCTACTACAATGCAAAATTACTAAATATTCTACTACCAAGGAAACCTCATTTGAATGTCCAAAAGTAAGAAGTGTAAAATCGAATAAGAAATGCTTGGAGTTACAAGAGGTTGCATATCCTAGAAACAAACTATGACTAACCTTAAGAATCTTACTGATGAAAATTTCCAGGTCCGTAGTGTGTATACTAGATTCTGAAGACCTCCGGAAATACTACCACTATGTGGATCAAGAACAATTCTTAAACCGGCCTAGTTCACTCTAGTTTTTAATATCATATCAAAAAACAACGGGTCTTTCTAGAACATGATAAAACTACGATAAATGGACAGTTGGGTGCATATAGTGTGGATTTACGTAAGAAGCGTAGAAATGACTATTAAAACCTAGAACTTGACTTAAGCTATGATGGATGTTACGTCTGTGTTAATCAACAGTAGCGTTTAACATAGTATCGGAGCACCAGCTAGATTTTCTTATACATTCTCTAAATAGTAGTGTTAAAAACTTAATATGAAAACGAATGCACACTGCTAAGTAAGTAATCGTTCTTAGGCTTCCACAATAAAGTCTTCTCCACAAGATACACCTTTTTAGAGGTTAATAATGAAAACTGTGATGTGAAGACGATGTTGTGTCAACGAATAGGCCAGGAAATGTGGACATCTTGACCTTGATTTCTTCATGTCTAAGTGTCTGAGTAATTGACTGTAGGATAAAAATGACATATGAAGGCGGGAAGTGTTAAAATCATCGTTTGGTAAACTGGATAACTATATAATACCTTCTTCATTTATTTCATTGTCTTGGAATATGGATCGTAATTGAGTGTCTTTAATGTTTTTAGTTTTAATGAACTTTCCTTGGTTCACAGCTTCTTGATGCCATCACTTTCTCTACATATCCCCTCCTAGTTTGTTCACCACGAGAATGCTACTTCGTTTTAACTGCGCAATTCAAACGTCCCGGTGCTTTGTTTATCAAAATCTACAGGATTTATTCTGTGTTTACGCCTTTGCCAATGACCGACAAATTGTTCAGCCATACTCAAAAAATCCTGTGCACACATAAATTTTGGAAAAAAGCTAATCCAAGAAGCCATCATTAAAGTTTTAAGAAGGGCTTTTTAAGTGACCAGTTCATGACTTAAGATTTATCACGGGCTATCCACTTGCCAACCCCCTCGAAAATGTGTTTCCTTTTATTCGGGTGGCAAGCATTTCACTATTTCGTCTAGACAGCATATTCTGCCTACCGTCAGACCACTCGAACGATAATTTTGCATGCTAAGGAAAGAAACGACAAATTTGGAGATATGTTAGTGGCTAATGACTCCCTCTCTTCGCTGACGTTATTAACGTAAAAAGAGATACACCTGATTTCACTGAGTAGTGAGATACTGACGGAGAAATTCACTTTCCTAACACAACCTTCGTTACCACTAAAGTTTTCAGTAACGTCTAAAAAATAACCAAATCAGAAAAGTGAATACAGTAGCCAAAGTATCTAGTGAAGTCCGCAGTAGTATTTTTTCTTTATATTTTGGGTATTGAAAGAAGTTTGAATTTAAGAGCGAACCTCTTAGCACCGTGGATTCCCTTTCGCCACTGTATATTAACTTTCTAGATATTCTGGTTGTTAAGCTGATCCATACCGTTTATTTGCAAATAGTTTTGAAATTGTATGTTCAAGTAATATGATATTGCTCACAATGGCTAGTCATTTACATGCATATTTATCCATACATTTTACCTTTAATTCTTGTTCATATTCTAATAACTACCAATGTTTGATTTCAGATTTTCTTCATTTTCGTCGTCTTTGCGGTTGAATGCATACAGTATTTGTCATTACGATGTTCTAAGAAATTAGTTTATTCCCTTGAGTGGATAAACACATTAATAAACTTTAAAGAGTCTTGTTGTTTAGTTGATAGTTTGATTGCAGACTGTCTTGATACTTCGGGAGATAAACTATCCGCCATGCGCAGACTATGATGTACCACTATGTTTATCTGCCCATTATCTTAAAAATCACCATCTCCTACCAGTCACCAGAAAAATTTGGAAGGCATTTACAACCACGTAAAGCTACAATGCCAATTACCTGTGGCTATTACCACAATATCCAGACCACTAGTTGAAGAGTCCATCCGGCTTGTTCAGCTGCTGCACTCTGCTTGATCTTCTTAGCTAAAGCTGGCCACAACTTAAACATTGCAATTACCCAAATAGTTATCGCTAAAATAACAGCCTTGTCGAGTCCTGGTATAATCATGTTAGAGTGTAAAGTCTACCAGATGTACTACCCCTTTCCACCTGCTTATTCTGTCCTTTTCCTCGCATTCATTGACCCATACCCTACATATCTACTATTTAAAACGTATGACTACCACTCGGTTTTATGACCGCATAGCATTCTTCAGGTAACAGGGGGGGGGCAGAGTAGTAATGTGAGTCAATAAATCTAGTAACACTAACAGCAGGTCATGATTTCTTATCCCCATAGCAGGATACACCCTATGAACCCCTCTTCCCCACCGGGCCCGCCAGTAGGTTACACACAAACGGACTTGGTGAATTTGTTCTCGCACATACCTCGTTCGTCTTCACCAGTACACCCACCCGTCCACGAAAACAAGTGGCAACAAAACTTCACACCGAACCCACAGGATAGGAGGCAAGATGGACTCGAATCACAAAGACCCAGAAAAAACTTAAGCGCCATAGGGGTGACCTAGTGAAAAAGTTTGATAGGAAAAAACTGGGCCATCTAACGATAGATTTAAGGTCTGCATAGGACTCGTTAACATAAGTTATCCAGTTTCCTAGTGTAGCTTTCGGAACAAATGGGTACACTGCGACACGACAGTACCTAATGGATACTGTAGTTCCCTGGTGGACAACTGGCCACAACTTGAAAGTGCAAATACAAAGAATTGTACAATTTAAAGGTTGATATGTTTAGAGGGGACAGTCTGCGTTTCCACACTGTGAATAAAGTCGAAAGTTAAAGTAATTCGACAAGTATTAAAAATATTTCGAACAGTTATAAAACCACTAGTTGGCAAAAAGAAACATCCAGCATCTAAACTCATACGTGAATATAAAAATTAAGTTTGACCAAAACTAGAGACAAATATAGTTCGAAAGTATTTGGATCTTCCTGCCGATTTATTATGTATTGAAACTGCCCAGTCTCTGTTGCCATATGTGCAACCCCTAAGGATTGCCTCGACATAGCAGTAGTGAACATGTATTGCTTGAGTTGGATTGTGACTGGTAAGAGGAATCCAAGAAGCGCGTTTCACCCTATTTGGGAGTTGTCAGCTGGATGTACCTGGTGTGAACATCAACATTTGGATGCAGGCAAATTCAGAAGACGAGTCCCAAGTAGGATGAAACACGCTTTTACGATTCTGCTTACCAGTCACAATCCAACTCAAACAATTGTAAACAATCAGTTACAAATATCACTACCTATCAGTACAAACATGTTACAAAGTTACTACACATAATATATTGGCCTAAAGAAGGCTATAATGACACTTGTAGTAGGTTAATTTAGTCGATTCAACTGATAAAGATATTGCAGCAACAACTTTAGTATGTTTTATTTTCGTGGAACAGTTTCAATTCAAAAATAAGTTATTTTCTATGTATAAGTATTAAGTTGTTGTTGAAACAGCAGATGATGTTTACTTATTGCAATTATAGGCATAATGGATACACCAACTTACGAATCCACATTCGCTGGTTGTTATATTAATGAAAAATTTCTATTTTTAATTGATTGAATATATATCACAGATTCATGTTGGCAGGGTACCATTAGGAACCAGGGAGCACTGAACAGCTGTTTTGTTCTGGTGTGAAACTCCTCACCAGTATACACCCTAGGTTCCGCTCCAGACGCCTCAGGTTGACGTATGCCTAACTGTCTACACCACTGGGCCGACATCCAATCGTTTTCGATGGTACCCTACCAACATCAATTTGTGACATATTCAATCAACTAAAATACGAATCTGCACAAAAATAACCAAATAGTCAATTCTTATTGTCTTTTTTGATGGCTTAGTGCTGTTACGTCTTCTACGTGTTAGTTAAATAAATAACAAACATTATCATTTGAAATTTATATACGTAACAGTAAGTCTAAACATCTACTGTTGAATTCTATTCTTACCCTTACAGCGAAGTAGCTAAAATAGATATATGGAAAAAGGGTTTATATATATTATAGTAATCAGTAAAGTAGACTTAGGTGTATTGGAAGTTTATATACTTAGTTTGATTGAAATATCTTACACATCACTTGTTTCATTGGTATTCATTAACACTACTACAAAACACCAACTAATATGCCTCTCTAGTAATCAGAGATTCAAAATCAAAGAGGTAACCAACCCTATCAGTAGTAAATTAAGAGCTTAGATGACTGTAACTGTAAATGTATAGTGTAAAATATATCGTGTACAATCTTTAGTTAATTCTTGTACTTGTTAAAACCCATGAAAACAAATACACGGTTTAGCGAGCAAATAGGTGTATTTTACAAAGAAAAATGAGAATACAGATCAAAATATTCCCGATCTGTATACGTTCCATTGTTATTATTGATACATTTAAACAAACAACGGTCAGTGTTATGATGTGATAGTTCGGTCGATTACTGAATTTGACCTTGTATGAGCCAATGAAGTGAGCAGTGCCAACAAGAGTGTCTAATCGATGCTCTTGTGTCTGTCTTATGCCTATTCAGTTTCAGGCTATAAGTGAGGAAGTACACGAGATTGATGAAACAACCAAACTAAATCCAGCTATATTCGAAACAATCCTTTTTATATACATAAAACCTGACCACCTAGTCAACCAATTAAAAAAAATCACCGTCAACAGAAAATACGGACAACAGTGATAGTGAATTGGGATAACGTATACGCGATTGTGATCTATGTTACCAAATTTTTAGCGTTAAGCTTGAAGTGCACCCGGTATATGACCAAGTTGCGTTTGGATTATTACCAGACCAACTTCCAACGATTGAACCCACTCTTACGAATGCGAAGAAATCAGAAGGCAATGAAGGATGGAAGAGAAGTTATATTTGATCGTGAATGGAGCGACAATGGGGTAGCAACGTCTAGGCTGGCAAACTAGAGAGAGTTGCTTGTTACGGTACGGCGTGACGTGATCTGGTGGTGATGCGTGACCAAGCGCCTTCAACTTAGTAGTGTCCGCTAAAACAAATATGGTCAGCATCAATGTCAAAACCTATGTAGCTATTTATTTTGGGGATTATTTACCGCTACAAGCTTGATACCTTCAAGACGACGTTCAGAGCAAACCTTTTTCAATGTTAAAGTTTTTCTGATATGGACTAAACTACTACTTGGCATTTTCAAGTCGCTAATTTATTATAAAAGTTCCTCTATCTCGATGACCTCTGTAACATATACTTCCAGCTTTACTCGTACACTCCGAGTTTCTAGATTCTCTTATTGTAGAAAGTAACTATATTTTTAATAGAAGCCGCACACTTTTTATTACATATACGGATATTCATACAACGTTATTCATAATATTTCGTGGCTTTCTATCAGATGAAAACGGCCGAAACCTATTATTATTATTATTATTATTATTATTATTATTATTACTATTATTATTATTATTATTATTATTATTATTATTATTATTATTATTAACAACGTTATACATACCTTAACTAATTGATGATGTTGAATTCTCTTCTGTTTTGGACTGAATGTCATAGTTCACTCATAAGGTGTGTGAACGAGGACGTAGGAATGTTACAATTATGGAAAGATAGCTTGATTCGACTAATATGTTACAGTATTATACGTTTGATTATTAATTTGGCTAACAATGACAAAACATAGGAATCAAACAGAGTATATTAAAAGTGAGGACAATTGATTGATGTAACAACTGATGAACGTGTATTCAAAAGTTTCAAGTTGACAAATCCAAGTACAGTATCAATGTGTTCAATGTCTGTATAAATACAATGAATAAATAATGTCTAATATTTCAAATACAATCTAATCTGGTAATTGTTACTGAAGATAAAATATACTAACGTTACTGCTACAATAATTTGATTAGGTTATGCCACGAATTGTAGTATCATTTTAGCGTTATTCAAGTGTACAAATGTATTATTACGTTGACAATTATGTATTACGTAACTTTTGTAAAGTGAGTGTTTTACTGATGATTGGCATTACGATCAATAGCCGGTTTATTTGCTTGTAACATGATAGTTATTTTTCACTTTTAAGGTTTATGACATAAAAATATTGTCAACTCCGAACCTATACAATCATGTTTTTACCATTGCCTTTGATTCTTATTATTGCACTACTATTCAGCTGAACACCTGATGCTTTTTAGTTTTGTGTTTGCCTGTACCACGTTTGACGGCTTTTATTGTTATAGTGTACTCTCCACTACATTACATGCATACCAGATATTCCAGGTAACTTGTGTTAACTTATGCTCGTAACATTCCTTATTGTTTTATAGCTACTGAGTGGCTTTGCTTATAGTGGTACATTGACCGTGCTCGTAAAACAAACGTACACCACTATTATGGGGGATATATTATTACTAGTAATGGTATTCATGTGTGTGCTCTTTATTGTCGAACTAACAATCTACATATTTTACTACTACTACTGCTCGTAATGACATTACGTTTGTCAAACTTTATTTAAATTGGTTTTAAGCTCTGTGTGTTCTTGTTCCATTATAAATAACTACTATTGCCACTATGGACTTTCAACTTCATCATGTACTCATTTTAACATGTATTTGTTGCATTCCTCAATATTTTATCTGGCAAACCATCTTTATTGGAGGACTTTGACTTCTATCTCCGCTGAGCCTGATAATTACATAATGTTTGGTAATGCTCAAAGTCCGTAAATAAAATATACCCGTCTAACTTAGCAGCTATGTTTAAATAAAGCATGGGATCTTGATCACGTTCTATGCGTAATGCAAAAGGCGAAAGATTATTTGATAAGTGATGACTTATTTAAACGAGCCCGAACTAGGTAAGCAAAATCCAAAAAATGTATAAAATAAGTCCTACTGTTCAATCGTACTATAACATGCATACCAAGATAAAAATGTACAATAAATAAAATATTATGTCCAGGGTTATCATTGCCCGTTAAACCTTACATAACATTATGCTACTAAATTGATCACGCTTGTAAAACTAACACGTAGCTGTTTTTTTTCAGGAATAAACTATTATAGAATACTCTGAATCACAGAAGCATAAAACAGTCGGATAAAAACTTATTTAGAACACATTACGATCACTGACAACCTCATCAACAATGTACATCCTTTAAATTACTTTAGGTTACAACTTACAAGTTCTCAATCAACCAATCAATCAATTTCAGCATTCGCCAATCAACTCTGTCCTTGGCTCTACTTTCTGGTTATTCTCAATTGCCATTAATTCTTATCATGTCTGCCTTCAATTCACGACGCAATCTGTTATTTGGTTATCCTCTTTTCCTTTCGCCTTGAGAATTTCATGTTTGTGTTTGTCTTGTGAAGCGATTTGATAATTTTATCCACCTCTAGAGTCTTTTCTAATTTCTTCCTCGTCTGGAAGTTAATTAATCTATTCTCTAGCACAGAAGGTTGTTGATGATAATATCTGGACAACGGATCCGCGAGTATCTTGCATAAACAGTTATTCAAATATGCATGTGTCTTTTGAACAATGGTAACCAGAAGTTCTCAGTGGAATTAGGAAAATAACGTTTTATACATAACTTATGTTCATAATTGTAGACCGTATTCATGGTTATTGTTTAAATATTTAATGTACTGAAAGATTAAAATAATAGTCATTTTTAAGGAAGATCACGTTTAGTAATTTTCCATAGATGCTAATAACTACATGATATCAGGTAATTGAATCACATCCAAATGATCTTCGCGCTATATATCACAAATTGATGAAAGTAAGAATTCTACCATTTGATGCTGACCCAATGGTGAAGATGGTTAAGCGTTCGTCGTCAACCTGAAGCTCCTGGTGCAGAATCTGGGGGGGGGAATGCTGAGGAGTTTCACACTAGAACAAAACAACTGTCCAGTGTTCCTTGGTTTTTAATAGTACCCTGCCAACATCAATCTATGACATATTCAATCTAGAAATATATTAGACTTTTCAACTACCAGCATTTTCACTAATTTATTTTGATGTTTTAGTGAGTAAAGAATAAAATAAGTCTATTAACGACTAAGTAGTATTTCTTTTGATAGACCTAAGCTTTTAAAGTAATGAACTAATATAGTAACCAATTAGACCAAACAAAACCATACTGGAACAGTAAAACAAGTACCATTCATAATGCAAACTAAATAAGGAACTGAATCATTTCATGTTCATATCAAGAAAATTAAGTAGTTGGATTGTAACTAAGCAAACATACTTATGTGGAGCTGCATTTGTAAAGCAAACTTAATCACCCTTCACTATGCTACAGATTACGTTCTAAATGTTATGTAGAATCTATCATATGCATTAATATAGGAAAATTACGGTTTTTTCAACGGAAACATAGTTGAATACAGTTTAAGAGGATACTATGGTCTGAAACGGATCATTTACAGGGAAAACTTTAACTTTTTGCTAGGTGTTCCAAGAAGTAAGTATTTTATTATCTCTCATTTCGCCCTCATTCATTTAATGATATAAGTCATTATATTTTTCAGATGGAAAGTGGTTTAGGAACAGTCATCAAGAAACTCTGAACTTAGGTTTGTGTTATATTACCTGTCAGTATGGTATATCTGTAAACTTAAGGAAACTAGTGGATCCAATCCTTGGTCAGTATGCCTCAGAGTCTGAGACTGTCAATAATGTGCTACTTGGGCCACCTTGCACCTCGAAATAATGACAGCGATGTCAAGTCACTTATACTACTGGATGCATTACAACTTAATTAATAGAATTCAATTAGCACTATGAAGAACTTGATAAAGAGGACATTGGTTACTGTTCAAAGATTAGTCCATGCATTATGTATTTACTAGTATTACTTTCTGATATATCTTGTTCTTAATTGCTGATAATGCGGCATTCGACTTCAGCACTCAAATTTCTTGGACCCTTCAAATGTCAAATCAGAACACAGAAGAAAAGTAGTAAGGAACGATTATTCCAGTTAATGTCAGATATGTACAAAATACTAGAGTATTGATAGTTTATTGTAAAAATGGAACTACTATTACAGTTCATGCAATCTACAATCAGTAGTTTCCAGCTATAATCTAATCATAAGACGCCAAGTCAAGATTCTGAAAAATTCTACCGAACGGCGATTAGACAGAATGTTTTCAGATCCTCCAAAGCTTCTAAAAACTTAGTTGGTGCTTTTAATAGCCATTCCAATACTTCCCATACCTGTATTCTATTATATTTCTACTATTTGTTTTTTACATTAAAACGGTAATCACTTTTAAGAAGTCACTTAATGTATTTTCAGCCCTCTGTCCATCATCATCGTGTTGTTGAAATTCGTACCGTTAACTCTGATTGGTTTATTGACAAACTTCGGCTGAGATAATTGTTCAAGTTTACATAAAAACAGGTTCAGAGGTGAATTTCATTGTTATAAATGCAAAAGAAAAGTACACTTGTGAAACAAAATACAGTCACACAAATATGCAAACATCTGAATTCTGACATGCACTTGTAGTCATAGATCTCGTCTCCAACACATCGCTGAATCCATAGAGATTTGAGTTAACAACCGAAGTCTTTGTATAAAAAAGAACACCCCTACCCCTTCCATGGTCTTATAAGACTTAATAAACAACTTGCACGATACTTTACACCCTTTGCTGTTTGTTTGTTCGTACTCTAACCCTTTCATATCCATTCTCGTTTCTCCATTTAATGGATCATATTGTTTTCGTACCCACTTTGAACAAGTGTAATTTCACACTGTTTTAACCTACATCCAATTTATTATTACTTGTATTTATCTTATGTTGAAATATGGATTTATGTTGTTGTTGTTATAAATCTGCTTATCATTACTACTAGCAGTACATATGCCATACTACTAACAATTCGCACTTGTCACTTAATATGATTAGTTATGTAATCAACCTACTACAGTTATATCATTGACTCCAAGATTACCGTTATTGGTTTAATAATCCTCATATTCTTATATAAATATTGCTGCATCATAAGAACAAAGCCTGATGATGATCTATTTGAAGAAACAATATTGTTTGCTTATATGTATTGTTACTAATTTACAAATTGGGAATCCTTACTACTTATTATTTGACTAGTAGTACTGCTGATAGAACTTGTTCCATGTTTTCAAAACAAGTTATTAAATTAAAAATAAAAATCCACATATTATTTTTTGTAGTAAAATGAATGCACTAAATAAATGAATAACTCAAAGGCAGTTGAAATAAAGAACATGAGAATTGTGACTTGCTTTTCCCTCCTTGCCCCACCACTGTCGACTGACAAATTAATGTTACCATGACTACAAGTTGATTGTTTGTACAATGAATATAAAATGTATTAGTAAATTAGGAGTGTTTTAAACGAAAAACAATTACACAGATTGAATAATAAAGATATTAACAACGGAACACAAAATCTGTAATCAGTGATATTAATGATCAATTTATAATTCATAACGTTCAGTTGTTTGAATTCGTTACAGCTTGATATTGGTAGGGTGCCACTGAAAACCCTGTAATAATCACATAAATTAGGGTGAAAATAACAGTACA
This sequence comes from Schistosoma mekongi, assembly GCA_034768735.1. Classification (NCBI taxonomy): domain Eukaryota; kingdom Metazoa; phylum Platyhelminthes; class Trematoda; order Strigeidida; family Schistosomatidae; genus Schistosoma; species Schistosoma mekongi. The sequence continues at coordinate 42,886,281 of CM068307.1, forward strand.
GTATATCGTGATAGACATTAGATATCGCGTTAAGGTTATCTAAAGTAGCGTTCTAATAATCACTCCGAAGTCACGTACACAAACGTGATACCCTCCTTCCGAACTCAATCAGAATATACTGTATTATACAAACTGCGAAATAACGTACCTAGTGAAATATCGAAAAAGTAATGTCCACAACAATAGAACAAAATATTAAGTGATATTTAGTTGCTTGTATTTGCACAGACTGATGTTGGTAAGGTGCTGTGAAAACCAGGGAGCACTGAACAGCAGCTACTTTCTAGTATGGGACATCCCGGCATTAAGCATCTACTTAAGGGTATTGATCGCTAGGCGTCCAGCACATGACATGAAAACCCCATGTTCGTTCCTTGTGTATAATCATTAGTGTTGACTAATGGGTTCCATATTAAGGTGAAGTAGATGTTTAGTGAAATTAATCTTCAGTGTTCGCCAACTATGATCAGTCTGTGACGAATAAAGATACAAAAATAGAAAATATTCTTCTGGAAACCACATAGACTAAGATGGGTTCTTACTATGCGTTTATTACAGATATACCAAAGTTTCATAATTAGAATGTGATCAAGTTAATAATTGTATGTTGCATCGCTTATTTTTCCAACCGGCGGCAAAAGTAAATGTATTCAGCATTCATTAACACAAATGAGGACACATCGGCATCTGTTGATTGTTTATTTCTCACAGATACTGATAAAACGACTTTGTATTACCTAGATTTCCACTTTGTTTACATGAATGTGGTTCATAGAAACAAATGTCGACACTCATAGATGGAGTGACCTTTGCAGTTGCCTCGGAAGACGAAATAATTGGGCCTGTGCTACGACTATGACATGATGTACTTGAAAATACCTGAATGATTAGTATGATACCTGCATGGTCAGAAGCTTCCTCAAACGTGAAAATAGGATGAACAAACACAAGTAAATGTGAATTAAGACTAATTCGTTTATTGAGTGGAAATGACTTTATATATCATATACTGAACCAAACAGAAAATACAATAAAGGCTGAAAAAGAAGGGCTTGTGTACAAAGTTCGAAACATTAGGATCATATCTAGGTTACCATAAATTGGAAATGAAAACATATATGCCAATCTTTAATGAGTTTATGAAAATGATTACAGTTTTGGAAATGGTAATATCCTAATTACTAAACGTTTATGAATTTAGCAGTAGAGGTCCCGATACTTAAATAAGTCAAATCTACAGATTGTAACTTCGAATCCTTGCCCCGATATAATAATAAATAATACATTTGAAATGATATACAATCAAAATGATAAGGTATAATTTGTTTCATTCAAAGATCATGTTACAATTCATGATTATAGAAGAATATGGTGTATACTACTTCATTACTAAATGTATAACTACATACATTAGACGAAAGTGTTATAGTTATAAATGGGATTACTGTATTATATAACAGTCAAAATTAATATCCTTAAAATGCATACTTCACATTACATTTGTAATTAACTTTGAAAGTAGGTCAAGTTTTATTAATGTAGAAAACACAGAAGGAATAATCTAAATCATTACTACAGGAGTCTAACAAAAAAAACGTACTCTTCAGATGGATTTGAAAAATTATATCATGAATCTTTCCAATATTCAATTGATAGAATAAAAAATTAAAAAAAACAATGTTTCTACCTTCCTAAATTCCATGTTTTACATATGAAACTAACCTAAAATTTCAGTATGAAAATTAGTATAACAAGTTGTGAATTGGAGCCTCCTTCGTAAGATAAGAAACGCTGGTTTGAAACCAGACTTGTAGACCTAGCAAATAAATATGCTATGACATCAGGTACCTAATTATAGTCTTTACCAAAAAGCACCGAATCGCTATAAATGAGTTGTTGAACAACAATAAAATAGTCCTATTAGAATACGATAAAGGTTCCTACATAATGATTTTAAGCAAATACGTCAAAAGTACATAAATCATTGCATGGTAATAAACATTTTATCAAAGATAAACAAAAATAGACACAACACATAAGACGAAAACAACAATTAATCAATATCTAAATGAATCCTTGAAGGAGAAAATGATAAATGAAAAATCTAGTGAATCTAGTGAAACTAAGAGGCACTCACTCGCCAAGACTGTATAACTTACTTAAAATACACAAACATTGATAATCCTATTGTCCTTTTCTTAGCAATGGGTAGCTCACTGTATCATAACCTCGCTCGATGATATACTTAATTGATTGAGGTCATAAACGAAGAACTAGGATTACACAATTTAAAAGACATTTTTGACTATGTCAAAAGGGAAGATAGCATCAACCTAGCTGAAAGTTATATGGTCACTTTTAATGTAGAATCATTCTGTACTAATGTCCTGTTAGAAGTAACCACTGTTACAATATGCAGCTATTCTGAAATGAAAAGAGCACGAATAATTATTTGCGTAGAATAGAATGAATTCATTTTTTTTAATTTGGTTCACATCAGCTGTATACAACCTAATATATTGTGAAATTAACATTTAGATAAACGTAATATACTACTAATGGTAATTTTGGTCGTAATGGTGAATAAAAAAGACTGCCTGAGTTGTAGTATAAAAGTATCAGAGAATATTGCCAGTATATATAAGATGTAGCAGAAAGTTCTAGATAACCTATTAATATAGTAACAACAAATTACAAAACTGAAATTATGTGATTATGCAACGAATTAACGCGAAACAAGTTGATATGGTATGAGTGGTATGCTGATGCAACGGACTACATCGAATTTTATGAATGGAGGAAATGATGTAATGAATCAATCAAAACGTTTTAGAAATGGAAGAAATGATAATGATGATGATGTTGATGATGATGATGCAATTACATTACTGAGTTGTTAACAGTGATGTAACGAAGTCAAAGATAAGTTACTACGGTAAAGAGAGATTGACAACTGTTTCCTTTTGAACACATCAATCTGGTTTTAAGAGTTTTATAGTGATGGTAGCCTGATGGGCTTCAGCATATCCATCTCATGTCCAGTGTAGTTGAAGTGTCTGGAGAAGATACTGCAATAAGTTTTCATACCTTTTAAATAAGGATTATTTGGAATATGCTCATTGAATCTACTGTAGACTCTTCGTTCACTTCTTTACCATTTCGACCAAAATTATCATAAGTATGTTGCTTTTGTTTAAGTGTTGATTTTACAATAAAATTGGTTGAATACAGCTGACGAGAACTAAGTGAAATAAAATGAATTTATCTTGTTATACGCAAAGAATTGTTCTAGCCCTTTTCATGTTAATAAAGGGAACCAAATGTATGATATACTAAAATGATTAACTTTCAGTGAAGATCTTAGCATGATGATTACTAGCCATCAAAGTACCGACATATTCTGCTTCAAATTTTGTCATGACTTTACACCTATTTCAAACTAACCGATCACCCTAAAATTTTCATTGTTTAAATTGGATTATGACTGGCAAGTGGAATTCAAGAGGCTTGTTTCGTTAGTTGGATGTATCTACATCCTAATGTTGATGCTCACATTGAGATTCGAACCCAGTTTGTCTCGCGCCAAATGCCACCACACTTACCACTAGGCTACTGAGTCCAGACAGCCACACTTATCCAACGGATACGCATGTAATTCAAATGTATTTGGAGCTTCCTATTGATTTCTTATGGAATGATCAGTCTCTGTTGCCAAATACGCATCTTCAACGGATTGCCTTGATATAGCAAAAGCCTAGTGGTGAACGCAGTGGCATTTAGCATAAAACGAAATGAACATCAATATTAAGATACAGGTATATCCAGCCGATGAGTCCCAAGTAGGACAAAACGTGCGTCTTGGACTCAGCATGCTAGTTACAATCCAACTACAACACTACTTGTGATTTATAGTTATATCGAGACAATCAACTCAGGATGCACAAATGGTAACAGAGACTGACCTGTTGCAGTCCATGATAAATCAACGGGAAGATTCAAATACATTCGAACTAAAATGTTCATCTGTTTACACTAAGATAATAAAGTTAAGCAATACATTTACTTATCTCAATTATTTGTAGCTAATTGTTTAGTTTTTTATTTCAGAATTCATTTGGTTTACGACACTACCAGAGAAGCCATGACATAGGTATTATAACTCAAAGTTGATTAAACAATAGACCACTAAGCCAGTATCCAAAAGTTGATTTACCTAACTTTAATCAGTTTACTATGATACTAATATTTGTCTCAACGTCCTGTCTTCTCCCCCCCCCCATAAAATGACTATTTAGTGTTTACTTTTATTTTTTCTGATTTTCAATAGTTACGAAATCTAAGTTTAATTCAACAATCTCTTCTATTACTAAATAAAACATTTTAAATAAATATTTAATATTCACTATATTGAATAATAAACCATTCACACATAAGATACTAATTCTATTGTTAATTTGAAAACCATGGACTACTGGACAGTTATTTCGTTCCAGTGTAGACCTTCTCAGCAATGTGCACCCCAAATTCCGCACTAGGAGCTTCAGGTTGGCAAACACTTAACACTTTGCACCATTGAGTTGACATCCATTTGTAGAATTTCCACTTCTATCAATTTAGCATGACGATCATCCATTATCATTGGTAATCGTACAATAAAAGCTGTTACAGATTCTCATATTAACATTAAATGATTATTCAATGTATTCAACAATTTCTTCTATTACTAAATAAAACATTTTAAATAACTATTTACTATTCAATATATTGAATAATGAACCAATCATATAAAAGATATTAATTCAATTATTAAATATCTGATTGGATATATCACAGATTGATGTTGGCAGGGTAACATTGACAACAAGGGAGCACTGTAATATATCCAATCAAATCAAATAACCAATGTCCACAAAAATAACCATCCCAATTGAACTATTAAATATCTATTAAATTTGTTTTAATTATTCATTGATATTATTAATTTTAATAGTATAATCTATACAGAATAAAAAAGATGATGATACAAATGAAATACTTTGTACTTTTTCTTTTCATTATTTCTACAATTTATTTCATTTAAACAAAATATTAAATGATTCAATTATTTAAATTAATTCTTTTCATGTATATATAATATAATCAGCTGATAAATGAATAGATCAACTACAATGTATAATAATCATTTACAATCTATGTCTAATGAACAAATATTATGTAATAATAACAATAATAATAATAACACTAATAATAAATTATGTAATTCACCAACATTATCAACATATTCAGCACCATTTATTAATTATAATACTAAACAAAATACATTATTACAATCATCAATTCATAAATCAAATATGAATACATTATCTATGTTAAATGTTAAAGAATTACTAGATAGATTAAAAATTGAAGTAGAATTAGAACGTAATAAACGTACATTAATAGCAAGACAACGTAGTCAAGATATTTATAAATTGACAACACGTTCAAAAGTTGAAAATCGTTTATTAATTTATGCATTAAAACATGCAGAAAATAAAGCTAAAATGTATCGTAATGAATATTATAAATTAAAAACTAAAGGTATCTTTTATTATATTTTATATTAAGAATATTACAATTAAGGGAGTTTGTAGAGATAGTTAACTGTTTAATTCAATTTTTGATATCATGAATTGATCTGAATCAGACAACCATTGATCACCTGGAAGCACTGGACAGCTGTTTCGTCCTAGTATGGGACTCCTCAGCAGTGCGCATCCACGACCCCGTCGGAGATCGAACCCAGGACCTTCTGGCTCCGCGGCGAACGCTTTACCATTGGACCACTGAGTCGGCTACCAACGGTTGATATTTCCAATTCAGCCAATTCGTGATACATTGCGCCACCTCCTCTATGCCATTGGTGAGTTACTGCCTCACACCCGACACGGTTGAAATCTACTGGTCACGTCTTCACACTAGAACTCCAGGAATTACCTCAAGGAGCTAGTCACTAGTGAGCTCATGTTAATTACAATTAGGGGAGTTTGTAGAGATAGTTAACTGTTTAATTCAATTTGAATTAAGAATATTCATTAATTAGTTTGTTTTGTTACTATATGAAGCTGTTTAACTGAAGTTGACATTAGCTAGGCACTACTGACTTATCATAGATTATTGTCTACAAAAATAAGAATTAAGATAGTCATTTACAATAATCAGCCAACTACTAACTAACTTCACTATGTTCCTGAATCTCTAGTAAATAGTCTTGACTGCTGAAGTTCAGATTTGTCGGGAGTGAGACAGTTATTACCAATGTCAATGGATGATTGTCGTACTATATATCACACATTGGTGGAAGTAAGAATCCTACAATCGGATTCTGACCCAGTAGTCCAGAGGGTTAAGTACTCGTCAAGCTGAAGCCCCTGGTGTGGAATCTGGGGTACGAACTGCTGAGGAGTCCCACATAGGAACGTGACAGCTATCCAGTACTTCCTAGTTTTAAATAGTACCATACCAACATCAACCTGTAACGTATTCAATCAAATAAATAAAATAATGTTACGTTAGTAAATAAATACAAAATGGTGGAGATTCATTTGCCAGTTAATCTTCATTTAAAATTATTTGAGAACCAACTTGACATCTTTTTAGTCACATATTTGAATTCCTTTATCGTCGTTCCTATTGCTTAACAGAGAATGACACTACTACGTAACTCTGATTTATCAATAAAAGATAAAAATATTTGTTTCCCTTGTATTATAATCGCTTTAACATCATTAAACTATTCAGTCATTATTAATGTATCCTCATTGGATTAAAGTGGTTAATGAGTCGAAACAATGATTATCTTATCCGTAAACTAAGCCAAGATATTTTAAGTATGGCATTTGCTGATTCCTATACTATACTTGAAACAATAGTGTAAAAAAATCGAAAGATAAACAGTATGTTTGCATTCAATTAAAAAAATAATTCAAGAATACAATTAGATGATTGATTAATTTTTTTTGATTGAATATGTCATAGATTGATGTTGGTAGGGTACCATTGAAAACCAGGGAGTAGTGAATAGCTGTTTCGTTCTAGTATGGAAGTTCTCAGTAGTGCGCACCCTAGATCTGCACCAAAGGCTTCAGACTGACGGCGAACACCTAATCATCTGCACCACTGGGTTGGTATATAATGGTACAATTCCCACTTCTATCAATTTTTGATTAGTTTTAGCTTAATTATTGACAACTAAAGCTTAAGTTAGCATGTTCATTTTATCCTATTTGATACTTGTCAGTTGAATGAATCTGATGTTCATAGAGCGACACGAACTCAGGTTGTTTTGTGCTAAACTCAAGACAGTTACATGTGTGCAACCGGTATGTAAATATAATTTGAATGTATTTAGATCTTCCTGTTAATTTGTTATGAACTGAAACTGGTCAGTCTTTTTTGCAATATATACATCCTGAGTGGATTACATCGAGTGAGCTAAAATGTAGCTGTCTGGACTCAGTAACCTAGTGGTGAACACGTTGGTGTTTGGCACGGAACAAACTAAGTTCCAGTGTGAACATTAACACCGAGATGTAAATATATCCAGGTAACCAGTTCCAAATAAGAAGAAACATGCGTCATGGATTTCTACTTGCTAGTTAAAATTCAACTGAAACAATAATTGTGAACTGTCGATATATCGAGGCAATCAGTTCAAGAGGTATATATGACAACAGAGACTGACCAATTACAGTCCATGATGAATCACCGGGAAGATCTAAATATATTCTTGAATTATTTTTTTAATTGAATGCAAACATACTGTTTATCTTTCGATTTTTTTACACTATTGTTTCAAGTATAGTATAGGAATCAGCAAATGCCATACTTAAAATATCTTGGCTTAGTTTACGAATAAGATAATCATTGTTTCGACTCATTAACCACTTTAATCCAATGAGGATACATTAATAATGACTGAATAGTTTAATGATGTTAAAGCGATTATAATACAAGGGAAACAAATATTTTTATCTTTTATTGATAAATCAGAGTTACGTAGTAGTGTCATTCTCTGTTAAGCAATAGGAACGACGATAAAGGAATTCAAATATGTGACTAAAAAGATGTCAAGTTGGTTCTCGAAGAATTGGAAATGAAGATTAATTACGATATGCCGTCTTCTCCTCTACTGAAAGACAAAGATCTATCCACAGATGGATGAACACCATAGTGATTACAATCATAAACCATATATATATATATATACATATATATATATATGGCTCGCACTATAAATTCCGTTCTACTTAAGGCGTGTATGTGGATGACACAATATAATGAGCCTCAATGCTTCGAAACCTATTCCCAAGTAACAATATAATCATTTGTTAATAGTATTTTGTATGACACCGAAGTCACAACATCTTTGTAACATTTAACCTTAACCTTACGACTAATTTGTAACCTAAAATCTACCTCTGGAATAAAATTCACTTTTGTCTAGTCTTATAGTACTTCTGAACTTAAGGTAAGGTAAAACTCTGTAACATATTAAACGCTAAATAAACTGTTTCAAAGTTCTGAGTTTTTTATACACTACTCTTTATATAACTTACAGTGTTTTGGTTAACCTTATGTAATTTAGCACCAATCTTTCGGCTAACAAGGTTCGTTTCAGCTTTACTGTGATTAAGGTATAAGACTGGATTACCTATAACAGGCCCACAAATAAAAGTTTCACAGCTGTTAAAACGTTTTTTGAACATGTAGACAGATGAAGTAGCATTTACGTATTAAGGTGAAGGACTCTACTTATCGACTATTCTTGTCATAAAACCTACTTCATATGCTGAAACCCGAAATAAAATAATATTTTTAACAATAACTGCCTAAATTTAACGAAGATTCCTATCCTTTAGACCAAAGAATAATCCAAGCCATGTTATATTGTCTATAATCGAAGTTTTTAGTTTAAATTTGTGGTGATCTTGTTACCAATAGCTCATCTCTTATTAGATGATTAGGAAATTCTGAGCGGTCACTTATGTACTACGTTTGGCGGTTTCTAAACTGTACTTTAATTATATCTTCGAAACATGAATCCATTTAGTCACTCGTCACTTCTACAAACGATAAGCGACTGGGAAAATATATCAACCACTCTGATACAGGTTGTTCAAGTTTGATTTAACCCTGATTATTTTTGAGATAGCCTGCAAACTTTACATAGGTAATGTTAACATAAATTAACTGGTTAATTGAATATAAAACAAAATTGTTTGTTGCTAAAATGTGTGAACCTAGTAGTGGTTTATCAGTGACTGGGTATGCGAAATTGACTGTGATTGTTTAGGAGACCGGTGAAGAAAATAGTTGATACTTTTGATCCCACAGCATGTATTGATATCCTTCATAGAACCGCTGAAAATAAGAATCAGTGGACATGGGACTTACCAGCACGAAGTTGCATTTCCACCATGTAACAATTCGCGAACTGTCTTACAGCGAAGATAACCATCGTAAATTGATATTTGTCTTACTCATAATATAGTTGAGGTACACTGGTTAGAAGGAATAATCCAATAAGTGATTATTAGCAACAAAATTTAACAGATGGCTACCAGAGGTCTATTGAGAAATCGTCACCTTCGTAGTCATATTAATAAAACTTACTTGAAAAATAACAAATGATTATCAGTCATCAAAATTTTAAGAACATTTCATACACCTCTTTACACCATATTGGAACATTTTTCCAATTATAATGATTAGATACATAGATGATACACTGAAGAAGTTGCCAGTGTTGTTAGTTGTGAAGAATGCAAAGCCGACAGAAAATGCTATTTTTTATACGGATAACAAACTCAGTACGACTGTCAACCTCCCGTACTAATGACGGTAATAAATGTATTTAATCTGTAGTATCTCAATGATAAGTGAAACAGGTAAAATAAAGTTTGTAAAATAAAAAGAAACATTCACGACACTGATTCTAGTAAGAAATGGTAATGGATAATTCTTTATCGTCAAAATAAGAGAATTTCAATAGTCAATAAGTTGTTAATGATATCATTTAAGTTGGATTGTGACCTGCAAGCGGAATGCAGGACGCGCGTTTCTTCTTATTTGGGACTCGTCGGCTGAATGTTGACGTTCACACTAGGATTCGAACTCAGTCCGCTTCGTGACAAACGCCACCGCCTTCACCACTAGGCTACTGTGTCCAGACAGTCACAATCCAACTTAAATATTACTTGTATGCTATAGAGGCAATATCGAGGCAATCAGCTCTGGATGAACGTATGGCAACAGAGACTGACCAATTTCAGTCCATTACAAATCAACGGGAAAATACAAGTTTACCATAGTTAATGATATCAGTTTACAATCTTTACTCTTATCTCTTTACTGAATACTTACTAATTCAAACAACTTTGGTGTAATTGTTTATTTGCTTTATTTTCCAGTTCAAGGAAAATATATCAATTCAGAACAACAAAATCCTAAAATGTCGATTGTAAATGATACAATAGATAATAATGAAGTAGTTTTGAATGGACAAACATCATTAAATACTCAATCTACTTCGACTGTGAATAGAAATGTATGTTTTGCTTAAATGATTGTAATCTTTTAGTTTCATAATTTTTAATTGTATAAATCTTTCATGGTATCACGTTCGCTTCATGTCTAGATGTTCTATACTAAGATAAAGAAGCTGTCTAATACTTTGGTAGTTTTCGGCGGTCCTCTTACTATAATTACTTAATGATGTACCATTTCAAATTTTACTTCTAACATGAACAAACACTTATTTAGCGTACAAATTAAAACTAGTTATGTTCTCTAGTGAAATTTGGAGCTATGAGGGTTTTTTGAAAGTGAGTACAACGTTTAGTTGATTGGATTCGTCACAAATCGATGTTTTTAAGAGTATCAGTGGAAACGAGGAAGTAGCTCACTAGTAACCAACTTCACTATGTTCTTGAAGCTTTAGTGAACAGTTTTGACTACTACAGTTCAGATTTGTTGGGAGTGAGACAATCATCACCAATGATAATGGATGATCATCGTGCTACATATCACAAATTGATAGAAGTGGAATTCTACTTTGTGATGCCGACACAGTGGTCGAGAGGGTTAGACGTTCGCCAACATGAAGCTCCTGGGGGCGGGTTCTAAGGTGAGCACTACTGAAGAGTCCCAACCTCTGTCGAAACAGCTATTAAGTGTTGCCTAGTTTTCAGTAGTGTCCCACCAACATCATCTGTGTGAATCGAATCAACTTAATATCTCTTGTTTAAATTCTAACGTCATACATTTTGTAACTACACACTTGGTATTTCTTATGACAGTAAATACTTTTAAACAACGATTTTGTTTTGAATCACCTTGGGTTGTGAGTATAGTATAACTCGACTGACAGAAATATATTAGAACTATGAGCTAAACAAGATTTACATCAAACCACTACGAAATGATGGATCAGTGTAATTTAACTTTAAAGTGAACAAACCACCTACTTTTGATGTCACGAATTGGCTTGAGTGATATAATTATTGAAAAGCACGAAGCATTGGATTGCTGTTTCGTTCTCGTATGGGAATCATCAACAGGGAGTATCCACCACCCTATTAGGTAATCAGGCTCAAAACATTCGAGATGAACGCTTAAAAGTCAGATCACTAAGATGGTATCTAACCATATTTCTAATTTCAGCCATTTGTCGATACAATAGATTGTCCACATTCCAAGGGAAAGTAATCAACTACCTCAAACCCTTACAAATTACGCTCACAAATTCAAACTAAACAAGCTACTTAACACTGAATTACTAGTGAATAACTCCACGGACTAATTACTGAAGGCTTAGCGAAACGACATGATTAGTGGGGTTCATGTATGTAAGCGTGAGGTGGTTTCCCACCAAAGACGGAAAATAAAATTGCTCAAATATATCACGAATTGACTGAAGTTAGATATACTAACTGTTAAATCACGGCTTGGTGATGTGACAGTTATATTTACCCTGGTGTTGGGTTCGATTACTTAGTTGGGTCGTTAATACCCACCAATAATGACCTTCATATTAGGACGAAACAGCTTTTCAACTCTTTTTAGTTTCCAGTGATTGTCTTATTAAAAATAACATGATATCAAAATCAACATACCCCCCCCCCACAACACCAAACTATAAATAACCGTACTTTCCATCACTAATTGTCTTTGGCTAGTTAATCGTTTAAAAACAATAACATCGATTTAGTCCTAATCTAGAAGGATCCTACCAAAGTTCAGTTCTTTATCACCTTTAACAATAATGTAATCATTTTCGAGATTCATTCCTCTTGCCTTAAATGTAAAATGTTGTTTAAGGCTATGTCTACACCAATGCCAGTTCTAAAGGTACTTAGTAGGCTATACTGGAATTAGACGTAGGGTAAACAAAAACGTAGTGAATTAACTGATATAATTGTGAAAATAAACCAACTATAGTAGTTGAGATATATGTTACCTACTTGTAATTACCGCCTACATCAGTTCATGATGTTTGACATCATAGAAGGAAAATGGTGTCCGAAATTCGACTAATGTACACATTTCTCAGTTTGTACATTGTCTTTAACTTACTGGATGACTCATAACCAAAATGCCACTTGGTGAGCGTCAACGCCTAAGATTATTCAATTAGTACTTAATGGCTCATTTTTTCAATTAAGGTCAACTCATAACATTTCTGGACTGCTATCGACTGATATATTTGTCATATTCAACTGATTAAACTATAATCATAATCATTCCTTATGACTCTTTTTGTACATACTATTAAACGAGTTCTCCAATTAATCTATACTTAGTCGATTAACTACCAGCAGTTAATAAACGATATTTTCATTCAATATTGATAGAATAATACAAAAACAAAGTGTTTATTTTGGGTTAATCAGACAACCTGTTATTGTTAGTAGTATCATTAAAGTGAACACGTAACTATGTTTATGCGGGTAATTAGGTGTTTATATGACTTTATTTACGAGTATCTCGGGTCAACCAATTTATAAGTTGATGTTAATCATATATATCAGAAACATAATTATGTTCAAACTATAATATTAAGTTTAATATTTGCTGAGTTGTATGTCAATTGTACACTGGTACTAAAAAAAACATATTGGACATATTATAGGATCTAGCGGAAATCTTATTATTTTTCCCACAAACCAACAGAAAATAAATAGTAGTAGTAACAGTAGTATTGGTAGTATCGATAGTAGTAGTAATATTATTATTAGTAACGTTGTTGTTAATAGTAGTAATAGTAGTACCAGTATGAGTAGTGGTAGCAATACTTAAAGTATTATTATTATCATTATTAGTAATCGTAATGATATTAGTATTAGTAATAGTAGTAACAGTAGTAGTAGTAGTAGTAGTAGTAGTAGTGTCATTTAGCACAATAGTTAAATTAATTAAAGTGTTGAATGAAAGCGTAAATAACTGATTACAAGCAATAAAACAATCATAGCAACTAATTGTATAAGTATGAATTATAATGACCCTTAAAGTTACCATGTAAAATTTCAATCCTTTTATAGGCAATCCAAATAAAATTTGAAAAAAATGTTTTAATTTTAAAGTAGACGAAAATCATCAAAAGCAAATAAAGTTGAATTACATGTGATGACTGATGAATTTTTCAATGTTGATATTTCTTGGATTAAGAAAAATGTCGTGATGGTTATCATCTAACAATGTGGCGATGATATTCTCTCCAGTGGTTATCCATATATCATTCCAAATGTATCAGTAATGTTGATACAACCACACAACCACAATTCAGTTTACATCAATAAGGGCATTTTCAGTGGTGTTTACAATATCAAGTTTATGAATAAAATTATGAATTGAGAACAGAATGATACAAGATTAGTTGATCATACATTCTTACTACAGTTGCTTAAAAGTAGTTCTCGAATTGTCAATAATAGTTTGATGCATAGATAATGAATTACCTTTGGAGAGCTTTATTTATGACAAGTCGCAAATAGGAAGAAAAGTGAGTCCTGGATTCTGCATGACAGTTACAATCCAACTCAAACAATCTAATTCCACGTTTAATTTAGTCGAGTTTTGCTTATGTAGATGATCTTAAAATAACAAATATAATTACTTTGTCCACCCTGAAGCAGCTGGGGAAGAATCTAGAGTATGCACTGCCTATAAGCCTAATTTTAAGACGAAACAGCCATCTAGTACTCCCTGGTTTGTCATGGTTCACTACTAGCATCAATTTATGACGTATTCAATTAACTAGAACTTAATGCTTATCTTCACAGACCACCTCAACTCAAATATAATAACATCCAACAGTTATGAATTCGGTCTAATCAATATCAGGATTCTAATTAGCCTAATAAATTTTTGTATTATTCTGTCGAACTTACAATTTTAGCAATTCAATTTTTATCACTATGACACTGATTACAAATTTTTCAATGTGAAACAAATTTAAATATTAAAATATTATCTTGTTAATTTAGTAAAAGTAAACATACATCTTCTCTATATTCATGGTTCCAGTAGGACATACCTACTGACTGAATTACAAACCATAAATAAAATTATAATGTCTCGGTGAAGTAGACTTGCTCTTCAGTGAAATCATTCACAAGATGTATACATTCATAGTTATAGTAAATTTAGTAAATAATTATTTTAAATAAAATATAGATATATTACATCATTGACAAAAATTATTAAAATCCAATTACATTGTCAAGTATTCATTTAAGTGAATGGGTTCATAACCATCTTTAAGTAATTATCTACGGTGATATTGTGTTGTTACATAACTCAGTTGTTGAACTTAATCAAACTTCTGATGCATTAAATGTAACAAGCTAAAATATTAGACATTCAAATGTAATGGAATCAATGTAGATGCTATTTATCATCATGAGAGGTATTAAGAAGATGAAGAATCACTGTTTAAACAGAAGAAAATATGAAATGAAAGGGAGTATCAAGGTCATGGTAAAATCAATGAATGAATACAAAGATTAAGCTAGGACTTACTAATTGTTTACTCTTCAACTTACAAGCAGTTTTTTAAACCATGTAGATAATTTTAAAGGGTGATACTCTCGGTGACGAATGAATCGATTTGACTAAATGTTGAAAAATTGTGTTGTTGATCGAAATGCAACCTTCTTTGAATAACTATGCAGTATAGTATTTGGATACCATTTTTGAAACTGCTTTATTCGTAAGTTCGATATAATTTGCCTTGTAGGAACACGTAAACTGTCAAACACACACTGAATTGATATACAGAGGTGTTTGATTCCTCAAATTTCCTCAAATGAGGTTTCTACTGCAGAAGATAATCTGTACTTCTACCGAACAGAGATCACTGTCGTGTCTCCTATGAAATCGATGTACATGAATATTGCTGTCTCCGGTACAGTGGTGATACTTACAGTTTGCAATATATTTATTTATTTGGATTCGTCAAAGATCGATGTCTGTAAGGTGCCACTGAAAATCAGGTAACACTAGTGAGATGTCTCGTCTTAGTATGGGACACTTCAGAAATATACATTCAGGGAATCAAACTTATAAACATCCGATTTTACAGTGAACGTTCAAACCACTGTATCACTAGGCTAGAAGGAGTTCATTCATAGAATATGCATTCCCATCAATTTGGGTTTGATTCCCTGAAGAAACCATGAGTGTAAACTTCTGGGGAGCTCCATACCTTGATGAAACGACTATTCAATGATCCTAGGTTTTCAGTGGTACTTTACCAATAACAATCCGTAACGGTCAAGTCAACCAGTCTCCAAAGAACTCATACTAATTTACTTTCATACACTTGGTATATATTCGTTTACACCGCCTGTTGGTAAGAAGTAGCACAACTAAATACAGTAAAATAAGATTAGGAAAATACTTGTCTAGTAAGCTTTGATTTTACATCAACTATTGATAAAACCAATATACAGTATAGTCTTGTTACTAGGTGATAAAATATTCTCATTAAGTAGTGATTACGTCTACAGATACTACTTTCTATTCATCAAAAATGTTTGTCATATACATTCAATTGATAAGTTTTAAGTGGAATGAGGCGTTCTTCATTGATTCTGCTGCCAACCACAAATCGACTTTAATAAAATCATCAAATATCTAAGTAGTTCGCTTATTATACTCATAGGCTAACAAAGACTGATGAAATGTAATCTTTGTAATCAACAACCAGAGAGAATTAACGTTGAAATATCTACATGACCAATAGATGAATATTTACTACTGATTTAAATTTGAGTAGTTCATTACATTTTCTTAAGATTATTGAAGCAATCGGTTTCATCTGAAGTTATCAGAAATATTTTCATTTTTTCATATATATGTTATATCCATTATTTGTATCATTTTCTTGTCCTTCTAGTTTATGTTAGTATTAAATATTTGGTAGTAGTTTGCATTACCGTAGTTTTTTTCTTGACTACCTGATAGATAAAGGATTTTACTGGTTAGCGTTTTATCTAGAACTCAAACCAACTTTCAGTCAATATTAAAGTCAAAGTTTTCAATACAAATGTGAAGGCAGTTCTAATGTATGGAGCTGAAACTTGGAAAACTACAAAATGTGTCCTTCAGAAGATACAAGTATTTATAAACAACTGTCTGTGTAAGATTCTTCGGATTCCTTGGCCAGATACCATCAACAACAACCTACTGTGGCAGAGAACTAATCAACTTCCAGTTGAGGAAGAAATTAGGAAAAGACGCTGGAGGTGGATTGGGCACACATTGAGGAAACCATCAAACTGTGTCACAAGACAAGCACTGACTTGGAATCCTAAAGGCCAAAGGAATAAAGGAAGACCCAGGAGCACATTGTGTTGAGAATTGGGAGCAGACATGAAGAGAATGAAAAGCAGTGGGGAAGAGCTAGAAAGGGAAGCCAAAGACAGAGTTGGTTGGAGAATGCTGTTGGGCGGCCTGTGCTTTACTTGAAGTAACAGGCATTGATTATGATGACCTGATAGATAAGTCGACTTAAGTAAAACATTTAACTTTTGGAATAGGTTTTAAGTAGATTATTTCATTTATATTGGTTGTATGTAAATTCTTTTGTCATAGCCTCTAATTAGATTCATTAACTATTACTATGTCGTTTTCTATTCATGAACTACAAATAATTAATTGTGAATCCATTCTCCAGTTTCCTATCATAAATGTAGATGTTTTGTATTAATATTATTTCTTTAATTGGGTAGCTATGTGGTCAGACTTTGTACACATATAAAATAATGAATGAAATACGCCCTCCTATCTGGCTTCTGACCAGCAAGATCGCAACAGATTTACCTTAGTCTTACTGCTAGCAGTGAAAGTTTTGGTTATGGCTAGGTAGCATCACTAATTTGGTCAACCTTTTAACCACATTATTTGAAGTTCATTACGTGCCCCGATATAACTAAGAAATAAACAACATAAGCTGAATAAATAAAAGAATGAATTGAGAGGGCTTGTGGTGATTGGTAATCTGGTTGATTGAATTAGTCAAAATGGTGTTGGCAGGGTACTAGTGAAAATCATGGAGCACCGAACAGTTGCTTCTTCCTAGCATAGGACTCTTCAGTAGTGTAACACTAGACTCGGCCCTAGAAGCTTCAGTTTGGCAAACGCCTAACCTTCTACCCCACTAGGTAGACATTCACAGGTTTTCAATGGTACCCAACAAACACTAATCTGCGATATATTCAGTCAATTAAAGGTAGCAATTTCTACAAAGTATCTCAATTCAATTATAATAGTCAGCTGACTAGTAACTAGTTTTAAGATGTTCTTGAAATTCTAGTGAGCAGTCATGACAGGTGGAGTTCAGAATTATCGAAAGTGAGACAGTTATCACCGATGGCAATGATGAATCGTTGCACTGCGTGTCACAAATTGATCGAAATAGAATTCTACTATTAGATGCCGACCCACTAATCCAGAGGGTTAGGTGTCGGCTAAGCTGAAGCCCTTAGGATGGACTCTAGGGTGAGCACTGTTGAGGAGTCCCACACTAGGACAAAATAGATGTCAAGTGCTCCTTGGTTTTCAATGGCACCCTACCAACATAAGTTTGTGACTAATTCAAACAACTAAAACAAAAAATTGCCTAAAATGCTAACGTTAGTAAATGTGGAACTTGTGAGGAACAACTTGAACCAACTATGTATTAAGCAATTCATTCATTGAGGTATTCCACGTTAGTAAGCTGGAAACGTTCAATGAAATGTACTAAATATGGTTCAGTGAAGTGATCTCCTTAAGAAGATTCCATTTTCAATACTGTATAATATAAACATGACTTAAGTAAAATTATTACAGTTAATTAAACAATAGTAACAAAATGAAGTGTATGTTAAATTACTACTGGTCAATAAATCTTTAGACAGAGTTGGAGAATGAATATCTTAGAAACTAGGTAGAAATTATGTAATTAAGTTGGGTTAATTGATAATATATATTTATAAGATGAATTGTTATCAGTATCATAGGACAATACCATCTGAGGGGCTGAAGTTATGCATAGAACTAACTGAAAATATGCTCTACATTATCTTCAGGAAGACTTGGAAGGAAGAACAAATGCCAACAGACTAAAAAGATGGATATTGTACCAAGACACCAAAGAAAAGAGATCTTAGCAAGTGCGAAAACTATAGAGGCATCACTCTACTTTCATTGCCAGGTAAAGTCTCCTACAGTGCTATTAAACCGAATAAGAGATCCGGTAGACGCCCAACTTCGAGATCAACAGGCCGGATTTCGTAAGAGTCGATGGTATACCGGCCTATTCACGTCACGATGGATCATTGTTGAACAACGAATTGAATAAAACTCACCACTTTACATCAGTTTCACTGACTATAAGAAAGCATTTGACAGAGTGGACAACATAACACTATGGAGACTTCTTCGACTTTTTGGTGTACCCGAAAGATTGTTCATATTATAAAGTATCCTTACGATGGACTAAACCTTAAAATTGTGCTTGAAGAGCAGCTTACATATCCATTCTAAGTGAAGGCCGGTGTCAGACAAGGCTGCTTACTCTCTTTTTCTTTATTTTTATGATGGTTGACTGGACTATAAAACTGCAACATCCAGAGGAGAGCACGGATTACAGTGACCGGCGGAACCAGATGACTTGGACATTGCAGATGACCTAGCTCTTCTATCCCGCACTCAGCAGCAAATGTATGTGAAGACAGACAGTGTAGCGGCAGCCTCCTGCATCACTAGGCGTCAGCACACACAAGGAGGAAACCAAGACCCTTCGATACAAAGCAACGAGCACTAACCTAATTACAATTCAAAAAGAAGCTCTGGAAGACGTGGAAACGTCTGCATATATGAGTAGACGCATTTATAAACAAGGGGATCTGATGATGTGGAGTCACGGATTGATAAGGCAAGAGCAATATTTTCGCAATTGAAAAACATCCAGAACTCAAACCAGCTGCCAGTCAACATCAAAGTCCGGATTTTCAGTACAAACGTCAAAGCAGTTCTATTGTATGGAGCTAAAACTTGGAGAACTACGAAACGTATCATTCAAAAGATACAGGTGTTTGTGAATAGTTGTCTTTACGTGACACTCCAGATCCGTTGACCAGGCATCATAAGCAATAACTTACTGTGGTAGAGAACAAACCAACTTCCAGCTAAGAAAGAAATTGGGAAAAAAAAAGCTGAAGATGGTTAGGACACACACTGACGAAATCAACACACGAGTCCTAACATGAAATCCTCAATGCCAACGGGAAAGAGGGAGGCCTAAGACATAATCGGGCTGGGAGTAGGAGGAAAACATGAAAATAATGACAAGCACTTGGGAATAACTGGAAAAAAGAGGCAAGGATAGAGTTGGTTGGGGAATGCTGGTCAGCGGCCTATGTCTACAAGGGGTAACAGTTATTGATTGATTGACTTATGATATGATGAATAATGGAAAACAACTAAGTTCAGATGAGCGTTAAAACAAGACTAATTCAATTAGGATATATAGCCTCCTAGTAAACTAACGATCTCCGTACCAATCAAGGGACTGTACCTTATTGTCGACTTTAAAGGTGTTACAGTGGCTGACATCTTTAAGAAAAGCTTCCAACGCCATTAAAATGGACTTCTTTGCAGCTAGTGTTAGAATTGTGCTTTCTAGTTGACCGATATTTACAAACAACTTAAATGATAAACTATAGCATTTGACCTCTTCGGTGCAAACTTATAAATTCACTTTTTCATGTGAGGCAAATTGTATCGGTAGTTCAATGCGTATTTTATCCAAAAGAGTTCAAGGAAAAGAAGTAGTGATTGCATTAGAGGTTAGTTTTAGAGTTAATTGAAGTTTAGGGTTTAAGTTAAGATTAAGGTTATTATAGTTCATAACAGATGTGTATTGTGGCGAAAATATTACAATTTCTTTTTCTTTATCAATATTTTCAATTTTGATTGAATATGTCACAGATTAATGCTGGTAGGGAACCATTGAAAACCAGGGAGCTCCTCAGTAGTATTCACCCCAGATTCCACACCAGGGGCTTCATCACAGCCGTCTAGTGTTCCCTGGTTTTCAATGGTACCCTGCCAACATCAATCTGTGACATTATCATTCAAAATAAATAACCAATCTCTACAAAATTAACCATCCCAATTGAACTATTTTCATTTTATTAATACATTTAATGTGTTATAAGTTCATTTGTTTGCATATGATAGTTAAGTATTTTTTCTTTCATCATCTTCTACTGGGTTTCGGTTGTTTTGGGTTATCTTTTTATATTGACTCGTTAGAACGATAAGTCATGTCTGTCAATGTATACATACCCTTAACATATGTATTAGGTATCTGGATATGGTGGATTCCAAGGACTCTTTGACATTTTAAAGTGAATTCACTAAACCTTTCCTTACAACATCATTTTATCATTTAACCAATCGAATTTCTGTTCATCTCTGACTATGATATAAATTACATTCATATATTGACAACACACTTTTGATTAACATAAGTAATTAACAAAATCTGAAAATTTCTAGATCCCCTCATTACATTTTTTACTAGTAACTTAATTTAATTCGAATACGATATCACCAGTTGATTCCAGTTAGATAACCATTAAAAACAGGGACGCACTAAAAATAGTTTCATCCTAGTACAAGAACATTCAGTAGTGGATATCCAAAACTCCACTAGAGGGATCGAATCTATAACTTTTAGACATCGAAGTGAATTTAATCACTTAAAGATTAGAATATATCATACTTACATACTTATGCCCGTTACTCCTCGCTGAAGAGCATAGGCCGCTCACCAGGATTCTCCATTCAACTCTGTCCTCAGCAATACTTTCCAATTGTTTCCAGTTGCTGTTCATCCTTTTAATGTCTGCTTCCAATTCTCGACTCAGCGTCTTCTTTGGCCTTCGTCTTTTCCGTTTCCCAACAGGATCCCATGTTAGTGCTTGTCTCGTGATGCAGTCTGATGATTTACGCAATATGTGTCCTATCCATCTCCAGCGTCTCTTCTTAATTTTCTCTTCGGCTGGAAGTTGGTTTGTTCTCGCCCATAGTAGGCTGTTGCTGATGGTTCCCGTCCAACGAACATTCAATATCTTGAGTAGACAGTTGTTTACAAATACTTGTACCCTTCTGATGATATTTGCAGTAATTCTCCACGTTTCAGCTCCATACAGTAGAACTGTCTTCACGTTCGAATTGAAGAGTCTGGCTTTGAGGCTTGTTGACAGTTGTTTTGACTCCCATATGTTTTTCAACTGTAGGAATGCTGCCCTGCCATTGCCAATCCTTCCCTTTACATCTGTATCGGACCCTCCTTGTTCATCGATGATGCTTCTCAGGTACGTGAAAGTGTCCACTTCTTCCAAAGTTTCTCCATCACGTTGAGTTGGGTTGGTTCTCCCTGTGTTGTACTTAAGAATCTTGCTCTTTCCCTTATGTATGTTCAAGCCTACTGATGCTGAAGTTGCTGCTACACTGGTTGCCTTTGCTTGCATCTGTTAGTGTGTATGTCCTAAGAGAGCTAGATCATCCGTAAAGTCCATATCATCGAGTTGCATCCTACTTGTCCATTGAATTCCGTGCATTCCCTCAGACGTGGAGGTCTTCATGATCCAGTCAACTACTAGGAGGAAGAGAAAAGGTGAGAGTAGGCAACCTTGTCTGACTCCGGTCCTCACTGGGAGAATATATCATAAATATCCAATAATCATTATTATTTTATCATTTTGTTATGACGCCAGAAGGAGTGAGGGTTTTGGTTGGTTGGCGCGAACGCCAATGGAGTGTGCCTAGCTGATGATGCGCGTATGTTTATTGCAACAAGCACTCAGTAACTCTGTGGATAGTCGGGAAACCACAGCTGGCTTGTCATCTAATGATTGTTCCACGTCTGGAATGATCTGAACAAATGTTTCCAGTGCAACTTCGTTCTCTGGTTCTCAGTTCTTGCTCTCTCCGTTTTCCTGTTCCCAATTCTGGTTCTTCTATTGTCGGCCTGGGTGGGTGAGTGGGCTTAGGTCAGTTGCGCATTATCAACTAGGCACACACTTCATTGGCGTTCGTATCTACTACCCAAAACCTTCTTTTCTTCACGTCATAACACATTTATAATAATTAAAGAAGGTAACTTGAATTGTACGTTTCACATGGGAAAAAATCAATACCGTATAGATCAAAGTTGAGTATTTAACAAATAAGACCATTCAACATATCATTTGAGTTGATCAAATATCAACAAACTATGTCATATGAATGATATATTACTTCATATTATATACCTACAATATACTTTAAGATAAAATCAGGTTGAATGTAGTAAAATCTACATGAATTCATAATGTTAGTGATAGTCTTAGTTAGTAAGTTGGTTAGCTAGTCCGATTGTATTCCTTAACCTGTGAAATGTTGTATCGTTTTTTGTTTTTGTTGTTTTTTTTCTTTTTTCATATTACTTCCCTTGGTATTTGTTTTTGACAGAAAATATTGATTAACTTGGAGAAATGAGGTGGAGGGGGGGGGTGGAGGTGAAAAAGGGAGAGAAAAATCAAAAATGTTATTCAAGACACAATAACACTCTAATTTGTCCATAATTTCGTTATGTAATTCATTATTGGCTTATGTTCAATGAATATTATAATGTATGCCTTACTAGTTAACAGTTTCATTTAATTCTATTCAATATAAACCGGTCTGAATAGATATTTTCTTGTTTAGTATCTTATTGGTTATTTATTTCCAATGTAATTTGTTTCTGACCTGAGTTGAGTAGAAACAGAATAACTAGGATTAGAAACAAGTTCACTTTAGTGTGTATAAACAAATTAATGCATTTTATACGGACACATACAGTTATGTATATAGAGATGCTTTCTAATATACATTAGAGAAACACATGCATGATATTCTCTCCTTGCATGAACAAAAAATTAAAGGGAAATTTAACTATATACGTAGGTCATCATTATAAATGATTGAGGCGAATTGACTATCTCTATGATCTGAGTCAAACATGTTTCTTTCTCTTCTTCTTCTCTTTTCAATATTGAAATTTTCAGTAAATGTGATATGTTACTCTTAGAAATTGTATTCATTCCATTAGTAGTCAATCATTGTCATTATGTGTATACACACAGTGTAGAGTATTATGCCTTGTGAATCTATACAGAAACATTTCCTATAGACAATATATAGATGTATTTTTCTCAGATTTTTTGACAATATATGGAATTAATCTAATAAATGTTAAAGAAATGAAACTACATTCTTATGGAATATACATATTTCTCTAATTAGATAATGTTGATTATCTACATTGGATATATAAATGTTTAATTAACCTACATATTCATGTTGATCAATTCACTTTATCTTAATTGAACATGTAAGTTAATCAATTATGTTATCAGATAAATAGACTAATAAACTTAAAGAAAATACTATATTAAATGATAACTATCTTACTCCTGATGTATTAGGATTAATATTTATGTGCCCGTTACACAAGTGTGATTGTCTGGACTCAGTAGTCTAGTGGTGAACGCGATAGCATTCAACACGGAACGGACAGATTTCGAATCTCACTGTGAACATCAACATTGGGATGCAGGTACATCCAGCCGATGAGTCCCAAATAGGACGAAATACTCATCCTGGATTCCACTTGCCAGTTATAATCCAACTTAAATAATTACTCCTGATGCGTTTAAATTTCATTAGTCATGATTTTTAACTATGAATTCGGATGTACATTGAAGTAAATCACTAGTGAGCTTGGTTTAGTGATTCGCATTTAGCTTTGATTGTTTGTATTCTATTAAATATTGATCTCTGCTGAGTACTATTAAAAATCAGGGAACAATAAACAACTGTTACATTATAGTGAAGGACTCGTCAGCAGTGTATACCTCCGATTAAGACAAGAGATCCAATCTAAAGTCCTCAGATCTTGCGCTGTACGTTTGACAATCAACAGCTAGAATCAAACTAGTATAATTCCCACTTTAATACAAACTGCTAACTAAATACTAATCTTTATAAAATTATACCGACGTAACTTCACTAATCATCCAACTAGTAACAAACTAAAAATATGTTTACTTGGTTAACTACATCAAAGATTGACGTTGGTAGGGTACCATTGAAAACTAGTGGAGTTCAGAATTGTCTGGAGTGAGATGGTTATCACCAGTGACAACGGATGAATGTCGCGCTTTGCATCACGAATTGATGGACATGGGAATTCTACTATTGGATGCTAACCTAGTAGTGCAGAGGGTTAGGTGTTCTCCAGCATGAAGCTCCTAGTAAGGGATCTGGGGTACGCACAAATAAGGAGTTCCATACTAAAACGAAACAGATATCCAATGCTCCGTGGTTTTTAATGGTACCATACTAACACCAATCAATTAAAATATCAATCTCCACAAAAATAACCATCTTAAATCAAAAACATACTTGTTGTTTGTATTTGTCACCTAATTATCTTCTTCAGATATCATTATAAACTAAAGAATACTGGATAGCTGTTTCAACATAAAGTATTGCACTTCATTTTGTAATAACTTTGACGATTTAACGTAGAGAATTATGACATTAAAAGATTGTTACCAAACTACTGTAAATAAAAATGAGTTAATTTCAATTAGTAAATAGTTTAAGCCCATGTCAATTAAAAGGCTTTTTTATTGAATATTAAGAGATTATCAGTTCCCCTCTCTCCGCGCCCAACCCATTAAGGTTGAATGGATTTTTAATGATGACGTTATATTATAACCAACAGTTACATTTATTAAAATCATAATTGAGTGTTGTAGAGACAGCTGACTGTTAATATTGATACCACGAATTGATTTGAATTAGACAACCACTGATCACCTCGAAGCACTGGATAGCTGTTTCGTCCTAGTATAAAACTCTTAGGCAGTGCGCATCCACCCTATTGAGGATTGAACCCAGGAGCCTCTGAATCCGCTGCGAACGCTTTAACATTAAACCAGTGAGTCGGCTCTCCTGTTGATATATCTAATTCAGTTAATTCGTGATACGTTTGCGCAACCTCATCCTTGCCATCTGTGTGTAACTGCCTCACACCCGATACAGATGAACTGGTCACGTCTTTTCATTAGAACTCCAAGAATTACCTCAAGGAGTTAGTCACTAGTGATATGATATATTAATTATAATTAGGTGTTGTAGAGATAGTGTAACTAACTTTTTAACGTAATTCCTGGGGTTCTGTTGTAAAGACGTGACCGGTGGAGTTCAACCTTGTCGGGTGTGAGGCAGTTACCCACCGATGGCAAGGATGAGGTTGCGCAAACGTATCACGAATTGACTGGATTGGAAATATCAACGGTTAGAAGCCGACTCAGTGGCTTAATGGTAAAGCGTTCGCAGCAGAGCCGGAGTGTCATATGTTTGATCCCCGATAGAGTCGTTGATACGCACTGTTGAAGAATTTCATACTAGGATGAAGCAGCTGTCCAGTGCTTCCAGTTGACCAATGGTTGTCTAATTCAAATCACTTCGTGATACCGAAATTGACAGTTACATTTTCCTTTTTGTGTACATTACGCTATTTTACGTCATTTTGACAGTGGGCATTTCCTAAGATCTAATGAGTGTTTGATTAAGGGTTGACAAACATAATTAGTATAAAGATAAGAATGTTTTAAAGTTAATTGTTTCACGTGTAATAGGTAGGAGGGGACTAGATTAAAGTAGGTAGTCAGACTATGTAGTGATTAACTGATCGTCAAACTACTTGGTTCTTACGATTGTTGTAAAATGTAGCTGGAGATGCTCGGTAACTAACTGAGAATCAGTCGTAATGGTGCATACACATTCACTTTTTTTTCTTCTACCTTTAAAACTCTAAAACTATCCAATACCCCCATTTACAAGTAGTCAACTATTTATGAAACACATTCTGCATGTCTTGTTTAACACTATTGCTAACATTAGTACTATATCTATTACTTTATTCAACACCTTGCTGCGCCAATGTGAAGTTGAGTGGGTGCACATATATGCCTATGCAGTGCGGAATATTTTATAATTCCTTCAAAAATAACTGCCGTTTTCTCAATTCTATGTCTTTTTAACGCTGATTCCCTACTTCCTATCGATACCTTGTAATCATAGTTGCTAATTGATGTCTTTTAAAGGAAAATAGATTGTTGGACGCTTTTGTGTCGTAAACATTAAAAATTGTACAATCTAACAACTACCTTAGGTGGATTTGATATTACTTATTGACCTGAGTCAGACAACCACTGAAACAAAGAAGCGCTTTACAACTCATTCATCCTAGTATGGGAATCCTCATTAGTGGGTATCCACGACACCACTATGCACCCGAGTTCAACATCTTTATATTTTGCGGTGAGCTCTAAACCATGACACCACTATATTGGCATCCAATGGTTGTTATATCTAACCTAAGTGAATTCGCCTTATATATGCCGCATTTCGACCACTGCCGTTAGTAGGTATTTGTCTCATACACGATACAATTAAACTTCACTGGTCAGGTATTTTCACTAAATTCTCTGGTGAGATCGTGGTTTCATTACTATTATTATGGAATCTCATGCTAGGACGAAACAGATGGCCAACTCTCCTTTGTTTTCAATGGTTATTTAATGGTGATCAATTAGTGGTATCAATTTCAAATACAATGGTCTCTATAACACCGAATTCTAATCATTATCAGCTTACTAGTGATTGAATGCAGTTGATAATTTTTTTAGAGCTCTAGTGTAAAAACCAGTAAAGTATGAACACCAATACTCTCTAATTATTTTAGTCAATAAAATGTCAACATTCTATAATCCATTCAATTTGTATTTATTTTATTAAGGATTAATCTATATCTAATAGTTCTCAGTTTTCTATTTTACATTATGGATAACAATGAAATAATAGTCACGTGCTTCAAAACTATACAAAACAAATCAGTAAGATAGAAGTTAATCCTAATGTTGATTAACTTACTATGAACTCAAAGAGCGTACCTATAATAATCGTTAACAAAATTGCATATAGTGTATTAATGTTGAATTGACGTATACTACTTAGAAATCTTTAAGTAAAATAATACATGATAAGTTATGTATTAGTTAATTTATAGCTGATAAGTGGAATCCAGGAGGCGCGTTTCTTCCTACCAGAAACTCGTCAGATGGATGTATCTGTATCCTAGTATTAATGTTTACGCAGGAACTCGAACACAATTTGTCCTGAACCAAACAGGAACATTCAGATGCACTCAAATTATGTATAAATACTCGTTGAACAAGTGTGGATGTCTGGAAACAGTAGCTTAGTGATAAATTCGATAGTTTGGCTATATAAATATAATGACAACTGGTCGAACATGACAATAAACAAACGAATAATTAAGCATAGTAGCAAAAGTCGAAATCGCATAATGTTATTCATATTTCAATTGTCTTAGTGAAGACATAAATCTTTAGAAACAGGTCAAATAGAAAGATAAAATGATACTGGCCACTTAATGAACACGAATTTCTCTTACAAAGTTGTCGATATGGTTAATTAGATTCCAACATATTTAGTGAGTTTTCGAATTCTGTGGATTACTGCAGCCGTTGCCGTAAACACAGAGGAGCCAGAACTAAGTGTTCAGCAGAAATTGCTTCCATGGACCCAACCTACAAGTTGATTTCTATATCATAAGTTTATTTTACCTTGATTCTACCTTGTTTATTCTATAATATTTTTAGTAGTTACCATTTTCATCTTTATTAATCGTTTGCTTTCACAGATAAGAAGACACATTTTACTATTGTTTCCAACCGCTTCTAAGTTACTTACCATTTACTAATTTATTATGTAATCAACTAATTAATGCCTGTTGTCCCTCTTGGAGTACAAGCCACTGACCAGCATTCACCAACTAACACTATCCTGTGCTCTCCTTTCTAGTTATTTCCAAGCGCTGTCTATTCTTTTCGTATCTGCCTTCAGTTCAGTCTCCATCTTCCACGTTAAACTTGAGGATACCATGTTAGTACTTGTTATGTGACGCAGCTTGATGGTTTCTCCCGGCTGGAATCCCCTTAGGGTTACTGCCGGTCTCAAGCTCGGACAAAGACGGTGGGGTGGACATGGGGTTAGCAACCCAATTTACTAAAAAGCCTTGCCAAAAAAACGTTAACCAGAAAAAGTCATATTATTGTAGAACCTAACTCTAAAATTATTACTTTTAATCTTTTCATCTCGATCTATTTATTTGTTCTGAAATTTCTACATTGTGGTTTATGTAACCAAGTCCCAATGATTTCTCTTTTCACTGGGACAGTCTGAGTAAAAATAGTAGTATATAATTTTGTTACTATATTTGATTATTCATGGTTATCATGTTAACTTACACTTCTTTTCCTTTTATTGTCATCAATGACCAAAATTGTTATTTTATGTCATTATCAACCATACATATAAGATTGTACAGTTCTGAAAATGAGATAGTTGAAACGAGATCTTGTTAATGAACTAAATTTCGGTTTTTCATGACATCAAGCTTGAAATATTCACAACTTATAATCACTACTTAACCACCTAAATAATGTACTAAAATGTTTCATAGGGGGTTATATACATCGTGAGAGTAATTGATGTAGGTTAAATGGAACGTCTGAAAACTGACCTTGATGAATAATGTATCTTCCCGTATGTTATAAGTACAAAAACTATTTCTTTCCACAAATTTCTTTTTAAATTATATCCTTTATATTCAATTCCTCTCAATATTTTTGATATTACTATGGTATTCACTTTGGTATGCTGCTGTTTTATATAATACCATTTGATACATATAAGTACCAAGCTCCACTTTGCTTACGGTTGCGTAACTTAACCCAACGACTTGTCCCCAATGATTATTTCATTTATTTAGTTTTATTCGATTTTAACATAATCAAGTAGTGATATGTTTCTAAAGAAAACACTATGAATTGATTCATGCTGTTTGCATTAAATCATGTAGTTTCAGATAACAACGTTAATGTAAACCACCTAAGAAACAATAACTGATTTGTATGTCCTCTAAGTCTAATTCTTTTATTCAGTTCTATTGAAAGAAAATTAGTTAAATAAACAAACATTTCAATATGATTTCAGATAACAATGACCTGATAACCTGAAAGGTGAACTATGTGTTTGCATGTTTTTGAAGAATAGTCAGAATCTAAACAAATGATTGTTAACTGAAGCCAGCGTTCTAGTTATCTAAACTGGTTAACTCTAAAATTCCCATACTACTACTTTATAGTAATAGTAGTAGTATATATTTTGAGTACATATGTAGATAAGCCAATCAGTTTAATTAGAATATGTTTAGATCTTCCCGTTGATTTATCATGGACTGAAACTGGTCAGTCTCTGTTGCCATTTATGCATGCTGAGTGGAATGCCTCCATATAACGAAAGTTAAGAAATGTTGTTTGGTTTGGATTGTGACAGGAAAACGGAATCCAGGACGCGCGTTTCGTCCTGTGTGGGATTCGTCAGCTCGGCGAATTTACACCCCAGTGTTAATGTTCACACCAGGACTCGGACTCAGTTTGTTTCGTCCCAAACGCCACCGTGTTAAACACTAGGCTACTGAGTTCGGACAACCATACTTGCACACAGGTTATGTGAACTAAGCGACCTAGTGGTGAATGAGGTTTCTGTCTTTTCTATGAGAGATAACTTCTTTCCACTGAGCATATAAAAAGCAATCTTAAATTCTTTGTAATTGATGATTACGTAACTTTGAAAATAACCTTAATGTTAGTTGTACATTAATCGAATTAAAAGGTTTTCACATATACACACCATATTTTGTAGTATTATTTTGTTTTTATAGAGATCATAATTTGGAACGTTGTAAAAGAAGCTTGACTAGGTTTTCTTTTCTTTACTGCCATTTTTAATACAAAAAAAACTTAGTAGATGGCAACATTGATACGTTACCTAATGAACTTCATTATCTTAATGAGCATTTTATATGGTACAAGCTGGACACGTTATCTTCAAGATATATCCTAACTAGCGTAGCGTTTAAATATTTGTTGATTATCACTTTAATATCTGATGTTCTTTCTGCCTCTTGATCTTCAAATAATCACAGTTAAAAAATCAGAATCTAGACAGTTGGTACCACTTTGTTGTGGTGGTCAGGTTTGCATGTAACCAAGTCGGGCCATACTGGCTGGAACACTTATTTCATAGGTCCTGCTATACCAGAGAAATCATACTTCCAATTGTTCGGCAGTGTGACGGAGTAAGGTGTTTCCCTCAAACAACGAATATGACTGGAATGCTGCTTTCCACGAAGGAGCGACAGAGTTAGAATAAGTCGACCTTAGAAATGCACATCTCAACTTACTTCACGAATATTGATTTCCAGCCATAGCAAGCAGAGAATTAACAAACGGAAAACCATTCTCAAAATACTGTGCATGATCAACGCATAGCAGTTCTCGGTTGTGTACTACTGTCATGACCTCAGGTCTTTAGGACTAACCCTAACCCGATTAGCTCTTCAGATGTACTATGAAGAGGAACGCTTCCAAATTGTGGACGACAGGGAAGTAATAACCACCCTCATACCTCGAACAGTACCTGAGATCATCTCTTCTATAATGATAATAAATGGTATCCTGATCACAACCCTATGATAAATGATGATCATTTAATAGGAACATACTAACTATGAATGGGATAAAAGAAGTGATTAATTTGATAAACTTTTCAAAACGTTAGCTTTGTTGTCCGGTGAAAACCTTGACAGAAGGACTCAACTGTCGACCACATTTGAATCTGTCATGTTTAGTGAACGTAATGTTTAGCATTCAGTCATTTGTGTCCCGTCAATGCCACTGAAGTGCTAAAATCAGTGTACCATTAAAAGAAAAAGTAAACACATAAAATAAGTTTGCTCTCTAATAATGAAGGCAATTGGTTATGAATAACACCACAATAGGTGTGTAACAGTTCGCTTTTAGTCAGAACGTACTTTGCATTTTGGGGAGTTTAGGGTCACGTACCTAAGATAATCCATAAGAAAGAAGATCAGAATAAAAAGAGTAACCTGACGACTCAGTAAGCTTATATTTCATAATAAAAACGATTGATTAGAATAAGGAATAACACTAGCTTGACAAATGATATTCTGACAATCGAAACTGGAAATTGTAAGAGCTCTAAGATCCATTGCACAACTCCGTCCACTGATATGGAAAGAACATCCATGTGCCTGGTACCTTGATTTGGGCTGGGAAAATGACTATATTTACACCGACCATTTCAATACTACGGGTCATCGTTGAACAGCCAGTTGAGTGGAACTTGTCACTATACATCAACTTCATTGACTATGAGAAGGTGTTTTACAGTGTAGACAGGAGAACACTATTGAAACTTCGTCTACACTATGGCCTACCAGAGAAACTCGTCAACATCATCCGGAACTCTTACGATGGAACACAGTGCAAAATTGTGCATGGAGGACAACTGATAAATACATTCACAGTGAGGATCGGCTCAGACAGGGTTGCCTACTCTCACTTTTTCTCTTTCTCCTAGTAGTTGACTGGATCATGAAGACCTCCACGTCTGAAGGAATGCACGGAATTCAATGAACAAGTAGGATGCAACTCGATGATTTGGACTTTACGGATGATCTAGTTATCTTAGCACATACATGCCAACAGATGCAAACAAAGACAACCAGTATAGCAGCAACTTCAGCATCAGTAGGCTTGAACATACATAAGGGAAAGAGAAAGATTCTTAAGTACAACACAGGGAGCACCAACCCAATTCAACGTGATGGAGAAACTCTGGAAGTAGTGAATACTTTCACATATCTGGGGAGCATCATCGATGAACAAGGAGGGTCCGATACAGATGTAAAGGGAAGGATTGGCAAAGCCAGGGCAGCATTCCTACAGTTGAAAAACATATGGGAGTCAAAACAACTGTCAACCAGCCTCAAAGCCAGACTCTTCAATTCGAACGTGAAGACAGTTCTACTGTATGGAGCTGAAACGTGGAGAATTACTGCAAATATCATAAGAAGGGTACAAGTATTTGTAAACAACTGTCTACTCAAGATATTGAATGTTCGTTGGACGGGAACCATCAGCAACAGCCTACTATGGGCGAGAACAAACCAACTTCCAGCCGAAGAGAAAATTAAGAAGAGACGCTGGAGATGGATAGGACACATATTGCGTAAATCATCAGACTGCATCACGAGACAAGCACTAACATGGGATCCTGTTGGGAAACGGAAAAGACGAAGGCCAAAGAACTCACTGCGTCAAGAATTGGAAGCAGATATTAAAAGGATGAATAGCAACTGAAAATAGCTGGAAAGGATTGCTCAGGACAGAGTTGAATGGAGAATCCTGGTGAGCGGCCTATACTTCTCTGCGAGGAGTAACGGGGGTAAGTAAGTACTCCAACCATTTACCATCTAGGAATGCTTCATAGAGACAACAGCTTCCTGAACTATTATCATCTTCTACTCTACTATAACAAGTTTTTCAAATATGTAATGCTTCTCATTAAACAAGAAAGTACTTTGTATTCCTAGGAGATTAGAATCATGTATTTAGGAAAATCTAGAAGATAGAAGATTTTCAACTTAAAGAGTAAGTCAATAACTCAGTAAGCACATTAAATACGCTTACATTTAATAATACAAACAAGTGATTAGAATAAGAAATAATATAAACTTTAAACAATACTAATCAGATAACTGAAATTGAAAATTGATAAGAAATGAAAAAAAAAGAACGATTTAAAATTCGTTATAAATATGAAGGTTACACATTAAATGACTGTTGTTTAAATCACTCAACATAAAGTTGTATTTCCGGTTAATGTAATTCAATCTGTAAAACAAAAACAAAAAAAAGTTACATTGAATATTATATCATACTATTGAAGTATAATTAAATAATCATAAATTTTCAATTATTTATACAGAATAACTTTTGTTTCTTTATTTTATTGGCATCAAATTCATTTATAATTAAGGGGGTTTTGTGGAGATAGTTAATTGTAAATTTTGATATCACAAATGAATTTGAATCAGACAACCATTAATCACCTGGAAGCAGTGAACAGCTGTTTCTTCCTGGTATAGGACTCCTCAACAGTGCGCATCCACGACCCCACCGATAGCATGGGGGGAGGTCGCGCAACGTATGACGAATTGACTGAATTGGAAATATCAACTGTTAGGAGCCGACTCAGTGGTTCAATGGTAAAGCGTTCGCCAGAGGGTCTTGAGTTCGATCCGCGATGGGATCGTGAATGCGTACTGCTGAAGAGTCCCATATTAAGGCGAAATAGCTATCCAGTGCTTCCAGATGATCAATGGTTGTCTAATTCAAATCAATTCGTGATATCAAAATTGGGAGATTCATTTATCTTAGTTTTTTTCTGTATTATAATTGTTTATTTAATAGTTCAACTTAATTTTGGACATTGAATATAAAACTATCCATTTTAATTGATAATAGAGGAGAGAAACATATAAGTGACAGTGAAAATTGAATAATGAATTTGATTTACAGTTTCACATAGTTATGACTAAATAACAAGAGTGAGGCACAACAAGAGTGTTTGAGAGAGAGAGGATTCGTTGTAACTATAGTTGATTTTCATTGATTATTATTTATTATAGAAACTAGTAAATGCATCATTCTCCCCACTCCTCTCCACAGTCACACAAACACAGACACATACATACATGTATATTCGTGTTCCTCCGATATTCCTATCTCCCTACTGGCCTACAAACTAACTTGTTTGTTTATCTAACCTCAGATCAAATTTACACTGTTGTCTCTTTTTTTAATCAAAAAGAGAAGTTACTCACTTGATCAGTGGTTGGAAATGATGGGGAAAGAATGAATTAGGTATTAAACAGTTTGAAGTATCATTTTTGATGCATTTTACCTTTTGATTACCATGGAAATGAAATATAAATTATACTGGTATTTTCTTTTTTTGTTAGTACGTTAAGCACAGTTTATCGTTAGTTGAGAAGAACATCTTCTGTAGAGCAGGAAAAAAACACTCGAATTTTTTTTTGACTTGACAAACAACTTCCGTTTTTTAAAGTAATAAAAACTATGAATCAGTGCTTCATTTGAAATTCGTCAATAAAGTACACTTCATTGAAAGTATTAACTCTATCAAAGTCTGTGATTTAAGAAGTCTGTAAACTATTCAATAGACAACCTGTAGTAGGTACCAAAATGATGTTTGTTTAGTTCTTAGTTAAGAACAGTTTCTATTGATGGCAGTTTAAATTTCATAGTAGGTAACAGATCTTTAAATTTTTGCAATATATGCCTTGTTTATGATTTCAACTAGAAAATCATAGTCAATCAACGTACATGATAAATAAAACTATGTAGTATACTTTTAGTATTCCATTGAGTAGAATGTGAAATTTCTGACGTTTCTCTACTACGTGAAAGCCGACTCTTCAAAAGAAATATAAAAATAATTTATATGTAGATTTTATGTTTGAGTTGGATTGTGACTGGTAAGTGAAATCTAGGACGCGCTTTTTGTCTGTTTGAACTCAGTAGCCTAGTGGTGAACGCAGTGACGTTTGGCATGAAACGAAAATAGTTTGAGTCTCTGTGTAAACACTAACATTGGAAGGCAGTTACATCTAGCAGATGAGTCCCATATAGAATGAAAGGCAACTTCTGGATTCCGCTCGCCAGTCACAATCTAATTCAAACAACACTTCTGAATTATTGCTATATGGAGGTAATCCATTCAAGATGCACATATAGAAACAGAGACTGGTCAATTTTAGTCCATGATAATCAACAAGAAGTTAATTGTACATTCTAGTTGTAGATTTAATGGTCATTTTAAATTATATGTACTACTATTCCTGGTTTAAATTGTAATTTTCAAGCTCTGGGGGGATTACTAGAAAATTGTTTTGTGCATATTTCATGCTCGTTGGCACGAATCGTGATTTATTGTAAAGACTCACCAGTGTAAAAGACCTCATAATCAACACAATCTGACCTGTAAACGCAGTTTTGTGTAGAGATGAATGAGATATTTTCTTCTGTTCTAACCTAGGCACCTTCAAACCAGGTTGTTTTTACTTTAGTACACGGAACACATACTGTTTACATTGACCATAAAATCGAGGTAAATATTATCAAGATTATCCACAATAGTTTTTTAGCTACAAAGAAGAATAAGTACCTGAAGAATTTCACAGTTTACTAAACCTTACTGTTCTCAATAGAGAGGAAGGCCTTATTATTCACTCCACGTGGACTATCTATCCAAACAACTGCAATTAAATGGTTTTGCATTTCATACTTGATTGACATATTCGCTCGATTGTCATCATTCCCCTCACAGTACTTCCGTATCGTACTATCTAGTTTTTGTCAGAAAGTTATATGTTCAATCTTAAAAGAGTTAGATTAAGATGTAGATTAATTCCGATTAGGTATTCAAATCAACATCATCCAATTTGTAACTGCAGTCAAGATGACTAAACTACTTATTTTTTTAAACGTCCTCTTACAGGACCCAGATGTTGAAAGTAATCGACAGTTTATTATAAATCAATATTACATTATCTAGGTTTCATAATTAATTGCATCTGACTTACGAACTGTGGACTCAATAATTTATAGGTAAGTCAAAGATCAAATATTTCAGAGACTATGCCTTTAGTTATAAAATTTGGCGATAAGGAATAGGAACTCGAAAAATGTGTCAGTTTCTGTAGACACGGCTTGCTGATAAATTGCAACTAGCTTAGTATCTAGACTAAGAGGTCCATGTAACTTCTACCAGCTACTTAATTACAAATAACCCTGAAGTTACATTTAAGGTTATATTACGACATAGTAGATGAAATGCAATCTTATCTACAGTCTGTACAACATGGCACTAAATAATATTAGGTGATCCTTTAGCGAATATATTAATTTTGTAAGAAATCATTCATAAATCAGACTTGTTTGAAATAACTGTCACCATACAGATTAAGAAGGCTCAACATTAGAACTGAATTATTGTACAATAATCAGTCACCGACATGTGTGAAATCTTGTTTTCTCTGGTTTGTAGTTTAAGCATGATGGTTATACATGATTGTAAATGATATTTGGTTTAGGTTGTGAAAGTTTATTTGAAAGCAAAATCTGAATTTGATATTACAATTGGTTCCGATTAGATAACCATCCAAAACCATGAACTAATACTGAATATCTGTTTCGGCCTACTATTGGCCTCGTCAACAGTGCACAAACACGACCTCATTATAGAATCGAAATATAAGTCTTCAAGTTTCTAAACGAATGTTTAACATCAGACTATTGATCCAACATCTAACAGTTTATATTTCGAGAAATTCCTTTGTATGAACAACGTTTTCTTAAATACCTGTTACCTTTCTTAAAGAAGACAGATAAATCATAAAACACGAATGAATTCAATTAAAACATTTTGTAATTTAGAATTGAGTAGTGATGTTTTTGATAGATGTGTTTTAAAAACCGTTTGAAATATAGAACTGTTCATACAATCCTCCTGTAATACATTGTAAGTAATATGTCATTGGCGTTGGCTAGTAGAAATCATTTGTAATAAAAACCACTTATTAGATAGTTGAAACTAATCCAAAACAAATGTTTACCTTAGATTTTTTTGTTAGTTGACACTCATCACATATCTGTGATCTCGAAGAGATCAGTACTGTCTATATATCAGTATGTTATTAACTCCTCATCTATTTTTATGGAGCTTATCTTTAATCATATTCGATATGACTGGGCATAAAATGGAACAAATCAACGTCTTAATTAGTTCGTTTGACAATTGGGTTCTCCCTCAGTAGTCTATATTTGTTACTTAACCTTAATATTCTGGGTTGGATTTAATTTATGGCAGTGTTTTCATTGGTTCTCAAAAGGTTAAAAGAATACCTTATCTTCATAAAGAGCTCATTTTAAAACTGAATTATATTATGAATATAACTACAAATTATTAGTAACAAATGAAAAAGCTTCTTTTATCTTAGAGATCTACGTTCTCACTTCCAGCTAGACGACATTCGGTTAAGTTATTTGCTATTCAGAGATTTAAAACGTACCAACAGTATGAATGCAATTATATTCTCTTGATGATTTAATAGACTGAGGTTAATTAGTCTCTATTATCATGTGCTTATCCTTGCCTCCAGAT
This sequence comes from Schistosoma mekongi, assembly GCA_034768735.1. Classification (NCBI taxonomy): domain Eukaryota; kingdom Metazoa; phylum Platyhelminthes; class Trematoda; order Strigeidida; family Schistosomatidae; genus Schistosoma; species Schistosoma mekongi. The sequence continues at coordinate 42,924,117 of CM068307.1, forward strand.
GGTGGTGGTTTTCAAGTACAATTTTAGTTAAATTATAGCTGAGAAGCGGAATTCAAGACGCGCTTTTAAGCGCATCCAGCTGGCTTTTCTCAAATAAGAAGAAATCTGCATCCTAGTTCCCACTTTACAACTACAAGCCAACTTAACTTGTACTAATAGTCTTAATAAGATAATGATCATAGCCTTTAATACACATTCTTATAACACACATTTCCCATTGTAGCATTTCAAATAGTTGTTGTAGTTATATCTCCTGCTCTAAAATCAGTACATTACTAGTTCAAATTGCAGTCTAGTCTAAATCATTACACATCTATATTAAATAGAACTAAATATTTCATCATACACTAACGACATATGGTAAATATTGGTCACAGTTTTCTGTTATCTTGGTTTAGTTATTTGAAATAATAGTCATACTATTTTGGGTTACCATTTGTTGTCATCAATTGTCATCCATTTTAAAGTGTATTCTTCTTTTAAGGCATGCAAGGGATTGTTATATTATTCAATGGTTCAATTTTATTCTCATATTAACATTAAGATTGAATAAGGACTGTTATATAATCTTACAATAGATTTATATAACAGACATCTTGATACATAATATTTCATACTTTGGAAGCCATAAAGTCATTAGTGTTTTGGTTATACTACATACTCTGAGTTGTATGATTCAATTATACCTTCTCTTTTGACTTGATTCAACCAAAATGAATGTGCAGAGCTAACAGAACAAGTATCAACAACAACGAGTTATATTCAAAATCGATAGATGTATGTATGTATGTACAATCAACATAGAACCTGGCACATGTGTGCATCGGTTCAAGTTGCCATACCACCATGGCACCGCAAGATTAACACCACCACCATTAGTAGAAGTTACTTCAACAAAATAAAATAATAATAGTAACAAGGAGTGTGAACATATAGAATATGGTTCAGGAAGCGTAGAAAGAATGTAATGGAATAATTTAAAGCTCATGATTTAAGGGAGGACAATGAGTGAATACATCTGCGCCATTGTGACCAATTCTGGGACATGTCACTCAGTGTTTATGGCCACTGGTTACGGTAATTGCAAAGACCCCATCCAGGTAGTCTGCAGCTACCGACACGACTTAAACCAGCAGTCCATGACTTCATGGACTGATGCCATGTTTCAGTTTGGCCACCCCTAACTATCTTCCATCCTATTCCTATATCAGCCAGCATTGCGTGTCGAGGAAGACGGTGGTTGGGCATACGCAACACATGTTCCAACCATCTCAGTCGATGAAGATTCACAACCTCATCGACTGATTTACCACATTTGATTAACGCCCGTCGTATAACCTCGTTATTACTTACTCGGTGATCCCAGCTAACGCGAGCGATGTTTCGTAGACATCGATGGTCAAAAACTAATAGCCGTCGAGTGTCATCTACCCTTAATGGCCACGTCTCACACCCATACAGTAAGACAGAGCGAACTGTTGCGCAGTACACTCTCCCTTTCGTTGAGAGACGAATATCTCGTCTACGCCATAGGTGACGTAAGTTGGCAAGAGCCAAACGAGCTTTTTGAATTCGTACTGAGATTTCGTCAGAGACTAACCCATTAGGGCTAATCGATAGAACAAGCTGTCTGTTGATTGTGCAGAAAATGAAAAACTTTTGTCATAAGTCTGCTTCGATGAAGTCATCTAGAATGACAATGAAAACTCAGAAATTAATCAGTCTAGCCCAGAGAACGTAGTATGACCGAAACCATCTTTCTGAGCTATTAATCTTCTCTACCACAAGTAATAATTGTCAATAGAAACTCCTAACAGGGGTCACTTCACTGATTTTGTAAAATTAGGCTTATGTCCCGAATGGAAGTATGAAAATACTCTAAGATATAAATGATCATGTGTCTACATGTTTGTGTTTTGAAATTTTAATTCGAACCTATTTAAGTTCATATAAGAAAACGATAGTTTTCAAAAAAAGAACAATAAGCTGACCTAATAAAGGAACACATTATCCTCTGTCAATAGCAAATAGAATCCTGTCAATATACTAGTTGATTAAAGTGTCAGCTTAAGTTATCATCACCTTTCTTGTTACGATTATCTAAAAAGAAATCCTGCAATCGGTAAATTTGAATTGAATCTAGACGTTTTAAAAACTTACAAATATTGTGATAATGTATTATTAAGCTTTCATATCTGACGATTATGCTCTTGAATACAGTATGATAAGAGTGTTTCTGTACATCAGATTATAAATCTCATTGTAACATGATAACAGAATGAAATGTTATATCATCGTAAGATTAATTCAGTTGATCTGACTTCTGATGACTATATTTCGATATTCTTAAAATTTCTTCATTGTTTTATAGTTAAGCTTAGTTTCTCCGTCTGTGATATAATCGATAAGACAGTGATGTATTGTGTCAATTAAATTGGTGAAATAATTGTAAGCAATGTAAAATACACTACTACCATTGATTGCATCCCATAGCATTGCAGTCTATTTAGATACATAGTTTTAATTTTCATATCTGTAGATAATTATGTATGGATACATTAGTAACACACAAAAAAGTTTCGCTCAATAACTACCTTTGTTAAAATCTGCAAATAAAGATTGTCAAGTAAATTCTAGATGTATAATAAGAAAATATGCTCATAATGAATTAAGTTCCACTTTCCTCAATTTGATCAGTCCAAAAAAGTGGCGTCAAACTAGCAGTGTAAACATTAGACAAGTACTAGATTTCATCAATCTATGGCTTACATTGGAGATTTGTAACCTTATTAGTACGATATTATCCCGATTTCTGTACAAAACTCCCCTTGTCTAGTTTTTAATGTACCTTTTTTTCTGTTACTGTTTGGTTCAGCATATGATATAGAGGAAGCCATTATTTACACTTAATAGATGACTTGGTGTTAGTTCTCATTCGTTGGTGCTTGTTCTTCCTATCCACACCTCTGATGTAAGCAACAGTCGCTCAAGCAAAGTGCCAACCTATCACCGTTTTCCATGTCTATCAGGTCATAGTCGTAACACAAGTCCAGTTGGTTAGTTACTTCCAGGCAAACACCAAGATCGTCACTTCAAAATGAAACAAACCATAAATTTCCAATACAAATTGGTGGTAAGGAATTAGTCAGTGACTGGGAAAAAAACTAGTGGTAAATGGTTAAGTAGTTTAGTGCATCCACCACTTACTTGAGAAAGGATATAGGCAATCTAATAAAACCTACTGTTTTCATTGCCAGTGAATAGAGAGTGTAGTTGGCATAGTTCGCCGTCAATCACAAGGGTAAAGATATATTTTCCCTGTCTTCTGTTGGATTGTGCTGTTTTGAATCGATACACATATTTATCGGGTTCTCCATTGTTCACGAATGACTGACGAAGAGTAAATCTGATGCAAATTCATGAAGATAACTGTTATCCATTGATTAAATGTTTATTAATAAAGTTTCTGAACAATAATAATCATGTTTCTAATCGCATGTATGGCAAATGAAATCGTATAAAAAAGCTTGAGCTAATTTTCTGTGTGTTTCTGTAGAGAGTGGTATCTAATTCGTCGTCTGTAATCGTCATAGGTTGATGTTGGTTGGGTGTCACTGAAAACCAGAGAACACTGGACAGCTGTTCTATAACAATATGGTACTTCTCATTAGTGTGGATCGTCATTACCACCAGAGAATCGAACTCTAAAGCTGCTTTCAGTAGTTTTTGTGCTTCCTTATCATTCAAGGTTAAATTATGTCCATACAAATAAAGGTAATTTGAAGAGCTATTGTTTGAGAAACATTCTTTAGTATAATCTACCTCATCTTAATATGATAACATATGCCGCTCAATAATGCAACCAATGAAGAAATTAGTAGGCTATCAGATTCCAAAAGAATTCAGATATCTACTAGCCATTATTCATGAAGAACTATGGTTTATTGGTACATTAGTATTAAAATGTAAATAGTAAGTAGTCAGTTATTAACTATATTTTTCACTCTAAAGTTGTTCTGTTGCTCCTCCTAAATTCACAGTATTGTATATTATTGACTCAACAAACGAGTGTATGCACAACATTAAGTTCTTTTGTCTAGCTAAGTACTACTGAGGTACTTGGTAGTTATTAAAATGTCTTCATCTTCGAATACAGTCAATAAGTTATTTCAATTTTACAATGGATTATGGTAGTATATTTCAAAAGAATCTTTAAGTAAGTTGAAAATTCCCTGAAGCATGTTGTGGCTTTCAGTGTTTCCTTTGACGGATGCTAATTTGTGTCACATTACAATAGGAGAACTTAAAGTAAATATTTAACATTATTGACTAACTTTAAGAATGAATGCCTGTAAAAGCACTAACAGATGGAGTCATCCATTCCAAAAACCTACGTGAATAGCATCTAAATTGCTACAAAATCATTACTGACTTATCTAGTTGAATAATAATAATTAGGATAAGCTTGTATTTTCCCGTTGATATGTAATGGACGGAAACTAGTCAGTCTCTGTCGCCATATGTGCATCCTGAGCGGACTGCCTCGATATAGAGATATTACACAAGTTATATATTTAGGTTGGATTGCGACTGGAAAGCGGGATCCAGGACGCTCGTTTCGTCCTATTCGGGACTCATCGGCTGGATGTACCTGTATCCCAATTTTGATGTTCACACTGCCGTTGAGCAAGTGTGATTGTCTGGACACAGTAGCCTAGTGATGAACGCGGTGGCGTTTGGTACGAAGCACACTGAGTTCGAATTCCAGTGTGAACATCAACATTGGGATGCAGGTACATCCAGCCGATGAGTCCTAAATAGGACGAAACGCGCTTCCTGGATTCCGCTTGCCAGTCACAATCCAACCTAAATATGTAATTTGAAGAATAATAGTTGTCAACCAGAGAAGAACAGTTGTCACCTATTTTTCTTACTTTTATATTATTTCATAGAAACTACTGGTTAACCTGGACATTATTCTCATTTTATAATCTTGAATAAATTACTAAATATAACTTTCAGTGAAGAGAATTTTGTCAATCAAAATAGAATTGATGAAACTTCAAAAAATATTTTCTAATCAAGTTGGATTGTGGCTAACAGTTGGAATCTAAAATTCATGTTTTATTGTATCTGGGACTGCTCAGCTAAATTTACCTAAACCATCAACACGTAGTTGTAAATACATTCAGTAGGTCAGTTACAAATGGGATAAAACGCACATTCCAGATCCCACCTGCTAATCACTGCTAATCACAGAAACAGATAAACAACTTTAGACTATGCATAAATTCAAAGTATTTGATGTGACTTTTACGAGTTGTAGTTACAGAAGGAAGTTCAAAAGTTAAAGACAGAAATAAAGATTCAAAGTACATTAGTTACCCAATGGTTACCAATTACTAAAGCATGCACAGTTAGTTATTTACAAATAAATTTATTTTATCTTTAAAATAAAGAATTTTCAAATCTGATATCACTAATTAGTTTGAGTTAGATAGCCATTGAAGACCGAAAAGTGGCACTGGTCAGCTGTTTTATCCTGGTATGGGACACTGTAAAAGTGTTTATTCACAACCCCATCAAAAAATCGAATCCAAGAGCCCCAGGCTTCACGGCGAACTTTTTACAATTTGACTAATGAGCTAGCTTTTAGGAGTTGATATTTATAACTAAATCAATTCGCGAAATATATTTGCTCCAGGTTATTCATTACTAACAGTAAGTAAGTGCTTCACAACACCCACGAACAATAAATATCAGCTCACTGACGACCAACCTATAAATATCATTTTCGGAGCTCTAGTGAGGAAATGTGATCAGTGGAGTTCGACTATGTCGAGTGAGAGCCGACAGATGTTGTCTCGCAAATATATAGTGAACTGACTTAGTCACAAATACCAACCGTTAGATACTGGCTCAGTCGTCTAGTTGTTAAGAGTTAACCGCGAGGCCTAAGAGTCCTGGGTTCGATCCCCTAGTGCGATCATGAAGGGATATTCCTGAGGAGTCCTATACTAGGACGCAACAACTGTCCAGTGATTCCTAGTATTTAATGCTTGTTTAACTCTGACCAATTCGTAATATCAGATTTAAATTTATCAATCTCCACAACACTCCATTTCAAAGGAATGTTTACCATTTAAAAAACGTTTTTGATTTATTGAGTTTATGTTGTTTAGATGACTGTTTACCTATTTTATTATCATCTATTATAGCCTTATTAGTGTATTTATGTACATGATGGACTTCATTATTCACCCGAATAATCTAGTGATAATGCTTCAGGCTGTAATAGTAGGCGATCGGTCACACAAAGGATATCGATTTACTTATTTCCGGCCTCCCTAACCCTTCAAGTACACAGGTTCTAATCAGCAAAAGGCATAAATCCAATGGTATTTTTATCTAGTTACCTCAACCATATATATATGAATTTTCACTATACGATGATTTAATAAATTACTCTTTTTTCATGTACACATACCAGTTCGTGTTCCAGAAAGTAGCAACATAACAAACACATTGTCATGAGGATAGAATGATCCCGACGAAAAATTTGGAAACATTTTAGAGATTCCAAATTGTCATCACACAAGTCATGTAGCCAAGATTCTTGAACTATGATTAAACCACAGTTACGGTATATGTTTAAACTAACGAGAAACTGTAGGTAGTTCACATTTCTAATAAGAGATCTTCAATTAAGACTAAGAATGTCAGGAATAGACATTTGATGAATATTGATCCTTTTTAAAACATGTTGCCAGTCACCATGATGTATCTGCCCAGAACACACTGTATTAATCATGATAGACGGTAGACTTTTATATAGGCGCGTGAGTAAACGATTCAATTTTGGAACATGAATGAGGATTTAAAATCAAACAAAAAGCGAGAAAGTAACTTGTTGAGATAATTGGAAATATAGTAGCCCAAATTTTAAACAAGCTGCCATAGCAATATGCGAAGGACACATGAGAACTTTTGTTTGAAATAATGAACATAATGCTGTAAACATTGAAACTGATTTTACAGCATGAAGTGTATAGTTAATATTTGCTTTGAAACTTTAATTAATTTCTCTAATGACGTAATCGCTTTTAAACATTACTTGAATAAATCCCTCTTCTTTATACAACGTTCACGATTTCACGTTTACTAATGGTAATACATTTTTTATAAGCCCTCTTTGGTTAACATTTTTTGGAGAACAATATTTTATTGTCGTAAATTCTCCGTTAAGTTTAACAAGATGATCTATGCAATGAAGTAATTGGACTATACCTTGATTATAGTTTGCTAATCATAGGCTACGAAAATGAAAGGAATATCTATTATCTAAATGTATTGCCGGGTTTCAGTCCATGAACTTAAAGGACTTCTAACTGTAGTCAGTCATCTAATTGTAACCAATGTTTGATTTACTTAAACACCACGGATCTAAATTTTTATTTTATGAGGGAGGAAGTACATTTGTTCCTCGCAATTTCCTGTTTTGATAACATTTTCACACTTTCTATTTCACCAATTCAATTTCATCGCTTAAACTACGTTTTCGTTAATTAGCGTTAATGTTGGAATTTAACTTAGTTTACACAATACACTTGATAGACACCTTTATAGTTAGATTATATCTAATAAGTGGAATTTACGACTAACGTCCTATCTTCGCTAGAATTCGTCAGTCAAATATGCCTGCATTCTAGTGTAGATACCAACACCTAGACAGCGTTTACCATCTTCCAGTTAATGTAAGTAAATTTCAATAATGATTTACCGATAGATCGAAAGGCACCTGGTGAATTTCATTTTCAAGCTATAATCCAAATCGATTCATACTTGTATCGAGGTTAAACGCTTAAGATATACATATACTAACAGGAACTGGTCAATTTCATTTCGAACAACATTAACTGAAAGAGGCATATACTTTTCAAACTTAAATTTTATAATTCATTTGTAGTACATATCTATAGTAAACTTAATTCTTATATTTCTTAACATTGTATCAGGTAGAGAATACTAAATACATGTTCACTTTTCTATCGTTATGCTGTTGAACACAATATTTTTTTCTCTTCTCTCTTTTTCATTATTCATCATGTATTATACATTTTAATTAATAGAATTTTATCAATTAGTATATCGTTTAATATACATTAACCTTGACTCATTTAAATAATGACCTCATTTATTTTAATTTATAATAGTTGAATTAATAATGTTTTCTACTTTTAGTGAATCTACGTGCTTTCTATACAATTTTAGTAAAATGTATTTTTTATAAAGACGAACAATATATAGCAGCAGCCTTGGCAACAGTAGGCCTCAACAAACACAAAGGGAAAAGCGAGATCCTTCGATACAAAACGACAAACACTAACCCCACTACACTTGACGGAGAAATTCTGGAAGACGTTGAAACCTTTACATATTTGGGTAGCATCATCGACAAACAAGGAGGGTCTGATTCGGATGTGAAGGCGTGGATTGGTAAGGCAAAAGCAGAATTTCTACGACTAAAAAACATCTGCAATTCAAACCAATTGTCAGTCAATATAAAAGTCAAAATTTTTCAATACAAATGTGAAAACAGTTCTGTTGTATGGAGCTGAAACTTGGAGAACTACAAAAAGTATCCTTCAGAAGATACAAGTATTCATAAACAACTGTCTGCGTAAGATACTTCGGATTCGTTGACCAGATACCATCAACAACAACCTACTGTGCCAGAGAACTAATCAACTTCCAGTTGAGGAAGAAATTAGGAAAAGACGCTGGAGGTGGATTGGTCACACAATGAGGAAACCATCAAACTGTGTTACAAGACAAGCACTAACGTGGAATCCAAAAGGCCAAATGAAAAGTAGGGAGACCCAGGAACACATTGCGTTGGGGATTTGTATCAGACATGAAGAGAATGAAGAGCAGTTGGGAAGAGCTAGAAAGGAAAGCTCAGGACAGAGTTGGTTGGAGAATGCTGTTGGGTGGTCTATGCTCCACTTGGGGTAACAGGCATTGACTGATTTGTTAAACCTTGCTATTTTATAAAGAAGAAAATATATCATAACTCTGGCAGTTTACAATACTGTTATAGTACTGATTCCAACTACATTCTGTCTGATTTAATGTTGTGAGTATTTTTTATGATTTAGAATGTGAGTTATGACCAGTTGATTAATGATATGAACTTATTTGTGCTCAATGGAACACGAATCTACTGGATGTACCTCAACTAGACGTCAATCGTACTACTTGCATATCTAGTCATAACGGAAGAATGATGCACTATTCTGTATAGGTATACAATTAAATTTCTGTATGATGTTGCATACATTTCATTCAAAATCTTGAAATGAATGAATGTCATTGATATAACTTTGAGTGTTCTTGAGTGTAAACACGATATGAGATGGCTATGAAGGGTGAATATTGACCTTGTGTCCAAACGAATCAATTGAGCCTTTTCTATAACTCCAACTATTATAACACTGATTGGTTGGCGTGGTATCAGAAGGATAAGAAGACTTTCCAAAGGGGAGATAGAAAGATCAACAAGTTAAATAAGAATAAAGGCATTTATATGTCGTATAGTGAAACAGTCAGTTATACGAAATACAGATTACATTAAATTGCAGTAGTCTTTTCAGACAGGTAGTAAGCTGAATTGTTTATGTACGTTGCAGATTGATATTTGGTTGGTTACCAATCAAAACCAAGGAGGAATGGACAGCCATTTTGCTCTAGTAGTGAACATATATTAAAAACTGAACCACGAGAACTGTGCACAGAAATCCAGAGAATAAGTTCATAGTAAAACTACAATAAGTCAGGAAGGAAAACAGATATAACAATCAGTAATGAGTTTATGAAAAGCCTACAATTTACGCAATGTAAACATCATAGTTACTAATGGTTTAACGGATACAACTTACCAGTCAAAGATTCCAATACCACGGACAACAGACTTCTTAGGTTGTGATTTTCGATTCTTTGACCCGTTATAACAATCATAATACAATCTCATTATTAAAACTATTCGCTTACAGGTTTTATTAGGTTACCTATAAATTAATCAAATTAAATGCATTTAAGTAAATGCTAATTTGAATTACTCAAAGTGAAATTAACAATACCCATACATTTAGGTCCATTCATCAATGTTTGTCCAATGAGGTATAAACGACCTGGATACAGGAAAGTACCAGATTATTATGTTTACATTCGATACATTGAATCAGTCTATGTCACCTAACCTTTCAAAGGTGACACAAATAGCCTTGTGTTAATATAAAGGCTTAAATTAATTATTAAAAAGAACATTTTGTGTAGTCAAGGTAATTATGATTGGATAGTCTAAGGTATTGATTAACAACGATCTATACAACATGTAAACACATGCGTCATATCCCACTGTGTCTAACAATATACGTGGCGTGGACACACACACACAAGGATGAGCAATCGTGAGGTGCATATGAGGGTTAGCTGAACACATACCTAGATGGCTCAAAAACCAAATGTCCTCGAATGGCGAAATAAAAGTACGCGATAAACAACCTTGATTGTATATTGCTAAACGCCTAATTGAGACAGTCCACATAACTGATATCACCATTTGTCGTGTTGTATAATAGTACTTCAGGATGTATACTAATGCCTTAATAATACGAAAGTTCAACCACCCTTCTTGTGTGTTCAAAAACAACTTGTACATATACTCTACCTACCCTGGTAGAGTGTGATTCATATGTGTTCTCCTTATTACCCTCGTTTTTTTAGCTTTTACTCTCGTCTGTCTAGTAAACTTTATTTTTCATATATTAAAGCCACTTTTATTCTAAACTTAGGCCTAGTAATAAGAATGACAAGAACTTGATCCTTCCCAGAAATTAATAAATTTGATCTATATTTATACAACTCTAACGAGACTCCAGGTATTACATTCTATGACTTTTATTGAAAGTAAATGTGTACTGTTAAGTTGTCCCATATTATAATGAAGCATTTATCTAATATTCATAATAATTTAAAGTGGCTCTCTGAATGTAAATCTGTCAATACGTCCACTGTTTAATTGAAATTATACCCATAAATCAACTAGTGCTGTTTGGTATTTCAGTAAGTCACTTTCCTACAATTCTTGACTTGTATTTTTAATGGAATCTGAATAACTTGTATATCAAAATATTTCTACCAATTCAATGTCTATTGGGTGAAAACATAATAGGTCGGACGACTTAAGGAGAAAGAGTAACTTAAAGGACTGTTTTTCTGAAGTCTACTTCATCTGTTCTGGGTGTATTTAAATCAAACATTTTACTTCTACAATTATTACGTTCCACTAGCCTAACCACTCATTATACTCACGAAGTGTTGGTGCGTCATTTGTCGGTCATAAACTACAATTAATTGTGTGCACGTTACTTCAGCTGCCTATCGTTGTTGATGTTATTCTGTACTGTGTGGTCAGGTTGTAAAAGTATATACAGGAATGTTTGAAATACAAGTAGACTCTGGTTGTTGGCTTAGTTATCTTGTAATCTTTTATGTGGCTTGGGAATAACGGGATTAAAGCAGACCTAAGTACATCGATCAGTCAGTCTCACAATTATCAATTACCTTATTGGTTCCGACAAGGTAGCGTCAATAATTTGACTAATCGTTATCCGTGTTGGTTGGAGTTTACAGTTTTATCAAGACATTAAGTTTAAACAAGCTGATCAGATGTATGATTATAATCTATGACCGAGAATAGGCGCATTTTGATTAGGTTGGTAAACAGCTAACTAACCCAAGCCCTGTATATGGTAACATGAAAGAGAAAATGTCACCATCGAATAGGAACCAATACCGGGTCATTTATTGAGTAGAAACAACCTTTTATATGCATCAAATGATACTCAGAAACGTAAGAGAAAATACAAAATACAATAAAGACTAAACTAAGAGAGTTGTTCACAAAAAAACAGAATAATATGTCCATAGTAAAATTAGAATGATTTGAGGATTGAAAGGGATATGATAACAGTTAATAAATGTTTAAAAAGATGACAATTTAAGAAATACAAGTATCACATTAACTGAATCTCAGGTAAATTCAGTGTAATAGTACATGCCTCTATATCACTAAAAATAGACTCCAGTACTTTTCAGTTCTTTGTCGTGTTACAACATACAGGGGCAAATTGTATATCAAGATTTTTGTTTTAATTGTTATTCGTCAACAAGATATATACTTGCATTCTTGTGTGCACTAAAGCTATACTACTAACTTTATGTAGGATTAAGTTACTTATATTGAACAATCACCGAATAGTGATCAATGTTATGTTTGTATAGTCTTATGCGCAGATCAAATTCTATTGCAAGTTGAAATATGTTAATAATTTTAGATGATTTAACAGCAAACTAATAACTAAACAACCTTGCCAGTGGTCACCATTCAATAATCAATTATTGTAAATACTTTAAAGTAGTTTATGTAACTAATCTAGTTTAGAATTAGGATGAACGTGTATTTTTGTATAATACGAGTTTGGAACGTTTTTCTCTTATTGATGACGGGAAGCCCCTAGGGCGAAATCTGAGGTGTGAACTGCTGAGGAGTCCCACAATAAAACGTAACAGGTATCCAATGCTCCCGGGTTTCCTTTGGTACCCTACCAACATCAGTTTGTGACATATTCAATCCCTTATTGTCTGTCTGGAACAGGCTAGGCTAAAGTTATTTGAAACTTTCGTCTTCGTGAGTTGTCTCCAGCCTTTTCAGTCGACTTTTGCATTCATTTAGTTTGTGGCAGTGGCATTTTTTAAAAAAAACATTTCGTTGTCAAGTGTCTAGGGTAATTCACAGTTATCTCCTGTAAACTTATCAGTATAGTACAACCTCAAAAGCAGGATGCAAAATACGAATTGGTGAAAGCTAATTCTTGAAATAAAGTGGTTTATGATAAGTTTACTCTAATGTTCAATTAGCATCTGCTAAGTTGACGAAAAATATGATAGAAGATAGTTTATACAATATACAGTGAACACTGAAGTTGTAATAAGCCACAATCGACATTTATTGTATGTTACATATTTCCATGGAATGAATTCATTAGTGAATGCAGAACAAATTGATATTGCACAGAGATACTAGTCAGATTGTCAAATTAATTTCAGGATTATCCTGTCGAAAAATTAAATTTATACAGTTGTTACATAACTATGTATTCATCGATCAGTATTCAAATGCTTGCGTAATCTGTAATGTTAGTAGGATTTGCTCAAGGTCTTCTGGTATTTATATCAGTATGCTGGACGTATAGAAATGATAGCTAAATTTATTTTACCTACGATTATTGGTTAGTTATCTATGGTATTCAGCATTTTGTCACTAAGGCATGACGTTAGCGAAATGTCTGCCTTCTAGTCAAAGGACGAACATTTCCGAAGAAATATCGTTTTGTCTTACAAAAAGGGTTGCTATACTTGACTATCAAAAGTGAATGGCATTTTAAGCTACTGGTATTTGATTATAGATACTTTAGAAACACTGATAGCGTTTGCTAAGTGGACTGAGTATTCAATGTTGAATTTAGGTACAGGAGACAAGGTAAAATGATAAATAACTTGATTAAATTGTGATATTCTACTGATTAAGATTGTTGAGACATGTAATACCTATCCACAACGACTACCTACCTTGACCTATGAGGATGACTGGTGTAAGTAAAGGAAGGAAAAAATATGAAGTGGTCCAAACAAATGTACCATTAAATCATGAAATATTTAACTATTGATCTCAGAATCATTTAAGTATGTAGACTATCTGGTTAGAATTGACGCTTTTACCTCAATCAATCGTGAAATATTTTAAGTGAAATGCCTTGAAATCTATCGCAATCGCGAATCTGTATCACTCTTTTTCCCACCCACCCCATACATTTTGAGCTTTCGAAATGTTTTGTTAATTTTTTTTTCAGATATTATTCTCTATGACTGTCTTTTATTAGTAACCACCAATCTAACAACTCCTTTGGCTTGTTTCTTGTTTTTCTGATATTGTGTAGTAAATTATACTGATGTACATGTATGCTAGATTCTGCATTGTGCATGACTGACTGAAGAAGAATTATCCGATGTTTGTGTATTACGATTAAACATCTTTAAGCTTTGAATATTATCAATAAATTTGCAGAATTTAATTACTTAAGTTTAATGGATTAGGCGATTATAAATTGTTATAGAGGGTCAAAGAATCAAAGATCACAACCTACGGAGTCTATTCACCGTGGTAATAGAATTATTGACTGCTATGTTTCATCCGTTTAAATATTAGTAACTAGGACAATTGTATTGTTTAGATTGTAACCCTTTCATAAACTCATTAGTGATTGCAATATCTCTTTCCATTCCCAAGTTATTGTAACCTTACTTTGAACTTATTATCCTGATTACTGAACACACGCTTATTTGATGATATTGTTCTCTTGCTCTCTAACTCTGAGGATCTTTTGTCACACCGGAACTATGACCATGAACCAAATTCCATGTAGTCAAGTCATAGTTATCATCGTATTGACTCGCGTAAACCCGAGACCAGTATCACCTATCTTGGTCATTACACATCATAGATTCACAAACACATTCAAGTTCATTTCATATACAAATCGTTCAATGATCCTAACTTCTTATAATAAAATGCTTTAATCTCTAAAGTGTATCACTTTTCAAGTCTTTTTCTGTTACGCCGGACGATTAACGAAAAGTAGAGAATTGTATTTTGGTGGATTATTCGCATTATTTTATTCATGAGTAATGTAATCATTTTATTTCTATGACTGTTACGTTCCCCTTACCTGGCTCTCCCGTTTAGTGTATTTATTCGTTGTATATTGTTTATTACTATGAACTATGGTTACATTGTTGCGTACAAGTTCTCCCCATTCACTGCCTCTATTTCCTTTGTTCTGCATCAATATTCGATTCTTGATTGGTTTAATGTGTGGTCTAGTTTTATGTATATATAAAGGCATGATTAAAATATAATACGATCTCGATCTCGCTCTCTCCGTTTCCCGGTTCCCAATTATGGTTCTTCTATTGTCGTCCTGGGGAAGGGATGAGTGGGCTTAGGTCAGTTGCGTATTATCAACTAGGCACACTTCATTGACGTTCTCTACAACCAACCAAATCCTCCTTCCTTTCTTTCTCTTGTCATAACACTTTCAAAGTTCTTCTCTCTGTTTTGTTTAAACAAAAATTGACAAACAACTTAAAAATATAAATTTCATTACTTAAAATCATTGAATATACACATAAAGAACATACAATTACATTTATAACAAGTTAATTAGATACTATGAATTGACCTAATTTATGATTACATGATTAATTCTGTTGTAAAGTTGATTAGATAATTGATTAAAAAATACTTACTTGTAATGAATTCATTTAAAATGTCAATCAAAAATTTGTAACTAATCCTGATTTCATTTCCGTCTAGAAATTTCTCTGCACTGAACTGTTTTTTTTTTTCCTTTTATTTAAGTAGATGATTGTTGTTATATATATATTTTTTATTTTCGTTTTCTTATCATAAAACTTAGATAAGCTAGGGGTAGTTGGTTGGTGTAGTGTGTGGGGGAGGGGGTAAGCAAAGAAACAATTGACCTGAAAAATTTTTCAATGTCATTATAAAATAAATAAGTAGTAATAGTTTAGTTTAAAGTTGGTTTTTAAGTAGAAAATGATATCCATAACACATACTTTATTCTGTTCGAAATCCATCAGTTGAATATACTTACATTATAGAGTGTTGATGTTCACACTGAAATATGAACTCAGTAAGTGGGAAGCTATAAATACTTACCAAGTATTAGATTCGATTTTTATCATAATGTAAAATGATTTAACTTTAATTCATAATCTTATAATGTAAACGTTTAGCGTTATCTTAATGTTAATATTATCTTGAAAACTGAAAATGACCATTTAAACATATTCATTATCTTAGAACTGTATGTTACGTCATCAGCACTTGGATATAAGAGGAAAAAAATCCTAATAACTCAATTACTAGGCATAATTCAATTAAATAAGTCTTCAAATATGTTTAATGCTAATAATCACAGAATGTAAATATATCGTAAATGTTATAGAGGAGAGATTAAGAGATAGGATTGAACTGCCTAAAGTACTTTCAGTAAATCTTATTGTATATTTTGACTAGACGTATAATTAAATTCTAGCGTGAAGTAGTGAGTGGTGGCGTTCAAACATGTAGGTGAGGTGGGTAGAGTAAGAGAATTATCACCAATTACAGTGTACAATTACCGCTCTATATAATAAGTTTATGATACTGGCTATTCTACCAATGAACGTCGGCTAAGTTGTACAGATGATTAAGCGCTCGCAGTGGGAACTGAAAACCCTGGGTTGGAGTCCCTGGTAGAATCAAAAGTACGTACTATTTAAGGGTCCTGTATTAAGATGAAATAGCTGTCCAGTGATGCCTGGTTTCCAGTGGTGTCCTACCAACATCAATATATGACGGACACAGACAACTAAATATGATATTTCTATTGTCCCTGTATTCTAAATGTCCAAAGCTTTCATTTGAACAGTTAAATTACAATATATCATCTAAGTCACATGAGCCACGGTTAATTATGTATGTATCTTTTACTTCTGCTGTGAATCACAACTACTCCGAGTCTGTACCCATGTAAATTTTCCAATTATAATTGTGTATAGCCAGAAAAATAATTAACCTAAATATTAATAAACGATTTCTGTATATTTCAGTTCTAAAGTGGTTGGTTTAACTTGTCTCTGTTTTGATATGCCGGCTATGGATAGACACGTTCATGACAGACTTAAAGGCGTTAAAAATACTTCGTAAATTTTAATGGCTGGTACATAAAACGGTCACCCATAAAGTACAAAATTTAAAATTTACAGATTTTTATTGCCTAATAGTAACTAATTTTGAGAATGGATTCACAGAGAGAGCGAACAAAATATATAATCTGGGAAAACCTATGTCAAGTCATTCATTAACCAATACGCCCAAACCAAGGTTAAACTGATTATCAATTTTGTCAGAGAAGAACGGAAGTTATGGATCATACTTATAACAGATACAAACGTGTTAAGTAAGGTTGAGTTCTGTAAGGTATCACACCTCCTAACCCATAAATCTATACCATCCTGTGCAAATAATTCAGTTATCTAGCTTCTGTATTGAAAACACCTAGTTTGATTTAGTAAACCGGAGTGGGCTTTATTCCCAAAACGGTATTCTGGTAAAACAAATAATTACACAAAGTAGGAAATGTCATGAAAACCTGGCCTGACAGTGAGCTTGATGTACCATTTTACTTCACATTATTGATCCGTAGTTATTTTTCAACTAACCACCTATTAACTGGGATTTATGTGGATCATTCTGTTGATTTGTCATGGACTGAAACTGATCAATCTCTATTGCTATATATACATCCTGAGTGGAATGTCTCCATAAAGCGATTATTCACAAGAATTGTTTAAATTGGATTGTGACTGACAACTGAAATACAGGACGCTCATTTCGTCCTATTTTGGACTCGCCGGCTAGATATACCTGCATCCCAATGTTAATGTTCACATCAGGATTCGAACTCAGTTTGTTTCGTGTCAGTAACCATCACTTTCACCACTAGGTTGCTGAGTCCAGACAGCCACGCTTGTGCAACAGGTATGTAGATATACAATTAGGATGAGTTTGTATCTTCCTGTTGATTAGTCATGGACTGAACGTCAACACTGGGATGTAAGTGCATTCAGCCGACGGGTCCCAACTAGGAAGAAACGCGTCTCCTGGATTCCGCTTACCAGTCACAATCCAACTTAAACAATACTTTTGATCAATTGCTTTATCGAAGCAATTCGCTCAGGATTCAAATATGTCATCATTTATTAGATGGTATCGGTTACATTATAAATTGTAAATGTAGTGTAACATCATATTATAATAATGTCAGAAAAGAATTTGTTACAGTCGAAGAAATAATGTAGGGGAATCCATTATCCTTCTGTTTTTAGTGTCAATAGCAGTGACGTAATAGGTCTCTTCGTTTATTTATACGTCGTATTCAAGCTTATTAATGATTATAATTGTAGCCAATCTACTTATCTCAGTTTAATTTGAACATTTATTGTACCCACTGATCAACCAATTAGCCAATGCCTGTTACCCTACGTGGAGCATAAACCGCCGACCACCATCTAGCAACCAACTGTGTCCTGGACTCCTCTTTTCTGTTCTTCTATACTGCTGTTCATTTTATCTATGTCTGACTTCAGACCTCGACACAATGTACTTGGTTAGTCTTCCTCTTTTCCTATTGCCTTCAGGATTCCATGTTTATTGTGCCTGTCTTGTGACGAAGTTTGATGATTTTCTAAGTATATGTCCTATCCACCTCCAGCGTCTTTTTTCATTTTCTTCCTCGAATGGGAGTTGGCTGTTCTCTACCACAGAAGGTTGTTACTGATGATGTCAGGACAACAAATCCGAAGTATCTTGCACAGACAGCTGTTTGAAAATACTGGTAAATTTGAATGATGCTGTTCGTAGTTCTCAAAGTTTCAGCAACGTATAGCAGAACTGTCTTGATGTTTGTATTAAAAATTCTGCTTTTGATGTTGGCTGACAGCTGGATTGAGTTCCAGACATTTTTAAACTGTAGAAATGGTTACCTTGAATTGTTAACCTGTGCCTTCACATCTACACCAGATCCACATTGTTTATCAATGATGCTACCCAGGTATGTACAGATTTTTCATCTTCCAGAGCTTCACTGTCAAGTATCCACTGAAACAGTTATGTTATTTCAACCAAAACCTGTTTACACTGAAATCAGAAAATCACAACATCTGGAACCGTATCATATTGATAATCTCAAGAAAAATTAAACAATCCGAATATTTTATACTACAGTTAACATTAAATAACTTTCAAAGAAACATACGTTTAATTGATTGAATATATCACAGATTGATGTTGGCAGGGTACCAGTGAAAACCACTGAGCAGTAAACAGTGGTTTCGTTCTAGTATAGGATTCCTCAGCATTGTGCACCCTAGACTCCGCACCAAGGGCTTCAGGTTGGCAAACTTTTAACCGATTGAACCATTGAGTTGATATCTAATGGTAGAATCTCCACTCCCATCAATTTGTGATAGATAGCACCACGATAATCTGAAGCCCGTGGTGCGGAATCTGAGGTACGCACTATCGACGAGTTCCACACTAATAAACGAAATAGCTATCCAGTGCTCCCTGGTTTTCAATGGTACCTCACCAACATCAATCTGTTACATATTCAATCAATTAAAATATCAATCTCCACAAAAACAACCATCCCAATTAAATTTTTTTTGTAGTCAAGTGATTATTTTAATAAGTTTTCTTCCTAGTTAATTTAATCAATTAATTCATGTTTTACTTACTACACAAAAACATCATATTCATCAATGTAATGATGATCAACACTTGTCAAAGCATCACAATACAGAATTAAACTCTCAGCTTAATAAAATTGTACAAGTAAGATACATTTCATTAGAACTATTACTTTATGTAATTAACTGCTGTTGAAATCTGTTAATTTGTTGTTTGTATTTATGAATGCTTGATCTTTGTGCTATTGTAAGCTAAGTAAGTGTGATTAGAGGTTTTATATCAGAAAAGAACTTCTTAGAAGTGTTCAATCTTTATTCCTCCAGGATGTAGAACCTATAACTCATAGGTCTTATAATAAAAGCTTAGCTATTAACATTATTCAGTAGATGTTTGATTACATCATTCCTATTTTAATTTTGTTATTTTATAGTAGGAAATGTTGTAAATAGATTAATTAATTATTTAAAGGACTTCACATTCTCTTTTCTAAATAGATTATCATCACTGATTCACAACATCTAAAAATCGAACAGTCAGTCCGCCTAATAAATTACTTGTAATCAGAAGATTAAGTTGATCTAAATAACTAGATGTATTCAGGTACAATACATTTTGAACATTCTAGTCAAACATATACATGTAATGGTATTTATATATGACAGCTAAAAGGTTCAGTTAAATAAAAAGCTAAGTGAGTACAATGTAGATGGTATAATGTGAACAGAATAGTAGGTTTTCGCACTATATTATGCATTACCATGGTAGATCAAATACATTATTAGTTTTCCACAAATAACGTAGACTAGAATTTCTTATCTATCAAAGGTCTCTTGATAATGGTTACATAATACTAGCATTCAAATTAAACGAATCAAAACGAGCATTCTGCCTTGAATTCGGATTGGTGGATGCTTATGGTTTGCTCAATTCAGTAATAATGGATATGACCATCATTTATTTGTACAGTAATAGAAAGCTAAGTGCCATTGCATAAAATATACAAAACACTAATTGTTCAGTAATGCAGACGATTTGTAACTCAAATGGATGTTCTAGATTGTGTTGTTATCATCAAGTTAAGTAGTTCAATTTTAAAAATTACATGATCCTTTTGGGCAGCATCATCAATATTTACTTCACATTAAATGTCAGTTATTCTGCATGTACTAAATTAGCCTGCTATAATGAATTTCATAGGCCATGTTATTTCTATTTATGTTTGCATATTCGTCAGTACTTTTGTTCGGTTGATCTCGCGTCATAGGATTTCTTGACCTAATCATTTTAAAATGACAAATAGCCTCTTAAATTGTATATTTCGATTAAATATAAAATGATTTATTTCTTAAGCTTCCAGGTATTGTTTGTAACTCATTGAATATCTGCCATGCTGAATTTGAATGATTCTTCTGAGTAATGGTTTAAAGATAAATGTTAATTAGTTTGTTCTTAAAATGTCAAGCATATTTAAACTAAAATGTAGTCCATAACAAACAACTGTATTTTAAACTATCTGAAGAAAAAAGGATCTGTGCCATACAGCAAACAAAACCCATAAATACTTATGAGGTAATAAGGAGATTTGAGAAGAATGAACTAGTTGAGAAACTTGCTACACGGATAATATGTACAGTCATGAATTAAGTAAGAAGAAGTGTTAAAAATGTTCATAACGTCAGTGACGATTGAACATAAGAGAATAACAGATTCTTTGAAATCGTCACAAATGGTGATTGGATACATTCAATGAAGTGTTTAAAATTTATATTTTATTTTATTTTAATCTTGACTATTATTACTTTTATTAGAAGATTTGGTTCGAGTACAGTATAGGAACTAGCAAACATGGTACTCAAATGACCTCGCAAAATGGCATAATTAGCCAATGAGTGACGGTATATTAGTGTTAAAGTTGCTGCTATTTCAACTAATAATCCACAATATAGATAGCAAATTGAAGTTAGGATTAGTATTTTGACTTACGATTAAGGATTCCAGTTAAAATAAGACTTTTGGTAATAAGAAGTTAAATCTTTATCAATTTTCAGAGAAAAAATAGTCCGAAGATCCTAATTGTAACCGGGATTTATAAATTCTATTGCTAATATTAATCCACTCGATAAATGTTGGTTCCAGCCTTAAGTTCCAATCTTATTCTTTGACACAAATTCAGTAGTTCTGTAAGTGCTGGTCGAAAAGTATTACAAGATCGAACAAAAACAGAAATTAACATTAGCCAGAATGTTAAATAATTCTGGAATTAACTTTTAGGAGAAATGGTATTTACAAATAGTTTGTATTCATCTATAGATAAATCATTGTCGTTCCTTAAAGATTTTCGTTAGGAAAGCATATTGTAATTAATCTTCATCACAAATTCTTTGAAAAGTGAAGTGACAGCTTTTTAGTCACATAGGTGAATTCCTTAATTGTCGTTTCTGTGGTTTAACAGAGGGTGGCGCCATTACACAAAACTCTGATTTATTCATTTACCATGAGAACATATCCCCTGTCGTATAATTTTTTCCTGGTAAATTTTGAAGTCATAAACACTGTCTCCTTATTGGCTTGTAGTATTTAATGAATCGGAACAATAATTAACTCATTCGCAAACTGAGTACAGGCATTCTAAGTATCGCGCTTACTTATTCACCTGACATTTATGAATTATATTAATTTTTGCAATCACCCTAAATAGAGTCCGGACTTCATTTTCTTCGCATTTCCTCTACTTCTGGGAATTATAAACAATAGTGACTTAATTTGATTGAATATGTCACAGACTGATGTTGGTAGGGTAACAGTGAAAAGCAGTGAGCACTGGACAGCTTTTTCGTTGTAGTGTGGAACTCCTCGGCAATGCGCACCCTACATTCCACACCAAGTTGACGGCCAACGCCTAATTATCTGCACCACTTGGTCGGCATCTAATGGTAGAATTTCCACGTCCATCAATTTGTGATATATAGCGCGACTATCGTCGATTGTCATTGGTGATAACTGTCTCACTCCTGACAAGTCTGAACTCCACCAGTCACGACTTCTCACTAGAGCTTCAGGAACATCCTGGAGCTAGTCACTAGTGAGCTCATTATTATAGTTCAGCCCCTGGTGAGGAATCTGGGGTGCGCATTGCTGGGGAGTTCCACACTAGAACGAAACAGCTGTCCAGTGGTTCCTTGTTGTCGATTGTATAAGTATTGACTAAACGTTCTTTTCATTTATAAACGTTTATTATTGTTACTGTTAATGCTAATATAATGTAACATCTGATTCATTAGTTAATGAAAAAAGTCTAAAACAAAGTCAATTTGTTGTTTATTTGATTGTTAAAAAACTATGTACAATAGAAGCGGAATTAAATAGTGGAATATAATTTATCACAGGTTTTACATTACATCTAGGTATTAAGATAGAGAAAAGTAAATAAGAATGCATATATATGCCTGTAACTTTATAGTACCAAATGTAGCTACTTACTTACTTACTTATGCCCGTTACTCCTCGCTGAGGAGCATAGGCCGCTCACCAGGATTCTCCATTCAACTCTGTCCTCAGCAATACTTTCCAATTGTTTCCAGTTGCTGTTCATCCTTTTAATGTCTGCTTCCAATTCTCGACTCAGCGTCTTCTTTGGCCTTCCTCTTTTCCGTTTCCCAACAGGATTCCATGTTAATGCTTGTCTCGTGATGCAGTCTGATGGTTTGCGTAATGTATGTCCTATCCATTTCAAACGTCTTTTCCTAATTTCCTCTTCGGCTGGAAGTTGGTTTGTCCTCTCCCATAGTAAGCTGTTGCTGACGGTTTTCGGCCAACGGACATTCTGTATCTTGAGTAGGCAATTGTTTATAAATACTTGTATCCGTCTGATGATGTTTAAAGTAATTCTCCACGTTTCAGCTCCATACAGCAGGACTGTCTTCACGTTCGAATTGAAAATGTAGCTACTATTTTGATGTAATTATATGGCTTGAATATCATGAGAAATCAGAACAGTTATATTGGATGAAACACTTAACCATTTTAATTCATACCATACTAAGCTGATCGGTTGATGAATGGGTAAACTAAATGAAGTAAAATTAAGACTCAATGGTGAAACGTTATATTGACTGTTAAAGTTGTCATAGACCTGTGAAGTAGAATACTCTTTAGGCATGTGAATGGACATTCATGAACATCATGATTACAGTGCCTGCCTTTGTATTCTAATTATACACTTCCTAATCTTTGTAAAGCCATTCAGCGTAATACTATCACCGTATCATAGCATTTAATCTAATTGCTTAGCTATCAACTAGTAATGTGAACAGTTTATATCTCCTTGCTGAAGAACGTTTACAGTTCATCAAAATATATTGTTACCGGAGCATTCTTCTTTCACTGATATACTGAAGTTTTCTAGGTACTTTTAAATGTCGCCTGAACAAATATAAATAATATCTATTGAGTAGCATGTACCGTTCACTTAAGTAGTTTCAGAATTCTATTTATTTATTCGATGTTATTGATATATCATTCTTCTAAAACTGAGTTGTAATGACAATCAATTCAATAGGAATACGGTTTCTATAACTTGTAGTTAATCAAATTAGTATACAAAAGAAAGAACTGGAGATATATATTTAATTGATAATGACGAATTATATCGTATATAAATTATGAGTGTTTATAGATTTGTTTATATCAACCTAGATAATGATATGTATCCTATGACTGTGATTATTGAGATGATCCATTTCAGCTGAACGCAATGTCCTAACACACCCTTTGATCATGATATAGAGATGTCGTCTACACTCTTCCTTCCGAATTATCATACATACTTTATATTAAAATGAATTGATAAAGCGTATATTACATTATTTTGTTTACCATACGGGTATTTAGATATCTTTCAATTAGAGTAAAACATCAAAGACCGCCTATACGGGAAACTAGTTCAACATAAGCTTTTTAAATGTCCTGAAAACGATGAATCACTTCATTGTGAAATGTAAGATTGCTATTCCATGTAACTGTTCAATTATGTTCTTTAACTCACTCATTAGTGAAATTTTAATATTACAGAAGTCTCTGTTAATAATAAGTAGGTGACTTCATTAATGAATAGTTGAACTTAGGTTTAATAATATAATACAGATACATCATTCACAAGTTAACAAAGGTCAATGTAAATTGAAAATATGCTTAATAGAAACATGTTTTACTTGATTACTTCATAATATTGTTGAACACATTCCATTAAGGCGAAGTAAAGGTTACTTTACATTCACCTTTTAGATACATTGAATGTATTATTCATTTAAAATGTCCTTATCATTAAGGTATGAATAGATTGTTGACTTTCATCGATTCTTCTGTTGTTGTTTTTTTTCTATTTGTATTCTTTATCGATATTCCCTTTGTAATTCTCATCAATTTGTAGTATTGTAACCTCACCTAATGGACTTTATTAAGAAACATTTTATATGGTTTCATTGAACTACCTTTTCTTTTGACTGTCTATTTGTTTATCTCTCTTTGATGATGAAAATCTAATCTACTTAAAATGATGAAGTGTTTTATCTAGTGCTTTTTTCAGTTAACCATTAAGTCGTTGTTTTATGAATGATAAACTCCCGTATTAACCTACATCAGTGTGTAGTTATAAGTTTACATAAGCATATTTAGCTGATGGCTTCCGTCACACAAAACTAGCTATTTTGAAACTTGTCTTTCAGTATTATATGATCCGGCTGCAAAATAATATATTTAAGTGTAAAATAGCTATTCCATGAAATAGCCCTTAACTCCTGGTCACGTTGTTCCACTGGAATCATCTTTGAGATGAAAATAGTTGTCTATGCTTACAACAAACTACTAGATCAGTCAATTCACTATATGTTTATATAATTGTTATTGTCGAAAAGAAAACTTGAACTTTAGACCCACTAACTATAGAACAATGGTCTATAATAGTAATGGATGATGATTGCTCAATGCGACGAGTTAGTTGAAGTTAGAAATGAGTACGACTGGATGCTAACCCAATGGTCGTCATATAGCTTGAGGGTGTTTAGTGTTTAGTGAATTATTCAGTATACACTAACTTATACGATACAAGGACGAGTCGATACTACAATGGCTCCTTATTTTCAGTAATAACTCAGCTGAAGTCAAATTGTGATGAAAACCATTTACAATCTAGATTTAAATACGTAAGAAGAGCTGTATTTTTCGAAGAACATTGATCATTGATTATCTCCTAAACTTTTCACTCTCTCATGTGACAAAAGGTACCGAGAAAGTTTTTCTAGGTTACCATCATTATGAATCTCATAACTATATAATTTAGTGAAGCTGTACAGTTATAGTTACAGTAACTTTACATTTATAACAGTTAATATTGCTGGTTAACCATTAACATTGACCATTAGGCTTTATTAATTCATTGACAAGTCATCCTTTCATCTAACCCCTCGCCCCGTTTTTTATAACACTACAACAACTATATCGACGTTATGAGATACAGTTGATAATATACAATAATCTCGGTCAGTTCAAACTAACAATCTCGCATATCTTGTAATTTATACACGCTTTTCTTTGTTATGAGAGTAGCTCATAGAAACCTAAAGAAGCATTACAACATTGACAACATCAGTGCATTCAAATGACTAGAACTAATGAGTATTTAGAGAATTGAGTTACTAATTATTTACATTCTTCTGTTAGACAGGTAACTTTATATCTGTGAGTGTGTTCCAAAAAAAGCATTCATGGTAAAACTGCTTTCAATATTTGACGTAAAGTATGTAAAATGTTTATGTAAAAATTGACTTATATATGAATTGCATCTTGGACAAATAAAGGATTAGAATTTAGTGTTACTGTAAATGAAAATAGATGATCAGTGGAGTTCAATCATGTTAGGGTTGTAACAGTTACTTACTGTTGACAGTGGTTGGCTGATATTATAAATGTTAAACTTTTGATGCCAGCTAAGTGGTCTAGGCATAATTAATTCATTTTGAAGCCCTATTATCCTAAACTCGATATCCAGTTAAGATATGGATGTGAATTGATGAAGAGTTCCGTGTTAGGACGTAATAACTATCCAAAGCTTCATGGTTATCAATTGTTGTGGAAATGAAGTCAGTTCTATGTATCAAATTAAAATTTAACAATCTCTACATAAATTTTGTTATGATAAGTGCTATGATGATGGAAGGAGAACGATTTTATAATTTTAGACTCAGGGTTTCGAACAAATGATGCAAGGACGTAATGAATTCATATTATAAGACAAAATAACTAACTGATCAATACATATTCGTTCAACTCATATAATAATACACTTTCATGTTAGATATTTAACATAAAAGTCATAGTTACAATCTATTTAGGTACAATGATTGTTGGATACTAATTTAGCAACCAATTAGGTTTATTTTATCGTCCACCATATAAGTACCGGTTATTCATCACAAATTGTCATACAATTTTACGTCATTTCAAATAATTCAACTATTTTCTTAATCTATTATATACTAAATGTATGAATATTCAATGAAGTTGATTCCATCTTCTTCATGTGATAAATTTAAAGTAACCTATTCAGAGAACTACAAAGTACCTATATGAGTTCTGTAGTATTTACGACTATAATATATCGTTAAGATTTTATAAAAACCTTTGAGTATATACAATTAATATTCATAGTTATTCAGTTCAAACTCAATTTAAAACATGATTTATTTCTGAATTAATCATCATTAGAATAATTCAGTCTCATATCATTTGTTACTGTTGAGTGTAGAATTAATCAAATCAATCTCCACAAGTCACCTCAATTCAGTTGCAATAATTAGCTCACAAGTGACTAACTTCACGATGTTTTCGAAGCACTAGTTAGAAGTCGTGACCAGTGGAGTTCGGATTTGTCAGGAGTAGGCCATTTATTGATGATGATAATGGATGATCGTCGCCTTATAACATAAACTGACGGAAATGGAAATTCTACGATTAAATGCCGGCCAGCTCAGTGGTACAGAGAGTAAAGAGTTCGGCAACCTAAAACTACTAAGGCAAGATCTAGGGGAGTCCCATACTAAGACACGACAGCTGTTCAATACCTCTGGTTCTTACTGGTACAAAACCAAGTTATCCTCTGGTGTCATTTCTTTTATCATTCAATAATATCGCACTTTACCGTACTCTACCTTCTTTTTTTTCTTTTAGAAATATGCAAAGCGATTGAAAAGTGAACAATCATTAAACAAAATATCAAATATTACCGACCACAAAAATACACAGAATATGTCCTATGAATGTCAAATGGAAAAAACATTACAAGTATGATAAGATCAATTGGATAGTTAATATTATTTCATATTGTCTAGTGTAATACTGGCGATTTCATAAAAGTGATTATTATAAAGTGTAGTGTATACAGTTCAAGACCACGCAATTATATGTAGCGAATTAACTGAGTTGACAGTTATACAGGTCGACACTGTAGTCCAAAGGCTGTTTTTCGCGGAGCCTGAAGGTCTTTGACTTAATACCATGTTGGGGTCGTGAATAAGCACTGGTGAACACTCTCAAACTAGGACAGAATAAATGTCGAGTGTTAACTGGTTTTCAATGGTGGTCTAATTATAACCAGTTAGTTTTATCAAATTCAAGAAAAAGATTAGACGATTTGGTTGTTAATGATGGCTGTTATAGTATATCCAATAATACCTCCTTACATGGACTTGCATATTCAAATTTACGTTCCTTGAAAACATTGGTATGAATATGCAACAAGGTGTATCTTCTGGTGAATGCTATCATTATATAACTTTGAGTTATACTAATAAATTCTCCAGTTTACAGTAGTTTTATGAATTAGAAAAAACTATCCACCATTATATGGTTACAAGTTAATTAATTATCCATGTGACACACGAGTCAAGTTATATATATGTTAATCAAAATCCATTTAGAATTTAATAATTTCCACCAATTTGGGTTAGACAATCAAAAAAAACTAGGAATTGACAACCAAAAGTATGGAACATTACAGTAATGTGTATTCACAACTAATCGAGGAAATCGAGCCAAGTTAGTTTGCAGTACATAACCGAAGTCAAGTTGTGATGCAAAATCTGAATTCAACATTTTTTCACAACATTCAAAAATATTCATTATTAGCTCACTTGTTCATAACTTAAGAATTAAAATTTTTTTGAGATCAAGGTAGATAACACGACTGGTTGAGGTGAATAAGGTGTAGTGTGGGACAGTTTTCTACACAACAATCTTGGCACTCTGTAGGTATGACAGGATCATGTTTCCCTCTAAACAACAGAAAAGTTTCCTATTGGTATTCATTTAATGTTTCGGCGCCTACCAACCTTCGTAATAAAATTTCGCGCTGTTGTTTAAGTATCACGTTGGCTCGTTCTTACGCTCTAGCAAATAATTCTACATACTAGTTGGTTCCGTACCACTAATTTTCAAAATAGTTATTACTTCGAGGTATATTTTGAAATGAAGCCATTTCTTTCATTTTTACTGGTCACGCCAAACTTAGCTTTTAGTAGTAAGAGAAATCCACTTTCACAGCTTTTATTGAAGTAGTTGATAAGTTTAGTTGTTTTTGTCCGACACAGAATGATGTTTACTGGATATCCTTGAAAACCAGGGAGTAGGTGACATTTGTTTTGTCCTACTATGGCATTCTTAAGCAGTGTACACTCTCGATTTCACCAGGAAATCGAACCTAAGTCCTTTAGGTGATGATGTTACAGATAAATGCATACTTTGTAATTTTTGATTATTTTAAACTGTTGTTGTAAATTATAGTCATCTTGAACTAGTAAACGATGTATATCTTATCTTTCGATGTTTATAACAGATAAATTACCCATCTTTACATGAACTATGAAGTTTAATAAATAAACATTTTTACTTATATTTCTTCTTTATTAATGTTATTTATTTAGAAACTTCATGATGTTATCCAGTTAAGACAACAATTACTACATGAACGTGCTACATTAAAATTACAACTTGATAAATTGCTACAAAGATCTGTAAATAATGTTGAAGTTATTGTTGATGATGTAGATGATGATGGACAAATACAATCAGACAATAGTCAATTACATATCAATCAGGTATACAATAGAAGTTTGTTTTAACTGTATATAACTAAGCCTTATTAAGTAATAATGCTATGAAGAAGATTAATAATTTTAGTTGTAATATATAAGTTGAATTGTGACTGGCAAGTGGAATCCAGGACACGTGTTTCGTCCTATTTGGGACTCATCGGCTGGATGTACCTGCATCCCAACAATGACTGACCAGCTTCAGTCTATAACAAATCAACGGGAATATACAAGTTTATCCTAATTTTAGTTGTATATTATTCATTGATCTAAATACACTAACTTATCATTTTATTTTCTTATTACTGGATTATGATAAAACTTTGTAAGTTGATACAAATGTCGTAAATCAGTTCGTTGTGTTATATTTGTGGTAGTTGTCAGTACATTTTTTGAATTATGAAATTCAAGTAGAAAGGTGTAAAATAAGCGATTGTACAATCGTCTCTCTTCAAACATTGTACAAAATTTATCAGTCATGACTTTTCACTAGAAATTTAAAAACATCATGAAATTAGTTACTAGTGAACTGATTGTTATTGTTAAGAAACTTTAGTGAAGATCGGTATTTAATTCAGTTGTTTATAGTAATGATAGAGTGATCTCTATCATATCAAAAGTATAACAGTTATCACCAATCGCTTTAATTAATCGTCTAAGTGTGTCACAAGATAATCGAAGTAATAATAGTACTATTCGATGCCAGGTATGTAATTGTATTTATGGTTAGGTGTCTGTCGCTAGACCTGAGTTCGAATCGAAAGTGTGTTCACAGATGTGCACTGTAAGTAATCTCATATCAGGACAAATAAGGTTTTCAACAGAAATCAGTAATTATGCTATAAATAACCTGATTCAGTCTATTGTGCATTTAAATCTATTTAGTACTAAGTAATCTTAATTAATACTAACCCTATAATTCATACAAATTTTATATAAAAGTAAGCATATTGTCTTCAGATAGAAAGTATATTTTAGAATATTTTAATTTCTGAGTGATATTCCACACAGATGGATCTCTGTTGGAGGGTGCCTTCGACAACTATACATCACCCTAGACACCTAATTTGTCCTACTATGGAACTTTATGTTGACGAATGGAAATAACTTAAAATTCTTTACTATTTGAGATAAAATCTACTTTTACAAGATAAGCATTTTATCCTTTTCACAACTTCACCAAGGAATGTCAATTTGTTGATGTTTTCAGTTTTATAAATTCATTTTATCCAGTCCTATTTGAAGTTCAAATAATATTTTATACTTTTTAATGTAAACACTTGTGATAACATTTTTGCCTTGGTTACACAAAGATGATGCATGTTATGTCTTAATACTCGACTGATTGTGACGTACGAAAAGAAAGTAATAACCTTACTAAGACCAATATACATGGATGTTAGCAAGCTACCTTTATCCTATCCTAAAACAGTAGGCCTGATAACAGTAGTATGAACACAACATCTTGATTCACCAGCACAATGGCTTTTTAGTATATTTCAGTCTCTCTCTCTCTCTCTCTCTCTCTATATATATATATATATATATATATATATATATATATATACAAGACCACGTAACAGACTAATCAGAATAATGACATCAATACGCAACGATGATATTTACAAGAGAAAAGCGGAGTAAATGATCCGCAAAAAAACAATTTCTAATTTGTGCACGGAAACTGTTATGACAATGATTTATGATTTAATTACAAGCTTTATACTGAGGCAATACGAAGACGACATTAATAATAATAATAATAATAATAATAATAATAATAATAATAATAAAGGAGGTTCACACAAGAACGAAACGGCTGTCCAGTACTCCTGATTTTCAATGATACCCTGTTAACATTAATCTATGACGTATTCAACCAAATAATAATAGAATAGTAAATAGTGATATAAATTGTGTACATAAATAAAAATTCTATAAAAAAGCTTTCACAATGTTTACCTCTCTTAGATTAATTGTTCCTTACAATAAAATAAATGTTCACTTAAGTTGAATTTGTATATTCCCGTTGATTTGTTATAGACTTAAGCTGGTCACTCTCTTTTGCTATATATGCATCCTGAGAGAATTACCTATATAAAGCGGTTATTCACAAGTATTACATATATTATAATATATTATAGTATTACATATACAAATTAATCCTAATACTAATTCGCCCGTTGCACAAGTGTGACGGTCTGGACTCAGCAGTCTAATGGTGCCCGCAGTGGCGTTTGACACGTAACGAACTGAGTTCGAATCCCAGTGTGAACATCAACATTGGGATGTAGGTACATTCAGCCAATGAGTCCCAAATAAGGCAAAACTCGCGTCCTGAATCCCACTTCCCAGTCACAATCCGACTTATGTAAATGTTCACTTCTTAGGAATCTATAAGAATTATTTAATAAATACTTTCAATAATAAACATTATAAATGTTCAATCTGAGCCTATGATTTAATTTATTGTATTTACATTTTCAGGAGAATGATGACTCTAAATCTAAAGATACTGTAGAACAAATCCAGGTAAGTTAGACCTTCTTATCTTACAATAATCAAATATATTAAATATCATTTATGTAACTACAAGTCGTTATCCGTGTTGTCAAATATTTATAAACTAAGAATAAGTGGGGCAAACGTAGCTATAAAATATGCATATCGTAAAATTTATTAACTTTAGATTATTGGTGATAATCTACAAGAAACCTTACATTTAGGTTTCATGTGATTCGGTACTCGTCAGCACCAGAGCATATCTTTAATTTCAGGGAAACTGATGATCTCTGAGCAAAGTTGACTCTGAACTATAAAGTTCCACGGTGTTCAGCTGTTGACAGTGAATTATTAAGACTGAGATTTGCACGATAATTGATCAGTGAGTATTAAACAATGTGATGTTCGCCTAGTCATTTTTAATACTGATTGAACTCTATCAATCAGTCTGCAATATGACTACTATTCTAAGTAACTTAGCACTCCGACACTATGTCAAGTGGTTTGACACCTGCTATATTTCTTAGTAATTACTGTAAAGCCATCTTCCACTCCATCCGATGAAACACAAATAGGATGAAGTGCACTTTCTTCAGTCGGGTTGGAGTTAAAATTCAAATTCACTGAATATATATATATATATATATATATATATATATATCTAACTACTGGTTATAAATTTAACAAGTAATTAACATAGATAAAATGGTTTTTAATGGTACCTTATCAGCATGAATCTGTAATCAATTTAATCAACTTAATACCAATCTCCACAAATTACCTCAATTCAATTACAAATTCTGCCAATTAAACTACATTCAGGTCACTAGTGAATTGGCTGGACGGTATACGCTTGGTGTGTGGCTGGAAAATGGTTAGAGATAATCAGTAAGAAGATAAAGCTCCTTGTGTCATTTAGCTCCGCATAAGCTAATTTTGTAGTCTGCAAAATTGATACTGGAGTATTATGAGCTGTGACTATGGAGACTGGTCATTATAAACTAACTAATCGGAGCTGGTTAAAGGCATGATTATAATTCGATCTAAACATTTTGGCTGAAGCACTGAGTACCAATAATTATTTGTCCTATATAACACATTGATACTTTTCCTTATCCCAAACTACAAACTTTTAAAAGCATCAAACATTCTTTACTTCTTAATGCATTTACAGCTTTACTTTATATAATCATCATTTCATTAAGCTATATGAATGTATTATGTGAAAAATGTTTGAAAAATAGTTTGTCTGAATTCTATTTATGCTGAAATTACTTGACTATGTTTCAGTTATCAAATGTCTATAGCTTTATTTGTCGATACATGTTAAAAGGAATTTGTTTCAACTTTGTTATGACGCAAAATGTTAGTTGCTTTGAGTGTGCCTAGTCGATAACCAAGCGCCTGCCCTATGCCCACTCAGTCCCAAGCCGGACACAGAAGATCAAGACGACAGACCAACCAGACAGAATCAGAATCGTATTATATTTTCAAGCATTCCTTTTTATATATACATAAAACTAGACCATACAGCAGACCAATCAGGTATCTAACATTAATACAGAACAAAAAAGATAGTGGTAGGGAATGCAGACAACCTGTACACAGTCAATTAACTGCAGTTCATAGTAAGAAACAATATACAACGAGTAAATATACTAATGTTATGACGCAAGGAAATTTGGTCGGTTCATCGGACGCCAATGAGTTGTGCCTAGTTGATAAAAGCGCGTCAGCCCTATGCCCACTCACTCCCAAGCGGAAGATAGAAAAACCAACCAGACAGGACCAGAACCAGAATCAGAGTCAGAATTGGGAACAGGATCGGAAACATATTATATTTCACATTATTTCTTTGCATATACACATAAAACCTGACCACACAGTCAACCGATTAGAAAACTAACATTCATACAAAATGGAAGTAATAATGAATGTGGACAGGAGTACGTGTAGACAATTGATTAACCATAGTTCATCAATGAGAAATAATATAATAGCAGTTAAAGTGTCAAATGGGAGGATAGGGCAGGAGGAACTGAGTTATAATAGGAATAAAATGTTCACCATGAACACAAACAAAAATAAT
Organism: Schistosoma mekongi; assembly: GCA_034768735.1. Lineage (NCBI taxonomy): Eukaryota > Metazoa > Platyhelminthes > Trematoda > Strigeidida > Schistosomatidae > Schistosoma > Schistosoma mekongi. Next base: position 42,958,288 of record CM068307.1, read on the forward strand.
GAAACAGTCTACAGAACAACAATTCTCAAAGATAACCAACCTTCTTCAGGTACCCAGCAAATCAACTAAACTGGAGAATAGAGTAGAAGGAACATAACAATCATAGAAGTGAAATGTTTACACTACTCACAACAAAAATAATTGAAATTTTCCATCAACATACAGTTCGTTACTCTTCTTTCATCGCCCAACATAACAAACTTAGAAGCTTCTATTTATAAGACAAACAAGCTACTTAACCTATTGTCAATTTATGTTGAATATATTCATTATCCTTCCATTATTTCTACAATTTAATCTTTCTTTTCAATTAACTTTTCTTTGTCTTCATATTACATTAGTTAAAAATTAAAGAATTAGAAAAACGTTGTGCATTACAACTATTAAGACATGAAGAAATTCTTTTAGAAATTGAAGATGTACGTAAACGAAGTTGTACAAATCACAATAATTCACCAACAATATTAACATCAATAAATTCATCTGTACATAATCAATTAAATGATATGTATACAACTACAGAAACATTAGCAACAACATCAACATCTACGTCGTGTATAATTGATATACCATCTAATTTATCATTGAATAAATTGAATACTTCAACAAAAGTACATGGACGTTTATTACAATCAGGTAAACAGTATAATATGAAAAAAGATTATTTACCAATGAATGAAATCAATTCATTATTAGATCAAACAGAAATGAATAATGAATTCAATAGACAAATAACTAGTAAACATGTTAAAGGCAGATTATTTCGTAGTAATACAGAATTACAAATTTCTGGTAAGTTATACATTCATTTATTTTTTCATGTTTATATTCTTTTTTTTTTTTTGATAAATTCTCTTCAGATAAAATTTAAGGTGATTATATCATTTAATAGATTACTTACTTACTTACTTACTGCCCGTTACTCCTCGCTGAGGAGCATAGGCCGCTCACCAGTGTTCTCCATTTAACTCTGTCCTGAGCAATCCTTTCCAGTTGTTTCCAGTTGCTGCTCATCCTTTTAATGTCTGCTTCCAATTCTCGACGCAGCGTGTTCTTTGGCCTTCCTCTTTTCCGTTTCCCAGCAGGATTCCATGTCAATGCTTGTCTTGTGATGCAGTCTGATGGTTTGCGTAGTGTATGTCCTATCCATTTCCACCGTCTTTTCCTAATTTCCTCTTCGGCTGGAAGTTGGTTTGTCCTCTCCCATAGTAAGTTGTTGCTGATAGTTTCCGGCCAACGGACATTCAGTATCTTGCGTAGGCAGTTGTTTATAAATACCTGTATCCGTCTGAGGATGTTTGCAGTAATTCTCCACGTTTCAGCTCCATACAGCAGGACTGTCTTCACGTTCGAATTGAAGAGTCTGAATTTGAGGTTAGTTGATATTTGTTTTGAGTTCCAGATGTTTTTCAACTGCAGGAATGCTGCCCTTGCCTTGCCAACCCTTGTCTTTACATCTGCATCAGACCCTCCTTTTTCATCGATGATGCTCCCCAGATATGTGAAGGTATCCACCTCTTCCAGAGTTTCCCCATCAAGTTGAATTGGGTTGGTGCTCCCTGTGTTGTATTTGAGAATCTTGCTCTTACCCTTATGTATGTTCAAGCCTACTGCTGCTGAAGTTGTTGCTACACTGATTGTCTTCGCTTGCATTTGTTGGTGTGTATGTGCTAAAAGAGCTAGATCATCTGCGAAGTCCAAATCATCGAGTTGCATCCTACTTGTCCATTGAATCCCGTACATTCCCTCAGATGTGGAGGTCTTCATGATCCAGTCGACCACTAGGAGGAAGAGAAAAGGTGACAGCAAGCAACCTTGTCTGACTCCGGTCCTCACTGAAAATGCAGTTGTCAGTTGTCCTCCATGCACAATTTTGCACTGTGTTCCGTCGTAAGAGTTCCGGATGATGTTGACGAGTTTCTCTGGTACACCGTAGTGTCGAAGAAGTTTCCATAGTGTTCTCCTATCTACACTATCAAACGCCTTCTCATAATCAATGAAGTTGATGTACAGGGGCGAGTTCCATTCAATTGATTGTTCAACGATGATCCGTAGTGTTGCGATTTGGTCCGTGCACGACCGATCCTTCCGAAAACCAGCTTGTTGATCTCGAAGTTGAGTCTCCACTGAATCTTTCATTCTGTTCAACAATACTCTGTTAAAGATTTTCCCTGGTATCGACAGTAGCGTGATCCCTCTGTAGTTGTCACATTTGGTCAAATCTCCTTTCTTTGGTATCTTGATAAGATAACCTTCTTTCCAGTCTGCCGGCACTTGTTCTTCTTCCCAGATCTTTTTGAATAAAACGTGGAATATCTTTGCTGTTAGGTCGATATCTGACTTGAGTGCTTCAGCTGGTATATTGTCAGGTCCTGCTGCTTTCCCACTTTTGATTTGCCTGATGGCCATCTTGATTTCTTCCATCGTTGGTGGAGTGACATCTATCGGGAGATCTGTAGGTGCTGCTTCAATGTCCGGTGGGTTCGGTGGAGCTGGCCTATTTAGAAGTTCCTCAAAGTGTTCTACCCACCTATTCTTTTGTTCTTCAATCTCAGTGATTTAATAGATTACTGTATATAAATTGTAATGTAGATATAGAAGCAACTTCCAAGATACTTCACATTCTCTTCAGAAAGATCTGGGAATGGGGACAAATGCCAGCAGACTGGAAGGAAGGGTATCTCATCTAGATACATAAGAAAGGATATCTTAGCAACTGCGAGAACTACAGAGGCATTACTCTTCTTTCAATACCAGGAAAGGTCTTCAACAAAGTGTTATTGAAGAGAATAAAAGACCTAGTCGACGCCCAACTCCAAGATCATCAGGCCGGATTCCGTATAGATCGATCGTGTACTGACCAAATCGCTACTCTACAGTTCATTGTTGAACAATCAATTGAATGGAATTCACTACTATATATCAACTTCCTCGACTATGAAAAGGCATTCGACATCGTGGATAGAAGAATATTATGGAGCCTTCTACGACATTACGGCGTACCAGAGAAGATAGTCAACATCATACGGAATTCTTACGACGGACTACATTGTAAGATGATGCATGGGGGTCAGCTCACAGATTCATTCGAAGTGAAAACAGCTGTCAGAGAAGGCTGCTTACTTTCGCCCTTCCTCTTCCTACTAGTCATCGACTGGATCATGAAAACTGCAACATCTGAAGACACTGTCAGAATAAAATGGACAACATCAATACAACTAGATTATTTGGATTTTGCGGATGATCTAACTCTTCCATCCCACACACAGTATCAAATGCAGATGAAGACGAACAATCTAGCAACAGCCTTGGCAGAAGTAGGTCTCAACAAACACAAAGGGAAAAGCAAGATCCTTCGATACAAAACAACAAAACTAACCCAATTACACTCGACTTGACGGAGAAATTCTGGAAGACGTTGAAACCTTTACATATTTGGGCAGCATAATCGACAAACAGGAAGGGTCTGATTCGGATGTGGAGGCATAGAAGGTATGAAAAGGCAAGGGTTGCAGTTCTACAACTGAAAAACATCTGGAATTCAAACCAACTGTCAGTCAATATTAAAGTCAAATTTTTCAATACAAATGTGAAAACAGTTCTGTTGTATGGAGTTGAAACTTGGAGAACTACGAAAAGTATCCTACAGAAGATACAAGTATTTATAAACAACTGTCTGCGTAAGATACTTCGGATTCGTTGACCAGATACCATCAATAACAACCTACTGTGCCAGAGAACTAATCAACTTCCAGCAGAGAAAGAAAAGACGATGTAGGTGGATTGGTCACACAATGAGGAAACCATCAAACTGTGTTACATGATAAGTACTAACTTGGAATCCTCAAGGCCAAGGGAAAAGCGGGAAGACCCAGGAACACATTGCGTCGGGAATTAGAAGTAGACATGAAGAGAATGAAGAGCAGTTGGGAAGAGCTAGAAAGGGAAGCCCAGGACAGAGTTGGTTGGAGAATGCTGGTGGGCGGTCTATGCTCCACTTGGGGTAACAGGCATTGATTGATTGATTGATTGTACATAAATTGTAGATTTTTAATAATGAAATGATAATCATGTAATCATAAGTTGTTTATGTTTATTACGACAACCGTAATGAAATGATTAATTACCAGATTATGTATCGGGATAACATGAACGTGTAACGACTAGAACACTAAATCTTGTCAGAAGATAGCGTTCTTTCTTTATGCTTGTAAAATTATCCAAGCAGTGGATTGGATTGACAAATAAGATAAAATTGTAGTATTATATACAAATTAGTGAAGAGACTGTCTCAATAATATCGGATCACACACTATGCAGCCAAAGATAGGATTCAATTAATTCGTACATCTGAACTATACAATTAGTAAGTATTAAGTTTGGATTAGATTGTGTCTATCAAGCGGAATTCAGGAAGCGCGTTTTGTCCTATTTGGGAGACCCATCAGCTAGTGTACCAGCATCCCAGTGTTAATGTTCACATTGAGACTGCAACTCAGTTCGTTTAGTGCCAAACACCACCGCGTTCACCATACGTCCACTAAGTCCACTCACTCATATTTGTGCAACGGGTATGTATATAATTAGAATGTATTTGGACCATGGACTGAAACTGATAAGTCTCTGTTGCATTATGTGCATCCAGAGTGGTTTGCCACGATTGAGCTCAAGTGTGGTTGTATAGACTTAGTAGCCAATAAGTGAACGCGGTGGCGTTTGACACAAAACGAAATAAGTTAGAGTCCTCGTGTAAACATCAACACTGGGGTGCAGGTACATCCAGTTGACAAGTCCCATATAAAACAAAAATCGCTTTCTGGATTCGAGTTACCAGTTACAATCTAATTCAAACAATGCTTAGGAATTATCTTTGTATCGAGGCAAACTGCTCAGAATGCACATATGGCAACAGAGTTTAATCAATTTCAATTCATGATAAAGCAGTGGAGAGATTCAAACATATTCTAATTATAAATAATAAGAATTATGAAGGGTAATCAATTGTTCTTGAAAAAAATTGTTCTTGACAAAAACAAAGGAAATCAATTCTGCATACATTTAATCAAATAAACTAATTCACTAAACTGGAAACGGGCTAGAACAATAAATCAACATGCCTAACAACAAGGCTGTGAAGTTAAATAAAAAACCAAAAGTAATCAAGGAAAGTAACATACAACTATAAAAAGATACAGGAAGAAACAAATGTATGTGTAGAATCTTATTAAAGGCTTTATTAGAAACAAAGAGCCAATATGATGTGCGTAATTACGAAACCATAGAACTATAGGTCCATATGTAAAACATAATAAAATAACTAGAATAAGTTTGTCTTCCTGTTGATTTCTAATGGCCTAAAACTGGTGTGTACTATTGCTATAACGCGACAATCAGATCAGGATGTACATATGGTAACAGAGGCTGACAAGTTTAAGTTTATTACAAATCAACGGAAAGATGCAAGCTTATTCTAATTACATATATACACGCTGCACAAGTGTGACTGCCTGCACTCAGTAGCCTAGTGGTGAACGCTGTGACGTTTGGCACGAAGCGGAGAGAATTCGAGTTCTAGCGTGAACATCAACATTTGGATGCAGGTATATCCAGCCGATAAGTCCCTGGATTCAACTTGCCAGTCACGATCCAACTTAAATATAAAAATATAACACTTTCCCCATAGAGTAAACGATAGAAATTTTTCGAAAATGTTACATAAAGTGACAATAGTTATTGTTAAACCAAGTGTTTGTGTAAAGATCACATAATAATAAAGAATAATAGGAACTGAGTGAGAATATATGAAATAGGTTTGGATGTTAATCGATTTCATCATATGGTTATTAGTAATATCGTGATGTAAAAAAACTATTATGATGGATGCGTGAAACTAGTTAATATATATGGCCTTGTGCGCACGAAAGTACATTGACAATCGCCAATGAATGCCAAGCTAGTCCCTGTATATGTGCCTAAGGTACACTCGATCTCAGGCCACAGTAGGCAGAACACAAGCTGATGAATTAACGACACAAAATCGTCTTGTATTTCAGGCATTTTTCTATGTATACACAAAATTAGACCAATATATTGATTCGGTTCTAAGCTATGAATACCAAGGGTCCCTATAGAACTTAAATTTCCAATTTGTACTCTCATATTCGTCTTTTTCTTTTGATTCTGTAGAATTGTCTATAGAATTGCCTGTTGTCACAGGTTAACTATTGAGTACTAGATGTTCCGTGTCTTCATATCTGCATCGAATACCTTCTCTCCATGTTTATTAATGATGCTGCCGAAGTATGCAAAAGTTTGTAAATCTTCTAAATCCTCTCCGTCAGTGTGATCTGGTTGGTGCTTTTTACGTTGTATCTAAAAATCTTACTTTTCCCTTTGTTTAGCTGAGGTCTAGCGCTAGCTTCAGAGGCATCTGCCACACTGGTCGTTTTTACCTGCATTTGTTTTGTGTCGGATAGAATAGCTAGGTCATCTACAAAGTCCAATTCGTCTAGTTGCATTCAAGCTGTCTACTATTTACCGTGCTTCCCCATAATACGCTGAGGTTTTCATTAAACGTTCAACCACCAGAAAATAGAGAAAGAGCGAAAGTAAACAGTGCTGTCTAACACCGACCTTTACTTTGAATTAAACTGTGAGCTGCTCTCCATACACGATTTTGTGGTGTAGTCTGTCGAAAGAACTCCTTATTGTATTAACTATCTTTTACGGTACTCCAAAAAGTCAAAGAAGTTTCCATAGTGTTATCTTGTCTACTGTGTCAAGTGCTTTCTCATAGTCAATGAAACCGATGTAAAGTGGTGAGTTCCATTCAATAATTGTTCAAAAATGATGCATCGTTATGTGATTGGGTCGTTAGTCCTCGCGCCTGCTAAGATCTCCTTTATTTAGTATCTCGGTGCAACATTCATCTTTTCAGTCTGCTAATACTTCTACTTTCTCTCAAGTCGTTCTGAAGAGCACTTTAAGAATATTTTCAGTTACCTTTGTATCTGATTTCAGTGACTCAGCCAGTATCTGGCCATGTTGCTTTGATATACTTGATTTGTCGGATAACCGTGCTGACTTTCTCGACTTTCCGTCCGTCAACATTCTTAGAAATGTTTGTTGATGCTGCTTCGATGATTAATGGCTTTAGCGGGGTCGGTTTTTTCGTGAAATCTTTGAAGTGCTCTAGCCACCTATTCTTGGGTCTTAGTGATTGGTATTCCATCCTTGTTTCTTATCAGTCGTTCCGGTTTACTGGATTTTCCAGGTAGCTTCTTCGTTGTATCATACACGTAACCTGTGTTTCCTTTGCTTGCAGGTATTTCCGCTGACATTGCTAGGTCATTCACACTTTTCTACTTACCAGCTCTCCTGTTTCACCTTTCTCGCTGGTTGGCTTTGAATATTCGGAGATCGTTTAGTTTTCCTCTGAAGAAAAAAATAAATAAACTTTTAAGAGCTGACAAGTGATTGTTTTATTGATTTAACAACCACATATAATGTCGAAAACTCACTCCATGGGTTTACTACAGATACATTATCCCCTGTAGGTCACTTCACTCAAACATATGCTTGTAATAATATGTAAAGAACATAACCGATCGTATGCAGAAGAATCAATAAATGTATAAAACTAAGGTTACTGCATCAAAAATTTGATGAAATTCATCGATTACTATACACTTGCTTCAAGATGAGTTTCGTTTAGTAATTGATGCACTAACTTACCAATAATTTTTTAATGATGACGATAATTCTACACTACCATACTATGGAATTTCATCTCTATGAATAGGAAATTTGATATACATAACTAAGTTGTTGGTTTAAAACTCACTTCCCTTAGTTCGTTTGTTTGGTAAACTGGTAGTATGATTAAGTCCTTGCATAGAGAATGTGGTTTAATGAGATAATAATAATAACATACATAAACTGACTAACAATAGAAATTATGGTTCATATTGACTTTACAGTATAACCTTAATGACATTCATTATAGGTTTACATATACATATATATATACTGTGTTAGGTAGTTCATTACTATTATGCATCTATTAGTTAGCCAAATATACTTATATTCAGTTGTGTTTGTTTTCTCACTTAATTTTTTTGCAGAAGGAGATGATCCTAATTTAGTAGAATTGTTTCAGGTTATTGAAGAACCTAGCAAGTCAACCGGTGAGTTTACTTTTAGCTTAGAGATAAGACCTTCTTATTCACTTGTATGTTATAATTTCAACTCAAACCAATAATGTGCAGTTTCAAACTTACAGCTCTGTTGAGTTAGTTAACTTAAGATGAGCATGTGATAACTGAGACAGATTAGTTATTCTTGATTATTAACACAAGAGTGAATTACAAATCTTCTCTGAAACCTTCGAACCAGTTGAATAAGATGATGGTTTTAAGGATCCAGTAGCTCAGTGGGCTTTCGTTAGTATTCGAACAGAAAGGTTCTGGTCACTATATAAACACGCAGTTGATAAGTTCCAAACTAAAAAATCCACGCTTCCTAGGTTCTATTGCTAGCCGTTATCTAAGCATACATTAGGACCTGAAACGTTTGTGAATGACTGTAAAACGACAGAGATTAGTTAAATGGAGTGCTGGATATCATCGACGAAGTAGTGAATGCTAATGAAATGTTATTCATAATTCTATTAATAATAATAGATCCCGAAACAATATGATAATATAGCGTATCTAATAAAGTTACACAAAAATTTAACTTAATTACTGAATATACTTTATCATAAAATAAAAAAATCTGCATCACTCGTATGGCTCATGAATATCAGGAACCTAAATTCTCTAAAGATATTTGCATATACTTTTTAATCCTATCCAGTAACGAATACTATCGACTTTAGTTGATTTGTGATACTTTGTTATCAACATATCAATGTCATCATTGATATCTATGAATACTTTGTCAGTTACAATTTAGCCACTAGATTCTCGATAGATACATACCAATTTTATTTACAACTAGATTATTTAAGATAATGATGGTAGTGTTTACAGAATTTTTGAGCAACATATTTTCTAGTTTATTTACGTTGGATGGTGACTGGCAAGTGGAATCCAGGACACGCGTTTCGCCTTAATTCAGACGCATTGGCTGGATATATTTGCATCCCAATGTTGATGTTCACACTGGGATTTGAACTCAGTCCGCTTCGTGCCAAACGCCACAGAGTTCATCACTAGGCTACTGTGTGCAGGCAGTCACACTTGTGCAGCGTGTATATATGTAATTAGAGTAAGCTTGTATTTTCCTGTTGATTTGTAATAAACTTAAACTGGTCAGCCTCTGTTACCATATGTACATCCTGAGCGGATTGCCTAGATATCAACAGGATGATACAAGCTTATTCTAATTATATTTTCTAATTGTTTATATATTGCGATTAACTATCATGTATAAGCTTTGGTTGAACTAACTTATCATAAATACTAATTGTATACACTTATGCGTAATTGCGAAACATTTAGCTGGTACTGCTAAATTCAGACTATGTATATGTATATACTACTATTCAGTATAAGAATGCCCATCGACCTAGCAACAATAATAAAAAGTAATTAAAAAAATTATTAAATGTGAGACTGCTACAGTCATTCAACAGAGGAACCTCACCGTTTTGAACTGAAATATCAAAGCATGAGCTCAAACAAGTCAATCGGTTTATACTAGTACGTTGTAAAGATATTAGATACTGATAAACAGTGAGGTCGTTGGCGTTTTCCCACTTTAGCCATCTATTGAAAAAGAATAAATGAATGTGTTAGAATTCCACGTAACTTATATATGACAGGCAAAATGTATATATGTAATCTTTAAGATGACTGGAAACTTTTGTGCTTCGAAATGAACCTTAAAATCATTTATTCAATATTTTTTTGAATTGTCGTTATTTAAATGTACTTTAAACAGAAACTTTGAAAGGATGAAAAAGATTTGTAGCTCATGAAAAGAATTTTCAAGGTATTATTGTCTTTGATATGGAAGTTATGATCATGAAGCTTCCATTGTTTTACTAGTCGAAACTATTACTATATACTTCATAGCGAAATGGCTAACACTTTCTTTCATTGACTTAAAAGTTGATTAGATTGTTTCCGTTAGTTATGTTGTTGTCATGTATACATCAATTTTGATTCACATCTTCTTTGGCTTGATTTCCAACCTTGTGGTTGTTGAAATTTTGTCATAATGATTGGTGGGTTGTGTCGAATTGATTGAAGAATCAACTGATTCCCACATATTCCGCTCAGTAATCAAATATTCTCTTAATGAAGTCTTTGTTCATAGTTTTCTTCATACTTTGATTTGTATTAAGTTACATTATACTGCTAAACAGCTGTCCGTAGGTGCCTTGATAAGAAGTTTGTAATTATAAAAATGTTCAGTATAAAAGGTTGAATCAGTCGCTTGTTGATTTTTGCTGTTGTTTTTAATCAAGACGATAATTCGATAAGCGTTTTTATAATGAAATTTGGTATGTAGCCATTTGAGAAGTGCATCAATTAGGAATATTATTTGTAAAGTAGCAGGGGGGGGACACATGTCTTTGCTCTATTGAACTGTATTTATATAAGACCTAATTTATGAATCAACGGGTTAGGGTTGTTGTATTAAAGCATTTAGACAGTTTCCGATATATTATCTGATAAATTACTATGTAACGGACCTTGGAAAACTCGGACTGATCATAGTAATTAAGATTAATAAAATGCCATAGTTTGTTGATTTTATTCATCACAGACTGATATCGGTTGGATACTACTGAAAACTATGCAATACTGAAGAGCCGCTTTGTCCTAATATGAAACTGAGTTGTGAATACCCTAGACTCTTCAGAGAAATCGAACCCAGAATCTTCTATTCAAGTAGATATTCAATCCTCCCTGGTTTTAGGTAGGACCCAACTGACATCAGTCTTTAATGAATTTAATCAAATAAATTAAATACCATTCTCCATAAAACTACCTCACCTTGAGAATGCCTTATTTTCAAATATTTGTGGGTGTTTGAAAGATTAACTGCAATCATATAGGAAACTAATACTAGTACAATTTGAGAGGGCTCAATAAATAATTTAATGGTGAAGCTTTTACTTAGTCAGAATCACTTAAATGTAATATTAACAGGTTAACGTCATAGTAACCACAAATATAAGATATACTACTGCTGTATACACAGTTGAGGCTTCATTTCATGAATAGCTAGTACTCCTGGTATTTCCAGAAATCGAATCTAATTAAATTCGAATAATTTATATCAATAAGCTTAAAATAGACAACTGGATGAGTTAGTTGATCTTAGATAGTTTGCAATACAATGATCAAATTTCTTGCTACTTTTCTCTAAATCATTGTAGAATAGTGGTAGGATATATTGTGGTATTCGTTAATTTATTGCTTCCACATGCCACTTCCATTCATACCCACCTATTAAGTTTCATATATGAGCATTTTTCTACCAAATTATTATATGAAAATTTTCATGTTCAATTACATACTTTGTGTTATGATGTAGAAAATAAACTTTCTGGTTAATATATGAGACTAATTAGTGGATATGGTTTTGTGCGTATGTAGTTGCAATAACAAACGCTAATGAGTACTTAGCTAGTGCTTGTATGTCTGCCCGATGCCAGTTCGATCCCAGACTAGAATAAAAAGAATACAATCCGATTAATCAACTAGACAATGATGAAGTATGTTTCAAACATTCCTTTATATATGCACAAAACCTGTCCACTCAAGCAACCAATTAGAAAGCTAACATTAATGCGAAATTAAGGAAATGATGACTGTGATCTGGAACAATTTATACACAATCAATAAACCGTAGTTCATAAATGAGAAATGATATGCTAATAGTTAATGTATTAAATGGGAGTATAAGGCAAGCTGAACTAATTAACAATAGGAATAAAATTTTTATTATATATACAGCCAAAATAACTAAAATAGTCTACAGAAAAATAGTTCTCCAAGGTAATCAATCTTTGATTGAATATGTCACTGATTGGTATTCGTAGGGTACCATTGAAACGAGAGAACACTGGACAGATGTTTCGTTCTAGTGTGGAACTCCTCAGCAGTGCGCATCCCAGATTCCTCACCAGGGGCTTTAAGGCTAAACTATAATAATGAGCTCATTAGTGACTAACTCCAGGATGTTCCTGAAGCTCTAGTGAGAAGTCGTGAATGGTGGAGTTCAGACTTGTCGGGAGTGAGACAGTTATCACCAATGACAATCGACGATAGTCGCGCTATATATCACAAATTGATGGACGTGGAAATTCTACCATTAGATGCCAACCCAGTGGTGCAGATAGTTAGGCATTGACCGTCAACTTGGTGCGGAATGTAGGGTGCGCATTGCCGAGGAGTTCCACACTAGAACGAAACAGCTATCCAGTGCTCCTTGGTTTTCAATGGTACCCTACTAATATCAATCTGTGACATATTCAACCAAATAAATTACCAATCTCCGCAAAAATTACCATCCCAATCGAACAATAATCAATCTTCGTTAGACGCTTGGCATATCACTTTACGGTACAGATATCTAGTTAACATGTAGTTTTATTGAACTTTGAAATACTACTATTCAGTATTCAATAAAGCTAATTTAATACTTTATAGTATTTTGTACTTTCATATTTTTTTTTCCTTTAGATGTACCAGCACCACGAATGATAACATTAGAGCGTCAATTATTTCAAAGTGTATTAATTAGTTGGAAAGCACCAGATATAAGTTTAATGAATGAGAATAAAATTGTCTCAGCTTATCATATTTATGTAGATGGACAATTTCGATTAGCTGTTATGTCAAAAGAGAAAACTCGTGCACTTATAGATAATGTGGATGCTGATAAAGTAAATAATTGTTGTTTTCATTATTAATTTATATTGGTATTATAATTACAATGTGTTGTGAAAACTGTTGTGAAATCCATGAAATCTAGGGTGAATAAGTTATTTATCCAGTTTCCTCAGTAATGTATATCAACGAGACTTCCACGGTCTCCTGGTTGTAATCTGTAGTCTACTGAAAATATTGTAAAACTATCATTTATTCCCACAGAGTATAATTGTTTAAATTCTGCTAGTGGCAATGTTTTACTGAAACACTTTGGAATTAAATTTCACCATTTGTATCAGCTAAAAGAATATTTCGACACATAGTGACAGAAGTTTGAGAATAATAAATACCTGTATTAGCCAAACGCTTCCATTTTCAGTTTAATAACTCCCAGTATTGTAAACTTGTGACTCAATTATAGATCAATTTTACTGAGTTCATGTTCTTTCGTGAAAAGAAGTCTTAATCAATAGTTCGATCTTTTCTTTCATTTATCATCCATAAATAGCTGCGCCAAGGTCTGCTCCTCATAATTTTGCGAATTCACTGTCGTATCTTCATACTGCCATATATTTACCTGTTAAATCATAAAATGGTACATATAGAACATTTCAAGTACACTTTTAACCTGCATTATCTATCTGACAAATATTCCTAGAGGTTACTAACTACATACACATTGAAAAACATTCAGTACACATGAATTGAGCCGAAAAAAAGATATGAGCACGATAATTTAAAAGTGCTTAAATGCTATAGTATACTCATATTATACCTAAGATTCTTTCTAACGTTTTTATGAAGTCATCTTTGAATATCTTCAAGAAATTAAACATAAGCTCGCTCGTTTGTTTCATCAATTTAACCACTTCTTAAAAAAATACTTAAGATTTTCCACCCAGTTGGTAGTAACATGTCAAGAGTACCTAACAGTAAATAGCAATTGGTTCATTCGAACTCATTGCATCTCTAACCTTATTGAAATATTTCATAATATATGGTAGTATACTTACTATTCTTGTGATTCACTCAACATAGAAACAAATACAACGTAATATAATCTCCAGATGATATTTTTCAGTAGCAATACAGGCTATCAATTTATAATATCTAACCACTTAAGGCGAAATACAATTAAAAGTGGTGTATTCATTTAGCGTTTAAAACTATGTACTTAGAAGATTGAAGTAGATTGAACATCTACATTCTTCTTAACCTCAATATTTATCAATCTACTACTCTCTCATACTCCCCTTTTCTATTAGTATTTTGCATCCAACTGACATTTTCATCTGTTCGTATCTTTTAACTTTCAACATGTTATCTCACCACATCACGTAGCTTACGCAACCTTTATTTCATGTCAGTGACATTCATGATAAATGATATCGTAGTAACTACATTTTCAATTTTTTCCAAGTTCTTCACACTGAGTTATTTTTCAATGGTGTAATTAACCATACTACAACCATAATATTATTCAGTTTTGTTGATATACTGACTGAATATTCCTGAATTTGTCTTCCAATATTTAGTTAATTAAAGTTCTACTTAGTAACTAATGAAAGTATGCTATAAGCTACTGATTTGAGCTTCATCAAGACAAAAACAAAGAATATGTGGATCATTGATTAGACGTCAAGCCGGTTACGTCTATGTCATATTGAGAGACGACCCCATAGTATTTCATATCTTGTGGGAATTATCAATCTCATCATAATCAGAGATATACCTCTCTAACCAGAATGAAACCAATGTCTACTTTTCTTATGAATAACCTTCAACTACTAAAAGTAGAAATATTTGATGCCTACAGACGATTTCAAAGTTAAAATGCAAATCAATTTTCTCAACTATTCACCAGTAGCTCAAATGCATTAACATATTTTCATACTTTATGTTGTATTTTGTTATTAACTTCTAATTAAAATGGTTTTACACATCTACTTTAATGTTTAGCCTCATCGAATTTCAATTCGTTCTATTTCATCACATGGTCAATCGAAAGATGCGCAATGTACATTAGTTGTAGGTCGTGGTATGACTGCTACACCAGCACGATTAAAAGCAACACAAATTGGTACAAAATCAGCAAAATTAAGTTGGATACCTGGAAATAGTAATTATTATCATCGAGTTTATTTAAATGAATGTTCATTACATTTATGCAAACCTGGTGTATATAAATTACACTTAACTGGTAAGTTCATGTTGATTAAATTATATTAACTTGTTGAAAATCTCCAGCATATAGTAAAGAATATGAATTTTCTATTAGCTGATTGAATATGTCACATGTTGATGTTGGTACGGTACCATTAAAAACCAGACAGCACTGGACAGCTGTTACGTTCTAGTATGGAACTCTCCAACAATGTGTACCCTAGACTCTGCACCAAGGGCTTCAGATTGACAGCAAACGCCTTACCTCCTGTACCACTGGGTTGGCATCTATTGGCATAATTCTCACTTCCATCAATTTGTGATATGTAGCGCGACGACTATCCATTAATTAACACCAGACATCATCACCTCAGATACAAACTTATATTATAGTAATTGATTTTATCGACGAATTATTTAGACCGTAACCAATCTTTTGAAAATGTATTGGTTACAGTTGATCAGTGAAATCTTTTAAATGTAGTTAGTATGAACTTGTATATTCCCGTTGGTTTGTTACAGACTGAATCTGATCAGTCACTGTTGATGTTTGTGCATCCTGAGCAGATTGCCTTGATATGGCGAATTATTTACAAGGATTATTGAAGTTGGATTGTAACTGGCAAGTGGAATCCAGGGCGTGCGTTTCGTTCTATTTGAGGCAATCCGCTCAGTATGGACATTTATCAACAGAGACTGGTCAGATTCAGTTTATAACAAATCAACGGGAATATACAAGTTCATCTTAATACCAATTTGCCCGTTGCACAAAAGTGACTGTTCGGACTCAATAGTCTAGTGGTGAACACTGTGGCGTTCGACAGTAAACGGATTGAGTTCGAATCCCATTGTGAACATCAACATTCGGATGCAGGTACATCTAGCCGATGAGTACTAAATAGGACGAAATGAGTGCCTTGGATTCCACTTGTCAGTCACAATCTAACTTAAATAATACTTTTAAATGTAAGTGTGTATGCATCATTAGGAATCGATATCGTTTGACTTAAAAACTAAGTTAGCCCAACTGGTTAAATGAATCATTTATCTTAAAAATACGAAATAAACTACAATCTTTGTGAAAAACAAAATAAAACAGGGACAAATCTCTATGATATCTGATCTCACCTGTTAAAGAACAACAAGTGACATTTCTGCACAATCAGACTACATTTTAGATTCACTGAAATATTCATGGATACTACTTTCTTACCAGTGGAAATCACCAAGAGGGAATAAATTAATTGAGAAAAACTGACTTTCGAAGTCTTAAGGCAAACATTTTAGTGATGTGTCAGATACTAAGTTCTTGCTAAACAAACTAAATATAACATGCAAATCAGCATTACACTTAGACTAAAATCCTTTACCTAACCTAATCCATTCTCTAAATTCAACTTTAACATAATCCTAACCCCTCAAATCTAACTAGAAACAATTTAAGGGTGTATAATATTATCACTGACGTCCCTATGAATATTACCTGAAAAGAGTTGTTACATAGCCTGATGGATAGATTAGAATAGCATTATTTTAATGTATTTAAGCCGAAGAGTCAATATGAAGCTTGAATAATTTCATTTATCATGTAAAATCAATTTTGTCTATAAAATATTCATTTACAATTATTGTTCCCTGATTGAATTAAATAGTCTATAAATACAAGAGGTTGATCAACCCATTTACATACTCACATTTCTCTTATCTACTCTGACTGGTTACTGATTGTTCTACGGAAAAAAGGTTTATAGTTATCCCATAAGAACAGGTGATGAACAACTGTTAAAAATTTGTTAGAAGTGTGCAGATGTGGTTTAAAGTGAATACTAAAGTTTATGTTAAAGTCCTTGAATTTCAAAAGTTAAAGCCATCGAATACAATAACTGTCTCAGATTCTAGTCTGTTTTGGATAGAAAATATTTTCATTTCAACTGAAAACTCATATTGATCATTAATTTTTGGGAATATTAAATCCCCAAAATTCTCTTCCCAAACCTGTCGTTTTTGTGATTTATTTGTGTAAATTTTAATTTCTCATTTTCGCCCTATAATGTTCCTTCTTCACCTTCAGTTTGTCTTTCTCACTTAGCAAGGCGCTAAATCCTATTGGTCAGTTGTTTATTTTAGTACTCTATTTGTCATGTTCCAAGGACGCTCTTTTTTTGTATATATACGCACGAGATGTGTCGTTGTTGTCCGTCTGCCAGGATGCCTGTAGAATCAAATGTTTCTTGCTGATGTTAGACTTCTCTAGTTAGCTGGGCTGGGGGGGGGCTCTGAAATAGCTTGTCTTACCTAATGTTGTGTTGCTGGTTCCATGTTCGTTAGCAGGTATCGAGGTGTCTCCTTAATTCGTGAAACCTTAGCATCAATATTACATATAGTATTCTAAAGGTTGGTCACGTAAGTTATTATTTAGTTGCTAAGAGCACTCAAGTTTTACTTGTACTAAATATAAATCGTATGATGTTACTGGGTAAAGAGTTGCAGCTACTCATGAATAATGACTATTCTTCTAGGTTCAGTAACATAAATTCTAATCTAAGACAGTAACTTGTAAGAGTTCCTGCGGTTCAAGAGAATGATCTGTTAGAAAAAATATTAGATTTAAAGGAGATACAGTTTTAGCGTTCACGTAAGACATAGTGGAATGTAATAGTGAAGGCATTCTGTTTTACCTAACATTTTACTGTCTTCTCCAACTAACATTTGATATGCAAAAGTGTCCAAGACAAGAACATTCACTTTATTTAGAGGAAGAGATAGCAATCACCTTACAAATCAAGATCTTTATAAACATTGATTTAGTGCTACCTATTTGGCCGTCAAAGATCTACAAACTGTTACATCCTTGTACATTTCATATTTCTCCACTGAAATCATCTGTTAAACTCATCCTAAATCTATTCAAATTAAGACTTATTCAACGTATTTAAAGTAAACTACTGATCCAGACCTAGAATTTGTGCACAGAAGTAACCTATTAAGTCTCTTGTTGTTCATAATTAACGTAGATTAGATGGATTCTCCTTTACCAAAGAGATAGACATGTTTACCCTTACCACGTTAATTTTCAATAAATTAAATATTAAACAGAGATGGTTATTTCTATGGTGTTTGGTATTCTAATTTGATTGAATACATCATAGATTGATATTGATAGGATACCGTTGAAAATCAGAGAGCACTGGACAGCTGTTTTTTTTCAAATGAAACTTATCAGCAGTGCGTACCCACACTAGAATAAAACATCTGTCTAGTGCTCTCTAGTTTTCACTGGTACTCTGCAAACATCAATTTATGACGTATTTAATTTAATGAAATATTTTCTGTTAAATATTCCAAATAATTCTATCGATAACTCAGCGGTTTTCATTAAATGGTTTTAAGCATTCACAGGGAAACCTGCAAACCCTAAGTTTGATTCAGGCTGCGAAGATGAATACGAATCATTTACGCGTTATATGTTAAAATAAAACAAATCCCCGACACAATTTTGAACGGTTATTTAACCTACTATCATCTCATTATATCAAAGGAATCAATAACAATTAGCACATTGAAATAATGAGCTGATCATCAGATGGCATTATATGATTATTTTATGTACTTTAATAAACGCTTCGATTGATATCACTACACAAATATTATGGCTATAGTACAGTGTAGAAACGAGTACATGCAATACACGAAATGTCTACGATTAAACTAGTCATGGCATCGATTCATAAATCACTGCAAGCCAATGATGAGATACTAGATAGGACTGAGTAGTTTATTACAAATAAATCAACTAGATTACATCGGATACACAGATTTTACTAGTAAATAAATGATACAGAGTTTCCTAGTCCCACCACCCTCTCTTAAGCCACAGAAACGATGATAATGGAAGTCATCTAATTGAATAGAAAGTTACCAGATCATTTTTTCAAAAATTTCAAGATGAATTAACCCCATAGTGATGACAAATATAATTCAAAGTTGTGTATATGCTGTTTTTATTACAAATTTCGTTTTACTCAAGATTTCTATGTCGATGACATGATATAATGAATCGTATTTCAATAATGATTCAGTATCTATTCTCAAATATCAACACAACTATTCGTGAATACAATTTCCTGAGTTGATCAGGTAATAACCCTAATTATAACTACAAATCCTAACTATATAACTAGTTCATAAGTCATATACCAATTCCAGAATTACATTACGTCCTGTCCAACCTCACCCTACGTTTTACTTTACCTTTTATTATGTTTTTCCCAGTCTAACAGTACTACTGAACTTGAATTCAGGAATAGGTTTTGGACTTCAGATTTGAAAAACCATTTAATATATGAGTTACTATCATCAACAGGATTTAGAAACTAGTAACTTTGCTCACAATCCTCGTTTTAATTCAAACTTTTAAATCATATTACTAATATCAATCCATACTAAGAATGTCATTACCAGCCTTAAATCTCAGTCATATTATGGAACTTAAATTCAACAGTGATGTAAGACTGCAAAAGAATGTTATGTAAGGTAGTGAAAAACATTGAGTAACGTTAGGTAAAGCGTAATGTATTGTCAAGTCTAGAGCCCTGAACTTGCATACACGTTTCCTAATGTTTTATATGCAGTTTTCTCTAACCTCATTAAATTTGACATCAACCTTATGGCTTATTGGGTTAATTTGTCGTAGCCTAGTTAAATTAGATGGTTAGATCGCCTGTGCTAGTCCTAGCTAAATGAGTCTCTAAGATGATATCACTTCATTTAAAATATGTGACTAGATAGAGGTTTATCTGGATGTTGATGTGTAGTGTTTCACTCGTCAACTAATCATACTATAAAATCTAGTTGTTATCCTAAAGTCTGGCACAAAATAATGCTTTTAACACTAAATGCCTAATTTTAGCTACAATTCCCATTCCTTAGCTTAAATACTAATCCTATCAATGCTATAATATCTATGATATGTATTTTTTTGGCTTAAATTAACTGCAACATAAACACCAATATTTTCTGTAATTAGGATAAGTTTGTATTTTCCCGTTGATTTGTAATGGACTGAAACTGGTCAGTCTGTGTTGCCATATGGGCATCCTGAGCGGATTTCGTTTGGCACGAAGCGGACTGAGTTCGGATCCCAGTGTGAACATCAACACTGGGATGCAGGTACATCCAGCCGATGAGTCCCAAATAGGTCGAAACGCGCGTCCTGGATTCCGCTTGCCAGTCACAATCCAAATTATATGTATAACCAATATTTTCTCTTTTATTGTTTATGTAAGAAATTTTCCCTTATCTCTAAACTATACTCTAGTTCAGTATATACGTATTTCTAATCACATATATACCCGTTGCACAAGTGTGACTGTCTGCACACAATAGCCTAGTGGTGAAGATTGTGGTGTTAAGCATGAAGCGAACTGAGTTCGAGTCCCAGTGTAAACATTAACATTTGGATGCAGGTACATCCAGCCGATAAGCTCTAAATAGGACGAAACGCGCGTTCTAGATTCTGCTTGCCAGTTAACATTCAATTTGAGTATTATTTGTGTACTATCGTTATATTGAGGCAATCCGCTCAAGATGTCCATATAGTAACAGTGGCTGGCCAGTTTCAATCCTTTACATTTCAACGGGAAAATGCAACCTTATTCTAATTATCCTCTAGTTTATCATCATTTATTAAATGTATATAATAAATGAAACACATTGAAATTATCTCATATTAATGTGAAACTGATATAAATAATGCTCAGAATTATATTGAACATTTAACAGATTATCATTATTTTGTTTAAACATTTAATTTAAATATGATTAATTTAAATTAGAATTGAAAATTTATTTTATTTTATTCTGGTCACTAATCAAATATAATTTAAATTATAATGAATATTTTTCTTGATATTTAAGATTATAACTTCATTTATTTAGTTAGTAAAGATAATTTTAAAGAGTTATTTAACGAATTAACTGATTGAGGCGGTTATTATTAGTCTCGTACCATCAAAAACAAGGAAGCATTAAAAACAGCTGTTTTGTTCTAGTATGAAACTCCTCAAGAGTGCACATTACATATTTTGTCCCAGGTGCTTCAGGTTGGTGAACACTTAACCCTCTTCACCACTGGGCCGGTCGGTATTTGATAGTGAAATCCCTACTTCTGCCTCTGGACCGAAATTTTGGTTGCTCACTACTGAAAAGTTTCACATTAGAACAAACAGTTATCCATTGCTCTCTCGTTTTCAGTGGAACCTTACCAACACCAATCTATGACGTTAACGATTAACTAAATGATCGTTTAAAATGAATGAAATATACTATGTCTCTCTTCAATTATGAATTTGACAATAAGAAAAACAATTTGTTCGGATGAATATGATGTATTTATATTGGTTCATATGGTTTTTTATCATTTGAACACAACCAATGATTTTATGGAGTTTATGTTTTAATTACTACATAGTATACTTATAGTGATAAATTCTACAACAATTTAGATAGAAGCCTTAGGTATATAACGTAACAGATACAAAATAAACTGTAGTAGGTTCAAAATGATGTTTTTAACATATATATATAATTCAGAAGGAGATTCTAGAAGATAAACTGGCATCACAATAAATAATTACATAACTGGACTGATCGCCAATAAAGAAATGAAATGTCCGTTGACAGTAAATAAGATTGATTTGATGTGGTTTTGTGTCAGTAGGTATTAAGTTTAGTTGATATTTGTATTCGTCAGACATTGATGCTGCTAGCAGTAAACGTTAGACAGCTACTTTGTTCTATTGTATGACTCTTCAGAAGTGCTCAACCTCGATCTCGTCAGGGAGTCCAGTCCAGTGCCTTAGGGTTTCACGGTGAACGCCGAACCATCTTCACTACTAGACAAGAGTCGAATAGTAAAATTCCATCAGTTTGTGATTTGATGTGACTATCAGTCTATGCCATGGACTATGACTGTCTTAATCATGACAAGTTTGAGCAACACCAATTACAACTTTTCATTACAATTTCAGAAATATCATAAAGTTAATGACTCTAGTGGGTTGATTATTGTTGTGATGGGGTCCAAAGATGTCTGAAGCGAGATAATTATCACCAATGGAAGTGTATGGCCGTAGTATTATATCACGAATTAATGGAATTTTGTTGTCAAACAACGACTCAGTGGTGCAGATGGTTAAGCGTTTGCCACTAGACCTAGAGGCCATTGTTGGATTTCCGGGCTAAGTGGGAAGATACTTATGGTGAGTCCCTTACCGGGACGAAACAGTTGTCCAGTACTCACCGGTTTTTAGTGGTACTCAGCCAACATCAATCTATGACGAGTACAAACAATAATTGCGACAGTTGTGAATTAAGTTAAGCTACTTAAAATAAGAATAGAATGAAATACGATTACGTAATGGAGTGAATTGAATGAAAGAGCTGAGAGAAATGATGTCATAAAATTAACGATAAATTGAGAGTGCAGCGAAAGACCAACAATTGTTTTCTTTCAAATATTCAAATCAGATTTCGGGAGTTTAATAGTAATTGATGTAGCGAATTTTAAATGATCAGATACCCTTTTCTTATTAAATACTTTAATAGTCAGTATTATATAAAATCATTCGAAGCCATGAGGGTGTCAATGACTTTATTCAAACAAAATGTTCCACTGCGATGAATATTATCAATATCCAGTTTACCTTGATAACAGTAGCAAAAAAAACGCGAATCGCTTCATTAACAACTATCTTCATTTCCTATAAAAGATTCCTTACAATTTCCTCGTAAATTAAATCACATAAACATATCTGTATTATTCGCCTAAACAGAGCTTCATGAAACCATAGGCAATATCTCCGAGTATTGTAATCTAGTTCCTGCGTGAGTAGCAGATTTCAAAAGACCAATTCTGTGTACGAGAGACATTCACTTATAGTTTGACTGAACAACATACTACCAAATTAATAACGTAGTAAAGAGTGTTCCACTAAATCCTATTGTTGTGTTGGGCGATTAAAAAAGAATAAATAACTTCTATAAGTATGTTTTAGAAGACTATTTCAGTTACTTTAGTTGTGCGCAATGTAAACATTTTACTTCTACGATTGTTACATTACCCTTGCCGAATCTTTCTGTTTAGAATAATTACTGTCAGTGCATCATCTCTCATTTATGAACTACGATTAACTGGTGGTCTACGCGTTGCCTCAATTTAGTACCACTATCTACTTTGCTTTTATTAATGTTAATTCCCTAATCGGCTGGCTGCGTGATCTGGTTTGTATATATAATATATATATATATATATATATATATATATATATGTATATTGAATATTATTGGTTGTTATATTACATGTGTGTATGTAACTAGTTGGATTCTAGATAATCAGTCGGATCTTTGTACCTGCGCAATAGATTAAAGCAAGTCTGGGTGTTAGCTGTAGACAATAGCGCGGCGGATAACAGAATCGATAATATCGGCCATCCCTTCTTCAGATGCAACACTTGTGTTCTTTTTGTTTCCGGCTTGGGACTGAGTAGGTATCGAGCAGACGTTAAGAGACTAACTAGGCACTCATTGGCGTTGTTATTTTAACTTCGTACTTCACAAGGTCTTACCATATAATTGGTTGTACTCCCTCTACCATAAAAGCCTTTTTGATATCATAACACTATATATCCTATATATATATATATGTATATTGAATATTATTGGTTGTTATATTACATGTGTGTATGTAACTAGTTGGATTCTAGATAATCAGTCGGATCTTTGTACCTGCGCAATAGCTTAAGCAAGTCTGGGTGTTAGCTGTAGACAATAGCGCGGCGGATAACAGAATCGATAATATCGGCCATCCGGCCATCCCTTCTTCAGATGCAACACTTGTGTTCTTTTTGTTTCCGGCTTGGGACTGAGTAGGTATCGAGCAGACGTTAAGAGACTAACTAGGCACTCATTGGCGTTGTTATTTTAACTTCGTACTTCACAAGGTCTTACCATATAATTGGTTGTACTCCCTCTACCATAAAAGCCTTTTTTGATATCATAACACGTATTCATGCATACATTTATTTTATGGCTAAACTTGGAATGATATAATATTCCAGGTATTCTGATAATATATTTATCATGTGTAATCATCAACAACACGCATACGAACTTTTCATAGAATTTTTCATAGTTTACTATGGTACTTCATAAAGACAGTCATAGTAACGGGAAGAAGAAGATACCTAGTAAAATATAGTCAGAAATGCTGAAAATCACAAAACAAAAAGTTTAGAGATTCCATAATTGATAGTTTACAGTAACCTTGATGCTAAAGGTAACGAAACTGCATTGATAATCAGAAGACTAAAAAGTAATATAACTTATTCGTCTATGCTGAATAAACCATTTAGAAAAAAAAATATTTTCTCAAATAATCTAAATCTGACAGATGATCTTTTAGTGTTACAGTCAACTGTTTGTGGAAATGTACTAACGTCTAGTAAGTCAGTTAAATTGATGGAAATAACAGAAGGACTTACATTCAATCTACTAAATATATTTTCATAAATCTTTATTTAAAGGAAATAGAAACTTTTAATAGTGTAATCCATAGGCACTTCGTTAAAACAGAATATCACGTAGACAATCTGAAATCGTCCACGGTGTTTAATACACAAAGAGTATCTGATCATGTAAAATTCGATACATCAATTACTATTGAACTCCAGAAATCTGATTTGAATATCTAAAAGAAAAGAATTGTTGATCTTTCGCTGCACTCTCAATTTATCGTTAATTTTATGACATCATTTCTCTCAGCTCTTTCATTCAATTCACTCCATTACGTAATCGTATTTCATTCTATTCATATTTTAAGTAGCTTAACTTAATTTGCAACATTCTTAGTTATTGTCTTCATTTGGCAATTACTTCAGTTTGGTCATGTAATCATTTTTTGCTGGGCTGGCTGGTTTTTTCGAACATTCTTCAGCATCATATACGTTTACTTAAAACATTCTTTTCAACCTATTCAACTTTATTTGATGGTTGTTTGTATTATTTTTGTTGGGTTGGCTCCGAGAAACCTTAACGAAGCCTCCAGAACCCGTGAAAAACCAGAAGACTCTCCATCCAGTCACTGGTCAACAGAACCTTCCAGACTCTCGACGTGGCGCATTCTGATAGGGTGATAGTTAAAATTTTTTACTTCCGATTGGATGAATTGTAATACCGATTTGGTTGTTTCAGAAAACTATAAATATAGGAATATTTTGTACATAACTCACTCTCTTACTGGAATAAAGTTTACTGCCTACTCGTCTTCTACCTTCTGAATTTGCGACTAGGGGGGTACAAGGTGTTTGAGTGCTAAAGTTGTTGGCGGCTAATCAAGCTATCTAGCATGAAATATAACAATGTTAATATCATTTCTATCTAAATTGAGATAGAACCCACCATTAAATGTATATTGCTTTAGGTTTAAAGCAGTTGATGAGAATCATATGAATCTATCATATTCTGCAGAATTAGTCATTCGTACTCTTTTAATTGGGAATTATTGGTACATATGTGATTTGTAGCGATTTTCTATAAATTAATCATCATCGGAATTAAGAATGCGTTAAGTAGCCATTACTTATTGGCAGAGAATTCATTAGTAGTCTGTGAATTATACCAAAAATAATCAATCATTTCTGTGAGTATGTTACGTTTAAACTACTTGGCTCTTATCTACTAGTTTATATTCTAAACTTGGACAAAACTTCTATTCAATATTTTCTACTTTACAATGTCTGTCTAGCTTAAGTAAGTCTGTAGTAAAATAAAGTTGTATCTGGATTAAGCTATTTATTGTATTTCTCAATAAGTCTCTATTCAGAATTGATTTACTTCATTAAATGTTAACGGAAAAAGTAATATGACAAAACATTTGATGATTAGGATGAATTTATATCTTATGGACTGAAAGTGATCAGCTTCTGTTGCCATATATGCATCCTGAAGGGATTGCTTCGATATAGCTTATAAATCACAAGTAATGTTTGAATTGGATTGTGATTGCAGATTGTACAGTTGTTTCAGAATAATCATAGTTGTACAGAGTGAGCTTTTAGGCAAAAGATATTCTAAAACAAATTATAGTGTACGTTCCAATAAATAGTTAAGTGCTGGTTTTTTTCCCAGTCACTAAAATAGTGCATAGAAAAAGGTGAGTAGCTTAGACAAGTGAACACATAGTAAACCAATCATAGGGATTCATTCAGTGCTAAAAACTTGAAAAACAATTTATTGATCAATCAAAGTGAATAGTATAGTCCTAAATGAAATAGATCATTGCCTGAATATCTCTTTCCGGGTAACTCTGACTGTAACACTAATCTATCATGATCATAATGCCTTTCAAAATTTCAGGAAGCCTTTTCTAACAGGTGCTTATATTCACGAAATCCAGTCTGAAGGCTTTTGAAAATGAACAACTATTACGTAATTTTACTTATTCTGCAAGGTAAACTACTTTTAAATGAGTATTGATCAATGTTAACAATAGTTTCTAATCACTAGTTATTTTTACCATTTATTTATTTATACTTAGATTTACCACCGGACACACTGCATCGGGTTTGTGTTCAAGCTCTTCCATCACCAATAAACATACAAGAAACTGTTCAACAACCTCCAGCCTGGATAAATTCTGGTTGTACTGGTGTATATACGCAAAAATTAGCTGCTTTTATTGAATTTCGTACACTGCCTATAGGTAAGTTAATAAACGTGTTTTCTTTGAAGTTGCAGTACCATGGTGTGAGTGAGAAAATTACTAGGATATATATTGCCTGACTGCTGCAATTTATGAATTGGTTAGAAGTAATTACATGTCTAAAGACAGACATTAAGAGAATGAGGAGTACTTGGGAAGAGCAGGAAAGGAAAGCCCAGGAGAGAGTTGGTTGGAGAATGCTGGTAGGCGGCCTATGCTCCGCATGGGGCAATAGGAATTGATTAATTGATTGAGTTACATAAGGAATATTTGATTCTGACTCAGATATCTGAATATATTGCACTTATCATAAGACTTCTAAGTCTCCGACTAATCTTCTAATTAGTTTTATGAGAACCCTTCGTCAAGGAGTCCAAAAGTAGGGCGAAAAATTTGTTTTCAATAATTTACTAAATGATTAAAACTACTTTGTGAAATGATTTTCACAAGGATATTTACAAACGAAGCCTTGAACATAGATTTCTTAATGATCCTTATTACAATCACTTTATGAATGATACTCTTCTAGACATTCTTCTAGACACGCTATCATTCCTGTACAAAACTACAAACATATTGTGATGCTAGCATTTTAATCCTGTGAATCATTTGTGACCTGTATATCATAAAAGTAACATGGTTAATTTCTAATTATAAAGATTTCTAATCACTTGGTACTGTTTCTTCACGACTGTATACTCAGAATCAATTTCCAAATTAATGTTGATGGAATCCTTGTACTCTGATTACATTCATATGACATTCACAATGGATGCTTTCGTCTCGTATAAAAATAGAGATGACATGATTTTAGTTTAAAGTAGATAATAGTATAGTAAAGGAATAGATTACAATCTAATTTATGAAGTTTATTATATTATCAAATCAATAATAAAAACGTTTCAATGAAGATTTTCTTCTCAACCAAGTAGTTGACAAGAGATGTACATTCGAATTGATAGAAAATTTAGGAAATGACTGTCTATATTAGAATACAGAATAGTATACTATATCATTTTCCAAAATAATCAAAAAATAGTCACTTGTTCAAATTTCTCATTAAGTGTGTATGTATTGAGAGGGGGTTCATAATGTCTTCAAGGTGTTACGTTACGTAACTAAGTTGTCAAAAACAAACTTCTCAATTATTGAATGTAATAAGTCAAAGTAATGGTCTCTAAAATGTAATAGAAAAAATACAGATAATTATCAACTTTACGGTCGTTAAGAATACGAAGTACAAGCGGTGATAATAACCTGTTTAAACAGCTGAAATATAGGTAGTTAGTAGAAAATAAGAATTGAATGAATATATCAAGACCCAAGTAAAATCAATTAGTGAACATACTTCTTTTGAATACAACGATCAAACTGGAACTGTTGAATTGCCTACGCCACATCCGTGCACAAATTTCTAACCTGAACTCCGTTTCAACCAGATTTATAAACCACGTAAATATTTTTAAAGGCTAATACCAGTAGTGGCGAATAAACCAATGATCAGAAACTGAGTTGTTGATTCATTTTCAGACTTTTTTAGATAACCATGCAGGATAGCGCTTAAAAATACGCTTGTAAACTGCATGCTACGTCTGGCCGATATAACTTGCATTATAGGATCAAGTGAACTGGTAAAAACACAAAGAATTGGTCCAAAGAGGCATTTTATTCTTCACATTTCCTAGGATGAGATTCCTACTGGAGAAGGTAATTTTGGAGTTCTTCAGAGATCCCTTGCTGCCGTGTCTTATTGGTAGTCGATACTTATTAATATACCTTTCTTAGACACAGTGGTATACCTCTGGTCTGTTGTTTTGATTTTGAGTTCTCGTTATTCAATCTTGGGGGGGGGCTAGTGAAGAATAAATCCATTCCTTATAAATGATATAAGGATTTTATCCACTTCATCATCTACTGCGTCCTCCATGCATAATCTGCATGAAATATTTCTCTATACTGTAATGCCTAGATATTTAGGAATTTTACAAATGCTATTAAACTTTACAAATTAATTCATAGTATTATTTCATATTCAATAACATAATTAGGCTTACCAGATCCTCCAAGTCATGTACAAATTGAACCTGGACCTCAGGATGGTATGTTATTGATCACATGGCTTCCAGTTCCACAAGATAAAGGTGCAGCTGATGCTGTTACAGCTGCTGGTGCTGGTTGTAGTTTACCAGTACAAGGTTACACTGTCTGCTTAAATGGTCAAGCAATTATGGAAATGAACGGAGCATCAAGTAGGTTTTTATTTTATTTCAACTAAGAACTATTCATATAACTCATTAATCAAGACTATGAATAATTTAGGATCATGTAAGAAATATCATATGGACACAGTCTGATTGGTGAAAACAGAGAACGTCATAATTAATATATACATTACTTTTAATCATCAATTTGCACATCCTCAATTAGTGTTGGTAGTAGGCTTACTTCCATTGGTTGTCTTTATTTCTCCTATGTATTGTAATCAGGCGTTGTTCCTTGTCACCTCGCAACTCACCTCATATGCTGTTTACAGATTCTTTCCACTTTCACGTCACATTCCGCTACCAACTACTTTTGGACGATCTTATCAGTAGTATCCACCACAATTTCACCTAGTTACTTGTATCCTTTTATTCATCTATGAAGTAGGTTATTCTCAAACTAATTGTCTCCAAATTTTCTTATCAAAGATTATGTGCTCTAAAGTGACATATAGGTAAAATACTTTTTCCCAGTTTGATATACAATGATAAAGTGTTTATATCTTTGAAAATGACAAATCCATCGTCTAGGATATAACCATTTGATAAACAAATATCTACTGTATGAATATTAGTATTCAAGGTGATGCATACAATTCACCACATCAACTCAAAGTATTCCAGTGTTCATAATCAATGTTCCAGAGAAATCTATAACTGATAGTATTATTTAATGAAAGAATGATGTTGTAGTTCAGTCACTAAATGTGGATAGTCCCAGTTTACTGATTAACTGAAGTTAAATATGTTAATCATTGAATTCAGACCCAGTGCCTTCTAGGTTCATGAATTACTTGTATTTATCCCAAACGACGTAAGTGGTTTATGATTATGGTGTGTTCACTAAAGTGTATGATTTACATGCTAAGTTTATATCATTGTAAAGAACACTGTTAGTTTTGATTTTATGTAATAGTGAATTACATCATTGTGTCATATGGTTTAAGTTGACATCTATATATATACGAACACTAACTGACTGTAAACTTCTAGAAAATGCTATCATTCATATTAGTACATATCAGCAATCATAGAAGTAGACTTGATTTATGAAATATTAGAATTCTAGATTGAAAAAATTAGAAAACTTTCAGTAAATTTGAAAATGTATGAGTTTCAGATCAGTCTGTTATTAGTAAGCATATTGACTTGGATTGTATTCATCAGACTATACGAAAGGACAAAATACAACAGTCAGTAATAATATAACGACCGATGAAACTGATTAAACTTTTACAGATGGCCATTCATAAACGGAGACATTAAAATAGGTTAATTTAACAATGAAGTATTAACATTATAGGTTGATTCTACGTGCTGATGATGTATGTTGAGTGGGAAAGATGTTTTCCCATTTAGACAATTTGTCTCAGACAATGCAATTATAGTCGTCCACGTACGACCTTAATCCTTACTTTCACTTCAAAATATTACCAACAAGCAACTTCTTTGAAAATGTTCCTAATAATCGCTACTGGATTCAGTGGTGGTGATGATGATGATTTGGATGATGATGATAATAATACGGGTAACATATAATTCACAAATAGATCGTTATATAAATTTGTACTTCCCTTAGCCTAATAAATATCATATCAGTATTTATTAGTCGTTTCATTATACTACTGAACTTCTTAATCCTTAGTTGCAGCTAACACATATAAGGTCCCTAAAGATGCTAAATAACTATAAATCTGACGTTCGGATCCATTGAAAATTTGTTAACTTCTAAAAATTCACTTCTTGATTTTCTGTTTCTATTGGTGGTGAACAAAATCTACTTTTCTGTTTAACACGTCCTATTTATCAAAATCATAATAGATTTTAAATATCAGTATCCAGGCTGATTTTTGATTCGTTTCAAACGTATTCAACTGCAGTCGAGTGTTAAGAAATGGAAGTAGTATTTTATTTCTTACTTACTTACTTACTTATTCCCGTTACTCCTCGCTGAGGAGCATAGGCCGCTCACCAGTGTTCTCCATTTAACTCTGTCCTGAGCAATCCTTTCCAGTTGTTTCCAGTTGCTGTTCATCCTTTTAATGTCTGCTTCCAATTCTCGACGCAGCGTGTTCTTTGGCCTTCCTCTTTTCCGTTTCCCAGCAGGATTCCATGTTAATGCTTGTCTTGCGATGCAGTCTGATGGTTTGCGTAATGTATGTCCTATCCATTTCCACCGTCTTTTCCTAATTTCCTCTTCGGCTGGAAGTTGGTTTGTCCTCTCCCATAGTAAGTTGTTGCTGATGGTTTCCGGCCAACGGACATTCAGTATCTTTCGTAGGCAGTTGTTTATAAATACCTGTATCCGTCTGAGGATGTTTGCAGTAATTCTCCAGGTTTCAGCTCCATACAGCAGGACTGTCTTCACGTTCGAATTGAAGAGTCTGACTTTGAGGTTAGTTGATATTTGTTTTGAGTTCCAGATGTTTTTCAACTGCAGGAATGCTGCCCTTGCCTTGCCAATCCTTGTCTTTACATCTGCATCAGACCCTCCTTTTTCATCGATGATGCTCCCCAGATATGTGAAGGTATCCACCTCTTCCAGAGTTTCCCCATCAAGTTGAATTGGGTTGGTGCTCCCTGTGTTGTATTTGAGAATCTTGCTCTTACCCTTATGTATGTTCAACCCTACTGATGCTGAAGTTGTTGCTACACTGATTGTCTTCGCTTGCATTTGTTGGTGTGTATGTGCTAAAAGAGCTAGATCATCTGCGAAGTCCAAATCATCGAGTTGCATCCTACTTGTCCATTGAATCCCGTACATTCCCTCAGATGTGGAGGTCTTCATGATCCAGTCGACCACTAGGAGGAAGAGAAAAGGTGACAGCAAGCAACCTTGTCTGACTCCGGTCCTCACTGAAAATGCAGTTGTCAGTTGTCCTCCATGCACAATTTTGCACTGTGTTCCGTCGTAAGAGTTCCGGATGATGTTGACGAGTTTCTCTGGTACACCGTAGTGTCGAAGAAGTTTCCATAGTGTTCTCCTATCTACACTATCAAACGCCTTCTCATAATCAATGAAGTTTATGTACAGGGGCGAGTTCCATTCAATTGATTGTTCAACGATGATCCGTAGTGTTGCGATTTGGTCCGTGCACGACCGATCCTTACGAAAACCAGCTTGTTGATCTCGAAGTTGAGTCTCCACTGAATCTTTCATTCTGTTCAACAATACTCTGTTAAAGATTTTCCCTGGTATCGACAGTAGCGTGATCCCTCTGTAGTTGTCACATTTGCTCAAATCTCCTTTCTTTGGTATCTTGATAAGATAACCTTCTTTCCAGTCTGCCGGCACTTGTTCTTCTTCCCAGATCTTTTTGAATAAAACGTGGAATATCTTTGCTGTTAGGTCGATATCTGACTTGAGTGCTTCAGCTGGTATATTGTCAGGTCCTGCTGCTTTCCCACTTTTGATTTGCCTGATGGCCATCTTGATTTCTTCCATCGTTGGTGGAGTGACATCTATCGGGAGGTCTGTAGGTGCTGCTTCAATGTCCGGTGGGTTCGGTGGAGCTGGCCTATTTAGAAGTTCCTCAAAGTGTTTTACCCACCTATTCTTTTGTTCTTCAATCTCAGTGAGTGTCTTGCCTTCTTTGTTCTTGATCGGTCGCTCTGGTTTACCATGTTTATCTGCCAGTTTCTTCGTTGTGTCGTATAGCTGTTTCATATTTCCTTCACTTGCAGCCTTCTCCGCTGTCGTTGCAAGGCCTTCGATGTATTTCCGTTTGTCAGCTCTAATGCTCTTCTTTACTTGCTTATTTGCTTCTGAGTATTCAGCTTGAGCCTTGATTTTTTCTGCTCTTGTTCGGCTGTTGTTGATTTCTATCTTCTTGTTCCTCCTTTGCTGAATTTTGCTCAATGTCTCAGTGGAGATCCATTCCTTATAATGGTGCTTCTTGCGGCCTAGAACCTCCTGACACGTTGACGTTAGTGCTTCTTTGATTTCTTTCCAGTTGTCCTCCATAGTGGTTTCTTCTTTCGGCAGATCTTGTAAGGCTTGGAACCTGTTGTTGAGAGATATTTTGAATTCATTGAGTTTGTCAGTGTCTCGGAGAAAGCCTGTATTGAACCGTTGTATTGCTGACACTCCAGTTGTCCACTGCTTCTTTAGCTTCAGTTTTATTTTAGAAACCACCAAGTGGTGGTCTGAAGCTATGTCAGCTCCTCTCCTGGTTCTTACATCTTCCATTGATCTTCTAAATTTTTTATTGATACATATATGATCGATTTGATTCTCAGTAGTATGATCCGGTGAGACCCATGTAGCCTTGTGTATGCGTTTGTGGGCGAATATTGTACCACCTATAACCAATTTGTTGAAGGCACATAGGTTTGCAAGTCTTTCACCATTGTCGTTTCTGTCTCCCAGTCCTTGTCGTCCCATGATTTCTTCATATCCAGTGTTGTCCATTCCGACTTTGGCGTTGAGGTCTCCCATCAGTATTGTCAGATCCTTTCCTCGACACTTTGCTATAATTGATTGCAGTCTATCGTAAAACTGATCTTTGTCTTCGTCGTTGCCGTCGTTGGTTGGTGCATAGCATTGGATAATATTCATTGTAATCCCTTTCTTCATTGTTTTGAAAGATGCTTTGATGATCCTGGGTCCATTTGGTTGCCATCCCACAAGTGCATTACGTGCCTCCTTGGACAGCATCAGAGCAACTCCTTGAGTGTGGGGAGCATTTTCCTCTTCGTGGCCGGAGTATAGTAGCGTCTGTCCCGAAGCTAATGTTTTCTGTCCAGCTTGAGTCCAATGAGTTTCGCTGATTCCGAGTATTGTCAAGTTGTATCTCTTCATTTCTGCAGCTATTTGATTTGTCTTCCCGCTCTCCCACATTGTTCGAACATTCCATGTACCTATAAAAATATTTGCTCTGGTTGTTAGAAGGGGGGGCATCGGCCTCATGACTTCCGAAGAATTTCGGCTTTCATCATGAGGCGTCATATATCCTTCCACTCCCAGGGCAGAGTTTAAATGGTTTAAATGGTTTATCTTGTTTAATCTGGTTTGCGTTTTTTTAGCAAGTTTGGGTTTTTACGGGATGGGGGTGCTAGCCCCATGCCCAACCCTCCTCCTTTACCCGGGCTTGGGACCGGCAGTAACCCTAGGAGGGCTACAGATGGTCAAATTGGTAAGCGAGATGTATCACATGTTAATTCAGAGACAGACAAATCACATTCTCCAGAAAGATCTCATTGGAAATGTAAATGTAATTGAGCTAATTATTCAACTAACAAAGATCAAATGACCCTCATACACATATATAATTCATATGTTTATAGATAATTACACCGGTCTTTGAAATAGACTTACAATGGGCTGTTTAAATTTTGGGCTACCATTTTTCCGTATATCTCAACAAGTTACTTCTTCGCTTTTTGTTTTGTTTTGATTCCTCAGTCATGTCCCAGAATCGTATTGTGTACTCATGCGCCTATATGCGAAGTCTATGACCTAACGTAAGTAATACAGTGAGATATAAGCGAAGACATCACAATGGCTGAAAACACGCGTTAAAAAGGGTCAGTATTAATCATATGCCTATTACTGAAAATCTTAGTCTTAATTGCAGATCTCTTATTGGAAATGTAGACGACCTACAATTTCTCTTTAGTCTAAGCATATACAGTAACTGTAATTTAATCACAGTTCAAGAATCTTGGAAACATGACCTGTATGATAACAATTTGGTATCGCTAAAAGGTATACAAAATTTTCGTCAGGATAGTTCTGTCATTAAGAAAAAGTGGTGGTGGTGGTGGTGTTACCTTCGTGAACACGAACTGGTATGTGTACCTGGAAAAAGAGTAACTTGTTACGACACTGTATGCTGGAAATTCATCTTGTACTGAATATACTATTAAGCGAAGCTATTATTATCACTATTATTACTATTATTAATTTCACTTTCTGGATTTTCTAGATTATTGTATTTCGAGTTGGTATGACACAATCGAACTTAGTGATCATAACGTTAACATATTTCATTAAGTCTACTTACTCTAATGTATTTAACTTAAACATAAATTTGACTTAAACAAATTTATGGTTAAATTTCTTTTAATTCAAGTGTGTTTGGATCTTTCCAGTGTTAACATCAATAGTGGAAAGCAGGTACATCCAGCCGACAACTCCTAAATAGGACAAAATGCTCCTCCTGGATTTCTTTTACATGTCACACTCCAACTTAAACAATATTTAAGATTTTTTTAATTGATTGAATATGTCACAGATTGATGTTCGCAGGGTACTATTGAAAACCAAGGAGCACCAGATAGCTGTTTCTTTCTAGTGTGGAGTTCTCTAACAGTGCGTACCCCTGATTCCACTTCAGGGGCTTCAGGTTGACAGCCAGTGCCTAACCCTCTGCACCACTAGGTAAGCATCGAATAGAAGAATTTCCACTTTCACTTATATGTGATATATATATATAGCGACATCCATTGTCATTTGTGATAACTGTCTCACTCCCGACAAATCTGAACTCCACCAGTCATGACTTCTCAATACAGTTTCAGGAACAACCTGAAGTTGTTCACTAGTGAGTTCATGGTGGAGAATTTGGAATATGAACTGCTGAGGAGTTCTACACTAAGACAAAACAGCTATCCAGTGCTCCCTGGTTTTCAAAGATACCCTACCAACATCAATATATGACGTAATCAACTAAAAATACCAATATTCACAAAAATAACTATCTCAATTGAACAATATTAAAGTTCTTTTCTTTATTATTTATTCCAGGAGATCATGCCATCTTGAAATTGTCTACAATTAGAGATCATATTCAACGATTAATCAATAATTCAACACAATCATCTTTATCTTATGATAATACTAATCTTTTATTAAATCAAAGTAATTCAAGTAAATTTTCAAATTCTTTATTAAATTCAAATACATTTACAACATCATCAATTATAGAATTATATATAACTGTACATTCTACAGTTCCATTCAATTCATTACATTGTAATCTACAAAATACTCTTAGTCAATCTAATTCAGAATTATCATATGAACAAGATAGTAATATATCAAAACATTGTACATTATTAAAAGGTTCAGAAGGTCCTGCATCGAAACCAATACATTTAACAGCATGTTTATTAATTGCTGCAGCTGGATCCCTTGAAACTGCTTATACAGTATTTGGACCAAATCTTGCAACTAAACTTGGTATTGTAAGTAATTTATTAGAGTTTATACTTATATTTTATATTATTCAACATTTTTAGAATATATGTGTGTTAGGATGACTGAAGCTAGATGACCACTGAACATTCAGTCAATCATCAATCAATGCCTGTTACCCCAAGTGGAGCATAGGCCGACCACCAACATTTTCCAACCAACTCTGTCCTGAGCTTTCCTTGCCAGCCCTTCCCAAGTGCTCTTCATTCTCTTCATGCCTGTTTCCACTGAACATCGGTATACATTAAATAGTTGATTCGTTGTTATATGAATTGTATAGGTCTCTACACATTGTTACTCCACCCACGGAACTGATGAAGACTGTCCAATTCCGGTCCTAAACACCGAATATAAACCTTCATAAATTATAAAGATAGTCTCTTTTTTATAGAAAGAATATCAAATCATCATATTAATTCTGATGTTAAAATTAAATTGATGAATATTAAGGCAAATCCAAAGTATTCAATTAACACTACATCCCTGTATTGATAATCTTTAATAAATTTAGCATGCATAACTCTAAAACTCATGAAAATTATCAAAAGTTGTGTTAAGTCTTCAATAGTTCTCCCAAGATTGTACGTTTCCTTTAATAAGGCATTCCATTAAGCCTAAAATTTAAATTAGTGAACAATGAGTAACGAATTTAATCAATTAAACTTAGTACCAATCTCTACAAATCATCCTAATTCAAAATGTCATTACTATTACATAATAGAGTTAACCCAACTCAGTGATAACAACTAATAAAATCCAGTTACTTTAATTTGTTTAGCTTCCAACAAAGAAAGAAATGAATACTCGTCATAAATTGATGTCACTTAGGTACCATTGAAAATCACGTAGTACTGGACACTTGTTTCGTTACAGTATGAGACTCCACAGCAGTGTGTACACGCAATACCTTCGGAGAATCAAACGTAAAATGTTTAAGGTCCCATGGAGAGCACTTAATCATCTCCACAACAAGACAGGGGTCCAGTGGTAGAATTCTCATGACGATCAGTCAAACAACTAAACTCCACATCACCACCTCGATTCAGAAGAAGAATGAGTTAATAAAAACACCATACATAAATGTTTAAAATCAAATAAAACATGATTCATACATTTACTATCTTACTACTCTTTTTTTCCTTCTATTCAACAAAAAAAATGGATAAACAACACTTACACAATGAAAAAAAGGACAGAAAAGAATGTTTTATGAAAAATTGCATCATATGATTAACAAAGAAACTAAACTATGAATTGGATTGAGGTGGTTTGTGTGAGACTGTTATTAAGTTTAGTTGATTGAATTCGTAACAAATTGATGCCAACAGGGTACCAGCTGAAACTAAGAAGCACTGGACAGCTGTTTCGTCCTAGTATGAGATTTCTTAACAGTTTACATGCTAGATTCTGCCCCAGGGGCTTCAGATTGACGAACGCCTAACTCTCTATCCTACTGGGCCGGCAACCAATGATAGATCGTCGTGCTATATAGCAACTTTGATGGAAATGTGAATTCTATCATTGGATACCGACCCAGTGGTGCAGAGATTTGTCATTCACCTACCTGAAGCCCCTGGGTGGAACCTAGGGTGTGCAATGCTGAGGAGTCCCGTACTGGGACGAAACAGTTATCTAGTTTTCCCCGGTTTACAATGGTACCCTACCAACATCAGTCTTTGACGATTTCTAGCAGCTTAACTGTAAATTGATTTTCTACGTTTATGATATATACCATTTCCTATATACTTTTTGTCTGTATATTACATTTCATCATTATGTTCTCAATTGGCAACTTTGTCCATTGCACACATTTCCCAAGTTCTATGTTTCTTATGGAACTTCATAGAAGTAAACAATATAGTAATATTATGGTCAAATGTCAGTCGTTACTATTTGTGGATCAATCAGTAGAATATATCTAATTCAGAAAAGAGGTTAATTATCAACCGATAAAATGAGTGATAATATCCTTTCCTAAATCATTAACATGTCACTTTAATACAATCAGGATAATCGGATGAAAAAGAATAAAATATGGTGAATGTGAAATTACGATATAAACATTACGCATGAACAGCTAGGACTTCATAATAGTAGACATCGAATAATTACTAAAACTGTTGGATACAACATACTTATAAACTGTTAAAATTTATATAATGATTGACTGTCTCAGTTTACATTACAGACTGATGATTACATTACAACCATTAAAAAACAGGAAGCACTAGATAAGTATTTCCTATTAGAATGGAACTCCTTAGTTATGAGGTCCCACTGTGGTGGATAATATACGTAATATTATCTGTAGGTAGTAGGTAGCAAAACGTCGCATGAAAACAGAAACAGTAAACAGTATATGAGGTGAGTTGCGAAATGAAAAGGAGCAAAGTCTAATCACAATACGTAGGAGAAATGAATACAACCAAAGGAAACAAGCCTACAGCCAACACTGACTAAGGAACGCAAAGAACGTGCAAATAGATAATTAAGATTAATGTATATATTGTTTATGACACACGCTCTGACTAAATTCCTCGCGAAGGCTAAGTCAGGTGAGGTGGATCCCCCAGCGATGGGGCTACGTGAGAGACTGATGTGACCCGGTCGACGTCGGGGTTTGACGGTCCCACAGATAGGCAGGCGGCTTTGTAGCAATTTAGGACCGCTTGTCTTCCCACCCCCCGATAGTGACCTAGTGTTTTTGGCTGCCACTCTGATAAGCCTCCTCTGGTGCACCTTGCCTACATTGGGCGGCGACTCGAGAGAGCAGCTGTTAACATCTAACTCCTTGGAGTGTGTTCCTGGGGTCATATCCTAACAAATTTAGTTGGTACATGCTGTTCAGCCGATTGGTGTTGTAGAAGTGGCATGGTTATGTAGATAGTTGGCAAGTGCGATAGTTCCTTCAGTAAATGGAGATATCGGTACACCATCATAAGCAAGTCGATGAACTAGATGGACAAGTTGTAACTGTCTGGATACGTAGGGAAAAGAGAAGTAGATGCTTTGAATGTGGTGAAATTGGACATTATAGAAGAAACTGCACAAAAAACGACGACAATGACCTTTTAAACGTATCCCTAAACATCGCTTAGTGTGATCGCGTTAGTTAATAAGGATGCAATGTATGCAGAAATGTGATAAATCGACTTGAACAAGGCAAACTACTTATTTGGTTAAAACAGAGAAAGTCATAAATAATATATACATTAATCTTAATTATCTATTTGCACGTTCTTTGCGTTCCTTAGTCAGTGTTGGCTGTAGGCTTGTTTCCTTTGGTTGTATTCATTTCTCCTACGTATTGTGATTAGACTTTGCTCCTTTTCACTTCGCAACTCACCCCATATACTGTTTACTGTTTCCGTTTTCACTCGACTTTCCTCTACCTACTACTTATGGACGACAAGACCATATACAGGATACAAAATCTTCATGGCCTACTACTTTGAGGTCGATTCATTTGAATATAATTGCTAGCAAATTTTGAACTCCTCTACTAATGAAAAGTCATTATTACACACGTTATAACCTATGTTTTAGTTGGATTCATCACAGATTGATGTCGTTAGGGTACCAGTGAAAAGTCACATAGCACTGAACATCTGTCTTGTCTTAGTATGGAACTCCTCAGCAGATCTTATCGTCCATTTCGTCAGAGGAAACGAACTCAGGTCATTCAGGCTGACAAATGCCTAACCCAATGTACGACTAAGGTGACGTCATCGGTTAGCATTCCCACTTCTATCAATCTGTTTACTATACAATGACGAAATAGCTGTCCATTGCTACCTGGTTTTCATTAGTATCCTACACATACCAGTCTGTGACGAAACAGTTCAACGTAACTTAATCTCCACAACACCACCTTAATTTATAAAATTTTGATAAAAACCGATAAGAAGATAAAGTTTATTAGAACTATGTAATAGATATTGGTACAGTACATTTCAAATAATCTGATCTCACATAAATTCGTTGAAACTTGAAAAGTAAACATCAAACTAGACAGATTATAAGTTAAGAAAACAAATGTAAAAAGACAAAAAACTCATTCTAGATATAGATTTAGTATTACCAGGGTAAGTTTATCGTAAGTACAAAGTGATTTTGAACAGACGATTGTGGAGGAGGGGGTTGTGTTATGTTGGGCGATTAAAGAAGAGCAATGAACTTTCAGAACTGTATTCTGAAGGACTATTTCAATTATTTTAGTAGTGAGCAGTGTAAACGTTTCATCTCTATGATTCTTACGTTCCTCCTAGTCTATCCTCCAGTTTAGTAAATTTACACTTAGTGTATTGTTTATTACTATGAACTACAGTCAATTAGTTGTGTACAAGTTGTCCCCATTCCCTAACACTATCTCTTTTGTTCTGTTTCAATGTTAGATTCCTGATTGGTTTGCTGTATGGTCTAGTTTTATGTATATGTATAAAGGAAAGCTTGGAAATATAATACAATTATGATTCTGTCTGGTTGGTCTATTGTCTTGTTCTTCTGTGTCTGGCTTGGGACCGAGTAGGCATAGGGCAGACGCGTAGTTATCGACTAGGCACACCTAATTGGTGTTCGATAAACCAACCAATTTATCTTGAGTCATAACAACTAAGTAAATATTAATCTACTTTGTAAAGCATAGCTGAGACGCATTTTTATTATCAATGAAAATTCTTAAATCTAGGATGACCTGACTTCGGCGAACCATAAATTTAAAAGTTATCAAGATAGGAGTACATGATAAGCAACTAACATCCTTTATAGCCAAACATTTTTAAATAAGACCGATCACAAAACTGATATCAAGTCAAACATATCATT
Source organism: Schistosoma mekongi (assembly GCA_034768735.1). Taxonomy (NCBI): domain Eukaryota; kingdom Metazoa; phylum Platyhelminthes; class Trematoda; order Strigeidida; family Schistosomatidae; genus Schistosoma; species Schistosoma mekongi. Next base: position 42,999,382 of record CM068307.1, read on the forward strand.
ACCAAGGTTAACTTTGATAATTTCAAAAAAATTCACCATTGGATATGTTATTTATAAACATGAGTGATGCATATATTTGTAAAATTCCAATGAGTAGAAATTAAAATTTCTGACGTTTTGCGGCTTAGTGCAAGTCGCTTCTTCAGAGAAATGAATAACCGAATTTAATTAACACAAGAATAAATAATACAATGGAACAAATCAAAAACAAAATAAACTCGTACAATCAAAATGCGAGTTTGATCATATCACGATGTCAAGTCATATAGGTCAAGGTGGTTTGAGATGAGACATGTATGTACATGTTAGTGTGATGTGTGAGGAAAATATGTGAAAATAAATTGTATGTATGTTCATGTGTATGAAATTTGATGTACTTGAATTGTGGCTAGTTGGATAGAAAGTCCATGTTGGGTGGATAGGAAGACCTTCCCTTTTGTTAAGTGCAGTTGGATTTAACAAAATGAGAAGCACCTCAGCTATTCGTCTTTCCTTATAATTGAAAAAACCTTTTTGAATAATTCGGATATTTTTAATATCGATTTTATGGTTGTGACGGATAGCATGTACTGCTATTGCTGAATTAATTTGTAATTTTTCAAGTTCATCAGGATTATTAGGAGGTCGTTTAGTGTAGCTTTCATGTTCTTTGGCACGAGTTTTGATTTCTCGTGAAGACTCTTCAATATAGAAAGCATCACAATCAACACAACCTAGACTGTAGACACAATCCTGTGTTGAGGTGAAAGGGATCTTGTCCTTTATTTTAACCAATGCACCTCGAATAGTGTTGGTAGTTTTGGATTCCGTCTTGCTTTAGAATTCTCTGTAATTCATCTGTTGTGTCTTGGCGGTAAGGTAGAACGGCTGTACCAATCCAAGATGTTTTGACTAATTTACTATTAGTTAGTAATAAGTCGTTTCGTTTTTGCAAATTTTTAATAATATTCATTGGAAAATTATTAAGCCATAGGATGTTGATTATATTTTTGTATTCGTATTGCTTGTCGTTTTCAGATGTAATGAGTCTATTGGCTCTTCTGAATAAGTTTAGAGACAGCGATATCTTTGTACTGAATGGATGTGCTGAGTTGAAATCGATATATCGATTCGAATGTGTCGACTTGCTGTAAATTCTCAGATTAGGAGTTCCATTTAAATTTCTTTTTCCTAAGCAGTCTAAAAATGGTAACTCATTGTGTTCATTTTCACTATCTAAAGTGAATTTAATATTCTGAGATAGGTTGTTGATTCGTTTGGAAGAATGATCTTAGAAAAGTCTTTTTGATGATGACAAAGGTGTCATCTACATATCATAGCCAAACCCTCGGTCTAATGACATTATTGAAAATATGAGATTGTAGCAAACCTTTTCATGACCCATGTTGAATCAAATAACCATCCCAACTGAAATATAGATCACTTATAATGATATCAAGTCAGTTTTTGTAGTGTTGTATACGAGTACCTTAGGGAGGATACTAAGATTGGTTGACATCTTTTCTATACAAATATTCACCCCCTACCCCACCATCGTTTATTCAAAATCACTTTGTACCTACGCTAAACTTACCCTGGTAATACTGATTCTATATCTAGAATGGAGTATTATTGTCTTATTACATTTGTTTTCTTATCTTATCTTCTAATCTGTCTAGTTTGATGTTTACATTCAAATATTAAAAGTCTCAATTATTTGAATTAAAAATAACGCATACAAGCGAACAATATTGTCTTCAACTAGATCCTCATCAGGCCTTACTCTAATATGCAGCAATATTTTTATGTTAATATGAAAACTATTAAACCGATGAAAGCAATTTATTATTAACCAGCATCTACCACCTTGGTTTGAAAGGAGGCCGGTGAAATTCATACATAGCCCTATTTTGCCTCACTTAATAGACAGCGGACATGAAATAGATAAAACTATAGCTTTCAGGATGATACACCGCACACCATCAGAGTTTTCGGATATTATTCGACCTCGTCTCCTACACATCGTTGAAGTCATATGGATTCGGGTTAAAAACCCAAATATACATGTCCAAAAGTAAAGTGTAACACCCCTATCCCTTCCATGATCTTGTTAGACTTAATAAACAGCTTACAAGATACTTTACACCGTTTACTGTCTGTTTGTTCATACTCCAACTTTTTCTACCTGTTCTTATTTCTCCATTTAATGGACCATATTGTTTTCGCACCAACTTTGAACAAGTGTAATTTCACATTGTTTTAACCTACATCCAATTTATAATTACTTGTATTCATCTTATGTTGAAATATGTATTTATGTTGCTGTTATTAATCTGCTCATCACTACTACTAGCAGTACATATTCCATCCTACTAATAATTTACACGTCTCACCTATTATGACTTGTTATGTAATCCATTTGTTTCATTTTTATCATTGACCCATAAATTGACATCAATGTCTTAATAATTTTCATATTCACATATAAATATTACTGTATATTAAAGTGATGCCTGATGACAATTTAATTGAAGAAACAATATTATTCGTTTATATGAGTTGTTTACTTTTAATTTGTGAATGTCTCAACAAGTTTATATGTGAACATATAAGGTGAACTGAATTAGTGTTATTCGTACGTATTCGATCAGCAACTGAAGTAAACGATCATAGAACTAGAGGTGAGCAATCTACAAGATAAAAAAAGGAACAAAACAACCATGAGCAGAAACCCAGTAAGATCATCTAGAATCGCTCATGTGCAAAATCTAAATTGGCAGTCGGGTGCAATCTATAAGTCTTACAAACAAACTGTTTGAAATATACTGTACCAATATGCATTACATGCCTGTGGTAAACTTTATCTTCTTATTGGATCAACAGAATTTTCTTTTATTAAAAAGATTATTTCAGTGAAAAATAATCAAGATCATATTTTAAAAGTTGACAATCGTTAAATTTCACTGGAAAATTGCTGTGTACAATGTCCAATTATACATTCAACCACTTAACAGTTAGTAAACACTTGAAATCATAAAAAATTACAAATAAATGACGATACTACTAGTAAGCATTAATAATAGTAACTACTTACAGGTACTTATAATTGAAACAAACAAATTCAACAAAATTATTAAAGTAGGTCAATGATTAACTGATGGATAGACTATTGGTATAGTGAAGACAGAATAACAGGAAATGATTGTATGCATCCCAAATACATATATATATATATATATATATATATATATATATATATATATATATATATATATATATATATATATAGAAAGATAAGGGATAGATAGATAGATAGGTGGAGGTACGCTTCACAGTCTTGTCACTCATTTTTGCAACTTAACTCTGGCTTCTTCTTCCTCCTCCTCCTCCTCCTCCTCCTACTCTTTAATTAATTTCAGTTATTTTTTGTTCAATGTTTAAAACAACTCATTATAATGCATATGAGGGTAAGTATTCTCATTTTTAATATTATTCTTGTAATTGTTTCATTAAAATCCCTATCAAATACTTGTAAATTATTAAGATGGTAATTACTCTGTTCATAACAGCTTTCATTCTAAGTTAACAATCAATCAAAATGATAATTAGCTTCATATATTTAGAATCATTTGAACTGTATTTCAACTGGTAATCATACATCACAGTACTAATCAAATAATACAATGTAAAATATGTAGTAGTCTTGAGGTGTTGAAAATATGTTTTTATTAATTTAATGCTTGTTATCAATTTGTATTTAAGATGATTCAGTCTTCAGAAGTAGTTAAGTCAATTAGTGTAAATTGACATTGACGTTTGAAGTGACTGGTCTTTAGATAGTGGAATAAAATGTATCTATGAATGAAATATACCACTTGAATTACATGATAAGGTATATTCTTACTAGCTAACTAAATTACATCTATATCGCCAACGTGCAGATTATACATTCTTAAACTATGGTATTATAGGATAATTACTTTTAGAGTTATAATTGTTGTCATACTCTTTTTATATAAAGTTACAAGAATATTTAATTGATTATGGGCTAGAAAACAATATCGTAATGTGCAATTTTACAAATTTATATGATTTGGCTTCATTGTCATCATCAGCAACCTAGAGCCCGGTACATACGCCCGTAGGTTTAAGTTGCTATACCACATTAGTACTACGAGATTACAGAGGTAACGTAATAACAGAATACAAGAGGGAAGAGTAAACTAAAGGTATGCAGAAAATAATAATAGAATTCAAGATCTAGATGAGGTTAAAGAGTGAATACACTTGCGCCACTGTGACCGATTATGAGCCATACCGCCTAGTGTCTCCAGCCATTTATTGCGATCATCATTTGGACCCCAACCAGGTAATCTACATCTATAAAAACGGCTTAAACCAACAGTCAAGGACTTCATGGACTGATACCATATTTTGGTTTGGCCGCCCTTACCCTTATTCCATCCTACTTCAGCTCTAGCCAACATCGCTCGACGAGGTAGACGGTGGTCGGGTATGCGTAATACATGTTCCAGCCATCTCAGTCAATGAAGGTTAATGACCTATTCGACTGATTTGCCATATTTCCCAAGAACGTTTCGTCTAACCTTAATATTACTTATTTGACTGTTCCATGATATACGAGTGATACTACGAAGATTCCAATATTCAAATACCTTAAGTCGACTGATATCTCTGGTCTTCATTGCCCACGTTTCGTAGCCATATGTTAAAACGGCGCGGACTGCTGCGCTGTACATTCGGCCTTTCGTTGTGACACGGATATCTCGCCTGCACCATTAGTGGCGTAAATTGGCGAATGCCAATCAGGCTTCTTGAATCTGTACTGAGATTTCGTCAGACACCGACCCACCAGAGGTGATGAGACTTCCGAGATAAGTGAAGCGGTCAACGCATTCAATTACTTCACTCCCTATAACTAATCTAGGTAAAGAAGCAGACCAGTCCTGGAGTAACATTTTGCATTTAGAAGGGAAGAAGCGCATCCCAAATATGCTTGCATTGTTATTCATGGTGTTCAAGAGACCTTGAATATTGTTCGCGTCTTCACCAAATAAAACTATATCGTCTGCATATTCTAAGTCGACGAGAGAACCTCCTGGAAGGAGATTGATTCCTGAGTAGTTAAAAGAAATGAGTGTGATTTCTAAGAGCACATCTACGACAAAATTTAACAAAAAGGGGATAAGGGGCAACCCTGACGGACTCCACTTGAGGATGGAATTTCTCGTGACAATTCGCCATATTCTATGACTCGACCAGTGGTGACCGAGTAGAGGGCCTTTGTAAGGTCTATGTACTTTTGAGGTACGCCTTTTAATGACATACATTGCCATTGTGACATTTATCAAATGCTTGATGGCTGAATAGAAGCTGCGACATTGCTTAAATCTAATTTTCAAGCAGGTCATCACTTGCCAACAAAACGTATCTACAAATATAAGAAAATCAATGATACCCATTGGATTGTAACCTGAAATATTTAATGTCAATAAAACTAATATCAAACTATCTAGGCTGGGACCTCATTATAATAGAACTGAGTTAATACTACTTACTTAACACTGTTTAGTAAATAATACAATGTTTGTTTTCATTTTATATCGTGGGTTGATTGCAATCTAGTAACCGATGGTAAATAGAAAGCATTTGGCTAGGTATGGAACTCCGGAGTAGCATACACCCATGACCACTAGGTTGATAACCAGTGTCATGTATTTCTAACTCATTAGTCTAGAGGATAATTGCTCTTAACAGGGAGGTTTGATTCCTGGTGAAATGCCAAGTTAGAATGAAATAGCTGTCCAATAGTTTCACATTGTCAGCTTGTGCTTAACTACAGTCGGTTCACGAAGTAAATCTTATTACTGATTGGATCCCATTAATCGACATTTTGTTTGAATATCGTTTCGTGAATTAACCGGGACCAGACAAAAATCAAAAATTAGGAAGAGTTGGACATGTGTTTTATCCTCTTATAGAACTCCTCTAAATATTCTTACCGTACTTCCAGCCTATAATATTTGAGCTTCGCCACAAAAGCTTAATCTTTAGACGGCAGAGATAGTGTCAATTGGATGATATTTCTCAATTCAGTCAATTAACGATTTCTCCACCACACTTAATCATAATCAACATGAGCCCTTTAGTGACCAACGTTAGATAATTCCGGGGCTCTAATGTAAAAAGTATTCGATGAAGTTTAGCCATCTCATCATTGTACAACTTAATAACTAGTGACAGTGAATGAGGTCCGGCTGATTTACTGAAACAAAAGTGTTAACCTTGTAATTCCGTCTCAACGGTCTAATATTTAAGCATTCTCAACGACATATATATATACATATAGGCGCCAAATTATGTGGAGATAGAATCTCTGAGAATAACATTTTACCCAATTTGATTGTTCTAGTAGCTCATATTCATTTTGTTACTTCATTTTGTTTATTCTTCGATTGTTCTAATATTTGCTTACATCTAAACATTGTTAGGCGTTTTACTCTTAGTGATCAACATTATATTTGCTTATTTTTCTCACTTTCCTTTATGTTCTTCTTGGTGAATATTCTCTCTTTTTCATTTTTTTTGTTATTGTGTGTACAACAGTCATTAATTGTATTACTGACTTCATTTTGATTACAATTAGACCTACTATAGTCATGAATATGAAAGCATAAATAGTGTGTAAACAATTCTCAATGATTTACAGTTGCAGGCACATTCAGCTGACGAGTCCCAATTAGGATGAAATGTGCATCCTGGATTCCACATGCCAGTCACAATCCAACTTAAACATTACTTTTAGATTTCTGTGGATACAGTACAATCAATGAAGTTTTGCTAATTTACTTTCAATCACATAGAATATTATTAAAGTTAACCAATGTAAATGTTCATTTAAAGTTAAAAAAAAAAAGAACAAACGTATTACAAAGGTATTACATAATCGACTGAAATAGGTTAAATAACTATTGTAATCTAAGAAAATATGGATGACTCTTTTGTTCTACAGTAAGAATCATCATAAGCTGTAAAAATATGATCTGAAACATTTGAATCCAGAAAAATATCTATAATATTCAATATAAATTATCATCGTATCATTGATAGTGACTGATCATTTAGCATCTCAGTTCGAAGATCGATTAACTGAATTTAAACTATGCTGCATATGAGACAGCCATCAGACATTAACATTAGATAATGATCATGTAACATAAAAACAAAATGGCTACAGCTAAGAACTTAAACAGTTAAATACTGACTAGGTAGTTCAAACGATTGTTTTCCACTGTTAAGCTTTGATGTTCTAAATCCAATCTTTAGTAGGGTCGTGTTTCCAACTAGATATGGAGCCCTACACTACGCTGAAAACAGTGGAACTTATTATTTTCAAACCACTCGATTTCAACCTCGTAAATCTATTGTGTTGTACTGCATATTTGTTAGGCATTACCTTGGTTTCAAATGTGTTGGTCATAGTTGAGTAGTACTGGTGATGAAGTAATGGTTATTTAGTATTGTTAATTCTTTTAATAGTTTTTATGCTTATAACTAACAACTAGTAGTATTTTCTTATTATTTTAAAGCAACGTTTCAATCATTCTATTTATATTTTACAGAATGAAAACACAGCTAGAATGGCGGGTGTTTCTTTATCCCTTGATGATCTACATAACTCAACTGCATGTACAAATAATCATGTTGAAAACATAATTTCTGATGATGATCATGGACTATTAGTTGTTTCAGCTGAATCAGTTGTACGAAAGCCTAGTCCAACAGCTGATGCTCTAGGCTCAGCAGAAGTAAGTTATTAGTTATTGCAAGTTATCAATATTTTTATCACATATATCATCCAACTCATCAAAGTATTTTTAAAATAACTGAAACTGAAGGAAATTAGAACCGGAAACAAGCTATCATTGAATTTATATGATGTATCTGTTCATACAAAATCTGAAGCCATGTTGTCTGTATTCGTTACAAAATGACGTTGATTGGGTGCTAATAAAGACCACAGAGCACTGAACTACCGGTGCGTCCTAGTACGACACTCCTCAACAGTTCCCACCTTCGATTCCACCAGTGTATGATACCCATAGCCTTAGGATTGTCAAACGTCTAACTCCTTTCACCACTAGCGTCACGTCCAATCGTAAAATCTCTACTTTCACCAATTTGTGATAAATAAAGACCATAAATCAGTGCTATTGACGGCAATTATCTCACTCCCGACAAGCTTGAATTAAGAGTGTGTACCACTCACTGAATAGTCCCATAATAGGACTAAGCAGCAGTTCAGTTCTCCTAGTTTTTTAGTAGTAAGCGACTGATATCCGTCTGTGATAAATAAAAACAACTAAGCTTTATACCTATCTTCACGAAACCATTATAATTTTTTTTCAAGTTATGTATTTTTGTCCTTTAACCGAAGATGCTAATAATATTCGTAATCTCGTTGCTCCTATTCAAAACAGAAGGCAAGGAGGGTAAACTACTCTTTCTCACGGTAAATATGAACGTATGAATGAAGCTTGTGAATGATTATGTGATCATCAATTTCTTATGACTATTACTGACATTAATGTTGTTCATCCCACCCAACTCCCTCAACTTTATTTAACTAGATTCTCACTGTTAATATATGATTCACATTCAATTACAACATTGTATCATCACTCCTTCCTTATAAAATATGTCATCGCAATCAAGTGCATTACAAATTTTATACCAACGAATATAGCTGTAGCTGGACAGCTATTCTAAAACAGGGAACTCTGAATAGATGTTTCTTGTAAGTATGAGACACTTCGGCGATGTATAATCACAAATGTGACAAGAGTTGAACCAAAAAGCCTCCAAACTTGATTAATAACACTAATCATTCAAACCACCAAATCAGCATTCAGCGAACAGCATCCCTAATGTCAGTAAATTTGTAATCAATCAATCAATCAATCAATGCCTGTTACTCCAAGTGGAGCATAGACCGCCCACCAGCATTCTCCAACCAACTCTGTCCTGGGCTTTCTGTTCTAGCTCTTCCCAAGTGCTGTTCATTCTCTTCATGTCTACTTCCAATTCCCGACGCAATGTGTTCTTGGGTCTTCCCACTTTTCATTTGGCATTTAGGATTCCAAGTTAGTACTTATCATGTAACACAGTTTGATGGTTTCCTCATTGTGTGTCCAATCCATCTCCAGCGTCTTTTCCTAATTTCTCCCTCTGCTGGAAGTTGATTAGTTCTCTGCCACATAAGGTTGTTGTTGATGGTATCTGGTCAACGAATCCTAAGAATCCTACGCAAACAGTTGTTTATAAATACTTGTATCTTTTGAAGGATACTTTTTGTAGTTCTCCAAGTTTCAACTCCATACAACAGAACTGTTTTCACATTTGTATTGAAAAATTTGACTTTAATATTGACTGACAGTTGGTTCGAATTCCAGATGTTTTTCAGTTGTAGAATTGCAACCCTTGCCTTTCCATACCTTCTATGCCTCCACATCCGAATCAGACCCTTCCTGTTTGTCGATTATGCTGCCCAAATATGTAAAGGTTTCAACGTCTTCCAGAATTTCTCCGTCAAGTCGAGTGTAATTAGGTTAGTGTTTGTTGTTTTGTATCGAAGGATCTTGCTTTTCCCTTTGTGTTTGTTGAGACCTACTTCTGCCAAGGCTGTTGCTATATTGTTGGTCTTCATCTGCATTTGATACTGTGTGTGGGATGGAAGAGTTAGATCATCCGCAAAATCCAAGTAATCTAGCTGTATTGATGTTGTCCCTTTTATTCTGACAGATGTTGCAGTTTTCATGATGCAGTCGATGACCAGTAGGAAGAGGAAGGGCTAGAGTAAGCAGCCTTGTCTGACAGCGGTTTTCACTTCGAATGAGTCTGTGAGCTGACCTCCATTCGCGATTTTACAATGTAGTCCGTCGTAAGAATTTCGTATGATGTTGACTATGTTCTCGGGTACGCCGTAATGTCGTAGAAGGCTCCATAATATTCTCCTATCCACGCTGTCGAATGCTTTTTCATAGTCGATGAAGTTGATGTTAAGTGGTGAATTCCATTCAATTGATTGTTCAACAATGAACCGTAGAGTAGCGATTTGATCGGTACATGATCGATTTTTACGGAATCCGGCCTGTTGATCTCGGAGTTGGCCGTCGACTGGGTCCTTTAATCTGTTCAATAACACTTTGTTGAAGACCTTTCCTGGTACTGAATGTAAGGTAATGCCTCTGTAGTTCTCACAATTGCTGAGATCGCCTTTCTTTGGTATCTTGATGAGGTACCCTTCTTTCCAGTCTGCTGGAACTTGTTCTTCCTCCCAAATCTTCCTGAAGAGAATGTGGAGTATCTTTGAAGTTGTTTCTATATCTGTCTTCAGTGCCTCCGCTGGTATGTTGTCTGGTCCTGCTGACTTGCCACTCTTGAGCTGTCTGATGGCCATTTTGATTTCTTCGACTGTTGGTGGGTCTGTGCTTATAGGGAGATCCGTGGCTGCTGCTTCGATGACTGGTGGGTTCAGTGGGGCTGGTCTATTCAAGAGTTCTTGGAAGTGCTCTACCCACCTGTTCCGTTGTTCATGCACTTCAGTGATTGGTTTGCCAGCCTTGTTCTTGATTGGCCGTTCTGGCTAATTGAATTTCCCAGATAGTTTCCTCGTTGTATCGTATAAGAGCCTCAGATTTCCTTCTCTTGCAGCTTTTTCCGCTGTCATTGCTAGGTCCTCAACAAATTTTCGTTTATCCAACCTGATGCTCCTCTTCACTTGCTTATTGACTTCGGTGTATTCGGCCTGTGCCTTGGCTTTCTCTGCTCTTGTCCGACTGTTATTGATCGCTGTCTTTCTGTTCCTCCTTTCTTGGATCTTGTCCAGAGTACTAACAGAAATCCACTATTTTTGGTGTTGTTTCTTGAGACCCAAAACCTCCTGACATGTTGAAGTTATTGTTTCCTTAATCTCTTTCCAGTTGTCTTCCATATTAGTTCCACCTTTATCTAGTAAATCATGAAATGCCTGGAACTTATTGTTGAGAATTAATTTGAATTCGTTGCGTTTGTTAGTATCCCGGAGAAGGACTGTATTAAACTTGTGTAATACTGCTGCTCCAGTTGTCCAGTGCTTCCTCAGCTTCAGTTTCATTTTAGTTACCACCAGATGGTGATCTGAAGCTACGTCGGCTCCTCTCCTTGCTCTTACGTCTTCCATGGTCCTTCTAAACTTCTTATTGATGCAGATGTGGTCGATTTGGTTCTCCGTAATGTGGTCCGGTGAAACCCATGTAGTTTTGTGTATACGTTTGTGGGAGAAAATGGTGCCACCTATAATCATTTTGTTGAAGGCACATAAGTTCACAAACCTCTCACCGTTATCATTCCTTTCTCCCAGTCCATGTTGTCCCATGATGTCTTCATACCCGGTGTTATCCACTCCGACCTTGGCGTTGAAGTCGCCCATTAGAATGGTCAGGTCCTTGGCTGAACATTTCTCGATGATTGACTCCAGCCTCGCATAGAACTGGTCTTTGTCGTCTTCGTGGCTGTCATTGGTGGGTGCGTAGCACTGGATGACATTCATTGCAATCCCTTCCTTCTTCGTCTTGAAGGATGCTGTGATGATCCTAGGTCCATGAGGCTCCTATCCTATAAGAGCCTTCCATGCATCTTGGGATAACACCAATGCTACTACTTGTGTGTATGGGGCGTTTTCTTCTTCGTAGCCGGAGTATAAAAGCACATTTCCCGAGGATAACCGTTGCTGTCCAGCATGCACCCAATGCGTTTCGCTTATTCCAAGTATCTTCAGGTTGTATCTTTTCATTTCTTCAGCTATTTGCATGGTCCTCCTGTTTCCCACATTGTGCGGACATTCCATGTACCTATATAAATTGTTGCTCTGGTTGTCAGAAGAGACATCGGCCTCGTGGCTTCCGAAGAAACTCGGTTTTCACCATGAGGCGTCATAACACACCTTCCAACTCCCAGGGCAGAGTAAAAATGGTTATAAAGGTTTTTACTGGTTAGCGTTTTTTAGCACGTTTGCTGTTTTACGGAATGGGGTTACTAGCCCTATGCCCAACCCTCCTCTTTTATCCGGGCTTGGGACCGGCAGCAACCCTAGGGGCTACAGGCGGAGTTAAATTTGTAATAACACTTGATAATTGTACAAAGCTTTTTGAGGGATAACTCTTCTCCATCACACGAAGTCGCTTAACATCATAATCCACAACATCTCTGAGAACTTAACTCATCATTAGACCTTACTAATCTTAAGTAACTATTCATTAACCTTTACCAGTAAGAAATATTGTTACTTATTCACAATGATAATATAAATAGATAACTGATAACCTTCCTCTTAGAAATATTATTGTCGGAATGATAATTACTTTATTCTCCGTAATACCTATCATGATGCATAGACGCTGTGAAATAAACACCTATCAACAATAACGATTATAGGACTTGGTAGTCTTTCAGGAGTTACGGCAGTATAATGTACTACTGCATCTGCAGTTGTGTAAATGTAGAACCTTCTTAATGATAAGTAAGTTTGGTGATCACAACATATTGAATGCTAAAATTCAGAATATTGTTACAGTGAAAGCGACGAAGCATATATATTTACTTTAGCTTGTACCGCCAAAGTAAAATCAATAAATATCAATCTTTATCATAATTACTCTTGAATTTTTCTATCTAGGCATTATTATTGCGACGTAAATTTGAAAAACAAGAATTAAGAGATAAGGATGATGTTGATGATGATAAACATTTATCACCTGATCCTAATTCAATGAATAAACTCAATAACTTTAATCAAAATATAAAGCATAAAAATAATTTACATCAATCATTTGGGCATACATCCTATTTACAGAAGTCACCAACGGATAAATACTATCATTACCCAAGAGTTGATTATCCACATAATCCTAAGCATTCTAAGTATAGGTGGCGTCAAACTAGATCTATTTCAGATGATTATGAACTGAACTTAAAATATGGTCTTCCAAAAGATGTTTATTATAGTGATGATGCTTCATTGAATAGTTCTGCATCAAGTGAATCATCGAAAGCACCGGGTAATAATCGTTGGTTTCGTACATCTTCATCGTATAATTTAACAGCTGATTACCCAAATCGACGATGGAAACCACGTGGTGTCATAAGAAGCAATATGGATAGAGGTTATCCACACGAATATCACGAATCGCTTACAATGGACCGTTTAAACAGAAAAGAAGGAATCAGACGGAAACATTTACGTAAACTTTATGACAATAAAATTTATCCTGTGTATAAAGAGCAACATACTGGCCATTTTATTAATCATCCCCAGTCTTTCAAAAGTCATACATATAGTGAAAGAATATCACCTGAAACAAAACAAGACATTCTATCAAAGTATGGTACAACAAAACGATTATTTGATCTATATCCAAATAGTCGATATTCAAAGCATGAAATCAATCAAATGTCTTCATCGTCCAATGATGAAAGATATCCTGATTCAATATTGAACAATCGAAATTATTTTAGTCAACCAGATTATTTTAACAAAATTCCATTTCCTAACATATTAACTTCTCAAACTTGTTTAATAAATACACGAAGTCGAAGTACAAGTCCAAAACGTTTACATCAACTTAATGCAACTTTACATCCGTCTAGAAATATAGAAATGGAATATAATTTTCCAAATATACCAATTCATAGAACATCTAGACATCATCATCATCATCAACATCATCATCCACTACCATTAGGAAATGAAAACAGACGACGACCAATAAGGGAAAGGGTAAAATTCAAAACCTACATGCATGAAAAGTGTTGTTAAAAGCTCACCATGTGTTTTAGTCATTACTGTTTCTTGTTGTTGATGTTGTTGTCGTGTTGTTTTCGTTGTAACTTTAACATTTTTTTAAGAAACCATAATACCCCAAACTAATTCTATTTTAATAAAGTACTTTTTTTCCTTGAAATAAAGAATCATTTCTAACCAAACAGTTGTTTAATCCTAATATAGAATTCTTCACTATTGTGTACCCAATACATCGCTGAAGATTAAATCTAAAAACCTTTAAGTTTTGTTTTCTGTAATACGGATTTACTGAAGTTGTGTTACGGCGGACGATTAAAGAAAAGTAGCGAACTTTCAGAACTGTATTTTGGAGGACTTTTCTCATTATTTTATTCATGAGTAATGTAATCATTTTATTTCTATGACTGTTACGTTCCACTTACCCGATTCTCCCGCTTAGTGTATTTATTCGTTGTATATTGTTTATTACTATGCACTATGGTTACATTGTTACGTACAAGTTCTCCCCATTCACTGCCACTATTTCCTTTGTTCTGTATCAATATTCGATTCTGGATTGATTTAATGTGTGGTCTGGTTTTATGTATATATAAAGGCATGATTAAAACATATTACGACCTCGATCTCGCTCTCTTCGTTTTCCGGCTCCCAATTCTGGTTCTCTATTGTCTGCCTGGAGGGGGATGAGTGGGCCTAGGTCAGTCTCGCATTGTCAACTAAGCACACTTCATTGTCGTTCTCATGGAACTAATCAAAACCCCCTCTCTTTCTTCACGTCATAACAAGTTGTAAAACATATACTGATGAATATCAATCTAATTAGTTTTACAATTATAACCTCATTAAAATGTTCGTTAGACTCATTAGTGAATATGAAGTAGCTATCCACTTATGATTGATTTTCCCGGTACCACTTAAACTATGATGAATTCACAATGACTATCATCTAGAAATATGGCACATTTTGTCAGCCTTGTAAAATTATCACCATTTATATTGTTCAGTAATATGAACATTTATTAAATTAAAACTACGTTTTAATCTATTCACTTACAAATATTGTCAAAATTTCACTTTCTAGATAATACAATTACATTGTCTTCAGTTACATTTGTCTATTGGGTTATTTGTTAATGTATATCTTTGTCCTATCAGTTATAATTGATGTTGTCTATAGATTTTAT
This sequence comes from Schistosoma mekongi, assembly GCA_034768735.1. Classification (NCBI taxonomy): domain Eukaryota; kingdom Metazoa; phylum Platyhelminthes; class Trematoda; order Strigeidida; family Schistosomatidae; genus Schistosoma; species Schistosoma mekongi. The sequence continues at coordinate 43,014,406 of CM068307.1, forward strand.
TAATGAATTATTAATATAATACTTTATTTATAATAAGTGATATATATTTGTAAAATTCCAATGAGTAGAAATTAAAATTTCTGACGTTTCGCGGCTTAGTGCAAGTCGCTTCTTCAGAGAAATGAATAATCGAATTTAATTAACACAAGAATAAATAATACAATGGAACAAATCAAAAACAAAATAAACTCGTACAATCAAAATGCGAGTTTGATCATATCACGATGTCAAGTCATATAGGTCAAGGTGGTTTGAGATGAGACATGTATGTACATGTTAGTGTGATGTGTGAGGAAAATATGTGAAAATAAATTGTATGTATGTTCATGTGTATGAAATTTGATGTACTTTAGTTGTGGCTAGTTGGATAGAAAGTCCATGTTGGGTGAATAGAAAGGCCTTCCCTTTTGTTAAGTGCAGTTGGATTTAACAAAATGAGAAGCACCTCAGCTATTCGTCATTCCTTATAATTAAAAAAACCTTTTTGAATAATTCGGATATTTTTAATATCGATTTTATGGTTGTGACAGATAGCATGTGCAGACTGCTATTGCTGATTTAATTTGTAATTTTTCAAGTTCAACAGGAATATTAGGAGATCGTTTAGTGTAGCTTTCATATTCTTTGGCACGAGTTTTGATCTCTCGTGAAGATTCTCCAATATAGAAAGCATCACAATCAACACAACCTAGCCTGTAGACACAATCCTGTGTTGAGGTGAAAGGGATCTTGTCCTTTATTTTAACCAGTGCATTTCGAATAATGTTGGTAGTTTTGTAGAAAGTTTGGATTCCGTCTTGCTTTAGAATTCTCTGTAATTCATCTGTTGTGTCTTGGCGGTAAGGTAGAACGGCTGTACCAATCCAAGATGTTTTGACTAATTTACTATTAGTTAGTAATAAGTCGTTTCGTTTTTGCAAATTTTTAATAATATTCATTGGAAAATTATTAAGCCATAGGATGTTGATTATATTTTTGTATTCGTATTGCTTGTCGTCTTCAGATGTAATGAGTCTATTGGCTCTTCTGAATAAGTTTAGAGCCAGCGATATCTTTGTACTGAATGGATGTGCTGAGTTGAAATCGATATATCGATTTGAATGTGTCGGCTTGCGGTAAATTCTCAGATTAGGAGTTCCATTTAAATTTCTTTTTCCTAAGCAGTCTAAAAATGGTAACTCATTGTGTTCATTTTCACTTTCTAAAGTGAATTTAATATTCTGAGATAGGTTGTTGATTCGTTTAGAAGAATGATCTTAGAAAAGTCTTTTTGATGATGATAAAGGTGTCATCTACATATCTTAGCCAAACCCTTGGTCTAATGACATTATTGAAAATGTGAGATTCAATATGGGTCATGAAAAGGTTTGCTACAATTGGTGAAACGGGGGAGCCCATTACTACTCCGTTGGTTTGTTTGTAGAGAATCCCTTTGAATGTGAAAAAGGTTGAATTCAAGCATAGTCTTAGGGATTTCATGATTAAGCTGATACTTAATGGGCACCGGTTGGATAGTGTATGATCATTTTCTACTCATTGGAATTTTACAAATATATATCACTTATTATAAACAATCTATCCAATGCTCAATTTATTTGAAATTATCAAAGTTAACCTTGGTAATGATTTGTATAATACTTTATTCTTTGTAACCTATAATTTCTATAACTTCTTTTTTTTTTTCTATATTTTTCACAACAGTATTATTCTGCACATAGTAATCCACATGAAAATCTTTCACTACCAGAAATACGTAAGTTAAAACTATTAAATGTTGTAAAGCTTATATTTTACAATGTAAATATTGTATGAATAGAAAATGTAATTGAATAATATATATTCATGTATAATAATTAGGCTATTTCATTGTTATATCGTACTTAGAGCTGAATGTATTAAAGTATTACTTTTCAAACTAAGTGATCATAAGCAATTAGGATAAGCTTGTATTTTCCCGTTGATTTTTAATGGACTGAAACTGGTCAGTCTCTGTTGTCATATGTGCATCCTGAACGGATTGCCTCGATATAGCATTATTACACAAGTTAAATATTTAAGTTGAATTGTGACTGGCAATTGGAATATAGGAAGCGCGTTTCGTCCTACTTTGGGACTCATCGGCTGGATGTACCTGCATCTCAATGTTGATGTTCACGCTGGGATCCGAAGTGACTGTCTGGACACAGTAGCCTAGTGGTTAATGCGGTAGCGTTTGGCACGAAGCGGACTGAGTTTGATTCCCAGTGTGAACATCAACATTGGGATGCAGGTACATCCAGCCGATGAGTCTCGAATAGGAGGAAACGCGCGTCCTGGATTCCACTTGCCAGTCACAATCCAACTTAAATATTTAAGTGATCATAAGTTCGAACCTCAGTTCATAAATCTCCATTTTATGAGTGAAGTACATAAGTTTAAGTAAAATAATTTAATAGATGTTAATTTACTAATTAAAAAGTTAAGTGCTATATACGAGGATTTGAGATTTTATATTCGATTCATAATAGGTATGATAACCTTAGTAGAATTAAGCATATATCCAGGAGTATAAGGTTATCAGTGACTGATTAAATTACATCATTCTTCACATAAGCAAACTTAGCAAATTAGGTTGAATTATGGCAAGCAAGCGGGAACCAGAAAGCATATTTTGTTCTATTTTATATTCGTTGACTGCATATACCTAGATCTCATTGTTAATGTTCATACTGGGACTAGAATAGAATGAAACATGTTTTCTAAATTCCACTTGCTAGCTACAATTTAACTTAATTAATACTTATAAATTACGATTGTATAGAGGTAATTTACTAAAGATGTACAAATTACAAACAGAAGACTTATCAACTTCAATCTATAATAAATTAACAAAAAGATTTAAATACCTTTAAACTATATACTTAGTAAATGAATAATCTAGAAATATAAATTATTTATTTGATTGAATATATCACAGATTGATGTTGGCAGGGTACTGTTGAAAACCAGGGAGCACTGGACAGCTGTTTCGTTCTAGCGTAGAGTTCAGACCTGTCGAGTGTGAGACAGTTATCACCAATGACAATAGATGATTGTCGTGCTATATATTACAAATTTATGGAAGTGAGAATTCCACCACTGGATGCTGACCCAGTGGTGCAGATGGTTAGGTGTTCGTCATCAACCTGAAGCTCCTGGTGCGGAATCAGGGGGTGCTCATTGCTGAAGAGTTCTACACTAGAACGAAATTGCTGTCCAGTGCCCCCTGGTTTTCAATAGTACCTTATCAACATCAATCTGTGACATTTTTAATCAAATAAATAACTAATCTTTACAAAAATAACCATCCCATTTGACCTTTGATTTCTTTAATTGAATAATGAGAATAAAACAATTTGTTGAAGTTTAACTATGAAGTGAATAATTCACTTGACTTTACAAGAAGATGTTTGAATAAGGTCATCATATTGATTACTTTATAAAAAGTATACAATTTAAGTAAAACAATATTTCTTTTAGAAATTATATAAATGAGTAGATATTGGATTAAAATTTCAAGGTTTCAATGTTATTGTTTTTTGTTTGTTTGTTTGTTTATTTATTTATTTATCAAAGAGATGAACTTTACTATTCTTTACTATTTAACAATAGTTTTCTTAACTATCTCCATAACACCCAGTTATAAGTAATATATCAGTTCACTAGTGACTAACTCCTTGAGGTAATTCTTGAAGTTCTAGTGTGAAGACGTAACCAGTGGAGTTTAACGTTGTTAGGTATGAGGCAGTTACACATCGATGGCAAGGATGAGGTCGCGTAAATGTATCACAATTTGACTGAATTAAAAAATATAAACCGTTAAAAGCCGACTCAGTGGTTTAATGGTAAAACGTTCACCTCAAAGCCAGAGGGTCCTGGGTCCCCGATGGAGTCATGGATGCACAGTGTTCAAGAGTCACATACTAGGGTGAAACAGCTGTCCAGTACTTCCAGGTGATCAACTGTTGTCTAGTTCAGATCAACTCGTGATATAAAAATTGATAGTCATCTGTCTCCACAACTCCCAATTATGATATTTTTTATGCTTATTAATGAGATTGTGGATGTTTATGGAATAAGTAATTCTAGTTTTATAAGGTTATATTCTAACATTATTTAAATACAAAAGAGGTTGTATTTTTCAAAAAGGTATACAGTTCCGGATATAGAATAAACTAATTGAAAGTGTATATAAACCGAAAATAGATGATTGTCTAAGTATTTCAGTTACAATGGTCTTTGACTATAATAAAAATGATCAAATAGTCATCGTCCACACATCGTTTTTTGCAGTTGAGTATTATGATGATTGTTGAGTGTCGAATTGAGATCACGAATTGGCGTGATATTAAGCTAACAATTAGCAATCTCCACAACACACATTTATAATCAATCTCAGCTCAGTAGTGACTAACTTCTCGAGGTAATTCCTTGAGTTCTAGTGAGAAGATGTGACTAGTGATGTTTAACTGTGCCGGGTGTGAGGCAGTTATCCATCGATGGCAAGGGATGAGATTATACAAATATAAAACAAATTAAATGAATTAAAAGTATGAACTATTCGGAGCCGACTCAGTGGTCTGATGGTAAAGCGTTCGCCGCGGATTCAGAGAGTCCTGGTTTCAATCCCTGACGAGGTCATGAATCCGAACTGCTGAAGAGTCCCTTACTAGGGTGAAACAGTTCTCTAGTGTTTTCTTTTGATCAATAGTTGTCTAATTCATACCAATTCGTGATATCACAATAATATCTTTTTGTGTAAATACGAACAGGTAGTTATGATAGGGTTTACTTACCTAGACGTTTATGCATACATAAACACTAATTAGTTGTTGCGCGTCGTAACATATATCTGTCGATATCAGTGTGCGAGGACAATCGTAGAAATAGACTCATTTTAGAAAACACTAATATATTAAATAGTGGAAACATAAAGACAATCAGAGAATTTTTAGAAACTTGGCATTCATGTTACTAATCAATCCAACGTATCAGTTAATAAGAACGGGAACTAACAAATGCAATATTAGAGATTACATCAGTCGAGAAAATGACCTCAATATATGAACATATAACGAAAAGACAAATGTGAGCAACGGCCATTTAAATGGCAGGCCAATAGAACAAACAGTTAATCAACTGTTACAAAGTTCTTAAAGCTCACTTCATCTTGAATTATATTGTGATGATGTTGACTAAAAATTGCACTTGACAGAGAAACTCTAGAAAATGTGAAAACTTTTACCTTGTCAGAATCATCAATAAACAAGGAGGGTTTAATGCAGGTATCACGGCATAGATTGACAAGGCATTTTTACATCTGGAAAACATCTGAAACTCAAACCAACTGTCAGCCAACATTAAAGTCAGCATTTTGAATACCAACGTCAAGACAATTCTATTGTATGAAGCTGAAACTTGTTCAGAGAACTACGAAAAGCATCATTCAAAAGATACAAATATTTATAAACAGCTGTCTGCGCAAGATATATCGGATCCGTTGGCCAAACATCACCAGAAACAACCTGCTGTGGTAGTGGACAAACCAACTTTCAGCCGAAGGATAAATTAGAAAAAGACGCTGGGGGGGAATAGGTCACATATTGAAGAAATCATCAAACTGTGTCACAAGACAAGAACTTACATGGACTCCTCAAGGTGAAAAGTAAAGAGAAAGACCAAAGAATACATTCCGTCGGGAATCAAAAGCAGATGTGGAAAGAATGAAGAGCTTTTTGGAAGAACTGGAAAGGAAAGCGCAGGATAGAGTTGGTTGGTGGATGCTTCTCGGCTGCTTATGCTCCACTTAGGGTAACAAACATTGATTGATTGATGTTGGCTAAAATGTAGATAGAAGCTACGCAACAAACCACAGCTCAGAGAAAATAATACCTTCAATAAACCACACGAATTGTAAATCTTTTTCTATTACATATACATGTTTATCATAAAAGTATTAGGTAGACCTGTTAATAAATCTAAGGGAAACAAAGTATCTGCAGCGAACCACACTGGCACAAAATATGGATAGTCTGACAATCAAGGCTTTTCTGATCCCGAATAAAATTTTATTATCACTATATCGTTTCTGTAAGTACACTTATCAATAACTTCAAATGAGGATACTAATAATGAGTACCTGATGATCAAACAAATATACAAAGCCATAATTCATCTGAATATGAATGCATACTAGGAGTGTACTACTACTGTCCGTTCCAGCAATACCAATCAAGAAGATCTAATCAACTTTTCGACTAATTTGTAGACATTCTAATTAAAGAAAATTCTCTGTTTAAAAAGTATAGTATAGAAGATCAAATTATTCTTATTTCAAAACACTAACTTTTGTCTAATTCATCTTTTGTTTATATCATAATGATAATGTATTTGGTGTTATAAATTTATGAATATTGTAATACATATAAGATATACATAGACATTCTATACAATTTATATCTTAGACTTTAAATTGGGCTTCATCATATAAAAAGTATGCAATTACTAAACAATGAAAAGTATTGAGTAATGAATAACTATTTCACTGTAGATAAAACAATTGTCGAAAAAAACAAACTCACTGATGATATTAGATACAAAACTAAAGAAATGCTATGGGTTACATATCTTTCTTGTATCTATTGGCTTATGTGTTAATGGTAGATAGGATTTCTATTTTAAAAGCAAATGATACATATAATAATATTTACATTGTTTAAAGACATGGTATTATTTGACATTTATGTGGCTTTGTCTTAAATGCATCTACACTTTGTGATAGATTACATGTTATAATGATTTATATCTTGGGCTTGAACATTAACCTCTGGTTATATGCATTTGACAAATCAATGTGTATGATTATTGGCTTACTTTTGTCTGCTATGATTCACATTAAGTTGTGCATACTAAGGTTATAAATGAACTCGTCGCAGCCTAATAAGGTCCAGGTAACTAGATTTGAATACTTTATGTGGTTGTAACAAAGCTATAGGTTCCCAAGATAATTTTTTTAAGTCAGACGGTACTTTTCTATACCAAATACTTTGTCATAATCAAACTTTAATATGATCTCCAGATTGAGGCATTATTTTTTATTTAATCAGTAGTTTAGTGGAAGGTTTATTTATAAAGTGTCCAGGATACTCAGTACTAACAAAAAGTTAGCATTTCCTCATGTAGGAAAAATGAAATAGTTGTAAACATGCCACATTCATACATGTCAAGCACATCAGATGCCTACTCTGAAATGAATTGTACTCAACGTTTAAGCCAACAATCACAGATTCCACTTTTGTTTGCATATGAGTATTCAGCATGTCTGTAGGGTACAACTAAGCGAATACATCAGAAAATCTGTCCTCATGATTACTTAATTTATCTGGGTTATGTGATTCATTTTGATTTAAGAACGGTAAGACAGGTATACACAAGTCCATTCGTAATTTAATACATAATTTATGCAGACAAACAATAAAAATACAAAGCGACAGTGTAAAGTGGATGATTAATGTTGTTCAGTCATTTAGTGAATCATTTATAGCACAAAACTGAGTAACAGGATTTCAGTTTATATCACAGTTACTTTTGCTACTATTATTGACAATGATCACAGTTAATAAGTTCTCAGTATAACGCGCTGGTTACTAGAAGCCACAGTTACTAGATTTCAAATTTTAATGCAAACATTAACACTATGATATAGATATATCCAACTGCTGAGTCCAAAATAGTACGACTACATATCAACTATAAGGTTATTCATATCGTTACCCCACCACCACCACCACCACCTTAAATGTTACCTTGACTTGGTGGCTAATCTTGTCTATCTTAATGAATTAATCAGACTATATTGTTTTGAAAAATTCTTCATTTATGTCTTTCTGTGCCAGGTTTGGATGTGAATCTAAGGTGCATGAGAGAATTTATACTCTAACTGTACATAGATGAGGCGACAGTAAGTTGTTTCCTAATTACAATCAACTGAATGGGTTAGAACAGATCTACCCAAAAGATGTACACTTTATCTTATCACATAAATTTCCATCACCAGCATTAAATCTTTTACAAGTACTGATCTAAAACACTAAAATCAATTTACATAAAGACCATGTGTGTGACGACCCTATTAGGTTTTCAGGAACACTTCCAATACACTCTCCTTTTTAGGTATCCTTATATGGCTAACAATACTAACGATCTGTTACATAACTGATTCAAACCCCATATCAATAACAGACCAAATGAAACATTAACAACTAAAAATACTGGATAACAGCACAATACAAAATAACCATTATTAACTTCATTATAATAACTAATGCCTAATATATTTTACTTCTTCTTTCAACCCAAGTAATTCTTATTAGGATGAACTTGTATATTCCCGTTGATTTGTTATAGACTATAGCTAATCAGTCTCTTTTGCCATATGTGCATCCTGAACAGATTGCCTCGATATAGCGAATTATTTACAAGTATTATTGAAGTTGGATTGTAACTGACAAGTGGAATCCAAAACTCGCATTTCATCCTATTTGCCAGTCACAATCTAAGTAATTCTTGTTTTTATTTTCTTTTTTTTTTTTTGTCTTCTAAACGAAAAACAAAATTATTACATTTAAACAAAAGAAGTTATATAATTAATTGTTACAAAGTAATCACCAACATATGTAGGTATATACATTGAATAAATCATATATATACATTAATAGTCATTAAAAATAATAATGATACAATCTAACATCCTACTCTATTTATCAAATAGGATAATAATATGATACATAGTAAGTGTTTTTTTTATGCAATCACATGAAATATACACTAAATGAATCTCTTTTCAATGAAAATACTAATAAGTTGTACGTACAACTGTTTTTTTTTTCAATATATTTACACGATAATGTAACTGATTACATAATGTTAATGATGAAAATATGCATTAAGTTACTTCAATAAGGTCCACTTGAATAAAGAGAATGGATGTTAAACTAATAATGTAAACTATGAATAATTCAAATGGCTGAAAAACAACATGGAAGTGATATGATAATTAAAATACGTTTATTTCAATAAATAACGATTAGTCGTTGGCATTCGTCACATATTGATGTCAGTTGGGTTCCACTAAGAACCAAGAAACACTGAACGGCTGTTTTATCTTTGTATAGGACTTGTCAAAGTGCTCACCTACAATTCTGTCAGATAACAACTAAACATGTACACCACAGTTTAATTCTTATTTCCATTAATTTATGATACAATCCAATGATTAGTCAATGCAATTGCTGATAACTGTCTCACTTTTGACAATTCGGAACCCCTCTGGTCAAGACTTCTCACAAGTTATCACATAATATCACAAATTGACAGAAGTGGGAATCAAGCCACGAGACACCATCCAAGTGGTGTGCATAGTTAGGCATACCTCGTGTGATTTACAGACCATAGCTTTCATTTTCCGGTGGAAATAACAGTGCGCATCACTGAAGAGTCTTATACTAGGATGAAATAGCCATGGACTGCTCCCTGGTACTCCGATTCCAAAAAAAATTGTTTTAAAGTATTTCGAAAAAGAAATGAATTTACAAGAAGAGTTATTTACTCCTGAAACTGAGTTAAAACGACTATGAATTGGTGATTCTATAATTTGAGTGGCATAAATGGATATAAAGAAGAACTTATTTAGTATCTTCTTGAAAAAAATATTAGTTTATTGTATTTGGGTTCCGTGGAGATTGATGAATTTTAATTTAATATCACGAATTAGTCATAGTTAGACAACCAACCAAAGCTAGAAAGTGTCACTGGACAGCTGTTTCGTCATAGTACGAGACTCTTCAACAGCGGTCAGCCACAATCCCTTCACGGAATCGTGAGCACAAGCTTCAGGCTTTGCGGAGAATGATTAACTATTAAACAACTAAACCGACTTCCAACGTTTGATTTTTTTAATTCCACTAACTTTTTAAGGTAAATCCTATTCTTTTGAGAAAACGTTACCATCTGGATTCAACCCAATCGGGTGTAATGTAGTTGTCGACTGACAGCAGTGAATAAGGTCATGAAAATATATTGAGAATTGGCTAAGCTTGAAACAGACGTCCTGTGTTGATTCTTGGTTTTTAATGGGTGTCTAACTCAAACCAGTTTGGTTATATCAAATTAAGACTAGTTTAAACATGAGAAATAGCTGTGACTAAAAAGTCAAGTCCTGGCTATGTGTGCCTAGTTTTGAAAGCTAAGGTAAGATTTCACTTAAGGATACGAACTCTAAGCCAAAACAAACATGAAATGATAAGAAAATGATATCCATATCAGGTTAAGGTTATGGTAAGGACAAATATAATGCATACTTCTTTCATATACAAAGTATTATCTTCATCCCAGGGTTAATTAAATAATCTGCCATTTGAGATTGTTGGAGAAAAGGAATCTCCATAGACGATGACGCACTTTTATAAACAACCTAAAATCTATCCAAAAAGTTACAAGAACGTCATCTAGAATGGTTGATAGGAAGTTGTAGTGGATCAATAATATGTTCAATTACTGGAAATTATGTAAATACAGGCCAGTTGAGCAAACAGATTCTTCATTTAAAGTCATCTATGTGATTAACAAAAACTTACCGATGACACTAGTCTTTCGTCTACTTTTAATTGCTATAGTTTTGGTATACATACACTGAAGCCAGAATTATGCATCCAAAAGTAAGTTGTCTAACCTAACTTTTCACATTGGTCATGAACTAAAATGAAAAAAGGATTCTTGCTTGAAGATCATTACGATTTTTCTCACTTTCTTTATTGATCTTTCATCTTAAACAAACTTGTTATCATTGTTAGATGTACTTCATATCAATTTTCCGGAAAAAATTTCTTCCTAACTTATGACGTCATATTTTCACATTTAAAAGTTTATCTAGTTCCATGGACATTTTGATGAATACTCAACTACCCTATCAAATTCCTCATATGAATAAGGTTCTTTTTGTTGTTACTATGTTTACTCTCTTATTGTCATTAAAAGATATTATTGATTATTATTGTTATTATTATGAAAGAAAATGTATGTATTTAAGATTGCGCAGTTAGGAAAATGAATTCACTGAAAACAGAGTTCTTCACTGAAAAATATTCTACTAATTTTTATGACGTAATAGGTAATTTTTATTCATTCAATGTATGTATGATTGCATAATTGATTATAATTGGTTACGTGTTCAATAATAGTGCTTCTCACCGCCTTCATATCATGTATGTTGGACTAAGCTGTAATATATTCTTATTGTTGTAGTTGATCTGACGTGGTTTTGTGGGAATAAGTATTACATTTATAGTTGTTTGCGTTCGTAACAGATTGATGTTGGTTGGGTACTAATGAAAACCAGGAAGCACTGAACAGCTATTTCGTTTTAGTATGGAAGTCCTTAGTTTTAAACACCCTTAACTCCTCCAAGAAACCCAACCTGCGGCCTAAAGGTGTCACAGCAAATATTCAATGATATTGCACCACTGGGTCAATCAGCGTCCAGTGGTAGGAATTACACTTCCATCTTATATTTGTGTTGGAAATGAATCAGGCCTTAAAATTGCATAAATAAATAAATGCACACATATAAATGAAGTTGTTCAGGTTAACATCAACTTCACTGAAAAAACATCAGTTTTCTGAATCTTCGGTAATAGGTATACAACTTTATCTATGTAATTTTAAAACTTACAACTTCTTTAGTATCGTCTCTCAATGTTTCCGTGTTGGTAGGATACAATTGAAAACCAGGGAGTACTGGACAGCATCTTTGTTCTAATGTGAAACTCCTCAACAGTGTGCACCCCATATTCTGCCCCAGGGGCTCCGGTTTAAGATCACCTAACCCTCCGTACCACTCGGTGAGCATCCAGTGGCTGAATTCTCACGTTTATCAATTTGTGATATATAGCGCGACGATCATCAACTGTCATCTGTGATAACTGTCTCACTCCCGACAAGCCTGAACCCCATCAGTCACGACAACTCTCTGGGGATTCAAAAATATCCTGAAGTTATTTACTAGTAAAACCTAACCTGAAGTCCCTAGGTCGAAGTACGGGGTGCTTACTGATGAGGAGTACCACAATAGAACGCATCAACTATTTAGTGCTCGTTGGTTTTCAATGGTACCTTACCAACATCAATCGGTGACGTTTTCAACCAACTGGAAATCTAATTATTATGTAATTATGCTTTAGCAAAAGTACCATTTAAAAACAGAGAAAATCAAATGACCATCAACCTTCACCATAAATAGCACTTGTAGAACTCCTGATAAACTAGAAATATTAGTATTACATTGACTGTCTTCGGATTTCCGGCTAATTACTAAATCAATCCAATGTAATGAATGAAGAATGAATTACAATTTATATGATTTCTAACTATAATTGCTACTGCCAGATGGTTAGCTGAGATTCTAGGACCAGTTAATAACTATACCGTTACTGATTCATTCAATGTCGTTGATTCACTATATGTTGGTTAACTTAACTAGGAAGAGAATGCTATCGTTGCTTGTTGTTTCTCTCTTTACAAATGAACCACTCACAGAGAAAATTTGATTACTATGTAACTATATTAACATTTGTGTTCCAAAACACTGCTCTAAGGAACTAATTCTTTGGTGTACCTTGAATGTTCAATCTATAATTAGTAGTGAGTTTTATAGACAAATAAGTGGTGTAGCGAAGGGTTCACCACAATGCTAATTTTTAGCCAATTATTTCTTCTATGATAAAATTGCGTCTGTACATCCTCGAAGAGAAGATTGTCTTCTCTGAATATTGTGCATTCTTTATATTTGAATCATTTGATACCAAGCCGGATATATGAAGCCCTATTGAAGTAATTTAACATACTTACATTACTCTGAAAAAATAATTTAGACCCTGTTGATTCAATAGCAACGACAACATGTCAAATAACAAAAACCCCTTCATATTGGTGAAAGGATAGTTCTAGAAATCGTCTATTGATATGACATCCAGTTGTTTTTTGGACAGTCAAACTTTGAAAATCGTAAGTAAATAAAGGGATTTAGTAAATGAAATAGTAAATTTCTCAATTCCATCTTAGATTCATGCTAGAGAAAAACATTCATGGTTACAAATATAGTCATCGTGCTTCCTTTTAGGATTGTCTACTGAAACATTGCTAGACACATTAGATGATAGATTACCGAGGAGTGAGTGTACATATTATTTTCAGAATTTGTAACATGGGTCGGCATTTTAACTATCAAGTAGGAAAGCTTAATTAAGATGGCCACATCTACTCAGTGCAATTTAAACTGACTAAGGGTATCTCGCTATCATCTGAGCTCATATGTGAACGATCCCATTTTCTTGAATTGCCAACAGTTAAACGGTCAACTTATTCTGTTTCTAACTTTAGATCAAGATGTCACAGATGATTTTTACGTATTTTAATTTAATACAATTTTCTAGTATCGTTCTAGGATATTTACTTTAACTTCGATGAATGTGGTTCTTCATTTGTTTTATTTTATCCAGAGATAACACGAAACAGTAGCTTATCAGACAACGAACCACAATTTCAAACAGTTGACCACTATCAGCAACAGCAACCATCACAGTATCCTTACCAAAACATTCGTGGACCAACTAGGCCTATTCGATCTCGTTTTATGGATACGAGAAGACATGGTTCATATGATCCTCAGTTGAACCATGCTAACTTTTCTGCAGCTCGTCATGATCCAGACTATTCACGTCCCATGGCACCACTAGATCAATATACAACATCTGGACCAAAACGACCACTTTATCATAACATTATGTCACCACCATCAGGTCCTATAACCCAACCAGAATACAGAACACCATTTAACCAAGGGAATGTTAAAAATTATAGACCAGGTGATCCAGGAAATGGTTCAAGACAAGCAGCTATTCCACAACAACAGCCACAACAGCTATCACTTCAATATTCACGGACTAGTAAACCATTTGTACATAATGAACAACAATATAGCACAAATCAGAGAAGTAAGAATTAGTTTATCTAAATTAATTAGTTACTGCTTCAGGATATTGAATATCTAATTCATGCTTCAATAAGGAAATTGTCAAATATGCTCTGAATTATTATCTGATCAATACATTCATTACAGCTTATACTTCCCTATGTTAATTTGTTGGTCCATTCAGTGTTATTGAAATGTAAATCATCCAGTCAGTCGGTGACAAGCATTATAGCTCATTGTATATTATAAACATCCTAGAGACTGTTTCATTACATTAGTGTTGTTAACTAATCATTATCGACGAACCTGAAGTAATTTATGTCATTTCAATTGAATTAAGAAGTCGTGACTGGCGGAGTTCAAACTTGTCGGGTGTAAGACAGTTATCAGAAATGGCAATGGATTATCGTCGCGCTATATATCACGAACTGATGGAAATAGAAATTCTACCATTAGATGCCGACCCAGTGGTGCCGATGGTAAGGCGTCCGCGCCAACCTAAAGTCCCTGGGGAAGAATCTGAGGTGCACACTGCTGAGGAGTTCCACACTAGAACGAAACAGCTGTTCAGTGCACGCTGATCTTCAATAGTACCCTGTCAACATCAATCCGTGACATATTCAATCAAATGAATTGAGATAGTTTTTCGTGGAGATTGATATTTTTTAATTGATTGAATACGTCATAGATTGATGTTGGTTGGGTAACATTAAAAACTAGAGAGCAGTGGACAGCTGTATCGTTTTAGTGTGGAACCCTTCAGTAGTGCTCACCTCAGATTTCGCCCAAGGGGCTTCAGGTTGGCGAAAACCTAACCCTCTAAATCGTTGGACCGGCACTTTATTGGATTTCTACAACAGACTAGCAGTTTAGTAAAAATCAGCTATTTTCTGTGGGTAGTGAAACAATGACTTAAGAAACAAGTCAAACTTTAATCTTATTTAGTGAGATATGTATAGCGTCTTTGTCAGTATGTTAACTCAGTAACTCAGTAACTCAATGGTTAATGCATTCAACCTCTAATCACTCGGTCAGAGTTTTGAACTCTTTACCAAATTCGATTCAAGCAACTGGATAGTATCACTATCCCTAGAAATTAACATAAAGCTCGGTGAAAATTACATTAATCTATACCTGTTATTAGTTTTAATAATACATTCTTAGTTATATTTTTATACTGAACATGAATACGACTGAGTAATGATTATGCAACCAAAACTAACTTAAGGAAGTTAACATTTCAAGTGGATATTCATTAGAAGACTGAATAATTGGCTAACATAAATGTTAAATACAAAATGAAGACAATTCAATGTTTTTTTAAACTCCAGCATACTAGGAACACAATGGCGTGTAGGTTACCTACAAATCAATAAAGGTTCATATAATTAGGATAAGCTCGTATCTTCCCGTTGATTTGTAATGGACTGAAACTGGTCAGTCTCTGTTGCCATATGTGCATCCTGAGCGGATTGCCTCGTTATAGCGTTATTACACAAGTTATATATTTAAGTTGGATTGTGACTGGCAAGTGGAATCCACGACAAGCGTTTCGTCCTATTTTGGGACTCATTGGCTGGATGTACCTGCATCCCATTGTTGATGTTCACACTGGGATTCGAACTCAGTCCGCTTCGTGTCAAACGCCACCGCGTTCACCACTAGGCTACTGTGTCCAGACAGTCACACTTATGCAACGGGCATATATATATAATTAGGATAAGCTTGTATCTTCCCGTTGATTTGTAATGGACTGAAACTGGTCAGTCTCTGTTGTCATACGTGCATCCTGAGCCGACGAGTCCCAAAATAGGACGAAACGTGCGTTCTAGATTCCGCTTGCCAGTCACAATCCAACTTAATTCAATAAAGGTTCAACTTCGTTCTTTCCTGTTGCATCATATACGAAAGACTATTGAAGTCATGAATTGTTTGAATCTAAAAATACTTTTTGGTTTTATGTGTTTACACTGATTTTATAAATTCATTTAACTACTCTAATGAACCTTAAATTACCTTAGTATTAAACGAGTGGATATGAAACCTAACATTCAGGTCATCTAATGTAAAAAAAAGGAGTAATGTCGACCGTTACCAACTATTTTGAACTATGCATAAATATAGTTTAGTGATATGTTTCACGCACATAACTCTAAGCATAAACATATGAAATCTAGTGATTTAATAGAATAAGAAATTCAATGTCCAGTAGTTGAAATAAGACTTTAGGGTATTCTATTCGACCTAGATATCGTACAATATGGCGATCGTTATCCTACCACACCTGAAATTTTGTGAGATTTGATACCATCTATGAGATTCGAACCTACGTCACACAAAATACATACACATATAACAATTAAATTGAATTATTAGATCAGTTTTATTTCCTGTGGTAAACTGGTAATCTACGTTATATCAAAACTATTTTGTGAAATCAATCTATAAACTTGACAATAATTTTCATTGTGAGTGAATACTATCTAAAACTTCGTTAAAAGAAAGTATAAAATGATTGCATCACATAAATATGAAATTCTATGCAGAGCTTGTAGTACACCAACTTCTCCACTTTCATCAGTTGATTTAATTGATCGAATCCACCGCATTCATTGTTATAATAGACTGAATGATCAAAAACTCACAGTTTTTAGATTAGATATTTTTTTTTAACGATAAATAAAACAACTGTATAAACATTCATCAGCAGATAATTTAGGGTTCGATTTCGTGTAGGATTAATTCACATATATTTTTTCACTTAAAACTGATTGTAATTGTATTGATATAACCATATACATATCTTGCCTGATTAGTCTGATTCATTACTGCTCATTCGGATCGTCGTACGTTAGTGTGTAACTCTGAAAACAAGGCTGGAACAAACTATTAACATAATGAATCAAGTGGATAAATACCTTCTAAATTACATTCTATTACAATGAATATCTAAAAAAATAACTATAGTTTTTCGTATATCTATCGTTCTTGTAATGCATTCTTCCTAAATTTTATTTTAGATATAAGTAATGATTATTCAAATAAAATGGGACATACTGAATCAAAACCAATTAGAGTTGTAGTAGCTTTGTATGATTATGACCCAACTACTATGTCACCAAATATTGATGGTGCACAAGAAGAACTACCATTTCGTGAAGGACAACTTATCAAAGTATGATTAAAATTATTTACCTAAAGATAAATATATTTAGCCGATTGTATATACTTAATTTGAATACTTTTTTATTATTTATTTATTTATTTATTAAATAACCTGAAGTAGTATGTATTATATTATTATGTTCTGCAATCGAAACCAGCTGCTGTCATTTTTCTAATTAACTAGTCATACAAAGAAAGAAGACTTGACCTAAGTTGAAAATCTGATTACCGTAAGCTGAATACCACGATTTCAGGTTCATGAATATTTTCGAGTTGCCGGATTATCTTAGACAATTAAGTTGTGGCTTTAACTAAATTACTTATTTGTTTATCAGTAATAACTAGCCCAAATTTATATCTGGCTGACAGTATGGTCTTGGAATAGTATATGATCAATGTGTCTTACCCGTTCATATTAGTTTCGAGCGTAGATATATATCTCATAAAATTAAAGTTAACGTAATAATTAACTTTTATATACTTTACAGTAAGTTAGCTATTGTAACATCTCACTTAGCTCATACAACAATACATCCGAAATCATAGAATTTCCTGTTGTGAGACGTAGATACATTCATAAGTCGAGTCTCGGATAAGACAAAATACTTATTCTAAATTTCACTGTTGACCAAGTATCAAATTTATTTGCATACTTTAGAAATTTATAATTTTTGAGTAGAGTAAATGATATCTATTATGATAAATTAAAAGGTATTCTTCAATTGTTTACATTTCAGTAATGAGTAGTTTACAAACTAAATTGCATTCAGGATTTCTATCGCTACTTAGGTTACATAATAATTAAGCCAACTGACATCCATCCATTGAGTAGCAAGTTTCAACTTTACTACACCAATTTAGTTTGAGTAGTCAAGTGAAATCACTAACTCTTGAATTTCAATTTACGCTCAACTTGGCAAATTCATATATTGAATTTCTATAACATGTTATAAAAGTTTTACTTGATTTCATGACGATACACATAAAGATACATGAAGGCCTTCAAGAAACTACAACACATGAAAACCAAAAAGCATTAGACAACTGTTTTATCTTAATATGGAACTCTTTATCATTTTCAATCCTCAACTATATCAATAACTAGAAAAAGAATTATCCAGCCTCTGGATTTTCAATAATTTCTTAGTTAAGTTTGTGGTGTAAAAATCAATACTCTCTACAACATCCAGTAAAAGATTCATTTTAGTACTAAGTTTTAAATATTAAATTGTAAAGAGATTCATTTCATTTTGAATAGAAAGCCTCTTTGTATTGTCCACTGACGGTTATTTAGTAACAATTTTAGGTGTAAGTTGGATATAACTTCATCACAAAAAATACTCTAGACAAATAACCATTACATTCTACCAAAGTGATGACATCATAACATAGTGTTCTATTTTATTAAAATGTTATCGTTACGCTTAAACTTGGTTTGGATGTATACCCAGTGAACAGTAAACCCATTTCGTCGATATATTTCTCAAGTATTTGTAAACTTACAGTGTAGTACTTATGTACCTACATGTAAGTTTTCATCTGAACTATTAATGCAAATGATATTATTCAACTAACTTTAGATTCTAACTGAATGTGATGAAGATGGCTTTTATCTTGGTGAATGTAATGGTCTACGTGGATTAGTTCCATCAAATATGGTTTCTGAATTAGATTCAGATCCATTAAAATCACAAAAAATCAATTCTTCTGTTGATTCTCGTTCAAATCTAACCGATATGAATCATCTACCTCCAATTCAAGTTAGTAAAACACGTTCAATGGATATTAATTCATATGGTCAAATAAATTCATCCACTCAAAATTATTATGGAGCTAGAAAATATGATCAAATGATTTCACAAGCACATTCTGTACCACGAAATGTAAGCTAATGTGTATTTACAATTTTATAGTTTGAGTATATAAATGGTGTAATTAACAATCATTAAGACTAAATATTACTAAATATTAATGAGGTATTTTCCTAACTGGATGACTCAACTGTAAAGTTTCTGTTGTTGTTCATGGCAGAATCATTCAAATTGACGTATAAATTGTAATCTTTTGAAAGTATCAGTCCACTTCAAAGACTTTGACCACGACACGTGGTTTTCACGTTATATGTTCTCCACATACCCTTTAGTGTTTCTGTTTGATTGTGGTTAAATGATAGCTAACCATGTGATTCATCGATCTCCTTCGTATGGTTTATGAATCGATGCAATGACTTTTTTATTCATGAACACAACTCAGACGTTTCCTGTTCTGTAATTTAGCTAAAATTTTGTTAATGCAAAAATAAAAGTAATTGGTTTACTCAGGGGTCCAGAAATTAACAATTAGACGACCTAGATTAAAGTATTTACAGTATAAGTAATCAGATCCATGTAGATTCTTTGCTTTTGATTTGAACACATATGACGAGATCAAGTTGACAGGTACAAACATTTTGTTTAGAATCTTCGTGATAAGAATAATTGTGGGAGATATTGAGTGACAATTTAAAACTGGTCCTTCATATACTGTTTATTCGTTTTTTTTATTTGGATGATACTCTTAAAGTTTTATCCCTATTACTATGATAACCACTACAATTATTGAGCTAATGAATATTCTTACTTCTCTATATGTTAATCACGTCCGGTGGATACTGTTGAAGGTTTTTAACTGAATGTCATCAGTGAACAATAATTTTGGTTATTGTATGTCAATCTGATTAAGTTCATGCGGTTCGATCGAGGCGATTTGTAGGGATTGGTGTCACATATTTTAGTTGTTTGAATCCACCACAGATGCTGGGTTTGTACCAGTGGAAACCATGGAGTACTGAACAGCTGTCTCGTCTTAGTATCGGGCTCCTCAACAGTACCCAACCTAGATTCCTCCCCAGGAGCTACCTAAACCCCTGCATTCAGTGGTAGAATTTCAACTTCCATTAATTTATAATATTCCTCGATGATCATCTATTGTCATCAGTGACAACTGTTTCACTCCCGATAATGCTCCCTGGTTTTTAATAGCATCCAACCAAAATTAATCTGAAATGAATTCAATCAACTAAGTTCATGTACATTTTTCAACTATCTTTTTACATAATTATATTACTGAGAAATGGTAAATTAAAATAAGGAGTCTCATATTAGGACAAAGTAGTTATTCAGTACTCTATTAATATTCAACTAACATCAATTTATGACAAATACAAACAACTAAAATGAAATATCTTTCTCTTACATCATGATTTATCAATCAATTATTTTATTTGATTCGATATATCACAGATTGATGTTGGCAGGGTACCATTGATAACCAGGGAGCACTGGACATCAATCTGTGATGATATATCCAATCAAATAAAATAACCAATCTCCACAAAAATAACCATCTCAATTGAATCAATTATTTGTTTATATCATTAAACATTAAATAATTTCATTATTTCACTTTTAATTCTAATAATTTCTTTTAGACAGATTTTATAAATGAACATGTATTTCATTCACAAGTTATAGTACCCAGTTATTCTGAAATGAAAGATTTATACAAAGATGATATTATACATGGACGTAATCTATTTCATCAACAATCACAATCAAAGTACAATACTGAAATTATGCATACATCACGTAAATTAAACAATTGTCAATAAAAAATAATATTTTATATTTTTAGGAATAGTACAAAGTAAATCTATTGGAGAATCAGATAAACAACAGAATAATCAACAGTCTAAAATTATGATTGCTATCTATGATTATGATCCACATGTATTAAGTCCAAATGCAGATATCGATGTAAGTTGACATATAAAGAAACTACTATTAACTCAGTAGTGATATTTCTACGCGTTTATACCTCTGTAAAATCACAACATCATTTTGTAAACATACAGAAATAGTATTTTAAGTCACTTTTACACAAGTCACCAAAATAAACTATGTATATGCCGATGATTAACTTCACAATAGAATTATAAAACTGAGGTGGTTTAGTAAAAATTGATTTGTGATTTATTAAGAACCAACAAACGCTGGGTGGTGACCACTCTCCAGCTCACCTCGAAATCGAATCCCTGAGCCTAAGGTATCGTGGAGAATGCTTAAATATCATCACCACTGTGAGAGTGCCTAAGGGCAACTTTTCCAGCTCACTGATGGCTAAAATATCACCGAGAGATTTGAATGTTGTAGGTTTAGTTTACAGGTGAGTTCAAGGGTGTTTACTGCTGAGGGATTTCTCTGCTAAAATGGGACAGCTGTCCATGTGTTCCATGGTTATCACGATGGTGGTACCTATTCAAAATCGTCTTGTGATGAATTTAAACAGCTTGAAATTGTGGATATGATGTCACAAAATGATCGGGGATAGACAAAAACTAAAAACCACAAAACACTGGAGGACTGTTTCGTCCACGTAGGGGACTCCTCAACACTGTGCACATCGTACCTTGTACAGAAGGCTCGAGCTCAGAAATTTTGGTTTTCAAAGATAATTCTCAACACAGAGACCACTGCAGTGATAATGTATGGAATTTTGTGTGGACATCTGCTGATCGCCAATTAGTGACTAGTGTCATATTTGTTGATCCATTAACGATGATCGACTTTCATCCGCTAACCGTCAGCATGACCATCAATCTTAGTGATCCGACACTATACACTATGCTACAATATAAAATGGTTGGAGACACTGATTAAAATACTGTGAACCTGGGTTTCCTATTAGTTGGTACTCATCAGCCATGTGGCCACTAGTTTAACTTATAGGACACATATTTATGAAACTCTGTTGAAGTCTGTTAAGATTCTTTGCGGTAAACGTGAGAACAGGAAGATTATTTAATTTGATATTTGGCAGTTGTAAAGACTTAAAAATGGTTTTGGTCCCAAGTTCAAATTAAATAATGATGAAAGTGACATCTTCCCCGCCTCACGCCCCACTTTGATTCAGTCAAACAAGTTACCACGCCTACTCAAGCCTAAGCTGATATCTCGAATGTATCCCACTTCTAGCCACTGAAGTTAATTCATCCTAACCAGAACTAGATGTGTATCCATGAGTTGTCGTTGAATGTTTCCAACAATCATACATCTAACTATAAGTGTCATATCATTGGACAGATTTGAAAAGTTAGTTAAAAGAGTAAAGCCAACGCTATTGACTATGTGAAATGATATTGGTTATTGTTTGGTGATCAGCTAGTTTGAACCAGTTTATCTGAATGGTGTATGTTCAGGATGCTAGCCTATGTAATCAGTCAGTTAAAATTATGTAGAATTGGATTGTTGAAACTGACTATTTGTCTTATTAGTGACAGAATTATGTACTGCGAAACCAAAATTATAATATAAGATGCTAGCAATTTTATTTCCTATTAAGCTCGAATGTGACTGCTAGTCCGATTTACGACATTTAGTAACACCACCTCCATCGTAAATCAAGACTTGTCAGCTTGGTGAAAGTTACTTAGAACGAAACGGAAGTAAACAACTTCTTGCTGTTTAATTTCATTTATCTTAAAATCGCCTGTCTAAACCCCCTGCAAACAACAAAATAACATTATACTTAGCAAATATTTTGACTAGTTCATAGTGCTAATTGGATTCTATCAGTCAAGTTACAATGTGCCTACCAGTCTACATAACTTAATGTCGCATTCACTATGCTTCTGAAGTGACGTTGTATGACGTAGTAACCTATGGGCTGTATATCATTAGATGTGCCTACAAACTTGGAAGAATTGATTATCTATGTGACATCTTATGAGTATCAGCCAATACAAAACCTATATCAAGGATAGATTTCTGACAGCTAACTTAATCTATCTTACATTAATTAAACAGTGTGCACTTAAACATATTACTTAAACTAGTGGTTACATTATGAGTTGATCCATGGAATTTGATCATCACTTAGAGTTAAACAAGCATGACATTGATCACTGTTTAGTGGTTGATTAATTCAAGTATCTCAGTTTAAAAAAGGTTAGTCACAGATTGAATAACTGAGTTGTAACAACTTAGGCTGGAAAACTAAATGACCTACTGTATTAATCTTACAGTATATAACAGATCTTATAAGATTCCAGGTACACATTACAAACAGTATCAGCTATTACTAAACTTTATTCCAAGATTACTTCCAGATCATCTTCAAGTAAATAAGCAAAAAGTAATGTTTAAAGCTAGCTAATCATTAAGAAAGTACTCCACATTAATGAAAAAATAATAATAAAATATTAAATATACCTTTTTCTTCTGATATTTTAGGCTGAATTAGCATTTCATTCAGGTGAACAAATTACAATATTCGGTGATATGGATGATGATGGATTTTATTATGGTGAAACAAAAGATGGTCGACGTGGTCTTGTGCCTTCAAATTTTTTACAATCTTGTACAAATGAAATAAATTTTTCAAATAAACAAAATAATTCTTCAATTCTTTCACCTCAATTATCATCTACAACTCCTCGTGACTATGATAGACAAAGAATATCAAAGAATAAATCAATGAATAATAAAGAACAAGCCTATTGCATGGATCCTAATAATCCAATAGTAAGAATGTTAATTAAAACAAATTCATTACAATTTTCAAATGTAAATTATGCTAGAAATTGTAAATCAGATGTAATTGTATGTGGATATTAAAAAAACGCATAAATTTACTTTACAGTAATTCTAAACCTAGTTGAAAGAAGGTGGTATTTTACGGATTGATACTTCATTTTGTCGTTTTTATTCGTCATAGATTAAACTTGATTGATTACCGTTGGAAAATTGTTATCTCTTAGCATAAAACTACTCAGGAGTCTCCACTTTCTCAGAGCGTTCAGGTATCACTGAGAACCCTTAACTATTGAGAGCACTGGATCGAACGGCATCCACTGGGGAGGAATCCCCACTTTCATCAATTTATTATATAGTGAGACTATTAATCAACACCACTGGTGATAACCGCCTCACTTCCGTGATCTTTGAACTTTATTGGTTATAAATTCAGTCCCCTGGAGGAATCAGTGGTCATACTAGGTCATAGTAGGACAAGACTATTAAAATGTAATATTTCCTGCTTCTTAAATGTACTAAACGTAGCACGTATAAACAAAAATATTAGATTTCAATTCTCAAATACTGCCAGTTAATGTGATTAACAAATATTGAATGTTAGCATACATATTTAAAATGAAATCTGGTAATGTAAGATTGAAGGTTGTACTTATTAGAGACAGGACAATTGAAACATCTTAGATTGAAGAACCTTTGGTAATACACACTCCTAGGGAGCGAACTTATATCTCACTGGTTTTCATAACTGTAGTCCCTAACTTTCATATGGATGCCATCAGCATTCTTAAAAATTATTACTAATAAGCGGCCGAATTAACTAGTCTCCATAGTCGTCACATAAATCTCATACACTGTATTTATTAGTTACATTTTTGGCTTCCATCGAGAAGACTTAAATTAAAAGACCGTGTATGAACTTACACCAGATATACTCTATCTTATAAATACATATCATGATAGAACTAATAACAACCATAATTAGACTTTGCATTGCTTCTAATAATAAAAGAGTTGTCTGCTTCTTGCCAACACATAGAAATGCTATGTATAATCATTCCGGTCACTATAAGCTTTGGCAATTGTGTAATGAAAGTGTTATTGACAAAATAATAATCCAAATTTTCAATTGCATACGTTAAGTTTCAGGTCAGGAATTTTAGCATTAGCCAAGTGGTTAAACAATTGTCATAAAACCTGTAGGTCATAGGTTCTATTGTGTGATTAGGTCGATAGTGCACACTGTTGAGAATTTCCATACTAGAAAGTAAAAGTTACTCAGTGTTCCTTGGTTTTCAGTGGTACGCAACCGACATCAATCTATAACGAATACCAACAACTGAAAATTTGTTTGTTTTGAAAATTTTAGGTAAATTCTGAACGAAATAAACCACTGTACAATACACAATCCAGTTCACCTTGTTTGCAAACAGAAGTATATGCTCATCCGCATAATAATGAAGTCATTGATATGAATATGAATCCAATTGCACATAATCGTAATGAACTAGACATTGTAAATGGAATTGAACGTTTTCCAGAGAATGAAGATAATCCAGTTATCGTAATGGATTTAAACCCTACTCCAAATAATTCACATGTAAGTTAATTAGTCTATTCTGTAGTTCACTATTCATTGAATCCAATAGTTAATATATCTTCCTCATAAGAACAAATATGCATTTCAGTTCTCAAGATACAATACAGAAATTTGAGTAAGTTAACTATGTAACGATGAAATCTGGGCACAGATTAAGGAAGCTTACTTGATTTATTACTAAACTCATGTCACTCCTACAGTCAATAGATCACTCTGTTCTACTACATTACTGTACACTATGGCTTTAAAAGTAGACTACATTCTTGGGGTATCTAAAACCACAATTAGTGAGCCTACCTAACTTTGAGGGCAGGGTACTGGTGAAAGTTGGTAAATTTCTAAACATGGTTGTTTATTTGTAAAGAAACATGCTTAGAATAATGGTGGTCAAACGAAGACATGGTATCGAACTAGTAAGTCACTGAGTGTTTATTTGACTAATGTTAATCTTAGTTGAGTGTGTGTTTATCAACACCTAATTACAAGAAATACTACAACACTTGACTTGTAATAAAAATTGCCAATAATCTAAAATTACCAGGTTTATCAGCATATCATCAGTAATGCTTGCATAAGAGTTCATTTTAATGCATATCGTTGATACACAAACTCTTTCTGACAACCTTTAAGATCAACAAGGAGTTAATCAGAAATACGTATAAAATTTAAAAGACTCTTATTTGAAACTATTAACTATTATACAACACAAAAAATCTCCTGATAAAATCCATTGAAAGGATAATACTGACATTAAGTATAAAATACAAATGATATATCAGTTAGTGTTATGTTGATTGAATCGTAGATTACCCATAAGAAGATATTGTCAAGCACTTTACTATTTTCTATCTGGCATACTAGTTTATTCAAAACAGATGAATGATAACTAGGTGAATACATGAAACTAGTCAATGATTAGTCTTTGATTATTCGTTAAAGTTATATAATCTGATTCAAATTAATTAGATGTATTATTTAAGTTGGTTTGTGACTGACAAGTGGAATCCAGAACCTAATACCAATATACCCGTTGGACAAGCCTGACTGTCTGGACTCAGTAGTATATTGGTGAACGCGGTGGTGTTCGACACAAAACGGATTGAGTTCGAATCCTACTGTGAACATCAACATTAGGATTCAGGTACATCCAACCGATGAATCCCAAGTAGGACGATACGCGCTTCCTGGATGCTACTTGTCAGTCACACTCCAACTTAAATAATACTTGTGAATAATTCGTTATATCAAGGTAATCCGCTCAGGATGCACATATAGGAACAGATACTGACCAGCTTCAGTCGATAACAAATCAACGGTAATATACAAGTTCATCCTAATACTAATTTGATGTATTGATTGACTGCAGATTATCGATGATATTTCTAAAAACTGCTCTCAATGTCTCTATTGTTTACATCATTCCTCATCACTTAAGTTCTGAATATATTCATGTTATGCATATTTTATTTCACCTTTTACATAGATTTTTGTATAACAATATATAACTGTTGAATGTGACGAATTGAAAGAATACATGTTTAGTTTAAAATAGTTCCAGCTTCATCTGTCTTTTTTTTTTTAAATCTAAATTGTTACATTTCCCGTATACATCAATAACACCAACTGCATAACTCAGTCAAATTGTATAGATTAACATAAATTTATCCAAACAAAACGCATCCATCTATAATTACTAATTGAAAGGGTAGGAAGCCAAATTGAATACTTTTATTAGCTTTAGACCTACTACTTGTACATATCAATATCTATTACATACATAAATTATTCCCTTCTAAATCAAAATATCTAATACATAAAGTCTCTGTGTTTAATATCTTTCTTTTATTCAAACGGTAGTATCATTGATAAAAACAGAGGGTGGGGTTCTCTTCAATTAGTCAATGAGTGAGTGAGTGTAATGCTCAATTAAGATTTCATATCAACTGTCTTGAATTATCTAAAATTGTCTCAAGTAAAAAATTTCATACACAAAAGGAAAAGGAGAATAAGTAGGTCATAATGCTCTGTTCGATCGAATATAACAGTCGTGTCTCCGTCTTTGATCTCATCAAACCAATAACAACTCGTTGGGCCGATAGATCATCATCCTCATAAAGTTTTAGAAAGAATTGTTTTCTGGACTTGACTTGGATAGTTGTTCTTAGGATTCCATAGGTTGTTGTTTCAGCCAAAATAATTCACTGTCATTATTTCTACTCATGAATTCTACCTATATGATATCATCACCACCAAGAAATAGTGTTGGATCTTTGTATGAGTCTCACATGGCCAGTATGATATTATTAAATTCGCTTCGTTTGTCATTTACTATACATCCAACAAATCTGGGTTGCATAAATTGAAGTGAAATTCGAGTCTTTTAAAGAATGCAAGATTTATTTGTGCATACAGAACCTCATACATCTTCCTTTCTCATTTTCACTTTACCAAGTGGTTTTCTTCATTTACGCGATAAATATTCTCATATTTATTGTTAACTTCAAAAAATCTTGCTTTATACACAAGTAATGATGGAACATTGAAATCCGTCACAAAATTATTGGGATGACTTGGGATTATACATGAAATTGCTACATGTACACCAAAAATGCATACTTCGTTTCTATGGAATATATTCAGATCTGTTATCTCATGGTACATTCTCAACACCATGTACGATGTCATAGAAGGGGGGGAATATGTGCTACCTGCATATTGATAACAAACTTATAATTTACACCAATATACATTTTAATAGTAGAAAGTGACCCACTGTTAAAATTACTGACTACCGAAATGGCTACCATTCATATGTTAATAATTGGTTAGTAACTGGAAGATATTTTAATTTGTTTTAATCATCGGTTTCTTTGCTAGAACAGTTTCATGATTATCCCCTTCATTCAACTGATCATATAGATCAATTACAACTAATCTGGGAGATATATCATGATTACATTTACTGTTTAAGAAATGATTATTAATGTTTCCAAGTGTTAAATCTTTTTTTATCTATTTAACTTTTTTTTCTTTCAGAGAAAAAGTACATTCTCAAAAGGTTTATCACATGGTAGTGGTAATGATAATTTAACTAAAGATTATGATACAACATATAGCACAGGAGATGATAGCACTAATCCTAACTACTCACAAAGAAGACGTTCAACAATAAGAAATTTATTTAAACGAGAATAAGTTAAAATCTTTTCTTCTGAAGTGAATTTCAGTAAACCCAGATATTAGATTATCAACTTAAATCTACATATATATCCTGTATACTGTGATAGCCTCTCCCACTTTCGAATACACATTCTCTGTGTCTATTTTTCATGTACACATGTACTTACAAACTAAGTATCATATACATATTATGATTATGTAACACTTAAATAATTCACTTGTTCTCTTATTTTTCTAATACATTACAATATGGTATAGATATACAGATAGATAGATTTATTCACTGATTAGTTTATTAATTGATTAATTGACTCGTTGATTGATTAACTGATTGATTGATTGGTTGATTGTCATTTTATTTATTCTTCAATCAATGTTCAATTTATTTTGTTGTTTAATTCTTTAAAGTAAATAAAAAAAAAGATAATGAAAAGAATAACAATTTACTTATAATAATCATGTGTATATTTAAAGTGAAACATGATAAATGAAAGAGGTTAATTCAAAGAAAAAACAGGTCATAGATCACAATAAGAAAGAATATGATCATATAAAATATACATAACTATTACATGAATAAAAGGTACTTTCTTGATTTGATTCACTCTTTCCTACTTTCTGTTTCTATTCTTAAACCAAATTTTTAAAGAATAAAATTTTCTACTACTACTACTACTACTACTGAAGAAAAGAAAGTTATTGAATTTAATTGTTCTATTCGAAGTTGTTTTTTTTCTGTTCATAATGAATATTGTTTCGTTTGAGATATCTTTTTAGAACCGATTGTAGATCTAAGATTGTTGAAGATATTCAATTAGAAGCTTTTAACTTAGGTTACGTTTAGGCTGATACACATCAGAAAGATGGTGTTGATTTCTATCACAATTCAACTAGTAATACTAGAAAAACGTCGCTTATCAGTTACAATGTTCGAATTTTATTTACTAAATTTTAAGTTCGAACCACATACCATCTATTTCGGTCCTGATGTTTGAGTGGGATCAATAGCTCTCTTACTTAGAATATGGTTCAAGACAATATATATTCCAATCTGTAGGTAGTAAATACATTTTTAAGAGAAAATTAAGTTTTATAATTAATTTTGAATTATTCAGAAGCTGAGTAACCGCAGGTAGAAATGTGATATTTAAACTAGTTGATTAGTGTTGAAGATAGGTCCTGCTACTAAATCATGCAGTTAAAAGTAGTGAAGATTGTCAGCAGAAAATTTCAACTTACCTCAATATATTTGAAGTAGTTGGTACTCGTTCATCGTTTTTAACTAGTCTGATATCTTCTAAAGTAATCCATTTTCATATTTTAGCTATTTCAAATTCTATTGACTACAAAAGATAGATTATTATATAGTTGGCTGTCAGCTAAATCTCATCCTGGTGCTTGCGATACTAATTAGTTGCCTGTTGTAATTCGTCTAATTTAACAATTAGTCGAAATATGAATATGGGGATTACAGAGTCATTTCTCCAAGTGGTCCATGTATCAGGCAGTAGAAGTCTGTAAATTCAATCACTATAAGATAAACAACATGAATATAAAAGACTACAATAGCACAGTGCATATATGCTGTTTACATATACTACAGTTTGATAACTACTAATTCAATATTAAGTAATATGGTGTTCCAAAGAAAATACTGTAGTAACTGATTTTATATAAAACTGTCAGTTACATACAAGAGATTTTGTTAACAACTATATGCTTAGCGTTAAATGTTAGATTATATCAATGTGAAATGGTTTGTAATAGGCAATCAAGCTGTAAGTATAATCAAGTTACTACCCAAGGGAGAATTTTTGACGAACAAAATCATCATCATCAGCAACGTAGAACCGGGCACAAACGTCTGTAGGTTCAAGTTGCCATATCACACTAGCACTACGAGATTATTGAGGTAGCGTATAGACAGAATACAAGAGGGAAGAGTAAAGTAAAGATGTCTAGAAAATAACAATAGAATTCAAGATCTAGATGAGGTTAAAGAGTGAATACATTTGCGCCACTGTGACCGATTCTGAGCCATATCGCCGAGTGTCTCCAGCCATTTGATGCGATCATCACGCTGACCCCAACCAGGTAATCTACATCTATCTACATGGCTTAGACCAGTAGTCAAGGAATTCATGGATCGATGCCATATTTTGGTTTGGCCGCCCCTAACCTTCTTCCATCCTACTTCAGCCTTAGCCAACATCGCGCGACGGGGTAGACGTGGTCGGGCATGCGTAATACATGTTCCAGCCATCTCAGTCGATGAAGGTTAATGACCTCTTCGACTGATTTACCGTGTTTCCCAATAACCTTTTATCTAACCTCACTATTACTAATCCGGCTATTCCATGATATACGAGCGATGTTACGAAGATCCCAATAGTCAAATACCTGAAGTCGACTCATATCTTGGGTTTTCATTGCCCACGTTTCGTAGCCATATGTTAAAACGGCGCGGACTGTTGCGCAGTACACTCGGCCTTTCGTTGTGACACGGATATTTTGCCTGCACCATAAGTGGCGTAAATTGGCGAATGCCAATCAGGCTTCTTGAATCTGTACTGAGATTTCGTCAGTCACCGACCCACCAGAGGTGATGAGACTTCCGAGATAAGTGAAGCGGTCAACGCATTCAATTACTTCACTCCCTATAACTAATCTAGGTAAAGAAGCAGACCAGTCGTGGAGTAACATTTTGCATTTAGAAGGGAAGAAGCGCATCCCAAATATGCTTGCATTGTTAATCATGGTATTCAAGAGACCCTGGATATTGTTCGCGTCTTCACCAAATAAAACTATATCGTCTGCATATTCTAAGTCGACGAGAGAACCTCCTGGAAGGAGATTGATTCCTGAGTAGTTAAAAGAAATGAGTGTGATTTCTAAGAGCACATCTACGACAAAATTTAACAAAAAGGGGATAAGGGGCAACCCTGACGGACTCCACTTGAGGATGGAATTTCTCGTGACAATTCGCCATATGCTCTGACTCGACCAGTGGTGACCGAGTAGAGGACCTTTATAAGGTTAATGTACTTTTGAGGTACGTCTTTTAATGACAAACATTACCACAAGACCTCACGGTCAACAGAGTCGAACGCTGCTTTCAAGTCAAGAAATACTATTATAGTTGGACGTTGGTACACATGTCTGTGTTCGAGGATCTTGCGCAGGGTGAATATGTAATCAATGCAACCGCGGCCAGGTCTGAAACCAGCCTGGTTTTCTCGAGTCTGTTGTTCCCTAGTGTTGGTTAAACGTCGGATGATTATAGAGGCGAATATTTTAGATACTATGTTACTTAAACTGATTCCTCTGTGGTTATCACAAGAGGATTTCTGTCCCATTTTTTTAGATTGGAACGATCAGCGATCGAAACAAGTCAGATGGGATGATGTTTGTTCCCAGACTTTGGCTAATATATCAGTCAACCTGCACGCTAAAACTAGACCACCATCCTTAAGGATATCGGTAGACAACAAATCAGGTCCTGCTGTTTTCCCTCGTTTGAATTTACTTATGGCGTTTTCAACTTCACTGAGAGTTGGGGGACCTGTGTCAGTTTTCCATTCGGGTAGCTTGGAGATTGTGTGTAAGCTAAGAGTGGCTGTGGGCCAGGCGGAGTTTGACGAACAAAATAATCAAAATCAAATATTATCGAATAAAAATGTAAATAAAAGGTCAAATTTCATTACAAACATCCAATCGTATACAGAGTACTAATCTATTTTCACATCAGTGAACTAATGTTGAAGTGTTGTGGATGCCGGAAGATGTACATTTCGTATGTAGTTTCATGGGCACAGATATTGTTCTGAGTTATGTTCACCGACAAGGAACCAGACAATCGGAAGGTAGACTTACTATCAAATCATGTAAATTATAAATCAAAAGGATGGATGTATATTTATAAATGGTAACATGTTGAACTGTATAATTAGACTAAATAATTCTAAACAAAATAAATAAATAACATTGGAATGTATTTGGAATTAGAGTAGTAGATAATATTTGAATTCATTTTTTTTAATCATTAGGTTGTCAAGCATATAATCACTATATTCTATAATTTTTGATTTTAGTTATTTTCTTGAGGAAGCTTGAACCAACTTTAAAGTTCTCTTTAGTTTCATTCACTGGAACTATTCACAAATCAATTCTATTTATATGTACTATATTTATATTATTCATATATTGAATGCTTCTTATACATACCTAACTGTGATTAGATTGTGCTGATCAATTGCAGAACAAAGTGATTTGATACTATAATAAATATTGTTAAATATTGGATGAATAACAGTGATTATCTATGGGTATTAAGTTTAAATTTCACGATCTCGGGACCAATCTGAAAAACAAACAATTAATCAGTAAACATAAACTGTCCTTTTGTAACTCTATGAAAATAGGTATTATGCAATTGAACTTACTGTCATTAACAATCTATTCTAGATTGAACCCACAAATATCTACACCACGTATTTTGTCTCACAAACAAATATCATTTAATATTATCCAGTGAAAAGATACAAAATGTCAATTGAACAGGACATTAATCCACGCTATTATCTTTGTATACTGAATTTAATTAACATCGATTTACAACTGATAGATTAAATTCACCCCTCCTCCATCCCTTGTTAGTTTCCAACTTTTAGTGTAATTGTCACTCATAAAGAAATCATTCACATGGTTTTATTCATTTTCATATGAATGAACTAGTTTATACTTACAGTTATAGGAACAAAATGCTACACGGCTGTTTATATCTAAAAGAAATAACTTCTAATCACTAGACTATCATAGAATTCCTCAATGTGTTGTTCGACTAATATGTTGATACGTTATTTAAAAGTGTAAACGACTTATTTATCAAGTACAATTTTTTGTAGATCGACTGATCACTTTCCATAGCTAATCAAAATTTATCAACCATGTTGCAATGTGGCCACCGACTATGTGATTAAACATCATGGGCATTATATATTGAAATAGGTGAGGATTAGTGAGTAGTCGGCAAGGAACCCTGAATTTAGGTTTCCATCAGTATAATACAAAACTAGGCAGGAATAAAATTTGTCATTGTTTAGTGATAAATCAACGCAGACATCTGAGTTTTACAGAGTTAGTAGTTCTTTGAATAGCTTAGTAACAACGATCGTTGACTTTGAAATTATATGACCCAGAATCAAATCCATCAGTAAATATGAACTTTTTCAGGATTGAAGGCACGCCTTACTAACGGATGTCGAATAGCATGAAGCCTAAGTCTAGGGTTTCCTGTTCACTAGTGAACCACGTTGTATCTCAACGCATGAGAGTATTGATATTTGAATAAGGATTATTGACCATACGCGATAAACCAAACTTAATTAGATGAAGTAGTTTTAGAATCTGCGACTTAATTGCTTAAAGTTGAATACTCTAAGTGCTGAGTAGCCATCCAAAACTGAGTTCAAATCAATCGGTAACTACTCAGATAACAAAAACTCTTACTTTGTTATATCTCAAGATTCAAGAAGAGTAACTAACTCTCTGGACTGTTTTCCAGAAGACTATTTCATATGTATATGTAAATCGCTTAATTTATTTTATTACTGTCATTTCTTCAATACCCTAACCTCCCATCAGACTCATGAACTGTTGTCACATCATTTATTATTCAGGAACTATGATCAGTTAATCATGTACCTGTACCCTCAGTCCTTAGTGAATGTACAAGCCTAATTATGAATGACCCCCCCTTTCCATCCCTGTTACACTGGTTGGATCATAAGAATTTTAGTCCGTGAGTAGCACGATAATTAGGTTAGTGCGAAATTTTCTGATGGGTATCGCCTAGTAATACTTATATTCACCGTTCGTTCAAATTATCAAATCACTGATGCAATTCATTTTACAACTTACAGATTTGTGTAAGAGACTTTGAGCCAGATACGTAAACAAAGGCAAGCTTTCTAATCGTTGTAACTATCATTTTAAATCTTTTGAATAAAGTAATTACGAACGCTACTTGTATCACTTACGAAGCATTTTAAAATAACAACAAATAATCGCGATGCTACAATACTGCACTACTCAAATGGGAACATTATGTTTGTCAGTGTACCTTCTTCTTTTTCTACACTATGAAAAGGCGAGATAGAAACATATTGAGATGCATGCATCTTATATATGGATGTAAAAAATAGTTGTATCATTTGAACTGGTAAAAAGTCTAAAGCAATTGACTGAATGAGTGATAGATACTGATTGTAAAAAAATGTTTGTAAATAATCATAATTTGAATGCATAGGAGATTAAAAATTTCTTACTAAAACATAATTTATATTATTGGATACAGCTTTCATAATTATTATCTGTAAGGATTAGTGATACTATCTACCTGTTCAAACTGAAAACAATGAAGAGTTATTTTAAAATTACGACCTAATGATTGAAAGCTTTAAGTACTTAGCTACCACTCTATCATTTTTTTAAAGTCTGTTCTTATTCCTATAAAGTCTTTAATTATAAGGAGTAATATCCTAATAGATAATGATTTATAGCCTTACAATACAGTAATCAATGACAGCTATTACCTTAACAACAACAACAACGATAACAAACATAAAATAAGTGATATGTATTTGTATAATTCCAATGAGTAGAAATTAAAATTTCTGACGTTTCGCGGCTTAGTGCAAGTCGCTTCTTCAGAGAAATGAATAATCGAATTTAATTAACACAAGAATAAATAATACAATGGAACAAATCAAAAACAAAATAAACTCGTACAATCAAAATGCGAGTTTGATCATATCACGATGTCAAGCCATGTAGGTCAAGGTGGTTTGTACATGTGGTATGTACATGTTAGTGTGATATGTGAGGAAAATATGTGAAAATAAATTTTATGTTTGTTCATGTGTATGAAATTTGAAGTACTTGAATTGTGGCTAGTTGGATAGGAAGTCCATGTTGGGTGGATAGAAAGGCCTTCCCTTTTGTTAAGTGCAGTTGGATTTAACAAAATGTGAAGCACCTCAGCTATTCGTCATTCCTTATAATTGAAAAAACCTTTTTGAATAATTCGGATATTTTTAATATCGATTTTATGGTTGTGACAGATAGCATGTGCAGACTGCTATTGCTGATTTAATTTGTAAGTTTTCAAGTTCAACAGGATTATTAGGAGGTCGTTTAGTGTAGCTTTCATGTTCTTTGGCACGAGTTTTGATTTCTCACGAAGACTCTCCAATATAGAAAGCATCACAATCAACACAACCTAGCCTGTAGACACAATTCTGTGTTGAGGTGAAAGGGATCTTGTCCTTTATTTTAACCAGTGCATTTCGAATAGTGTTGGTAGTTTTGTAGAAAGTTTGGATTCCGTCTTGCTTTAGAATTCTCTGTAATTCATCTGCTGTGTCTTGGCGGTAAGGTAGAACGGCTGTACCAATCCAAGATGTTTTGACTAATTTACTATTAGTTAGTAATAAGTCGTTTCGTTTTTGCAAATTGTTAATAATATTCATTGGAAAATTATTAAGCCATAGGATGTTGATTATATTTTTGTATTCGTATTGCTTGTCGTCTTCAGATGTAATGAGTCTATTGGCTCTTCTGAATAAGTTTAGAGCCAGCGATATCTTTGTACTGAATGGATGTGCTGAGTTGAAATCGATATATCGATTTGAATGTGTCGGCTTGCGGTAAATTCTCAGATTAAGAGTTCCATTTAAATTTCTTTTTCCTAAGCAGTCCAAAAATGGTAACTCATTGTGTTCATTTTCACTTTCTAAAGTGAATTTAATATTCTGAGATAGGTTGTTGATTCGTTTAGAAGAATGATCTTAGAAAAGTCTTTTTGATGATGATAAAGGTGTCATCTACATATCTTAGCCAAACCCTTGGTCTAATGACATTATTGAAAATGTGAGATTCAATATGGGTCATGAAAAGGTTTGCTACAATTGGTGAAACGGGGGAGCCCATTGCTACTCCGTTGGTTTGTTTGTAGAGAATCCCTTTGACCGTGAAAAAAGTTGACTTCAATCATAGGCTTAGGGATTTCATGATTAAACTGATACTTAATGGGCACCGGCTAGATAATGTATGATCATTTTCTAGTAATCCATTAATAAATTCTAGACATATATCAATTTGAATACTAGTATATAAAGATACGACATCATAGCTTACCATAACAAACATACTTTTCAATAAGTCTTTACGAATAAAAAATGGGAAATATGATTGTTCTCTAACTGAGATAAAGAAACAAAGATATTTGAATGTGATGTATATACAAGATGTATTTTATTTACCATATAAACAATGGAAAAAGTCAAGTAACACCATAAAAAGAAAATGTTAACATGTCGGTTCTACTGAAATATGAAATTTGTGTATATACAATTAAATTAGATGTAAATAGTGCAGAAGAAAAAAAAAACATGAAGAGAACGGAAAGAAGGAAAGAAATATTCTTAGAGTATTGTTAATTTCATTCTATAGTTTATTTTATATTTTCACGCCAATTTTTGTTTCTTCCAAACAGGTGTATCATCCTTTTTAACTTCTTCATCTGGATTATAGAAAACTGGATTCGGTTGTGTTCTACAAATAATTAATTAATTAACTAATTAATAATAATAATAATAATATAGGAGAGATTGCATATACATATGCATGTTCCTCCGTCCCCCTCCCCTCCTCACAGAAATATAACTTAGTACTACAAAAAGTGTGGAAAGTTTGCTCTACCTTTTGAAATACTTTCATACAGCTTCTGCTGGTGAAGTTTTACTATTTTTATATGGCGAGTGAGTTTTTACGAAAATGAGTGAACACAAAGTGAGCATCAACCATTTAGTCTTAGATGGTGGATACAGAAGGTAAACCTATGAGAGATTGGAAAACCTAATGGAGTATATTATAGGATTAATGATTTTAAGGGAAGAAGTGGTTACCAGCGACCAATGCCATGTGAACCAAATCTCTAAGAGTGGTTCCCTGAGAAAAATACCAGCCTCAGCCTTGGAGTCCAAGACGTATCTCTACCTACTTACAAATATGATTATTATTATTATTATTAAAGAAAATTTTCTCAACAATATAATAAAATCATTTGTGCAGCACCTTCTATATGCTCGAGCATAACTTAACTATTAGCAATTTATAAGTATCGCTTAAATCAATGTAGGATGTCGCTTTTATTCACTTATTTTCATAAACATCCCACCAGATGAAGGCGATGGGTAAGATTTACTTCGCAGAAGCTACAAATGAATGGCCTTATAAAAGCATTTCTAGAGGGAGATTAAAATATACCCAACCTCAACTGTGCTATGACGTTAAGAGGCTATGAAATGCGAATATTAAATATCGACATTCACAAGAAGTTGAATAGTGAATATATCTACACCAGTGAGATGTGTATCAAACCATATAAATGAATGTTACCAAACGTAGTTTATGATAACCGCGTACACAACTTAGTCCAACTGATAACTTATTTCATCGAAAGACACTGTCCAATTCATTTACACAGGACAGACTTTCGTACTAGATTTTAAACAACAATATATGTGTTTAGAGATAATTACGATATCCAAAATCGCAATAGATGAGGCTTCATTTGGACATGTGACGTACGGGTTGAAGGTCAAATGAGTCAATCACTATGCCGTTGTTCCACAGGAATACTTTGGTTACATACGATATATGCAAAATCAATTCACGATGAGTAGGAATATCAGTAATCAAATACATTAATTATGAATGCTGTTCGAAGCCATAATTTAACAGTGAAACAAGTAACTGACATCAACGTTTTAACAAAATACCTGGACTGAGCATTAACATAGAATTCAAACCATGCAATCACAAATTTAAATATATGTGAAAAAAAACAGACATTACTTTAAATAAGCTTTAGTCCAAAACGGTTGCTTTTTTGCTTCATCAGCATGACGCAGAATAGCTCCACGGATATCCTTTTCAGCACGTTCATCTGCTTCGTTCTTTTTCAATACAATCTGTTGAACCATAAATTGATGCAGACTACCAACACGATTACCAACAGATTCTTCTCTATTAGGAACACGTTGTTTTGCCTCATCCTCTTTAGCAGCTTGTAAAGTCTGATGATCTTTTTGTAGAATTGCATTAACTGCAGCCATTGCAAGTTCCGAGTCCACTTCAGTATTATTAAGGTATTTCTTACTTTTACGTGCAATTCGTACAGCTTCTTCATCGTAAGTAAGCAAAATCGGTTTCATGTAAGCTTCACCAGTACCAGTGTGACGTCGACGACTTGCAGTTGTCTCTTGTCTATTAGCACACATAAGTGCACCATTATGACTAACTTTGGAATCATAATATACATTTGCGGTACCATCAGAAGAACTACAAAACACTTGATTTAATCTATGATGCCATGTCAGACCGATAACACTACCATGACATGGACTGAATTGATTAATCATCTGTAATAGACAACACAGATTACGAAATGAGAGTGAGCTAAAGGTAAAACATCTAGAAGAATTTTGCAATTTACACCAAGTTCTGGCGTGCAGCTAGACAAACATCAAAAAATTAGGAAGCACTGGATAGCTGTTTTGTCTTAGTGTCGGTTTTGCAGCTGACGCTTAAACTTAAAACCACTGAGTCATTATCAAGCTGTTTACATTTCTAGCTCCCATCGATTCTAAATGTTGAGTGACCAACATCCAATAACACTGAAAGCCAATTGTTCAACATTCGACATAACTGAGGTCCTTATGATTGCAGCGAAAACTAAGTGAATTACCTCTGCAAATTAGTCACTAGTGAGTAAATGATTATCA
Organism: Schistosoma mekongi; assembly: GCA_034768735.1. Taxonomy (NCBI): domain Eukaryota; kingdom Metazoa; phylum Platyhelminthes; class Trematoda; order Strigeidida; family Schistosomatidae; genus Schistosoma; species Schistosoma mekongi. The sequence goes on from CM068307.1 coordinate 43,053,811, forward strand.
TTCGAAGAGTTTACAAAGTTCTATCAAATGAACTGACTAAAGTTCGAAATATGAACTATTAGATTTTGGCTCAGTAATTGAATGGCATATCATGTTCACTGTGAGATTTGAATGAGGTAGAAAGTAGGTGTGTTGAAGTGCATTAAACTAGAATTAGAAAGTTGTACAGTGTAATCCATAGATTTGAGTGGTTGTTCTTAAGTAATATTTGCCCTGCACTTTGCTCAACTATTCGCTATACCATCTTACTCAATCCAAGCATAATATTAACACTATTCTGATAAGCTATGTACTACTGGCAGATCATCGATCTTTTCTTTTGTATTTATTATTCAGACTGTTAAATCTGGGTCTCTGAAGAATGGTTAAGATAATTCAGCATAATCGGAAAGTAATTCCAAAGAAACCAGCAAAATATTGGAAAGTAAAATAGTTAGAATAGATTGGAGCAGTCAGAGTCTCTAACGAACAATTGCTTCTCAATAAATAAATATTATCAATTCCTAGACGTGTCGGTTGAACTAGTAAGGTTAGCTTGTATCTAACGCCAGAATCCAACAAGCATGTTGCATCTTATATGTGATTAAACAGAGGGAAGTACACCTACGTCCTAGTGTTAATATTCACACCCAGTGCCTATTGTCTCACAAGCCAACGCGCTATCCACTAAGCTACAAAGTTCAGGTAGTCGCTAACTTGTTCAACGAATGTGAGTTTATGTATAATCATTTGTATTTTCATTTTGTAGACTATAATGAATCAGTCTCTATAGGCACATGTAAATTCCTGATAGGATGGCTATCACAGAGCTATATACGCCTTAGTGAATTTGGATCATAGTTAGTAATGGAATTCAATACGCAATCTGCTTCATTTAGGACCCATCAGGTGAATTTACTTTTACTCTGGTGTTTGTGTTCACACACTAAGAATGCACATATTTTGTTGAAGGTCGATCAATAACGGAAGTATACAAACTTAAACAAAGAAATAGTAGAGTATTCAATAACCGAAAGTTTACAATGAACATACACAACATAACTAACCTCAAAATTATCTCTTCTATAAAAATTGATAAGACCTTTTTTAGGATTATCACGTGGTACGCTAACAGAAACAGCAATTACATGATCATTTGGACTAAATGTTACTTCACTTTGATTAAATAAAACTGGTAAATCTTTAAATACATAAACAGCACCTTTCGATAATGCACGTGTATCCCACAATTTCATTGTATCATCCATACCACGACTTAATAACTGTTTACTATCCCATGACCAATTAACACATGTAATATCAGTATTTACTGGATGAGCTGTACGACATAATTGAGTGGTATTCACTAAAGGTTTACGTGTATCCCATACTTGAATTGAACCATCTTGACAACCTGCGGCAATCAATTGACCATCTCTAAAAATAACGATTAAAAAATAAATGAAAAACAACGAAAGACAATCCAACCACTAAAAACAAGCTTGTGACTATTTTGGTAATATCGAGGTAACTTGCTCAAGATGTATATATCCAAACATCAATTTTAATCCTTAATATCAACAAGAGAAATGTGAACCCTTATTAACACTTTCACACTCAGTTTCGTTGGTCGGGTTGATATTCATTGGGTACCATTGGAAACCAGAGAGGACTGGACAGCTGTCTCGTTCTAGCATAAAACTCCTCAGCAATGTGCACCTTCGATTGCTCCGTGGGAATTGAACTCACAGTTTTCAGGTAAGCGAATGCCTAACCCTCTGTACCAGTGAGGTGGCCTCCAATGGTAGAATTCCTACTTCATTCAGTTTGTGATATGGCGCGATGATTATCACTTGTCATAAGTTATAAATGTCTCACTCCCGACAAGTCTGAACTCTACCAGTCATGACTTCTCACAAGAGCTTCAGGAATATCCCGAAGTTAGTCACTAGTAGGCTAATTACTGTAAATGAATTCAGTCGGTTTTGCGAAGATTGATGTTCGGTTTAGTTGGTCGTATTCGTTACTTTCATATTCGTTAAATAAGTGAGTGGATACATCGATTTAGTAGGTAAGTGGATAATCTGTTCGCATGTGATGCGAGAGGTAATGATTTCCAGTCTCAACATACACAATCACAATCGGATATATGTGTACATCAAACTGATAAGGCCCAAATAAAACGGAGAACACACCTGGCATCCCACTATTAAGTACAATCCAACTTCACTAATATAGTGACTTATTACCTAAATTTACAACATTTCAAGTTACTCTCCAATGTGAGAATCCACAAAATTAAGAGACGGACAAATCCTGAGTATATTTATTAGCTACTGATAAATGTAATAAAGTGACTAAACATTAATACATTTACTTGAAATAACCATGAAAATCTATTATTAAGAATGCAAAGGATCTTGTAGGACTGCATCCTGAAAACAGAAACACTAATACATACTGTGAATTTTTAGGAAACAGATTGTAACGAGTAATTTGAACACCAAAACTAGGATACTGGTACATCCAACTAAGGAGTCCTATAAAGGATTAAACGTGTATTCTGGACTCCACTGCAAATTATAATTTATTCATTTTAAAACTTGTAAGAAAAAGATTACATAGAAGTAATCCACTCAAATGGACATATGACAGCAAAGACTGTGCAAACTTTAGTCCTGAATATTAACAATGGGATAAATACAAACTTACTAACAATATGTGTTCTGAGAGTAAAAAAAGTGGCCATTAAGTTTATAGAACACTCATACTCTACACAAAACCAGGAGACTATAATCATAAAAATCGTAGGACATTAACCTTCAGCTTACTTTGTATAGGCACACGATGTCGGACTGGTTTTACGTCCTTGTGCATTACGAGTCTTTATTACAATTTTATGCGTAGGTATACGTATCTCATTCATAATTTCCTCTACGTCGTTTATATCCCAAACACGCAGTGTTGAATCCTGTGAACATGTGAGTAGTTTGTTTGAATCCAAAGGATGCCACATACCCCAATTCAATGCGTGAGTATGACCTTTAGCGCTAGCTGGATCAGTAATATATTGATAACCTTTGTTTGTATAACATACAGACTCTCCATCTCGGTCCACTATAAAAGCTTGAGCTGAACCAGATATGACTAAAAGATGTTCACCTGTATTTGTATGTTTCAGAAAACAATCGTTAGTTAATACTATATGCATTTTCAGCGTTATTATAAAGACTGAAAGATTCAATAAATATAAGTAATTTTAAGTATTAAGCAAATCATTATGCTTTAATTCAACTGTAAATGAACCTGATATCTACAATTGGGAATTCAAAAGCCATGATGATGTTAAGGAGTATTTGTGAAATACAGTCATTATTTTACGACAATAATGACCTTATCACCTAACATACATGACTGAAAATGTAAGCGAATCGGAATTGTAGTAAAATCCAATACAATGATATTTGAGCTAATGGTTTAATACTTTTTAATTACCGAATTATGAAGTGTAACTGCTGACTAGATTTCAATTTCATATCCATTACCGACTTTTGACCTCTAGTTTTATTGCCAGTCGGTTAATAAACCAATTTAACTTAAAATAGAATGAGAAAACCCAGCGAAAAATTTAACACAATGAGGAACAAATTATTGTGCGAGACAGACACTACTCAGTAGTTAAAATGAAGTCAACTTATAGTTAGGAGCTGTATCTTGAGGCCCAATCTTTTGACAGTGTTATAAACAAGCGATATAGTATATTATCAATATGGCCATTTTATTACCTTTAACAACCCTTCTTGGCTAAACCTTGCAATAACATTACATTATTACCCAAAAATGATATCTATGGAAAATCAGCCACATAATATCTTCACCGCGTATAAATTGTGTAAAACAACAAAACTAACCGGAAGGACTAAAATCTAAATGTTTGATTTGATGTTCTTCACAAGGGCGAAACACTTTGAATGGACGACATGCACTATCCATTCCACCAAAATCCCAAAGTTTTACATCAAAGTCAAAACCACCTGTAGCAACACGAGCACCTGCTGGATCAATGCCGATTGCGGTTAGTGGTTTAACGCCATGAGAAAGAGTCAAATTTTCAGCAATCGGCAAGTAATATGGATTTTCAGCATCTACATCATCTAGTGAAGGACCAATTAAGTCAGACCCAGTGTCTAAATTAGTCTCCAATTGAAACTCTTCTTCAGCAGTTTGAGGATCACACTCAGGAAGTAATGCCAAAACCTAAAAAAAGCAAGTATACATGGAAAATAGAGCGTATTTTTATACCCTCGCATTGTTCACCTGATTACGCTTCTGTGCAAGTGAATAAGATTCTGAAAAAATATCCATAAAATCGAACTTCTTCGGAGCCACTTTTGAATTACGCAATTCTGAACTCATGTTTCTGAAAAACAAAGATTTACAGGAAATATGTAGTTAACGTTGAAAAACTATGAAAAATTGTAAAATTGAAAAGTTATGAATAATCTGCAGATTGATGAAGCATTTAGCAAATTGAGCCAGTACACCAGTAAATATGAACTTAGTAACTACATATTTTATTCGCGTATATAAAACAGAATGCTGAAAATATATCTTCAGAAAATCAGCCACTTTAAATATTTACAGACGGCATACTTTAACTCATTTACCAGACACATATTCACGTAGTTGGCTACGAGCTACTCTAAGTATGAACTAGTGATATTACAGGATTACCTAAATAGAAAGTGGAACAGAGTCGAAGCTTGTGGCATAGTGGATAAAAGTCGAAAGACAACCAATTTATGTATAAATGTGTTCACTATGATAGATCTGAAAAGCTTTTCTAGTCTTTGGTGATACATGCTAGAGAATTATGCATAATTTGACATCATTTGATCAAATAATTTAGTTACTCGTTAACAGCTGAATTTCAACAATGTAACATTACTTAAACTTACGTCTTATGACGCTAAATTCGCAGCATAACGAAGTACTCTCTAGCAACCAAAAGATATATCACCTCTATTTTGACAAGCATTTAAAATATCAGTTATAAAAAATAATTTAGTTAAAAAAGCCCTATTTTCTAAAATCATGTATTTATTTATAAGATTATATAGAAGAATATTGCTATTTGAAGTGATAAAGAATTGTAGTTTTATTCAGTACCTAAATCCTGAGTCGTTAAACCAATATAATTTTACACTGTATAAATGAGACAAGTGTTAATATTGCGGTTCATTTACGCTTGGTTTTGAGCAAAACTATCTACGAGAACCTGTGATACTACTTGGACAGCAGTTGTGGTGTTCGATTCCGGGACCTACTGGTTGAAAGCTGAATCCTTTACACGCTAAGCCACTACAATACAGTGCGACTGAAGGTGGGAATTTACTGGTTATAGATTTCAGTAAGCTATAGATAAATTTGTCATTCAAAACTTACCATGAATACGAGAAGCTCTGTAATTGAAAAGTCTTATATTTGAATGAAAACTTTTAAGTCAATGAGAGTAGGTTAATTTCAGTAAAATCTGAACAGCCTCAGTAACAACCTTTAGTCCTCTTACTCATTGAGTCGACAAAACGTTGATGAATCCATATTTAACAGCTAAGTATATTTCATTCTAGAAACCTAAATTAAGTAATGAATGATTTCTAGAACTGAATAGCAATAGAAGTAGTTTATTTTAGGGCTTATGAAGTTAGTGGAATAAACTGAACCACAAAGCATAAAAGTGTAAATTGGTTGGTATTCATCTTTCATTAACAAAGATATTAAATCGGTTGAACTATATCAATCCAAACAGTAAGTATTTCACCCGACTGTTGCTGCTACCGTGATGTAATGGTCGACCTGGTCTGTCGTAATGACCCTAACTGGGCTATAATTGCTGGAATATCTGCTCCTTCAGGTCTTACCGTGTTAGGCAGGTCGACCAAAGAACGGCGAGTCTAAAAGCAACAAAACCAAGGTCCGAGAGCGAAGTCGTACCACCTGTTGCACAGTGTGACGGCAGAAAGGTGTTTTCCTAGTATGACAGAGTTGTTGCCTTCCCACAAAGAAAGGGTGGGGTCAGAGAAAGACAACTCTAACACTGCACACCTTACTCAACAGACGCTTCCGGCGGTAAGGTCTTAACATTTAAAGAGCCAACACAACCAAAACTTCTCTCAAAGAGGCCGTGTGAGCGGAAGCAAGGAATGTTTCCTTGAGCACTGTAGTAACGTTCACAAGTCTTTAAGACCAGCCCAATTTGCTTTCCAAATACATCGGGAACTCCTACACGGTGTCGGCAGCCGAAAAGTGGTAACCACCCTCATACCTCTAGAAAAGGCACACGAGATCATGCTGTTTACAATCAAACCTCTACTCCTCCTAACAGCTCCCCCACTTTTACTCCAAGCCCGCCCCATCTTCCTCTCACTTCTCCCACATGTGCTACTAGTGACTCGATTCCACGAAGTTCTATTTCAGGTTTCATGATATCACGCTCTATTAGTCCTACTGACGTCACCTAACAGGTCCAGAGAAGAAGTAAGGACCCAGAAATGGGCTCTCGTGGCCTTGTTGGTGTAGGCATAGCACTAAGTTTACGAGTAAAACAGGTACTCTCGTAATGGATTCCTGTCGACAGATACCTATGCTCTGCCCGTCTAAATGGCACGGTACGAACTTGGAAATAGGGATACATACCGACGCCCTTTTGTCGTTTAAACGTATGCCCCTGCCGACTGCGGCTCCGATGGAATAAAAGACGAATTCCATAGGAGGTTCTCTAACTTCCTTCAAGAAACTAAACACTCAAGCATAGTGATCATAGTAGGAGATTCTAACACTTAAGTTGGTAGGCTAAGTAAAGCTGAAAAACACTTAGACAGGTCTTATACCATACCAACCCAACGATTTGACAGTAGAGACCGTCTTTTATAATTATGTACGGGTTGCCACTTATTTTTAGCAAGCACAAATTTCAAGCATAAGAGACGTCATGTAACATAACGACCTATATCGACTCAATAATGGACACAAATAGACTATATCAGCATTAATCATCATTGGGGAGGCTTTGTAGAAGACTGCCGCTCGTTTTGGAGCACATATTTAGATTCTGGTCATGTCCTAGCTAGAGCACGCATTTCCATGCGTTTTACCGGATGCCGAAAGGTCAAAACTGCAAAACCCCTCGGTTTACCAGTTCGTGAGCGAAAACGGTTAAGAATGCATTCAGAGAAGAGCCGGTTAAACACTTAGTCAATCATGTTCGAAAGCTTCTTGTAAAAGCTTCGGACAATTTCAAGGCACCTATAAATCCAGCAGCTCTTCTGCTTCCAATCTAAATACAAAGGTTAGAAGAGATCAATCGATTTCAGTAACCTTTACTACACTGATGGAGGCTTGAAGACTCAATCCGGCAGGCTGACAATGAAGAGCGACGACCACTTAAATGTAGACTAACAAAAAGTCTACGCAAGGATCGTTAGCAGTGATGGGAACGGCTGTGGTGATAGGTAACACTAAAAAGCTGTTACGAATCATCAAGTAAACTAGTTTTAGAGAGTCAGTCGTTATTGAGACTTTCGAAAAAGGATGGCTCCATGATTCACTTTTAGTCTAGAAGATTAGACTGATGGGAAAAACACTTTCATGAACAGTTCAACTGGCCTTTAGATATCATCCGGTTTCCGACTATCCCCTAACTATCTGTGTAAAATTGATACATGTTGTCCAACTCTTAGGAAGGTTGAAAAGGCCACAAGTAATATGAAGCGTGAAAAAGCAGCATGATCCTGACAGGTTAACCCTGAGTATCTTTAAGGACAGTACTTCAGTTTTCGTAGACGAGTTGATTAATATATTAGCTAAAGTCTGGGACCTGACCATAATCTCATCCGACTAGTCCCAATTTCTGATAGTCCCAGCTAACAAGAAAGAATAGGACTCCTTTTGTGACAACCCCAGAGGAATGTTTTTCTAACCGTGGATACTCAGGATATTTGTAACGGCTTTCGAGACGAATAGTTTTAGAGGGAGAAAAATGACAAGATAAGCTAACACAGGCCAGCGAACTGCTAGGCTTTGGGTTACTAAGACGGTGAATGACTACTTCTTTTATGAGGATTCATTTAATAGGTAGTGTTTAAAGAGTATCACTTTGTGATGCGTTAAAGTTAGTGTTCACAGAGTCTACCTCTATAAGGCAATTTAACAAACTTCTAACGTTAACTGTTACCCAACCATTGTGTCTAAATTCGCATACGACAGTGGTCAGGTAATTTTGCCAAATCTTCCAGTTAATAAAAACGAATAACTATTTGGGGTATATTTGGCTGGTATGTCTTAACCACCTTTTGTAACCAGCAAGAGAATACAGTGGCCATCTTAAATATAACCCTAACTTTACGGTACTCGGGACAAACAACAACAAAACAGTTGTGAAAAACAAGTCTTCAGGATATTTCTCATACTTAGGTTGATTGTGAAATCGTCTGCCCATCCATAGAAAGTGATAGAATACCCCACACAAATTTAACCATGAAATTAACTTTGAGGTTTCTTCAAATTCAGTCTTAAAATCATTCCATACTCCCTCAAAAGGATGGTTCGTGTAGACTGACCTGCCCGTTTAGACGGCATAATCCCCGATAAATGATAGGTCTTTAAGCCACATATATGCACGAAGTGAACAGTCTAATATAACACCGTGTGCTCTAAACCAGGAATACAATAAAATGAGATCCCCGTTTGCTAATGCTGGCAAGAATCGAGTACTTCCAACACTCAAAATGATGAATAGGGACTAGGTTTAATGATGACGGTTTATTTTCCACATTAAAAGTTTCCGTTTTAAGACTCGATTTACACTCAATATGAGTCAATAACAAAATCTGCCGAAATATCATTCAATAGTTATGAGCACCTAGTTGGTATATGAAACACTTAAATCACCCCTAACACCTAATAAAATTACATAACGTTGAAATATGAACAAGGTAAAACACAAAGCAGATAGGATTGCAGTATTACTTAGTTCCATAGGTTCTGGAAATTGATAAGCACACTAAGGATGTTTATGGATTTGTAGATCCTACACGTAAGGGCTTTGGCAACATTACTTTCCAAGACTTTGAATAAAGAGAACTAATTGTATGAAATCATCAAAACTTCACTGCTTAAAAAATCATGGATTCCCTTGTTATTGCTCTGACTATTTAATCGGAATTTTGATTTAATAAGAGACCCCTTCACTATGTAATTTATAAGAAACAAGTAAGACTAACGTATGCTCCAATCACAAATCCTGTGTGAGTTTTACAACGGTATGTCTGCTATCTGTGCTGCTGAACAGGAGTCTCAATATTATTTCAACAATTGCTGGGGTCCTACCTACAATTAGACCCGTCACAGAAGCATAGCTTTGTGCGCTAAAAGAACATGTATAGGCATTTCTCCTTCAAACAACAGATTGTTGTCGCCTGACTGAAAACAAATGGTTTAGAAAAGTATGGTTATTAAGAACACGTGCTAGCTTAGATTCGACTACGTTTACCATGGTTTACACGGCTGAACAAGAAAACTGCATACAGGCCATAAGTCCCTGTTAAAATTGCTTTAATTTAGCTGAGAGAGTACAAAGAGCTTCAACTCGCCCGGTACAGTAGTTGTATGTTACTACTCTTCGCAAAATCTTGAAAAAGTAGACCGATTAACTCTCCACAAAATAAATTAACTATATATATATATATATATATATATATATATATATATATGATAATGATAAGTGGCTTTCACATTGATCAGTCTTTTCGTTTCCTTTCAACTAGGTCATATTAACTCTTAAGACATAGGAAACGAGTTAAAAAGCCATGAACAAACAGAATTTTCATTGAACACAAATTGCCGCGTCGTGTGACCAGATATGAACACACACCAGCTGTTTTGAACTGACTTAAATGAGTCAATTAGGAAAATAGACGCAGATAGCCCTACTAGGAAAGACTTTAGTAGATGATATTTTGTAGCTTAAAATGTAAGGCTGAAAATGACCTGTCTTAAGACAGATGCGAAAGACCGTCCTCCAGTTGGTTTTACCGTAAACTTTAGATAGCCTGGAGGGAATGTTCAGTGTAACTAGGCGGTATACAGTTAGCAAGCGAGTGAAACAGCCTTGGGACCAGAGGTAAACATACTGTAAGAAGAATGAATAAACGATTGTAAGCAAAGGTCCAGTGTGATCATTCAAAATAGCTCTCATGTGAATCAAAATAAGCATCCAAATACTACCAAGACAAAATAACTCAAGATACTTACCGTCAAAAATCACGCTAAGATTCTATATTGATCCCTATTGGTTGGTTTTTTAAGGTAGTTGGAGGCCAATTGAAGGAATGTGCCACTCGAAGTTAAAGAAGACATTATGTCACGAAGTAGATTATTTGAAAGGTATTACAAATTAGAAAAAACATGTAAAAGAAAAAATTAGAACTAAAGGTCTTTAACACCATAAGTGAAGGTACGTTTTATCGCGAGCGGCGTTGTGTTGGGGCATGACTTAAACTTACAACACTGTTGGTAGCTTCATGAAACAAGCTGTCGACGATTCGTTGTGATCCATCAACTGCTTGTATTGCTCGTCTTTGGTCTATTTTGTTTAGGTGTGCGATGCGTGCACGAAAACGCTGATACTTATTGCGGAATTCAACACTCGCTTCTGGTACTTGGCGGACAACTCGAGGCAACTCATGGAAAACATTACAACTTCTGGTCCAGCGTTCACTATTGCATAATATATCTGGAAATAAAAACTGTAACAAACTAAAGTAGCGGAATGTAATAGTGAGGATAAAAACGTGAACACAATGTGTCTACACGGAAGTCTGTATGCACAATAAAACCAACACGTGCAAGTAACGAGATGGAGGTCGACGAAAAATCTGTGGTAGCCTTCCTTAAAATTTGCGGTAGTTACGTTTGCAAAGAAATCGTCAAGTCGACGACGCTCATAGTCTTTAACAACCTTTCTTTCTGCAAAAGGTGTCAGGCGCCTTAATATAACCTTAAGACTTTCAGGAATCTAAATGGAATAACGGTATCTAGATAGGACTTACATCATATCTGTAATATTTGGTAAGCATAAAAGTGCCTTGCATACGTTTTCTTTGTTTGTCATGGTCAATCCATCTCCAAAATTTCCAGACTGTCATTTCAATGGGGTCGTTTCTCCTTAAGTAACGCTTCAGTTGTCGATGAGAGTTTTCCACCCGATTGTTGGTATTGTTAACCATTGATAGGGTGAATCTATTGTGAGAAGCGGCCCACTATTACCGTGACCTCAACCAATATGAACGTATATATGCGCCAGCAGCCCGATCAATAAGGTCTATAATCCGGACGCAATGCCAAAATCTAAACAATAATTTAACATTAGGTAACATACGTGGCGTAACTACGCGTATGAGCCATTCGATACAACCATTTTTTGACAAGTGGGTTCGAAAACTAAACGGTAGCTGCTGTCCATATAATGAACTTACTTTCTTCCGTAAGCTTTGGCATACGTGAAACAAGCATAGAATGATCGAGGCGCTTGGAAACTCTTTGTTCAGAGCACGAAGTTGTCCAGGTGCACAGTTAACAGTAAAAGTGGTTGTTTTCGATGTGTCACCCATTATATTTTTGAACGACTAGAGAATCTGCCTTATGTCTGTTCGTTTTTCGGTTCGCATCAATGCGAATAACACAGTTCGTCCTCTGTCAAAACCATCAGTTATTACAAATTGATACAAAGGCCACCTATAAGTTTTCATAAAAAATATTAGATTAGACACCCCATTTTACTTGTTTTATATGTGGAGTCTACACCAACAGCCTCTAGGAACTTTCCATAAAGACTTATCATGTCGTTCTGAGCAAAGACAATTACTACCACTGTCCCGAAGGACCTCAACCTTCCCAATTGTACTTAAACGTCGTATAAGGTCGTTAAGATTACTAATACCTGAACAATTTACACATACACAAATCTTACGTTCGTAGACCTTTGTCCTCATATTTCTAATATCACTGTAAAGGAGGACTTTGCCAAGTTCTGCATACGCCAGATCCATAACTCCGAGAGGATCCGTGTTCCTCTCGACAAAAGGTTGGATAACACTACTCTCAGTATCGCACAATCTACGTCTCGAGCAATCCGTTGCCATAAAGGTGGTAGTGCATGGATGGTTATGCTCTGTCTGGAAGTGTGATATTTCATATCCAGCTGGAGAGTACCAAACTCTTATTTTTGACTGGCAACCTAAATACTTACACCTAATAGAGCAAGAGTACCATAAGAGCAAACAAACTTACCCCTTATTACGAAGTCCAGCACACCGAGGAGGACGTGAGATACCGAACGTGCATTGGTATAGCGCATACTGGCACTTCATGTCACCGGACCTGTCTATGTAATGACTTGAAGTGACAACATAGTAAGTGTTCGACTCTTCAAATAGGTTACCTAATTTAGTAACACTTACACTCATGAACTCCTCTAGTGTCTGATAAAACTGTATACAAGTAGGAAAAATTCGAGACAGCATAATTCGTCGGAAGTGTTCACCTACGTTGGACGATCCGCCCACAACATTACTAGAGCTAGTACTCGGCAAATTGTTTTCAGGCAACATCCAACCAAATTATAACAATACTTAATGATGGGAGTCATTATAAACCAGTTGAATTTATACCATGCTTAGACAAAGCATTATCAGGCACAGTTGATGTTGATGGGTTCTTGATTCAGTAAACCAAAATACTGGGCAACATTTGGCATTGTGCATATAAAGGTAAAGTCGAAAATCCGAGGTTCAGAAAGGCTGCATTTAGAGATGACATTTATAAATTACATAATTGGTCATCTAGATGTCACCAAATAGACATTTCATTCGATTGTTTGATAAAGCTATGTACTGTCTAAAAAATATTACTGCTAGCATACAGCTGTATGAAAAGGACATGTTAAATAGTGTGAATGTATTCAACTGCAGCAATACATATTACGTATAGTAGTTATGAAGAAATGACATTTCAAACCGTCCAAAAGTATCCAAGTGTCATACTATCGACTTAACAGTCAAAAATTAAAGGCAAACCACATTTTATTCTATTCAAATGCACCAAACCCAAACAACCAACTATGTGAGTGCACTTCAATACTTAGTCGGAAGCACTTACTAAACAATACGGGCAACCCACAAATTAAGGGGCAAATACTCAAAGTTTTTCCAATACTTCCCTGTCTTCAGTACAACCAGGTAGTCATCACGGGCAATTCCAACAAAACACCACCATTTATATCCCTTCTCGTTGTTGTTTTTTTATATTCCTTTCCCTAATTTTCATCTTTTATTTCACTTTTTATTTATGTATTACCCAACTGGCTACCCATCAGCGTGGTAACTGTTGATTCTTGCTAATTCATCGCTTTAAGTGAAGGTACGTTTTATCGCGAGCGGCGTTGTGTTGGGGCATGACTTAAACTTACAACACTGTTGGTAGCTTCATGAAACAAGCTGTCGACGATTCGTTGTGATCCATCAACTGCTTGTATTGCTCGTCTTTGGTCTATTTTGTTTAGGTGTGCGATGCGTGCACGAAAACGCTGATACTTATTGCGGAATTCAACACTCGCTTCTGGTACTTGGCGGACAACTCGAGGCAACTCATGGAAAACATTACAACTTCTGGTCCAGCGTTCACTATTGCATAATGTATCTGGAAATAAAAACTGTAACAAACTAAAGTAGCGGAATGTAATAGTGAGGATAAAAACGTGAACACAATGTGTCTACACGGAAGTCTGTATGCACAATAAAACCAACACGTGCAAGTAACGAGATGGAGGTCGACGAAAAATCTGTGTTAGCCTTCGCTTTTCAAGTGACATCAGCCCTCATGCTGACTACTACGACTGCAGGATAGCACGAAGTTGAGTAGCAGTGACTCTCATGCTAGATACTACCAAATGGTCTGGACCCCATCTCAACATCAAGACGCGAGCATAAACAAATCAGTTAGTTTAAACTACCTCGTCAAAAATATATTGAATATTGGTTCGGAGATGTATTCAGTGCGCAATGTACAATGACTGCGCTTCAAATGGTATTTGTTGTCTCTCTGCAAAAGGTGAATGGGATACATGAGTAGATATTTCATGAATGCAAATTATTGGCTTAAATTCACCAACCGGAATATTAAATCACTTTTTGTAATTTTATTTATAATCATATTAAATCAAAAGGATGCATCCTTTTGATGTTGAGTATGAACAACACGAGGAACTAAATCTTTTATTCATATGTTGCAAAAATTTTCACCTAACAGGTATAAACTAGCATATTTTAATTTTTATATAATACAACGTCAAATGTCACTTTGATATTAGCACGTGGTTTTGCCAGAAGTTTCAACTTTCCTATACATTCTTTTGAGTGCTGTACATTTCATTAAAGTCATTAGCTTCTGTTTATATAAGAAGAAAAACTCGAACGAAGCCTATTTAATACGACCAGCATTGTATCCTCAAAAGCCAAATAGGTATTAAATACCTCTCCTTATTTTGACATACTTTTAATTACCAAAATGGTTTGAGTAATTATTGTTGTCATTTACTTAATGGATAAAAAACACTACTTCAGGTATCTTGCCCCATCTTCAGCTGGTTTGTCTAACAATTTAAAATTCATATATCTCAGATTAGCTTCATTTATGAAACGTAATGGTCGATTATATTCACCACTCTAGATATAGCTACGTGATGTGGTCCAATATTCTGAATAAACTCTTGTCAGCGTACCTGTTGGTTTCGTATAGGCAACTTGTAAGCCCGTTACCAGATTCTGCATCGTTGTTTTCTGTCTTTAATAATTCGTATATTGTAACAACCCCATAAGTCTGTTTCTTACTTAGGTTGTGGCAATAAAATTCCACTGACAGTGCTCTAACGGCAGTGTGTATTACTACATTCTTTAAATCATCGAGCGCTAGCTTTGGATGACCTTATCAAACTAGTTTAGATTATGGAATTATCTGTCTCTAGATGTTTCAAACGTCCTTATCATTCTCAAATAACAGTAAATGTTATTTATATCACTCAGCTTGTCATTAGAGTAATGATGTCAGTCTGAACCTAAAATACTATTTTTGTTTCAAGTATAGATTTTGCCACTTTCTCAGCTTCTCTTTCACTAAGTATTTTGTAGTAGAGTATGATCATTTAATCGATAAAGTGTTTTGTTTATTTTTACCCAAACTTTCTGCTTTATTTTACGTGACTATGGCAGTCTTATTATAATCGAATGGAATGGATAATGCATCATGTTATTGCGCCTATGAAGTACCTTTCCGTGGTGTTTCTTCAGAAAACCCTACAGGTCATTTGTTAACTGCTGTTAGGAATTCAGGAGAAAAGCAATATTTTGGAAAGTCATTGGATTCCATTTTTCGTTATGGGTGCTTTGAAGTTACCCACAATAAATTAACCTTGTATGGTGTTTTGGGCTTGTCAAACTGGGAAGTTCTATTTGTACCATGTGTTAATCATAGTCAGATAAATAAAAATGAAATTAATTCTATTCGGTTAGTTAACTCATCTAAAGTATTTCTAAAGCAATGTTATTGATCTATTTTTTTATTATGTAATACTGCTATTACACAATGATTTGAGTGTTAACGTGGATATACTATACGAAATTAATCACTGTAGTCTTTCGAAGCTGTTGGGGAATGCTCTGTTTTTTAAAATTTGGCTAAATTCAGTTGGATCAAATGTCTTCTAAAAGTCTTCGTTTTTAAAATTTTAAACCGCTATCAAAATTCATATTTGACTTTCTAGGAGATACACGTTTACTAGTCTACCCTCATAAGCATATGTCACTCTGTTAAATTCTTTAATCCTTTTCAAATTATACACTTGACGTTTTGTTTTCGACAAAGCTTTCTGCTTAAGACTGTAAAAGATTGCTAAGCGATAATTATTTATAATACTAACTTTTTGATGGGGCACAAAAATGTGTCGCACTAATGAAGTAATGTTCTGAATAAAAAAAAGACAATGTTTGTGCTGTCTGCAAACAAATAAATAAGAATTTTGCGTGGTAGAAGGTTCAGCTAAACATATAGAAGAGAAAGAATTCCCTCACCTACAAAAGTTTGTTTCACTTTTATTAAAAATCTAACAGAAAACTATAATAGGATCTTCGCTGGTTTTTATTTTGAGTCATCTGACGTTTTAAGGTACTGCATCACTTGATCTCTAGAATATAAACCTAGTGGTTATGATGAACTGAGAGACACCAGTCTAATACGGTGCCGTATCAACCAACTATATCTTTGCTTTTTGCGCCTAGTCCTAACATCAGTATAAAATACTCATTAAAGCCTGTAAGTTGAAATAGAGTACTATAGGCCATCATTCCGCTTGTAGCTTTTCTTTAAACAGTCTTGAATAGTTTAATAATTCCGAGACTCACCCGGTTTGAACTGACATTTGCAGAGCAGTCGTATTCAACAAATCTAGGGAACTTAGGTGTCAGTAAATTCAACTTTCATTTGGCTGCTACGACATTTGTCTCAGACTTATGTGATTAATAAATCCACTACATGAAAGGGAAAAATCCTACTCTTTATGAGTAGGTTTCACTAGTTTTAATCAGTCTATGGAGTATCATAGAGCATACTAGTTTTCAAGCAGTAGTGATCACAATTGTACGCCGTTTATTGTCTAATAGATTACATAAGATATCAACGAAGATCATTTCATTCCAGGATGATGGAAAGTTCAACTCTTGAAATCATTCTAAATAATCTAGTTATCTTTATGAACCTGAAATTCTTACTAACCTTCAGGAAAACCGGGGTCAAGTCCTCTAGATCTGGTGAATTGTTATACTTTAGTAGTTGGAGTTTATTAAGAACTTCTGCTTCGTTAGATGCATTGGTAGTTACAAGCCTAGATTAGGACAGTACAGTCAATGTTTCTGTCTCAATAGACTTGTTACACTATCTTTTGAAGCGCTCTGTGCAGCATTCAAGACGCTTTTGGAGGTAACTAACTGGCACACCAACTTGTTTGGGGAATTGCGCTAACACACATTTTTGATAAGCTGTGTTGATTATGACTGACATCATAAACTTTATAGACTATTTCATTGACATTAGACTTCTTATTGCTAGTGTTTAGGTTGAGTTGAAACACCTTACTGTAATTACCAGATGCAACTCGTTGGTAAGTACCAGTCGCCGGTTTTATCGGTCTATATACAAGCTGTATGATGCTTTACTTACAATTTAGTTCGGGGTCGTCAGTAATCTGCAAAAACTCACTGTGCATCAGGTGTTTTACGCTAAGTGAAATCAGTAGGACTTCTCTGGCACAAGTGATTATCATTTGGTCATATGTGGGCATTTTGAGAGAGTGAAACCAGCAGACTCTCCATATCCTCAGTAATATCAGGGGATATGGAGCCAGAGTAATTTAGTATTGTGTATTCATTTATGTAGTACTGTCACTTATCATCGTTCGTCGATTTCTGCCTTTGCGCTGATAAATGCTTGATTGTGTGGATTGGCATTGTTAGATATTACAGCGTATTGACTGCGGTGTCAATACGTTTCCTAACTTATGTTCTTCAAGTTTTTGCGGATTCTTATCTTCGAAGGACCTTTTTCAAATTTTTTTCAATTCTACCAAAGAGCCTCCTTAATTTTAATATTTAAATTTTCTGGATTAGAAGACAGTATTGATTACAACTAATATCAATTTAGAGAGGGGGAAAACATCAAAAACCTGAGAGAACTGGAACTCTTTCCCTACTTAGTTTGTTATTTTACTCAACAAGGAATCAACTGGTTCACATACTCACTGAATAAAGTAGTGGACGCCTTCAAAATCACGATTAGTCGAATCATTTGGATAAGATACAAATAAATAGTTAAGATGAGTCCGGAAATCACGATAAGTTCTTTGCGCTTTGAACATTACCTATGCATGTATCATATCATATAATATAAGAATAGTCGTGTATCCCTGCTGTTAAAAATAAGATTGATCAAGTTTTGAAGTGTTGTAGAATGCTTGTAGCCCAGGGGTGGTGGGAATTTGGGAGATGCTGTATTCTCTGAACTAGATATCGTAGTCGTATGTACTTATCATTATTATCAGAATGTAATTTTGAAGAGAGATGCCTAACGTTTCATGTTGAAACTATTCTGTACAATCGATACATTTCATATATCATTTTCAAAAGTTTTATGAATATAATAAGTTCAAGACTATCATTACGTCGTAGAATTTGGCTTTATGCTCAGCTGAGTGCGTATTCTTGAGAACTAGATCATAGTTTTCAAAAGATTTTGAGTAGTAATTTGTTGATAAAATTAGGTCTAGAAATTGCACGAACTCTTCACAAACTGCCACCCGATTAAAAACTTAGCTCTTTAAGAATTGGAAGGTAGTTTAGTAGATAATACATCCGACCGCAAGCCAATAAATCTGGGGTACGAATCTCGCTCACATACTTCTATTTGTGTAACTGGGTGGTATCGCCAACCCTCCCACATAATGATTGCTTCGAAGTTGAGCACAGGGATTTATACTTAATGAGTTCTGTCACATAATTCCCCTACAAATATATATTCAATTATTTGTATATTAAGCACAGTCGATTAAATTAAGCGTTGTTTTCATAATTTTACAACATATGGTTATTGCGAAAAAACAAAAATAGATACTTTCATTTACACTACATGCTAAGACAAAACTATGTTCTGAGAGCAGTCTTTTTTTGCTCGATTTTTAGTTTTTTTCATTTACATATATAGAAATAAGTGTTTGACAAATCACACTTCATGTTGCTTGTATATATGGTTAATTCGTCATCTCATATGATTGTAATTGTATTATGCTTAAATTTGGCAATGATTTATGGATCTTTGCTACAGTAACAAATATTACTATGTATAATTTATCAGTACTATATATATATATATATATATATATATATATATATATATATATATTTGCTTTTGTACGAAATAGTGGCTGCTAATAAAATATTCGTTCTTATTTCATAACTGGTTTACCAAATTCATTTGCATCTTAGTTTTAGATCCACTAGAACAAATAAATTTGAGGTCAGTAGACTATCTTGGCTTCTCGTATTTTAGTGATAACTAGTTCTAATCATATATCCTGTAATCAAGACGATCAAATCGGTTATGCGAACTTAGTGACAATGTAATACACAGACATGAGTAAGTGACTAGTTTATCATGACTAAGCGAATATTGCTTTAAACTACCAACTAAGATCAAGAACTTCAATTAATCTATAATAAACGTGTAGAAAAAGAGCTAAAGTGAAAGTGACGACTTTCACTATAAATAATATAGCCCGGTAATACTATTAAGCAAGTGCATACTCATCAAAACTGATATCGGCTTAACGTGATTCACTTCTTCATACCACTGAGGAACCCCACAAAAATAGCTATCGATCACTCCCTAGATTTATCTGTCCTTCAGTGTGAAAAATGCGATCTTTAACTTACTTAATTAAATAGTGTGTCACCACTTTTTTGTCTTATTCATATTGCGATTCCTTAATCACGACGAATATTACTTAAAACTTTGATAATATTTTTTCAGTAGCTACATGTGAATAATTTGAAGTTATAAGTATATAAACACTGATAAGTTTCATTGCTAGTGGTCATTGGTTGGAACTTCATGTTAGTCACAAAGATCTAAGTTGTCACAAAACATGTAACTTACCACAACCTAGCGATTTATTATGCTGACTCAATAAGCTTTCCCGACTGTCAATACATCCAATCATTTAATGGAAACCTAGGTCTAACCATAATATATGAAAGAGTAAATAACAAAAACACTGCACGAAAATGTTATGAAACTTATTAAAGTTTAACAGTTTTAGAAACTTTTTAAAGTCTTACTATCAGTTTCACAAAATATTATCATGTAACCTTCACTGATCTAAATTTAAGTATCTTCACGTACAAGGTTTCTTCTAGTGAGGAAGTCATGCATAGAAATCATCATCTGCTCCAGCCTTCCAATTATATCAGCCATTCTATTTTTTCTTGTAAATCACTATTATAGTGATTTCATCATTAGTTTATTTTAAATAAAATAAGTTGAAATGTAAACCGATTGATTTCTGTGCTGTGTACATTATGCATAGAATGAAGTGAACACTATAATAAATTTAACAATAAAATAATTACACTGTGATGATAAAACACACTTTTCTCAGTACGTCTACACACCATGTACATTATATAGAGGTATTTCTACTGGGCTTTTTCTCTGATGTAAAATAACATTGATTCATTTTTGAATCATACGCAAGTCGAAGGTCGTTTTCTTGGTTCTGATTGGTTCATCCTCAGATATTAGTTTGACCTAAAGCTGAATAAATATTTATCCAATCTTTATGCCGGTGTGAAAAGATTTACCCGTCAATAGCTGGAAAATTAACTCATGCTGCAGAAACCTTTTTGCTATTGATATCGCTTGTAATAATACTTTACTTGTTAAAACATGGTTTATAAAAAGAAGGGTGTATACATTTGATAAGATTAGCGTCCTCAGTATTCTAACTCAGTATTCTAATTTTTCATGTTATAAGAAAAACAAGAAAACTATCACGCTTTTTTACTTTAGTCTTTTATGGAGATTAATTCACGCCTAGTACAGTTTAACACTGTCACATTCGGAATGTTATTCCCGCTGTTGATTGCCATCAGTTTACATGGATCAAATAAGATAGATTACAATATTAAATAGCCTAGTCAAACTGCATCTCAACTGATTGACGACAATCACCACCAATCACTATGATAACATGACTTTATTTGTTACTATAGAATTGACTGAATTAAACTTTGCGATTGTTTAATTCTTATTCCCTAGGATTTTTCAAACACAATTTTACACCTTATGTCTTTTTTACATCGAGCCCAGTTTTGACCAGACCATTTATTTAAATCTCAAACATCTCTGTGATTAAAAAATACTAAAAATTCTAGTGATGTAATAAAAAGTTTGATTCATGATAGCTTAACTTAAAAACAGTTAACAACTATCTTTTAAATTATTCGGTTTGGTTCAAAATTGTGTTAACACTTTATTGAGTATATTACGAGGAGCTTGGTACTAACGTTTCTGTACCCACTATGTAGTCTAGGGGTAGTAAATAAGATCCACACCAAGGAGTCAGGAAACTTCGATTATCCCGAGAAACTTATGAAACAAATGTATCTATGGGTTGATTCTGAGAAATGTTGCCCGACGTTTCTAATAAGTAATCGTGGTCATCGTGTGGAATAAAACTAGGTAGTTAGTGTCTACCAACAGTCGGTGACTTCGTGTATCTATGTCACGTCTTGGTATGGTCGCACTGCTTTTTTCCAGCCTAATTTTACTCCAACCAACATCACTTTGATCGTACATAATACATATCCAGATAAGTTCAGTCAATGCTAGTTAGTTACCTTAGCAACGGATTTTCCATCTTTGCTTAGTACTCCACATCTAACTTCAGCTTTAGTCACTCAATATTTACAACATACGTGAACGATGCTTGAAAGATATCTTTGGTCAAACACCAGTAACATATAAATATTGTCTACTTTCTGAGTCTATGTTCCACACTCAGAATGTAATACACAAGGCACTACTACGCAGTATACTTGTCCCTTTGTTGGCAGACGTCTTGGTTGCGTTGCAAGTGTTCTTACGTGGTTTCGCTGGATACTAACCCACTAAGGCTGATGAGACTTTTAAGATAATTAAAGTGGTCAACACATCCAACTACTGTTATGGGAAGAAAAGGAAAGTAGGCAGCTGGAATTTATACATTTCCTAACAATAGTGCTAACTAACTCCTTAATGATGAATGACCAGATAACAGTAATTCTTTTTTTTCCAGAAGGTCATTGGTCATTTTGTTTTTTTTAATTGCATTTAGTCAGTTATTATCTCAAACACTTAGTCGTACAGAACCGTATCTCTACCGTTCATTAGCATCTGATCGTCCTGGATGTATTGGTCTAGGTAAAATTGACTGTCTACTAATACAAGATCGACGTGATCGCCTGTACAAATTTGATCCAATACATAATATTTGGATACGTTCAACGAGCGGTTCACAATTAAATTTCAAAAAACGTTGGTTATATGAAAGTAAAAAATTGCCACATTTGCCTACACGATTATTAATATTGACAACAGATTTTGAAGTGTACACATTTCAAATATGCAGCATATATCAACAGCATATGAAATTATCAACAGCTTCTTTGTTGACTTCACAAGAATTGAGTGTATTACGAAAAAATATAAAAAATAATTTAAATATATTTATTAATTTGTTAACAGCAAGAATTTCACATGTTCGTCGATCTACAGGATATTTATTAGCTAATGAATACGCTAATCATGATCTGAAAAAATTATCAATCACTGAACAAACAGTAAATTATAATTCTCATGAAAGATCTGTAAATAATTTTTTAATAAATTGGAATTGTTTTAATGAAAAGATTAAAATGAATCATGTTAATAAAATGTATGATTTGGTAAGTTCTTTTATAGATAATGTATTATTTAAAGTAGCTTGCTGATATATATATTTGTTAATCTGTCTACTGACCATAGCTTCCACCTTGAAGTCTTTACCAAACTAAGAGAAGAGGTTAGAGAAAATTGACTCTCAAAATAGAACACACCACGGCCTTACCAACTTCCTTCGCAGTTAATAAAGCTTTTATAAGGACAGAGCTGTTGTTAGAAGCTGTCTACAAAAAGTCTTGTGTGACTGGTTCTAGGCAATTATCCACCTTGCCATGTGATGATTCTCCTAGACAGTCAAGACAACCCGTAACCCAGTTCTCTTCTCAGGTATCTCTGGAACATTAACTCTTCAATAATACGCCCAACTAGGAAGTGATAACTGCCATCATACACTTAACACGACTCGAAGTGACCTTGTTCGTAGTCAGTTTATCATATATGGTCAGGACTTGGCGAAAATATTCTTGGGCTGAAGGTACCACGCATCCCGTGGACGCGCTACAACAAGGATTGAACACGAATAAGAACTAATGGGTGAGAGTAATTGTTAAATCAACTATGGCGGAATATTAATCGTTGTAGTTACAGTTCAGAATGAACAAATATAGTCGGGTAATAAAAAGCTTAGTGAGAGAACGTGAAAAGAGTGCAAAGATTAGCACATTTGCATTGAGTAAGATAGTCCTAACAGTGATGCAGTATATCACGCCACTACCTGGTAAAATATAAACGTAGTAGCTTGAAATTAGGTTGAATGTGATTAGATAAAAAGATGAATTGTTGTAGCCTATCTAACTGCAATTCATTCAACCAGTTAAATTCAACTTACATTCTGATTCAAATATCCATTAGCTCAGTTTATCAAACATCAACACAAGATGAGTTGTAAAGGATTGGAAATAATCATAGTAGTGATGATAATAGGAATGACTAAATATGTAGAATATGGTTCGAGAGTAAAGGAGAATATTGTATACTTAAAGGGATCCTGGAATGTAAGATCTGCATAAGGATTTGTAGCGAACGCTACTGAAACTGATTCTAAGTCATGCCATTCACCTGTTATGTACTTGGGCTGATTAATCTAATCGATGAATCCCTGTTAACCAATAAACACAACCTTGATAGGTAACAGAATAATATAAGACCCAGCAAAGATCAGGTATTAGTAGCCTATTATCTGTCTGGTGGACACACTTGGTCGCGATTCAAAAAGGACAGAATACTTGAGTAACCCAACAATCCAGTAACAAGGACCAATGATCTTTGTATGTCATACTATCGTTTACATACATAAATGCAAAAATTAGACCGCACAGCAATGATGCATTAACAATCAATGGGTCAAATGAAAGGTTAGAACTAAATAAAATGGAAGTAGTTGATATTTCCGAATATAAGTTCTGTAGGTTTAACCGTTATTCCTGACTCGTCCACCATAACACTAACATCTCCAACCACTGGTCGTGGTTATAGTATCATGCTCAACTGTGTAGCTTCCGTGTACCAATATGGACCAGACTGGTAGCCAATGGCTTCATAGAATGATGCTGCCTCTTAGTTTGGCTGCCTTTAACTTTTGGTCAACGCCTGCATTAGCCATAATCTTGCGTTCAAGTAAACGGTGATTGGGTATACGTGATGCATATTTCAACCACCTCACTCGATAATGAATCACAGTTTTTCATCTTTACCTAGTACCCTGTGCCTGACCTCAACATTTACCTCTCAGTTATCCTAACACTGCTTCAAAAATACTATACCCTGCTTATGTCTTCTATTCTCACAACCCAGGTTTCATATCAATGGAGTATTATAAAGAAAGCTTCTTAGCATTAAATTCACCATAAGTGACTTGAGTTGGCAAGCTTTTTGAATTCCTGCTTAAGTTTCGCCAGATACTAACCTCGCAGGACTGATGGGACTCCCAAGATAAATGGAGTTATCAATGTACACTAAATTATTTCACCATCTTTATTCAACATTAGCGATGTAAACCCGTCTTGACTTTACCAGTAAATCTATCATGTGCCATACTTTGAAAAATAATTTTATATAGTTTGCAATGACCACACATATGGTGACAATATTCACAATGACGAATAATATTGAATACGATGACGTAAAGAATAAACCTTCAATCATATCTAAGATTAATTAACTGTCAGTTGTTGTTCGCTTTGTAGAGTTTCTCAATCAACACATACTTGCATTACCATGTGAGTGTTATCTAACACCCAGTAGGTCTACATATGACACTTAACGCATACCCGGTTCTTATTTACATACTATATATTCTTGTATATATGTTTGTGTGTTTTAAACGAAGTCAATTCAAAACTAGTATCATTTGATATCCAATTAAGTGAAAGCTTGTAAAAAAGGAAGTCCGTGAACCTAATTTCTACTTTTAGTTCAGTGGATTGTGGAGATTTGTTTTATGCACCGAACATTTATCTACCTAAAGTGTATTATGGGATGTCGTGGATGTACGTTACTTAGTTATTACAAAATATCTATCCACTTCCTACACTTTTAATACTAATTATTAATTCGAATACAACTCCCAATAAATTTTTCTATCCATATCAACCTCGTCTTCAGAGATTAGTAATAGATACTACGTGGCTGTTCAGATTAAAGTAGATAAAGTGTGATCCTAATTTGTGAAGCTGTGATTGACCATTGAACCTATTTACCACTTAATCATCGCATTTTGTATTTGTGTAATTGAGTCTATACACTTTGTAGAAAGAATGCTTGCAAAATGCACACTTCAACGTAAAAGCTAAATGAGGAAATCAAGTATTGAATTTCACAGTTTAATCTCCTATTTTCAATTGCAGTTTGCATCATTAGCGCGACCGCAAAGCTTTTTTCTATTGATACATTTAGAATTTTGTATTTTTACTTGAAGCTGACTGAATTTCTGTATAAATGTACTTATGTGTAATAGCTGTAGGGCTATAGATTCTTTCCGTTATTGATCAGACTCGTTTCCATTAAATTTGAATCAAGTGAATGGAATAGGTAATTATCAGTTGTTCGTAGTTCTTCGACAACACACCCAATAACCGATACCGTATTCGTCTACATGAGATATGCAATTCTACTACTGTGTAGTCTATTACTGACTATGTCTTCTGAGAATTTTGTTGCTGGGTATTTCACTAATGTAAATATGATAGCAGTCAAACTATAGGTAAGGTAAGCCTTTGGCTTCGTTGAGATATTAGTTTAATTGTAAAAGACCGGATTCATAATGTTTCTATGCTATCAGTTTTACTTTACGTTGGTTGATGTTCAGCCATGCTCAGTTATCCTACTATCGTTGTATAGATGTATGCATTCTATTCTTAGCTGGTGATTTCGTGTAGTTAGATTGTATTTCAAACAATTTGGCCTAATAACCTTTACACCACTAACCTATACCATACTAGAATACAACAGTTGCTTTTGAATTGTCAGCTAAATGCAAATGACGTGTGTTAGTGATATGCCGGACACTTAAAAAAGATTGATTATCTTCGAGAGCTATTTATCTATAGACTATTTCAGTATTTCTGGTTATATTCAAGGTAAACAATTTGTTTCTATTATCATTTAGTTCCCCTTGCCCCGTCATCCCATTTGGCACATTAACTGTTAGTATATCATTACTTACTGATGAACTATAGTTAATCAGTTGTGTGTACGTACTCCAGTTCACATTCACTATTGCTCCTTTTTTGTATTAATGTTAGTCTCCTAACTGGTTATTGGTGTGGTTTGATTTTGTATATATATAAAGGAATGTTTGGAAATATAATAAATTCTGATTCTGTCTGGTTGGTCTATCGTCTTGTTCTTCTATCTCCGGCTTGGGGCCTAGTGAACATAGGGCAGACGTGCTGTTATCGACTAGGCACACCCAATTGGCGTTCCGACAAACTAGCTAATTTTTTTTGCGTCATAACAGTTAGATAACATTCGGTCAGTATCCCATTGCTTAGCATGTTATTTAATAGACAGTCAACTTGAAAAACCAGTAAGCATCAGTGTGCCCATTTGTTGAGTACAGAGATACTTTTGAATATTAAAAGTGTAGAGTGATAATCCTCTAGAAACGATAATTCATCAAAACAACTTTTTTCAGTACTTTTAGAAACTACACAATTCATGTTGCTGTAATTACCTTGTATATATCATTCTCTTTATTCTTACTCCCTAACGCATCAAACATATCAGCCAATCAACTTGACTCCAATTAATTCATTGACAAGATTACAAGCGAAGTGGTATCATCGCTTAAAAGGAACTTATAAAATAATTGATAATACAGAGTTTGCTTATTGTCGTACATTACCTTTGGAGATACCTACACTTGCATTTAAAATATCTGTAAGTGCACTAGTTATTCGTATTTACCATTTACTATTGATTGTTATCCTAACAAATGCTCGACTTTAAAGTACTCTATTTTGTCAAGTACTCAGCTCTGTCTATCTGTTCAATATATCATTTTGCCAGATCACCCAGTTGTGTGAACATTATTGTCTAAATCGATTTCTTTTTTTATAGTGGCATAGTAGCATTGTGTTTTTGAAGTATCCGACTTCTAACGATTAAGTCTAAAATCTGCTTTTCCTGTCTACTTTGATCTAAACAGATAGATAGAAAGTATCATTAACTCATCAATTCTATTTCATGTGATACACACACAGTTGAACATATATTGAGTTATATGCTGTAGCAAAGTATTGGTTTGCATATTATGAATGTACAAAGCTGCAGGGATCTTGATTCAACATAGTACAAATGATCTCCCTAAATTATACTCCTAGTCAAAGTTAACGCCGATTATGTTATACGAAACGACAACAATAGTTTCGAAATTACACTGTCCAGTTCGCTGAACTAAATCTCACCAAGACGTATTTTGGTATAAACATCAACGTACATTTAATACAGAAACTCATCTATGTAACTTCCAAGAACAATTTTCATTTAAATTCCCTTTAGGATCTAAATTGCCTCCTTTTCGGTGCTTTGTAGATCCAATGTTATTTCCTCGATATACGCTCGTTGATACGAACATATCCAAATTTGTTTTGGCATATATATATATAGGTCCTTATCTTTTGCCCTAAGGTTTACTATTTATCTATTTGTCAGGTCATAGCGTTGTTTTTTTCAAACGTGTATTTCGTACTCGACTGTCTCACTGCCTATTGTTTGTACTAAATTGAATAATATTTATAATTTAAGCTTTGCTATCTCAACGTGCTATATTGAAAACAGAATATGAAAACATGAATACATGAAGAATACGACTAATCCTCTGGATATCCTATGCGTGTCATTGAGCCACTGGGGGTCTTATAAATTCACACTTTAGTCTTAAATTATTAGTATTTTTATTTCGTAAGTGTTACCTTATATACACATTTTTAACAAGGTTAGAAAATCAAACTGAAACTTTCAGTACACAAATTTTCACAGCTGACTCTCTCTTGGCTAGAAGAAAAACGGGATTCATTTACTATCCTCAGGAGCTAAATATATTTGAACTGACGACAGTAGTTATTTTTCACGGTTCATCAATGTAATTTTGGCACCAAAGCTCTACCATGAAAGAATCCACACAGTTTCATGAATATCGAATTCAAAGAAGACCCTAAAATATAAACTTTTAGAGGCTTGACCAAAAACATTATATTCTGCTTAACTTTGTATTATCTTTTCCAGTTGAACTGTGATTCTTGAGTATGTCAAAGATAAGCTGCCACTTTAGATCACACTAAGGCGTATAACAAGTTTAGGTTGCTTTTTCGAATCAGGCTATATTGGCCGCAGAAAGTGAACTGTTTCTAAGCATATCTCTGAACATTTTCCTACCTAGTTACCAGGGTGTTTATGTAAATTAATCAGCAACTAATTGCTAGAACAACTCGTAACTTCTGATTACAATGCCCTACTATAATTATCCTTTTAAGCCATCCATGAATTCAAACGAATTGGTTTTAAAGGTAACAAATCAGAAACTTCTGCACTATGGAGGTTATAACTACCCACAAGTTCAAGCCTAAGCTGTTTATGTTTTATTACAAAGATCAGTGTTGGGTTAGGGTACCTATATTCTTAATCTTAAACTAACTATTTATTGATGTCTTCCTCATCAAAACTAATTATCGTGCGGTTAATGATGCCTTACTAGAATGTGATTTTGACTCAATATTTCACTTCAAGCTTTTCAAGTTATCTACAACTGTCTACTATGAACATATCTGGTGTAACCGCATCATGATATGCCGATATAAAAATACAACTTTAGTTAGGGCCTGAAATACAATGTTTAGCAAACGTCACACTGTAATATGTAGGGATCAACACAAAATGAACAGGCAAAAATGACCGAATAGTGGCTAGCCTCAGACT
Source organism: Schistosoma mekongi (assembly GCA_034768735.1). Classification (NCBI taxonomy): domain Eukaryota; kingdom Metazoa; phylum Platyhelminthes; class Trematoda; order Strigeidida; family Schistosomatidae; genus Schistosoma; species Schistosoma mekongi. Next base: position 43,082,842 of record CM068307.1, read on the forward strand.
CAATAATCCCCATCATTGATTTCATGCAGACACAACGAGCTCAAAATCTCTTAGTTGCTTCTGACTGAATAACTCATATTCCTAAACTTTATCTACACCTGATTAAATAACGTATTATCTATGATAAGTATATTTATTTCTTAATGTTTGGTCTCTTATTTAGGTACTTGTATTTCGTGATTACTTTGAAGGACATCGATTTCCAGTGTTATCATTTTATTATCCGAATAACGTCAGTTCATCCATCAATAATAATAACTATTTATACAGGTGTTATTCACCGTATTCATTACCTGTTAATACCCCGGTATCATTGTCATTGTTACCATCATCAGCAACACCATCATGTTCTTACGATGTTTGGGTGCTGCGTTCTGGTAACGTCTTAACTGATATAGATATCAGCCAACTTATCCAATGTAATAATGATCTGCCAATAACAAACCAAGAGAAATTATTCCTAAAACATATTAAATTATCATTTAGTGATAATTTAAATGAATTATTTAAGCATAAGACTAGTATCAAATCAAAGGAACAAAGTTCTCAGCAATATCTTCATGAATTGTATACACCTTTCGATGAAGATGATTGTGGCGATTTCAGTACTACTACTCAGAACTGTACATCGTCACATCTATCTAACCACCACAGTAATAATAATAATAATGCAAACAATGTTGCTGATGTTACTTCTAAATCATTTGGACAAAATCATTTTATTCCACCTTTATTGGAAACAGAATTATATGAAAATGATGAACACTTTGATAATTGGTTTACACCTAAGTATAACCATATACAACAATCCTGGTTACAGTTAAAAAACCTTATACAATTATCACAAATTCATGTACCAAATGTGGAGATTTTCAATGAGTTTGCAAATACTACTGAGCACAACACTACAGTAGTTGATGATTGTCAATTATTGAATAATGATAAGATCACTGAACGTAACAATAATTTGCTCTATATGAAGTGGGATACATTATCTACAGATTCATTAAGTAGCGACCGTGAGAAGTATCCTAGTACTGTAATGCGATCCAAATCAAATCTCCATGATCATTCAATTACTGATAGACGTTTATCAACAACATCTGAATTACATAGATTCCGTTTTTTCAATTTTCATAAAAATGATTCTGACTCTCAACAAAATAATAATGTTATGACTACTATTACTACTAATAGTAATAAAAGTGGTAGTAGTACTAGTAATCTACGTAACAGTATAGGTCAATCACTTGGTAGAAGTTATTCTCATTTTCACTCATTACATAAAAAAAAATTAGACACTATTGCATTCCAGTTTAGTCCACATCGTTCTGATTGGTCAGAGAATTTATTATCAACTAATTGGTTAGATTTATTATTGTTTACATTGAAACAAGCCACACAGTTAACTCAATCAATTTATCAATATGCCAGGAAACCGGTGAATGGTTATAGTGGAACAATTATTTTATTAAGTGGACCAGATAGTGGTCGAAATTGGCAACCAATTTTAATGAGTCTCGTACAGGTATGTTAATGTGTATGCATGCTAAATTTTAATTAATAAACTGTATTCCACTGTATAGTATCAACGTAGTTAGGAGGAAACCCTGAACCTGTTTCATGCCAATTGGCACTCATCAAGGATCTGTCTGATACTCCTTGTTGGATTCGAACGCGGACCATCCAGTTTTGCAGTCTGAACACCGGACCCATCAAGATTTCGAGTAGCATTCGGCTCAGTTGATTGAGAGGTTTTGTGACAGTGTTTGTCACTAAGAGGCCTACCTCAAAAGTACATAAACCTTATGAAGGCTATCTACTCGAACACCACTGGTCGAATTTAAACCTATGGCGAAATGTCATTAGAATTTTTAATCTTAAGTGATGTTTGTCAAGGTTTCCCTTTATCCATTATTTTGTTTAGTTTCGTTATATATGTCCTCTTATAAGTCACCATTTCTTCATTAAATTTTTCAGGAACTGGTCTCCTACTAAAAAGCTTACTTCTTGACTTAGGATACACAGATGATATAGTCCTATTTGGTGAAAACTGACTCTCCTTAACATCTTGAGTACTAATGGAAGCATATTTGGGTTGGGCTTTTCTCCCTCTAAGTACAAAATATTGCTTCATAGCTGATTTGTATCATCATCTAGGTTGGCTTTAGGGAGTGAAGTAATGGAGTGTGTTAACCACTTCACTTATCTTGGAGGTCTTATCTGTCCAGATGGGAAAGTGTCTGACAGCTCTGAACGCTCGCTTGGCTTATGCCGACTTGCATTACTTACGGCGTAGGCGAGATATCAATCTCTCAACAAAAGAACGAGTGTATTGGGCAATAGTCCGCTCTTTTTAATCCTATGAATGCGAAACGTAGGCTGTGAAAACAGAAGACAGGTGTGGGCCTCAGGTCTTCGACCCATAGTAGCCTTCGAAGTATCGCCCGGATATCATGGAATAACCGAATAAGCATTTTTTACGTTAGACACAGAATACTTGAAAAACGTGGCAAATCATCGGGTGTGGTTGTGAACCTTCACCGACAGAGATGGTTGGGACAAGTGTTATGTATGATCGAACAAAGCTAAAGACGGCCAAATCAAAATCTTGCATCAGTCTATGGAGTTTCTGACTGCTGGTCTAAAGACTACTTGGTTGAAGTCCGCGTGATAATCGTGATCAGTGGCTGATGACATTATTTGACATGGCTCTGAATCGGTCATATTGGCCCAAGTGTATTCACTCTTTATCTTCACCTAGATCTTAAGTTTCATTATTATTTCGTACACTTCTCTGCTTTATGTGTTGGTGCTAATCTTGTGAATTTGATCTCATCGTGCTAATGTGGTATGATAACTTGGACCTATGTGTATATGTGCCAGGTTCTACGTTCATGACTGACTGCATACATGTCTCAACCACTTCAGTTGGGGAAGATCCACTACCTGATCAATCGATTTGTATTCCTTCCCTAGTACTCAGCGTCAAACGTCAGCATTAACTTACTTGTTGATTCGAAGGATTGTAGTCGATAGTTCTGAAAATATCTTTGATCAAGTACTACTAGTGTAATCTACACTTTACAACCACAATTCACATCCTTTTAGTACAACAGAGTGAACTGTCCCACAGTATACTGGTCTTTTGTTTCATGCACGAATACCATGCCGACATCATAGGCGATGTAAGCTGGCAAAAGCCGAAACGACTTATCTGAATTCGCACAGAGATTTAACTTAATACCAATCCATCAAGGTAGATGGGTGGTGATTGAGTTAAATCGTGAACGTTCTCAACTACTTCACTCCCACTCCTTAATCCAGGTGTCGATGCAGATCATTTCCAAACTTTAACGATTAGGACGCAGGTTAGAACTTTGATTCACTTCGGCTTAAGCAACTAAGTAGTATCAATTTCCTTTACATTTAATGTGCTACTTGATGCTAAGTCCCCGAATCTAGACATCATAAATAAGTTAGTATTCACTTCGTTCTGGTCTGAATATTTTTGATATTGTTCATTTCCATACTCACGATACTTGCGGATTCTGAAATCACAAATTCACTTTTGGAGAATATTCATATTACGTGGAAAAAAGCCGACAGCTAGCTGTTTAATATTATCTGCTGTTTCTAATGTTTCTCTATACACTGATAGTTAAACGAATGTGCAGTTTACCAGAGTAACGAGTAACCAGAGTAACGATTCCAATAAGTACTAGAAATTTTAGTTGAGTGGGCACTTCTATCACATAATACAGCTACGTCAGTGATTGCAAATCCATAACTATATCACTCGTAATACCTTATTTGTTAGGAATTTTGCTTTCTTCCTCATTATATGCCTAGTGTTTCGATAAATATGTCTTCCTAAGACATGTACTATGCATTATTTTCAAGACTTTTATTAGTAGAATCTCATTAACCCTAGTTATTCAATGTCAATGATTCACCTTTTCTGATTTTATTTAGTTTGTAAGCACTTGGCTAACCAATAGGTTGTAGGTTTGAAACCCACTCATCTACTTCAGTTGAGGTACTTATCTTAGGCCCTTAAAAATACTGTAAGGACTAGAGTATATAATTATTTGCTCGGTAGGTAAATTCTGTCAACCTGAATCAAGTGGATAACTGTTATACTCTCAACATCACTAGTTACAGTGATTTTCATTGGAACTTCACAAATTCATTCCAAATAAGTCACTAGCGACTGATCTGCTTTTAATGTTAGGTAGGCTTTATTTTGTGTGTAAATTTAGTGTAATATGATACTATTAATTATCAAACCAACAGTCGAATAACTAAAAAAAGCAGACAGAACACAGGACAGCTGTGTTTTTTAGGCTTCATAACGGAGTACCGCTGCATGCCTCTCTCATGGTGCCTGTTGCTCATTTACTGCTTAAAGTTTGTGTATCATTCTACTTAAATTATCCCTTATAAAAAATGTATATAACTATATATTATCTTGTTGTGATATGTAGATAATGTTATCCTCAGAGAATAGGACTATACACGGATTTGAAGATTTAATAGAACAAGAGTGGATTCGTTATGGTTACCCATTTGTACCGGATCCAATGGATTGGCATGATGAATCAATTAACTCAGATTATGATGGTGGTGTATGCTTTGCATTATTTATTGATTGTGTTCATCAGTTGTTGATTCAGTTTCCCACAGAATTTGCATTTACACAGGTAAGTGTAATAAACATTAGGTGTTAGTTCTGTACAATTAAATTGACCAACTATATTTAAACGCTTACTACTTGGATTCAGTTTCACTTCAACGTGATCTACCTTTGTTAACGACCAATCACAGTATTGTGCCGTTTCTGTGATCACTACTTTTTGTGATAATCCACTTCTTATAACCAGTTGCTATTCTATCTCTCCACTGACCATTATCACTGTATATTCTTGTACTAATTATACTGATTTATGTTTTATAAACAATAATGTCCCATACTTTGATGAAACAAATACCTGGTACTTCGTGGGTTCTAGTGTTTGTCTAGCTAAAGTCAACTTGTAATATAGACTGGATATTTACATTTTATTGCTAAGCTTTTTGGGGGATTGCTGAATTTGATTTCATGAATTGACTTAGGTTAGACAACTAATAAAAACCGTGAGTCACTGACCAGTTGTTATTACCCAGAATAGGACTCCTTAACAGCCTGCGTCCATGTTCCTACCGGGAAAGCTTTGTTTTTGATTACATGAGACTGCATGAAGCTATAGGGAGCCGATAATTGAAAAGTTTCATTGTAGGACAAAGCAACTACCTAGTCTTCTTTTATTCTAATTTTCTTCGATTTTCGAAATTTACACATGACATCTGTTTCATTTTATAACTGTTACAGACTTCTATGCTTACTGGATATAATTCTTTTTATTTAGGATTATTTGGTCTTATTATTAGACAGTGCATTAAGTCGGGGCGGTGGGACTCCACCATTCAGTATAGAATTCTCGTGTTCATGTGAAGCAGCAAGACATGTAAAAATAAAAGCTATGACACATGAACAAATTGTTGAAAAATCCAATTATTTTCATGATATCGGTGCTTGGCGTTCATTCCATAATTGGGATGATATTTTAACTAATGATGGATGTCAGCTTCTTCCTAATTGGTTATATTTTTGGAAGTATAACTCAGATCCTATGAAGGTATGTTAGTGTACTAATAAGTTGATTAAGTGACATTTATTATAAATAATTATTTAGTCATTTGATTTAACTGATTTCATATCAAACCTTATAAGATGTTTTATATCCTACTATGAATTCTTTGAATTTTGTGTTCATTATTCAATGTGATTTCAAGGGGTGTCTGTAATGTTATGTTCTCTGACCTGGTTAGTTTACTTACGAAATTGCTGTTGTTATTCATAACCACATCTTCACTATTAACCTAGCGTAGAAGTAACCACCTTGACTATTTCACGAGTATTTATTCAGTATGTTTTGGATGGTCTTGTCTCTGACTGGTTGTTTCCATTCCGTCTTCTGTTCCTGTTGGAATCGTTTAATGAATCTTTGAATGTATGATTAACTAACCTCTATTTTATAAGTTGATAGATAGGATAGATGTCAGCTTCTACAGTTCAGAGAGTCTAACATTACCTGAGCCCCAAATCTTCATATATTTAAGGCAGTTTCCTATTACTTTATCCCTTTATAAATTCAAACATCACGATTTACAAAATAAAACGAATTCATCCTATTCCCAGGCTTTTTTATCTGAAAAATGGCATAAATCTATAATTTGTAATATTATTATACACAGTTTTGAATACTTGGAAGTTGAGTTTGAAACCTTACATACAAGCATAGAAACAGAAAGAAGACGTAAAATATTTATCATGAACGATGAGTATTTAGATAAAGGAGATAAGAATTAGTGATTGGGTACTTAGTCAAACTACATAAAATCAAGAATTACGTAATAGATAACTTCATATCACTACGATCATTTTACCGCGATATTAAAAGATTTACCACAAGTCCATACGAAAGTTAGGTCAAGAACGCTTGATAGTAATAGCCTCCGGAATGTGGAGTAAAAATGATGCTTATTCTATCATGATTATTCACTTTAAAATGTATTTCATCATGTCATACATTTTATGAGTGTGTTATTTATAGGCCAATATGCCAACATAACTTAAGTCAACTTTAACTAACTTCATGGGACTGATGCCACATTTTGATTTGGTTGTCCCAACCATTCTTCCAGCAAGCATCATACACCGAGGTAGGCAGTGGTTCGACATACGTAATACATATTCTAGCCATCTTAGTATGTAATGTTTTAAAATCTTACCAGTCGAATTACATAGTTAGTTCATTGTTAACATGCGAAAACGACTCCAGCTAGTGCGTTTGTGTAAAAGTAGTCAATTTTCGTCTAATGTTAGAGGGATGCTCACCATATGCTTGCAACGATGTACGGTGACTGGTCCATTGTCAGCAAATTAAATCTAACAATCATGAAAGTGCCAAGAGATCCCCGTGTGAATTTTATATAAACTCTAATGTTTTTACATACAATGCATTTTACCATTTTTATTGTAGAATATTTTACTACTTCGTCAAGTCTTGGTCTGATTTGCGATGGCGTCATGAAGGTTATCATGTTGTAGAATGCTACACAATATTTAGTGGACTAGTCCTACAGACAAGTTGATGGAGTAACCATTATATTGTCTGAGACCTATTCTAAGTGACATCTTTATTTATTGTCTCAAACAAACGCAATTATTGTAATTTTTGGAAAATTATATTGTTTTGACTATATCTGTTGATGTTTGCGTCATAACTAGTCAGCAAGTTGCAAACTTCTTGATCTCCTACTGAGCCATCGGATAATTTTCAAATAAGGCGAAGTGCTCACATCCTAGGTCTCCTCTGCTAGCTACAATCCAAAATATACTTATATATATATATATATATATATATATATATATATATATATATATATATATATACATATATATATATATATATAAAGCCGTTAATTGGTTTAATTAACATTTAATAATTATTTATTTGTGTACTTGACTTCGAGCTACGAACTCTACATTTAGAAGCTAGTAATATTATCTGGTTTTCAAATCCGGATTAAGATGAACTGGGACGGGGCGTTCAACTTTGTGTTTGAAAATCAAGCACTCTGTTATATTGGATTTTATTATTGTTCCAAATGTTATTTTCATTGTTCTTTTTTAGACTTCATCAGATTATGCTAAACTCATACAAACTGTAAACAAATCTTCACAAATACTTACTCCGGTCCTATCACCCTTATACTATCCACGCTTTTGGATTCATGCATGGTATCGATGGAATCGTTGTGCACGTCTAACTAATGGTGGCGGTTATGCATTCGATGCTGCTTATTATAGAAACCTGTTAGGACCAATTAATAAAGATCAGCAACAAGTAACAATCACACCACGTACAAGTACCAGCCCCTATACTGGTTGGTTATCAGACGAATCTATTGTAAATGCTTTAAATCGGTGTGCTACATCGATACCACTTGACAATACTTACAAAAGTTTGTATGATATAGCTAATTTATGGGATAACGAATCCCGTTACAACTCATCTTAGCACCTACTACTACCTGTTGGTTACGTTTCTCTACCTAGATCTAATCGTGTAATAATCTCATCCCCAGTTTCTTTATTGTATCCTTCCTCAGATGACAATAATACCAAGTTATTTATCTCCTATTTATTTTAATTAATTATCAAGTAATCTCATATGCCTTTCCTTATACAATGATTGTTTATAACTTGATCACGAAGCTCACCACTGACTCTACAGAGCAGGGACACAAATAACACCAGTCGACTCATTTCTACGTAACCTAACGACCTATTTTCTCACTCTATTTTATTTTTGAAATGATTTTTCGCTTTCAGTTACTTCAGTTTTGTACCTTTTCTATTCTATTTTTGTTTACTCAACAGTAAACTTCATTTATTTGTAATTTAAAAAAGAAACAGTTGCAGCCGATTATTATGGGTCTTATGTTTCTAAGTTAACAAATATAGATGCGGTACTTCATAAATTTGTTGGATAATGAACATCTAGAATATTGGTTGTATCTTGCTTTAGATGGATTATTTGGCGGCTTCAGAAGCTAGAAAATTCAACCAACTATAAGCAGTGTACCACGTGGTACATATATGGACACCGATCCAGATCCCGGTACCTTGACTGCACAGCAAGGTAAATCCCAAAGTAAACAAAATAGGTAGAATGGGATTCTGACTGTTCCATGAGAGGTTATCCCAGCAAACGCGAACAACGCCTTGCGGAAACCCACTCGTAACCGATGAAGTCCCTCACAGAGGTAAAATCGCCGACCAGGTAAGGAATATGAATCTCAGAGACGAGCCAGGTAACTCACAACCTAATCCGTCGATTGTACAGCCCAAGAAATACTGTCAGCCACTAGTTCTAGGCACAGTATGTAGACCGGGTGTCAGCCAAGCGCTGAACTACTAGTGTAGCAACCTACTCCACCAGTGGAACCAAGCAGCCGACATCCTAAGCTGCTACTCGTCCAAGCAAACACGACTAACACCCCGACGAGGGCAAGGCACACTGACTGACGATCTTTACATCGCGCAAGACGACAACGCACGCCCACACTGTCACACCATCTCCGCCCTATGACTGGTCTGCCAAGGCTACCTCTAGATCATTCCCTTTCCTAAGTATATCCACCTCGGTATGTTCACAACCACTTAATGGCGCCAACGATTCTAGACTCTAACCGGAAAAAGCATGAGTCACGAGTAACTAACAGGCAGAGACGTTAGACAACCAATATACCCAGTCCAATATATTGGAACTGAAGCATGCCAACAACATATGATCCCAGGCATCATCTTCGAGGTCCGTTAGCGACCGAAGGGTAGTCACACCCATCAGGCCGCTCAAACGGGAAACGGCCACAACGCGACAGCCGCAGTGAGCTTTTGGCATTATGCACACGATTGGACAGAATACCACACCTAGCAGATGCTAGTAGCCAAGTACCGTACAAACATCAACAACATCCTAGGACTCGCTTAGTTCACACCTTGGAATCAGAAGCACGACGTATCACTCACAAACTTGCACACCGAGCCAAAAAACGCACAAACGTAACCTAAGACGCAGTTGCATACTACGTCGCCTACAGTCACGAACTAGTCTTAAATCACCTTAAGGTCGCTGATTAACTAACGGCAACGTCGATATGGTACGATATTTGAAGCAAGATAGCCACCGTTTGGCAACTGAGCATTACGAAACCATCTATGCATAAAGTTGTCTGATTGGTGTACTTTGTTGCTTTAAGTATTAAGTGAATCTATACATTAGGAGCCTTACCAAGTACATAAGCGCAACACGATAGACATGAAACAAAGGGACTGTTAACGCAACTAAGAAACGTAAAGGATATTAATTGTATTTTGGACACGAATGATCCGGAAGAGCCTTAACATCCTTGGCCTTGAGTTGAAATGCGTGTAAACTTGCAACATATCCCAGCGTCCTTAACGACTGCGACTCCGAGAGAAACTTCTATGGTTTGACACAGACCTGCAATAAAGAAAACATTAGGTACGATGAGAAAGTGAAAAAAACAACTGGAGACCGTTACATATCGGTAAGCTAACAAACTAGGCACTTACACGTTTAGGCATGAAGATAAACAAGTTGTAGGTCTAAACGGACGTTAACTTTAGTGGCTGTCTGTAGTCACGACGATGATGTCGACGGCTCACAGATGCCGAGATGTAGGGCACAGTTTATGCCCGCCGCAATGAAGTCAAAGATGCCAATGTTTGAGTGGAGTACCTATGGAGACCAGTCTTTCCACAGAGCATTCCGAGTGCTAGTGACGAGTCACCGCTACGGAAAGCAGAGCACCAGCAATCGATAATTAGGTGTTAGGTGGAATATGGTGCTGATGAAGTCTAAGGTTGTCGTACTTGGATGAAAAACCGTGACAGCTGATAACGTATCATGGGAGCCGAGACGATACCAGACGACATGCGACTAAGGTAAATTACCTCGACCTTCTTCGGCCATCAGGCCTGCTGCGTCCGTTTTGACCTCCTGGTCCACCACCCCGACGACGACAATCGTAGGCGTAATGTCCACGTTCTCCACACTCGTAACACCTGTCTGCTGGATCAAATGGCTTCATTCGACGAGAACCGGGCCCATTGTCACGTCCACCGCCATTGCGCGCACCACCACGTACCCATGGTTTCTGTCGTGACTTTCCAGTGCTTAGTTCAACTCGAGCGCGTACACCACACATGACTCTGGGTTTAATACATAGTAGTGCAAATGCATACTTACGTCCCGTCTAGTTCACGGACAGCATCGCTGGCATCTGCAGCATCCTCAAACTCGACAAATGCAAAACCGGGTGGGTTTCTTGCTACCCATACGTTGCGTAACCTTCCATACTCTCGGAAAATACGTTCGAGTTCTCTCTCAGACGCCTCTCTTGGGAGGTCACCGATGTAAACCTTAGTGCCGACATCCCGATATCTAGCCGCCATTAGAACAAGGACTTGTTGATAAGCTATGTCAGTTTAAACAATGTTTCCAGCATTCAATAATATAAGTCATCAAATACTTTTGTGACCAGCTAGAATAAGCAGATTAGCATTTTATACACTTCGCACTGACGGTATGTAGCTGTTAAAAGCTTTCATACTCTCTGGTCATTACGTAAAGCCTTGAGGTATATTGGTGCTAGGACATTCCTGATTTTGTACATTGTATTTATACAGGCAAAACCTGAATACTGTATACGAGCAGCTAGCCGCTGTCTATGAAAAAGCCGAGTTATTCGAAAGAGTTTAAAGAAGTAAAACAAAGGTTTTAGGATGAATTTAGGTTATTAGGTTTTCCAAATATTTCAAGCAATGGATGGAAGTTCATGTTATCTGAGGCACAGCCTTCGTTTGAGGCTTCCCACGGATCGGCTGTTGTAATGGATGTCTGCAGGGTTTGAGTTTAGGAATGTTTTTTATGACCAAATTAAGTATCCTTTCACACTGGTATTGTAGAAAAAGGAGGGCTAGCCATTGATGTCAATCTCCATAAGGCATAACTTATAAACCCAATTACCCACCCAGTTGCTTGGTGCTGAAACTTTTCTAACTGCCTTAGAAAGCCTTAAAGTCCTCGTCTGTTATAGCCCTTTGTTTTTTGTCACTGTCAGGGCAAATGAGACTAGGCGAGTTTGGTTTATCTGGGGGGTGGGTGGTCGAAAGTCCGTTTGGCTTATGTGGAAATTCTTTCATCCTACTGTATCAAACAATTTCCTTTAACTTGCATTCGATGTCATTTTATTGTTTTCTATCTCCGCAAAATCTCCTACTTTTGTTTGCCTTTGTCTTCACTGTAATATTTGTTGAATCCTAGCTCGTTAATAGGTTCCTATATGTTTTGATTGATACGGACCATACTTGTTTGTTGTTTTGGTAGTCTTTGTCTGAGTAGTTGAATTTTTTCTTGTTATAGATATAACCTTGTTCCTTCATTTTTTGAGGAACGCATTTCTTCATTGATAATTAGCTAGATACATGTCTTTTATTACCTATTTGTTGGTAAATATTAATTGCAAAAATTACTTGAATTCCTTTGGCTGTACAGAGTAAGTGAACTGTTAGGGTTAGTGCATTAAATTTGAACTGATTGTTAAGTATAGTGCCACATTTTTACCAATAAATTGTGTTATCTTACTGTAGACTTGTGCCTGACTCAAGAACCTGTTGGCTCTAGACTGAAAAAACGTTGATTTTTAAACGTTAACGAAATGTCGATTTTTACAGGAAGTTGGTTTACGAAAATGAAGGACCGTAGAGATAAAATTATTGCACTTTATGAAAGCCTCCATGTTGAAATCAACCATTCTTATTGGGCTTGAACAATCTTAACGCAAAACACTCCACCTTTCCAGCAGCTTCGTAACCAAGAGTATAGGGCTTCTGTGAGTCCCAAGTTTGACATATCCCCCATTGGAGTAGTTCAAGGGACTGTATCAACACTCCGTAGTCCAGGGATATTACGTGCACCAGTATCTTTTGATCACAGCATGTTGTTTATCCCTTCCATTCTAGGAAGACATCGTATGGGTATGCTCTACCTTTACGAAACTTTTACTAGACCCCGTGTAACGCTTTGTGCTTGTCCATATACTTGTAGCAACTTAGCTGGACTAGTTAAAAGTTCCCTTCAAAATCTAAGCATACTCCAAAATAATTAAACTCCAGTATTCATTTACTTTCTTGTTCTGCATAGGGATTATATTTCCTATTAGCTTATATTGAACGTTGAGAATTATCTGTGTGTTTGAATAACTAGAACCGCGCTCTACTGTCTCCCGCCCACGCTATTGAATAAAGACCTATTCCCATGATACTCTGGTTTCTGCTGTCACTAGATCGGGATATACCTAGGTGTTAAATATTTCCTCAATTGGTTGTTAATCAAGCCTTCTAATACCAAGGATACTATAATGACTAATGCTACCGATCTGCAGCAACTGGGATCTTTTCTGTTACCCCCCTGATAAATATTCCGATATATTAATACCGACCCTATATAAGCCAGATGATTCCATGGGGTTTGCGTCATGGTGTTTCGGTAGAACGTCTTAATTTTTCTGGAGAATACAACCAGATTGGTTTTGCGAATCGGTCACAGGATTCCTAAGTGGTTAAATCAAGAGATGTTTCTATTTGCGGTAAGTAAGAACGAGGCAAGGAACGGCCGAGTAGTGGTAATAGGGATAATAATTTTAATGGTAGTTCTGTTGATATTGGTTAGGGAAATCTGATTTGAAAAGAACTAGTGAGAATGTCCCATCAAATGAAGACGAAGGACTAACATATACTCCAAGCTACTCCAGACAGGCTAAAATGGTGCAGGTAGCTAACTGACAGAGATTAAAGACCTAAACTGTAGGGAGTTTTTGGTCATTTAGATGGGGAGAATATTACAGTTAGATCAGTCTTGTATTGAGAGGAAGCCATCTATTTGCTGGGCATACGATTTCTGGGGAGTAAGAATCGGAGGCTTCTTCACGGAATCAACAAGTGTTGCACCGACCTAACAAACTCATTTGGATGTATCAGTCACTCGTGAAATATTATGGATTATTAATAAGTCATATCTGATCAGGCAGATATAAAAATATTGCATATATATGTATATATATACATATGACAATTATTTTTTGCTTTGTTATCTGTGCATTCAATATGTTGGCGTGTTCCTCGGGCCATCGAGGAAAGAGCGCACCTAGAACAGTTAATTTTGGTAACATTACTCCACAATACGCTGGGTGATAATTACATTATCAGTGTTTTATAACGCATCAAGCATGGGCGTGCACCTATGTAATATTTCTGCCACCCTGTTTGTTGTCTCTCTTAGTTAACTTGTCACCCACAACTAGACGTTTCTTAGTTATGACTTAGTCACTAACATGGTATCGGATAGCTTGTTTAATTTTACGTGTACTTAACAAGCAAGAATAGACTAGCTCGGGTTTAACAGGAGATCGTTCATAGATACGTGTGGCAACATAAGCCCTGGGGTTAAACCTTTAGAAAAAACTTGACTTTGATGCCCTTTATTTTGGGACTGCTTCCGTGGGACGGAAACTTCTTCCTTAATGACCGTTCCGTGGCCTAGTCAGCGAGTGTCTAATAACTCCTGTAACAGCTTTCTTATCTAGTAGGCGCTAAGTAATGTTGTGACAAGTGCAAACCAGTTCATCTCCACTAAAATTTTAATTCCAGTGGATTGCTCAGTTATCCTGCGTTGAAGAACGTTTATGATGTAGAATCTTCCTAGCCCAAAACCATTTTAAATGTTGCGGAGTAGATTAATTTTATTAGTAAATTCTCTCACTTAATCACTAATAAGACTCAATAAAACCCTAGCATTCGTCGAAGTGTCATTAGTCTATAACATCTATATCTCATATTCCGTCACTTGTGATTCAACTTAGTGTCTAGTAATGCAGAAACTGACTAGGATAGTCTCACATCATACTCATGATCACTCATAGGAGGATATTTCACCCTTCATACTGGGTATTTATTTTTGTTATTGCTGAAAGCATGCTAACTAAAAATTTGTGACTTCATCAGTGCAGTGTTAGTGCAAGTTGTGCTTCTGAGACGGATGCTTATGCATAATATACCTCAACCTCTCCCCTAGCTGTATTTTTTGTCTTTTCTGATAAATGTCCTGCCTTGAATGTTTGCCCTGTAATCTAAAAAGAGATCAGTGTTTTAGTAAAAATGATGGCCTCATATTTTGATTGTGAACAGATTGCTGTGTTCCACCGTCCTAAATACTAATTGCCATATTTGACTGTAAATGCTCTTCATTGCTTGTCAAACATCTCATTATTTGTCCGAGAGACTGCACCAAGAAGTTGACTCTGAAAAGATGCTGACTATTTTTGTGAGACACCTCTTCAGTTGGAGTACTTTGAAGGGTTGTTGCCTGTTTGTATTTCTCCCTCAAACAGTGTATTTCCTGCTTCGTACTCGAGGTTACCATTCCTGAGTCATAGAGATAGTTTTAGAGAAGGCGCCAGTGGCCAATTCTTGTTATAATGTGGTGGACAATAATGATAATGTCACACTAAAATCATTAAATAAAACACGTTGATATACAGGTGTGGTCAATTTTGTATTAAGGCGATACAGTATATAGATACAAATGTGAGTATTAATAAGTATGGGATGTTTTTGTTAATAATTTAAGGAAAAGAGTATTTTGTTATGTGTAGATCAATTTGGACACAACCACATCTTTGAAATAAGAATAAAGACCAGCGGGCTCGTTACATCCTGGAAATATGTGGAAATTATAGTGAAATTTTACACAGATATCCAGTTTTTAGATGATACATATGATTCAAACAGGCCAGCCAGTTTTGTATTTATTAGTTTCGACGTTGATGACTTTGTTTTTGAGTTTATGGATTCCAATGCACATGAATCTAGCAATATTAGTGGAGGGGTAAATTAATCTACATAAAAGTTTGTAGAAAACAATCAGCAATGTTCTAAGCCCTCATTTCCAAAGCGGTTTAAACTCTAATTTGTTGCATTTGTTTGCGCAGTCGGTTTTAGTATTGGTTCTAATCAGTTGTCGTAACAGACACCATTTCATACATTTCATTTTAAGTCTATCACTCGCAAGTAGAATGCTTAACAGAAGAGAACAGTGTCTATTTATTGATCACACCTCACCTTACTCCACGGATTTCCGTCTCCGGCAGTAAGGCCTCAACAAGTACGGAGCTACAACAACGAAAACCTCTCTCAAAAAGGCCGTGTGTGACCGGCCTCAAGCAGTTGTTCCTTGGGCACTGCGGTCACACTCCCAGGTCTTTCAGACCAACCCTAACACATTTTGCTTTTCAGGTACATCAAGAAGGACCCTTCCACAGCGTGGGCAACTGGGAAGAGATAACCGCCCTCATGCCGCTAACAACACGCAAGATCACTGCCATTTTAATCAAACTCCTCCTTCTATTCCTGATGTTTATCCTGCCCCCCACCTTCAAGCCTAAATCCTTATCTTCAACTTCCTCCTGTGTCATTAGTGCTAACGATTCCGGCCCACTAAATAACGTTCCTGATTTGACACAGAGTACGCACATTAAAAGCTGCAATATGAATAAATAAATAAATAAATAAATAGCGTTTATTCTCATTGTGTACATGAGAGCAAGTCAATTTACAGGCATGATCAGAATGATATGAGTTTCAGTTCGTACAGATATTTAGTGTCACTGTAAAGACATTCATAACACACAAACAGCTGATTTGAAAACCAAACCAACTGCAAGAATGTTTACGGTTCTAAGACATTAAATATATTTATTGTGGCATGGAGCATATACTACAGAGAAACGCGCGCTCCTTGACCAGTGCGTTACGATTTCGAAAACCGGCTGAGTTAGCAAAATGGATCACATGTGGGATAAAACCAAGAGTATTTGGAATTCGGGTGTTGAAGAAAAGCTAGTAGTATCGTGCCATGTTTGTCCTGTACATAATCATCTATGGGTTCTGGTTACTGACGCACTTCAGCGGCGAGATACCGGGTTCGGCGAACATTCATCGTGAGTTATTGGAGTCTGCAAGGTTGATATTTGGGTAAAATCTCATAAAAAGGGAAAAAAAAGAGAAAAAGGATTTTTTTTGTGTAGTGCACAGGTATAAGGATGACCTAGATCATGATCCGAATGATTGTAAGTCGTTGTTTCTAGCAAGTGAATTGTAGATGAACGTTTAATGGTTTATTGATATATTTTACTCAGACAGGTAGTCACGTTGCGTCTTTGATGTCCAATCTTTTTCAGATATTAAGGGGGCCTATTACTTCTAGTGTGTCTGAATACGTGGCTTCATCAACCAGGAAGCTTATATCTCTGAGAGCTGTATTAAGTAGCTTGCAAAATACTGGAAGATTATCTGCCATGCGTACTGCTGTTGGCAGTTTGTTCCATATTTGACCATACCTAATCAAATAAAAGTTTGCGCGAGCTTTTGTTTTGTAATTTTCAATTTTAACTTGAGAGATCTTATTTCTCAGATAATAGTCCCGAGTGTATGCAATATTAATTGAAGTGTAGGTCATTTTATGCAGTAGTTTATAAAAAAAAGACTAAGTTTGTTCTCAGTCTTCTTTTCCATAGAGGTTCAAGTCCGAGCATGTGACATCTGGTTTTGTAGTCTATTTTAGAATTACCTTTAATCATCTGCCGTGTTAAGTAGCGTTGCACACTCTCTACTCTGATTTTGTCACTTGTTCGTAGATCGCTAAATAGGAAGGAACAGTACTCAAGTGTAGGTCTTACACATATTTTGTACAGACTGAGTCTTGACTCATTTTGATGAAAGTTTCTTAGAATGAAACCTAGGAGCCGTCGTGATTTAAACAGTTTGGCAGAAATGTGCTCAGAGAAGTTAATGTTGTGGGAATATTGTATGCCTAGGTCGGTTACCGTATTAAGTTTAGGGAGTTTGTGGTTGCTAAGTACAAGTTGAACTTCAAGTTTTGGGTCCCCCACGCACATCCACCCACATTTTTCAGTATTGAATTCCAGATACCACTTGGAGCACCATTTACCTAGTTAGTTTAGCTCGTCCTGCATATTTTCGATGCAATGTGCCACATCATTTTTGTCAGTCTTATAGACTACTTTCAAGTCGTCGGCATAGAGATATGGCTTCCCTGTTATAAAGCACCTGCATATGCTATTGATATATATAATGAAGAGTAAGGGCCCTAGAACACTGCCTTGCACAACCCCGCTGGTTATAAGTCGTGGTGTTGACGTTACAGTGCCTACCTTCGTTATCTGATATCGGTTTGTGAGAAATGATTTGAACCACCCTAGGAGTGGATTAGTGATTCCTATGGACTGCAGTTTGCAGATGAGGAGATTGTGTGGTACCCTGTCAAAAGCTTTTTGTATGTCAAAGTATAGTATTATCACTAACTTTTTCTGGTCACGGTTTCGAGTAATTTCGTCAAAGAAATCAATGAGGCATGTGGCGCATGACCTCCTTTTGAGAAAGCCATGCTGGGATGCACTAATTAAGCCTCCATTTAGTAGGCAGTCAGATGTTTGATCTTTGACCACCTTCTCCATTACTCGTGAGATCACTGGCGTGATATTAAATGGTCGATAGTTTTGGACCAGGTTCCTTGCGCCTGTCTTATGTTCAGGGAGTACGTAGGTGGATTTCCAGATTTCAGGATAAGTTTCAACTTCTAGTGAGAGTGTGAACATTTTAAGTAGGAGAATAGGTATGTCTAGTCCAGCATGCTTATAGAAGATTGATGGGATATTATCGGTCCCTGAGCTATTATTAGGCTTAAGCGTATTTATAGCTTTGTTGATATTTTTTAAGCTAAATAGTATAGTACTTAGCGTTGTGTTGCATATCCTATCTACACTGATGTCCGGCGTTTGAATTGTGTTTTCGTTATTCGCGAACCTTTCGCTGAGAAGTTCGCATATAACTCGTGGGTCATCGTAGGTTACCCCATTTTGCAGTATTGAGTGAATACTATAATCTTCAGTTTTATTTAAGCGTTTTTCTAATAGACAGCACAGGTTTAGGGACTTAGATGCGCCATTGAGTGCTATACATTCCTCATCTTTCAGACGAGTTTCATGTTTACATCTTACTTGTTCTAGCAAACAGTGTATTTGATTCAGAGCGGTGAAGTCATTTGAGATGAAGTACCTTTTCCTTAGTTTACGCAGTTTGGACTTAGCTTGAGTGTTGATGTAAGGGGATATTGCTTTGTAGCCCATCTTTTTCGGCGCTATAGTGTCAATTAGGGGCTTTATCGTACGGTAGAATATTTTTAGTGTTTCAGCAATGCTGCCACTAGCAAAGAATTTGGCCCATTCAGAGCATCTAACTCGATTTTGAAAGATGCTCCAGTCAGCATGGACAAAGTCTTGATACTGAAAACGCTTACAGGTCGTCCTATGCTCTCTACCTTTCACAAGAAATGGAAGAGTGCATAGGACTGTGTTGTGGTCACTGTTGTGGAGTTTTAAGCCATATTCTATGGATATCGGCGTTATATTATGACAGAATATCAAGTCGAGGGTGTTGTTGTTTCTTGTGGGTAAATGCACATGTTGTTTCCAGCCGTGTATATTGATATATTTAATTATACTCTCATAAAATGTCGGGCCAGAGAATGTGCGCCAATCAACACCTGGGAGATTGAAGTCTCCACAGATCATTTTATGGTCGAGGCTGAGGGTAGCAGCATGCCCGAATGATGCAATTATTGAGGCATCTACTAATGTGGGAGTGTTTGGAGCCCTATCTATGCAACCTAGTAGTAATTGGTAGTTATTTACATGTACTTATAGCCATATCGAGTCAGGTGCTGTGTTGAGGACTTCATCATCGATATTTTCCACCTTTACAGTCTTTGATACGTATGCCAAACAACCTCCACCTCTTTTGGTGGTTCTATCGCAACGAAATGCAGCGTAGTTATCTATGACAAGGCATGAATTTGGAACATCAGGTGTCAGCCAACTTTCTGTTATTAGGGCAAGTGTAGGGTTGTATAGAAGGACCAGGGTTCTCAGAGATGTCATTTTATTCATTATAGATCGGGCATTAATTAGCATCAATGTCAGATGAGGCGAATTAATGACCTTATATGAGTTATTGGTGACTGCATATTTAACAGCGTTCGTGCTGTGGGTTAATCTATTATATTTATTGTAACAGTTATCGTAACATTTGCTTGTGGCGTGGGCATTTATACTGTGGGAGAGAAGAATGGTACTGCCGTTTGATTCTAGTAGTGTTGATGAATGGGATCCAGCACTATTCATGAGCATTGGTTTAGTTAGGGCTAAGGGGGTAGTAAATGAATTGAGATTATAATTATAAATATAACTTGGACTAGATATTAGAGGACTATAGCATTTACTTAGCCGAGATGTTATTGAGGATGTACTCAGTGGTTGTTCCGTGAGGTTCGTGTTCTGAACATCACTATTATCTCTGTGGTAAATACTTAAGACACTTTTGTTAACCGGATATGAGATGGTAGCAACGTTTTTCCTTAGTGATAATGTGAGTCGTGATTTGGGGCATTCACGATTGGCACGAATTGTTGGTTCAAGACGGGTGGTACAGGTAGTGAGTGAAAGTGAAATGGGTTGTAAAGTGTTGAATAAGGATGCGCTAAAAAAGGATATAAGTGAGCATGTGTGACTTTTGGTTCACAATAGTTGGACAGTATGTTATGAGTTCTAGACGTATAGTCATGAGCAGAAACGTTTGCTATAGGTAGCTGTGTCAGTATCAGATTTTCATGTCTATATGGCCATCTATATTGGTGATAGAGATAATCTCCATGGTTGTAGTGATTCATACCACTATTTGGTTGGTGTAATGGTAGTGTAAGTGGCAAAGGGTGACTTCTGCGTACAGGATTGTCTTTCTGGGACATTAGTATTTGGTACTCTGATGCAGTCGGGTGTGTCGCCCTATACCTTTTAGAGTAATCATAAGAATTAACGTGAGGATAGGAGAGAAATCGTTTACTGCCACACTGAGTATTAACTTTTAGCTAAGATGGTAGAGATTTAGTCTGCCTAGGTTTACACGGTTTGCTGTTGATTTTATTGTGTAACCTGTTAAGGTTACGACTGTTCTTAGGCTTGTTTGTACTGATAGTTTGAGGTGCGTTGTCTGACGTTAAGGGGAAGAATCTATTCCTAGTGTGTAGGTACTTATAGCTATCGTCAAACCGATGTTTCAGTTCCTTTTCAGTTTTTACAGTGCGGAAATATCTTGCAGTACATGACATTTTCTCGTGCGTCACATTAGTTTGAAAGACATTCGTGCCCGATAGGGGGGTGATGTCTAAATCTACAGGGTCGGTGGCAATTTCTGTTGCTAGTGACGTAGTCCGTGAGCTTGTGTCGAGTGAAGTAATTGGTCCATTCAAACTGTGGTCCCCCCCATTTTTTAGTTTAGTCGGTGGGGTTGATGGTTCCAATGACATGTCGCCTTCACCACAGTCTACTGTAGGACTGGCTTTGATGAGGCTGTTTTGGTTTGCTAGTTCATGTTTGGGTTCCTTTAGGTTAGGAGCTGTGGCGTTGTGCCTGTTACGAGCTCTGCGTTGTAGTGGTGTTTTGTCAGCAACTATTAGTACATTCTTGTACTCACTTCTGGCTCTTACACGATTCACTAACCTGACAAATTCCATGGAATCCTGTGTAGACTTAAAATAAAATAAGACTGGGCAGCTACTTTGCCAGTCTTTTTTCCTCAGTCTCTTGCATTCACAAGGCACTTGGGGCATGCCGGAAGCCTTTAAGAGAGTTATTTTTACCTTATTAATAGGGGAGTTGTCAGGAATGTTGTAAACTATGGCTTTATGAAGCGAGTTAATGCGCTTAACAACTTCAGTAGAAATGAAATCGAGAAAGACTTCAGCCTGTCTTACTTTATCTACGTCCATGTCATTATGCTTACCAAAAAGGTATTATATCGGGGTTATTTCTTGCAGGGCACACTGCATATTGGCGAGTGTCAATTTAATGCTGTCAACTTCCATTTTGTAGGTGGCAATATCACTGCTCTGATCGGCAATGTTTACGACCTTAACAAGTGATGAGCGAACGTCAGCTAGTTCCTGATTGAGGATAAATCCATTGTTGGTGGATATTTCAGAATGTGCAGGGGAAGGGACGTTAAATATTGGTCGCTGTGAATTGCCACAATGTGATTGTGTTTTTAATTGGTTAAGAGGAGTAAAACTAGTGGAGGGAATATAGCTCGGTTTAGGAGGACTAGTATTAAGTTTAGAGCGTTTGGCCTTAATACGTGACATTCCGTTATTCTAGGATACTATAGGGTTGTGAGTGGAGTTAGGCAATACTGCGGGAGTACTACTAAGGGCGTTATATAATGTAAAACGTGTAAGATATCTCAAAATATATAAAATAGACAAACTACGTGGAAAAACGTTACCGTATTCGGAGTTTGCGCGGATATTCCAAAAAATGAAAGATGAATTTTGCAGAAAACTTTCTGAACTTCTTCATAGGGTCAAACACTCAGATTTGGTAATCTTGGCTGGTGATTTTAACACCCGAATAGGTAGCTTAACCCGATCTGAAAGACATTTAGGTGGATGCTTCAGTATTCCAGCTCAGAGAACGGATAACGGCGACCGTCTGCTGCAGCTTTGCTCAGATAATCGGTTATTTCTAGCCAACACGAACTTTAAGCATAAGTAGCGACATCGTGTAACATGGAGACCTCCTGACCCTACTCAACGGTGGACTCAAATAGACCATATTGCGATTAGTCACCGTTGGAGAGGCTCGATAGAAGATTGCCGAACTTTCTGGAGTACATGTTTGTATTCCGACCACGCTCTAGTGCGAGCACGCGTTTGCTCGCGTCTTACCGGGCGAAGAAAAACTACCACAGGAAGACCTATTAGAATTCAGTTTAGTAATGAAACGGCCAAGATTAAATTCCAGGAACAACTGAGGAATCACTTAGGCAATTATAAAGATGCGTCCCGACCAGATACTGCTTGGCAAGATGTTCAAGCAGCTGTGGCATCTACAATGGTATCTATCAAGGACTTAAATCAACATGTCAAGAAAAATCAATGGATCTCAATGGCTTCTGTTGATTTAATAGACTCCCGAAGACTTATCCCATCGGGCTCCGAACACGATTATGAGCGACGAGCAATCAGGCATAAACTGACGAAAAGTCTGCGAAACGACCGTGAGCAGTGGTGGGTAACGAAAGCAAAGGAAATGGAAAAGGCAGCGGCGATAGGTAACACTAGACAACTTTTCAAGTTAATGAAAGAAACCGGGGTTAAAAAATTCAGCGTTAGTGAGACGATTTCCGAAAAGGATGGAAAGCCTACTAGCTCTCAGTCTAGATGTTTAGAACGATGGGCTGAACACTTCAAGGAAAGTTCTAGTTGGCCTTCAGCTACTCTAAAACTTCCCACTATTTCGAGACAGCCAGAATGGAAAGTCCACTTAGATCCCCTCCCCCGACTCTTGTCGAAGTCGAAAAAGCTATAGCCTATCTAAGGCGAGGCAAAGCAGCGGGTCCAGACGGATTATTCCTAGAGGTGTTTAGGGATGGTGGTTCCACATTGACAGCCGGGCTGACTGATATTTTGACTAAGGTTTGGGAACTTGACATAATTCCATCTGACTGGTGTCTATCGTTAATCGTCCCAGTATATAAGAAAGGATCAAAATCGTCTGCAATAACCATAGAGGAATTAGTTTGACTAATATAATGTCTAAAATACTAGCTTCTATAATTATCAGACACTTAACTGCAACTCGTGATCTACAAATACGAGAAAATCAGGCTGGTTTCATACTTGGTCGCGGTTGTATAGACCGGATATTCACCGTCCGTCAGATCTTAGAACACAGACATACTTTTCGGCGGCCGACAATAGTGGTTTTCCTTGACTTTAAAGCGGCTTTTGACTCTGTAGACCGTGAAGTTCTATGGCAGTGTCTTTCATTGAAAGGCGTGTCCCAAAAGTATATAGAACTTGTTAAGGCCCTTTACTCAAACACTATTAGTCGTGTCAGAGCATATGGCGAACTGTCGCTTGAACTTGTAACCTCAAGTGTTGTCCGTCAACGCTGCCCACTTTCCCCACTTTTGTTTAATTCCATAGTTGATATACTGTTGTAAATTACACTTTCATCGACCTCGCGATTACCTTAACCAGTGGCTAGAAACACTGAGTGACGTGGCCCAAAATCGATCACAATACCGTAGATGTATTCGCTAATTGTCATCCCTTAAATCATGAGCTTTAAGTTATTCAATAGGTTTCTTTCTACGCTTCCTAAACCATATTCTATATGTTCACGCTCCTTGTTACTGTTATCATTTTATTTTATTGAAGTAACTTCTACTAATAGTGATGGTGTTAATCTTGCGGTGTTATGGTGGTATGGCAACTTGAAGCGATGCACACATGTGCCAGGTTCTATGTTGATTGTACATATATACATACACGTAGTTAATGTAATTAAAGCAGTCATCCTAACCTATTGTAGTAGACATGGGCCTCACACTGTCGGTTATTCTGATCTTACTGTGACAATTAGAGTTAAAGCTTACCAGACAACGAAGCGAAAAGTAAAATCTGAGGTAGAATATTTTGATGAAGTGCCATAAACCTGGTAACTAATTCCAAGTTTTGCTAGGTACGTTTTTTCATGTTCTGTCTGGTCACTAAATGTTTACGCATCTGCCTCAATTGTCATCCTCAGCTGCCCTTAACTATGTCGTGTAAGTTTTGCAAATAGAAAAAGAAGCTGAATTTACAAGTGCTTAACTAGATGAATACAAATATCGTTATGAGTGTTTTGTAGCGCAGATTTACTAATGGTTTTGTTGATGGCTAAGATCAGTGGTGAGCTTACGTTAGGTGATTGTTAGTGGTCCGAATATGTCTTCTAAAGTAGTACTTTGAGAAGTATTGAAACCGGATTTAGAAGTTCAGCCTACTGAAGAATGTCCACAAGTGTTATCCTGAAGAAAACGTAAGCTGATTAGAAGCAAACCATTCTTTAAGCTTACTTTGAATCGTATTTGATGTTTCGTCCAGTTATTATGCTTACTGCGCAAATAAATCATTGAATTCAGTTAATTTTAACTATACTTCTTCTGCTTTAATGAGAGATATAGCTGATAAAGAAGCTCTGAACAAAACAGAGGCTAGTGCCACTTTTTATCTAGTTGGTTTGGAACGAATAGAATGCAATCGTATGCCATGATTGCACATCATATATTTCCTTGTTTCTGAATCTAACAGTTACAAGAAAATTACTACAAGTTTTCACAGAGTCTTAGCACAAAAAATTGCTAGACCAAGTAATAAAAGTATGTCTCAATAGAGCAACTAGAACGATTGCCGAAATATTAAATCTCTTATTTGTTTATTAGAGGCAGTAAGCAAAGTGTTATTTCGTGCATAGAAACTGTGATTTGATTAGAACTACATCTTCCATAGAAGACAAGCAGCTAATTCCTTAAAGCATCTGTCAAAGAAGTTGAACATTGGAACCACTGAATGTTGTTTGGCTGAATTGACTTCCATTAGTAGCAGTCATTGGTTCCGGAACGATTGAGCGAACGTTTGTGTACTGTTGGAGTCAACACCATTCAGAAGTATATTTCTAATTACTTTACATATTTATTGCCCTATTCTAGACTATTGTTATTGCTATCGTTGTTGCTATTGATATTGTTATCGTCATCGCTGCTATTGTCAGCAGAGTAATTAATTGTTTTCTGACGACTTATTGTTATTCCGTTTGGTTGTGGGAATAATAAACAAGGTCGATACTCAATTAACTAAAAGCCTTTGGTCAGTAGAAGCAAGACAATAGTATTCTGAACTCCAGTAGGCGCTCAATCGTAACACTTCAGTCGGCTGATTTGACAGCATCTCAAATCAAGAAAGAGTTCCCCAGTATGACCACCTACGGATTTATTGATAATAATACGACTCTTAGTTTATTCCAACCAACCATACATGATTAGGCTGCCTCAAGGACTGCAAAATGAACGTTTGTGATGGCTGTTGAGAATGCAGAAAAAAATTCACAATTTATATGGGTAGATGTGAAAATTCATATAATATTACTTATAATATTACATAAAATTCCCACGATCAACAAAATAGAAACTTCGAAATGTCACTGGATTTTGTGTAACAAGACGACTGTATTCTCTTTTACGCTTGTATTTTTACCGCAAAATTTCAATTAATTTAGTTTAATTACGGTCTGTTTAGTGAATACTGGCCGGGTTTAGTTTGTAATTTAAAGAAGTAATGTGCTTCACTGGAGACAATGATAACTAAGATACTTTACCACATGCTTCACAGTAGTAAATTTGCTAATTTTAACGAATACCGCTTGTTTTGTCCATGAATAACTTTAGGAAAGCAAAGAACACTTAGCTATCGGCCGTCGTGGCATTTTGCATTTAAGATATGGCAATGAAACACTGTATGCACATGAGATTGCCCCAAAGATGTAATATTAACTAGGCTTTCCATTAATTTTTCTGGCACAATTTATCACGTAAATTTTATTTTTGGTTGTAATAGCTAAAAGTAATTGTGTGGTAGCTATTTTCTAAAGAGTCCACGGCCTTGTGATAAATATAGCTCAAAGGAAATTAAACTTTAACTTACTTGGCGTTGCTGTCTAAAATACTGATTACCGATAGTATGACATTACAAGTGAACAACATAACTTCACTGTACCAAACATCACTTAAAATGAGGTACTCCCTGGAGCTTTGAGGATGTACTTTTCAACGTAGCAGTTTGCCATTTGGGAAGCTAAAGGCATTAAAAATTAGAAAAAAATATGTATCGTGAGAAACTAGAAATAAAAGTCCCTAACTCCGAAAGCAGAGTGCATTTTATCCATAGTTTCGTTGTGTTAGGGCATGCCTTAATCTTGCAACACTGTTGGCAGCTTTTTAATGCCTAGGTATATCCCGGTCTAGTGACACAAGAATCCAGAGTATTATGGGAATAGGTCTTTATTCAATAGCGTGGGCAGGAGACAGTGGAGCGCGGTCCTAGTTATTCAAACACACACATGCTTCTCAACGTTCAATAAGCTAATAGGAAATATAATCCCTATGCAGAATAAGGAAGTAAATGAGTACTGGAGCCTAATTGTTTTGGCGTATGCTTAGGTTTTAAAGTGAACTTTTAACTAGTCAAGCTAAGTTGCTACATTAGCTCTCCCTAGAAGCGACTTCCGTAGGAACGTTGGTTCGATCAACATACCAAACAAAATAATCTCTGTTTTGTAGCTGTAGCTTAGTTCAGAATTACTTGATGAACTTGACCTTCTAACAGTGACTGGAGATTGAAAAGTAAGAGGGCAAGAAAATAAAGTAGGAATACCTGAGGAAATACCGCGAGCGGGCTACCCAACACCATGTTGGTGAGGTACGATTTTTCCATGCTCTGTCTGGTAATCAGGTGTTTATTCACCTGCCTCTTGAGTCGCCCTCAAGTAAATTATTATTATTATTATTTACCCTTCCAATATCACTTGAGTGACAATTCACAATTTCACCATACTGTTAATTGCACTGTTTGATCTCTCCATTACTATAATTCTCTATATATATTTAACATGGTTATTAGTGCATATTTTCGCTCTGTCCCATATATATTTTTATTATTATTATCCGTCTTCTGTCATCATTTATAAACCGATTCTAAATTTCAATTACAACTTGACCTCTTAATTATATTGGGCTTATTAGTTGGCTAACAAACCTATTTATGCGAGGTCTAAGCTACGACTACGCATCGAACTCTTTAGAATTTCTCTTTATTTCTTTTTTCTTTTTTTCTATTTACACGTCCTACATCACATTAGCGTTTATACTCTTAATACTACTTCGCTAGTTTGATTTATTGAATTATTATACTCAACTGATGAAGCCCAAAATGGTTTCTTCACAACGCTTATTGTAAATGAGTAGTATGTGATTAAAATAAACAAATAAATAAATAAAAATTGAAGAAGAATCTACTTTAGAACAAAACAAAGACGATGAAACTCAATCACACCTAAAGAGTTGCTCCACTGTCTGCACAAAAATTTAAAGTACAATATACACATATATAGTTATAATTGATAAGTGTTCGTTTCTACGTAAGTGTTTGGTTTCCGGGACGGCTTGGCCATCTGAAAGAAAATAAACATGGTGTAGAATCTTATGTACGCAAATGCATTTAAAACAAAAAAAATTCATAAGAGAAAATAAGAATATATATATATAAGTGCGTGTACTTGCTAGAAGTCAGATCAACTAGGCAACCTTGAACATGTGACGGCCGCCTTTTATGACTGGTTCGTAACAGTGGGTACTGACAGTACTTATCCGGTTGAAAACTAAAGCAAACGTTTGGGAAAACAAATGAATTACCGAGAATATGAGGAATCTTGTGATTATTAGGGTTAGATGAAGCTATAAGTCAGTGCGAAGCATATAGCTAATGTAGAAAGCTTATGGGGACGGTACCAGGTGATATCTCCAGTTGATTAAGAGTTCGAATGTCGATAAAATGGATGGAAGCTATGTGGTTATCTGAGAGAGCATAGATTTAAACCGGGGCAAGTATTATTCCTAACCTATGTCTATGATCATGTATGGATTTATAATAATTGTTTGTATGATGCTATGGAGGGACCACATCAATTGATGATAATTTTATATAAGCTTATCGGTCAGGTTTGTTAATAGTTTCATTAGTTATATCAATCATATTACGTGATTACCAAGGCTAGACAATGCTTTATGATGCTATCCTGAAACTATTATGAATAATTAGTTGTAGTGTTAGTTTGCTATAAGCTAGTGAAAAAAATTGTTTCTTTTTTTAGAAGAAAATTTAAAAATCTATCAACAGAATTTAAAATCTTAGACATGACATCACTGCAGTTAGAAAGATGCTAGAAGTACTATAGAAATTTAATAAGTTACTCTAATTAGCTTAGTGATATTTATAAATTGTTGCTAAAATAATTAGAACTAGGAAAAGTCGAACGAATATGGAACTTAATATGTTTCGCCTGAAAACAACACACTTTTTCAAATAGTATGTTGCTGTATAAAGTTGTTAATAAAGTGTATCCTAAGCAGAAAACGTTTCTAGCAGTGGTTTACATGAAATACACGTAGCTAGTTTAAGCATAATATATACATGCCAAGTACTAGAGGTGTGTATAGTAAATCAAATGGTAAAAAGTTAAAACTCGCCTGGATTCTTTTTGGAATTTATCCTGATTTTCAAGGTTCAGTATGTGATTTATGGCATCATCAAGTAATAATCGAGAATTCTAGAAAAATGATTAGTTCTGCAGGGAAAGCATGCTCACAACACTTACCTCGGTTGATAGGTTTAGTCGAAGATTTCACGCCAGGGTGAGACAATGAACGAACGTTATTAAATATTAACCGCCGCATATTTTTGGAAACGAAAGGTCGAGGGACCGCATTTGTCGTGTCGCAGTAAATCAAGACATCTTCCTTAGGTAATGGCAGCTGTTCAGTTTCAGGCTAGAGCATTTAGTTGACAGTAAGTTTTGTAATTCTTGATCAGTTTCTTGACTGTCTCTTAAAATCTTGAAGTCTACTGTAGACTGTTGTATTATATTCATTTCTAATCGAAATAATGCGTCTGCCGCCTGATTGTCTTCACCTTTTACGTGCTGGATATCACTAGTGAACTGTGATATGTAGTCAAGGTGTCGGACTTCTCGAGGTGAGCATTTATCAGCTTTCGCCCTTAATGCATTGGTTAGCGGTTTATGATCCGTATAAACTGTGAATTCTCTGCCTTCTAGCATGTGCCGGAAGTGCTTGATGGTTAGGTAGATTGTGAGGAGTTCTCTACCAAAGGTAGAATATCTCGTCTCTGCTGGAGCGAGTTTTTTGAGAAGAAAGCGATTGGTTTCCAGGTGTTTTTAACTAGTTGATTAAGAGTACCGCCTACGGCTTTGTCTGAAGCATCTACCATTATGGCAAGTGGGTAGTGAGAATTCGGATACGTTAATGTAGATGCTTGAGCAAGTTTATGCTTTAATTGGTTTATAGCATCGACGGCCTCAGATGTCAACTTGAACTCGTTCGGTTTTCTTTTAAGCGTATCCGTTAATGGTTGCATTAGTTGTGCACAATCGGGTATAAATCTGCGATAAAAGTTTGTTAAACCGAGAAAACTTCTAAGTTGTGTTATGGAGCATGGGATGGGATATTGTTTAATGGTATCCACCTCTTGTTTAATTGGTGTAATTCCATCAGGGCTTAAGGTATGTCCGAGGAATTCCAACGTTTCCACACCAAAAACGCATTTACGTTGGTGTATGTTCATGCCATTTTCGTTTAGTCGTCTAAGTACTGCCTTCACATGCTGTTCATGTGATTCTAAGTCCAGACTAACAATTAATAGATCGTCTATATACCCTTGAGCAAATGGCATATCTCGAAGTAAATTATCCATAAACCTTTGGAATGTTTGTGCCGCGTTCCGTAGGCCGAATGGCATGCGTACAAACTCGAATAATCCAAAAGGTGTTGAGATAGCTGTTTTCGGAATATCTTCCTCAGCTACTGGGATATTGTGGTATGCCCTGACTACGTCGATTTTAGTAAATATCTTCATACCCTGTAAGCCATTTGTGATGAAGGTGCACCTGGTATATGACCAAGTTACGTTTGGATTAATACCAGAGCAACTTCTAACGATTGTACCCACTTTTACGAATGAGAAGAAATCAGAAGGCAATAAAGGATGGAAAAGAAGTTATATTTGATCGTGAATGGAGCGGCAATGGGATAGCAACGTCTAGGCTGGCAAACTAGAGAGATGGTTGCTTGTTACGGTACGATGTGTCGTGATCTGGTCGTGATGCGTGACTGATCGCCTTCAACTTAGTAGTGTCCGCTAAAACAAACATGGTCAGTATCAATGTCGAGGACCTATGTAATTATTTATTTTGGGGATTATTTACCGCTATAGCCCACTCCCCCCCTAATGGGTTCGTGAGGGCCCTATGACGTACCAGCCAAAGGATAAAACCCAATGCGTTAAACATTGGTAAACGTTCATTTGATAGCTTGGATGTTGTGCAGCTTCTGGGCGTCAGTGCTAATGCTAAAGTATCGTTACATAAAAAAAATGTACAAAATGTTATCGTTCTCTTCCGTTTTCTTCTGGTCGTTTCCAGGCGTCCTGGAAAACCAAAAGAAAAAAATTTAAATATATGCATCTCATTAATATATATATATATGTATATATATTTAAAAGCAATTTGACGGCTAAATACAAGTACAAAAACGCATAAAATGTCGGCAACGCTGACATGAATAAAAAAAAGGTTTTTTGATATTTTTTTTAAACATACGAAAATGTGCAAACAAAAATGCATACCATAAAGTAAAAACAAAATATTTTTATTCAGTTTTTTTTATTTTATATATAAACTTCGCAATAAGCAGAGAGGAAAATTAGAAAAAAAATTAATAGATGTAATATTCATTTAAGTATTCCGGAAATCGTACATTTCTACCAGAACGTGTAGCTCTCGGCGTTACGGAGCTCTTCTGCCCACTGCGAGATGTTTGTAGCTGAAAGTGATGCTTTCAGCTGTCGATGAAATCTTTCTACCAAGCCGTTAGATTGTGGATGGTAGGCAGTCGTTCGGAAGCGCGTTGCTCCAAGAAATTTTGTCAGAGAGTGGAACAATCCAGATTCAAACTGACGTCCACGGTGTGTCGTTATTGTAGATGGACAACCAAAATTCGCAATCCATCGTTCGACGAAAGCGTGAGCAATCGTTTCAGTAGTGATGTCTTTTAAGGGAATCGCTTCTGGCCAGCGTGTAAAACGGTCCACGCATGTCAAAAGATAAGAAAATCTATTTGATTCTGGTAAGGGTCCTACCAAACCAAGGTGAACATGGTCAAATCGAGCGTAGGGAGTTGGGAAAGTACCAAGAGGACATTTATTGTGCTGAATTACTTTGCTCTTTTGGCAGGCCACACAGGAGCGTGCCCATTGTTTGATGTCTTTATTCATCCTTGGCCAGCAGAATCTCTGGGCAATCAGCTTAGACGTAGTACGAACTCCAGGATGAGAGAGGTTGTGCAATGTGTCAAAGATGATTCGTCGATAACTCTTGGGGACGATTGGACGGGCTGTAACTGTAGAATAATCACAAATTAAAGTCTTCTTACCTTTTTCAATCGTCTTTGTTTGGAGTTTAAGCGTTGTTGTGGATAACTCGTGATGAAGATCATTGTCTTCATTTTGAAGTCGAGCTAGTTCAACAAGGTCGATTCCTTGGATACGATTCAAGGCATGTATTCGTGATAAGGCGTCGGCAACTACATTGTTAGCTCCAGATATATGTCGTATATCAGTAGAGAACTGGGAAATGTAGTCTAGGTGACGCGACTCCCGCGGAGAGTACTTATCTGAAAACGACTTCATAGAAAACGCCAGTGGTTTATGGTCGGTGAATATTGTAAATTCCCGGCCTTCGATGGAATGTTGAAAATGTCGTACAGCACAGTACATGGCTAGCAGTTCACGACCGAAAGTGCTGTATCTTGATTCGGAATCGTTTAGTCGTCTTGAGAAAAATGCTAAAGGTTGCCAAGTCTTGTCAGTCCATTGTTGCAGAACTGCACAAATCGCTGAGTCACATGCGTCAACCGCGATGCTGACAGGGGCTTCGGCATTGTGATGTGCCACCATAGTCACATTGGCTATTGCTTCTTTAGTCGCAGTAAAGGCTTTCTTTGAGTCTGCATCCATTGTGAAAACTCTTTTATTTACACGAAGCTGATCCGTTAGTGGTTTCATGATAGATGCACAGTTCGGTATAAACCGTCTGTAGAAACTTACCAACCCATAAAAATCACGCAACTGCTTGATGGTGGTTGGTTCCGGGTACTCCAGAATAACCGCCACCTTGTGTTTTTGAGGTTATATGCCCTTAGCGTCAATAGTATGCCCCAGGAAGTCCAACGAGGTTGTTGCGATTTGGCATTTCTTTAAGTTTATGGTTACTCCATGTTGTTGAAGTCTACTAATGACTGTGTCCAAATGTTTCATATGTGTTACCTCGTCTGGGCTTGTTATCAGGCAGTCGTCGACGTATGCATGGACATAGTCAATATCGCGGAACACGTCATCAATGAGACGTTAAATCGTGGATGGGCGGTAACGATTAACTATCTGGCTTAGTTTCGGCGTTAAGACGTCGGTAATCACCGATGGGACGCCAATCATTGCTATCTTTTTTCGGGACCATATGTAATGGAGATGACCATGGACTACTGGAAGGTCGAATTATTCCCAAGTCAATCATATGGTCGAATTCGTTTTTCGCAATCCTTAGTTTATCAGGCGCGAGTCGGCGTGCTTTGGAGAATACAGGTTGACCTGTAGTCGTAATGTGATGTGTAACATTGCTGGTTACACATGATAATTTCGATGACGCCTTATTCAGACCTGGATATTTGTCAAGTATCGGCTGAAAATAGGGGTTAATTAAATGTTTAAAACGAAGAGGACATAAGCTACAACCTGTGGCCGCGGTTCCACGAATGTAGAGATTTGTGTTACTATCCACTAGTCTCTTTTTACTAGGATCCACAAGCAAGTTGTGGTGGCTCAGTAAATCCATGCCTATGATAGGTATTTTCACATCGGCGATAGTGAAAATCCAGTGTATGGGTTTCCGTAAACCCACGTTTAAGTAGACGTATCGTTTACCATACGTAGCTGTGTTTTCCATCGGCTGCCTGTAAGTCGAAAGTAGCTTCATGATGGCGATCAGATGGAGCTGCAGGAAGAACGCTAACTTCTGCGCCAGTATCGACGAGGTAGCGAACCTTCGTTATCACATCAGTGATAAATAACAGGCGGCTGCTTCCACCGGCTACGGCTGCCGCTAATGCGTGCCGGCGGAATAGTTTCTTGATGCGTCAACAATCGGTTTATGTCTAGGGAAACAACAGGGGTCTCTACATTTCATGGAATTTTTTCCATAGGTGTTGTGGTATCAACACCAATGTGAATCTTCGTTTCGTCGAGGTCGAGACGACGACCTTCTCCGTGACGTACTTCGTCGACGAGAATCGTTCGGTCGGTGTCTTTCCTTCAGGTCAAGAAAACAAGAAAGAGTACTACACAATTTTGTCACGTCGTTTTCGGTGGTATGAGGTTTTTCAGTAATGGAAAATACCTCATTGTTTCGAGTTTCTGGTGATCGCCAGAATTCGATCAGCAGATGAAGCTAGTTCATCTACTGGGTTGTTATTAAACGGTACCAGAACTGCTTGCACTTGTTGTGGAAGTTTTGATAAGAAGAGTTGACGGAAAAGACCTTCGTCGAAAGTGCGTTGACCAATTACCTCTCGCATGCGCGACAACATTTCCGTTGTTGAACCACTACCTAGCTCGATGGTGTGGAACAACTCATCAATACGTTGTCTGTCGGATAAATCTGCGCGTTTGAGAATTGATCTTTTGAGTTGGTCATAAGGTTCTAGGCAGTCAGGGCTGAAAAAGAAGGGGGTGACGTACCTGTTCAATTCACGCAGAAGTGACCTCACGACGTCAAGAATTTGAACACGTGGATCTGTCACAGCGTGGTCTCGAAACTCGGCTTCTGCGTAGCAGAACCAAGCTTCTATGTTTTCTGTCCAGAAAGGAATGAGCTGGAAGTTCGGGGGTGTGGAAGTTTTAATCTTAATGAACTTAGGAATCTGATCAGTCATGCTATATATGCAGTATGTGAAAATACAAAAATAAATGCAATCAAAATGTGCAAAAAAATGATAATCACACCAAAGATACTGTTAAAAATTATAAACAGGAACGAACTCACAGTTATGAACGTGTCCAAATCACGTCGGGCTCACCAATGAAGGTGCACCTGGTATGTGACCGAGTTACGTTTGGATTAATACCAGAGCAACTTCTAACGATTGAACCCACTCTTACGAATGAGAAGAAATCAGAAGGCAATAAAGGATGGAAAAGAAGTTATATTTGATCGTGAATGGAGCGGCAATGGGATAGCAACGTCTAGGCTGGCAAACTAGAGAGATGGTTGCTTGTTACGGTACGATGTGTCGTGATCTGGTCGTGATGCGTGACTGATCGCCTTCAACTTAGTAGTGTCCGCTAAAACAAACATGGTCAGCATCAATGTCGAGGACCTATGTAATTATTTATTTTGGGGATTATTTACCGCTACAGTGAAATCTTGGATATGTGGTATCGGGTACCTGTCTGGTACCGTTTGATGTTTAAGGGCTCTGTAATCTGCACACGGTCTCCAATCGCCTTTATTCTTATTTGGGACCAACTGCAGAGGAGATGCCCATTGACTATCATATGGACGTATTATGCCCAGCTGTAGCATGTAATCGAATTCGGCTCTAGCTATTTTAAGTTTATCGGGTGCTAGTCTCCTGGGTTTAGCGAAAGCAGGTGCCCCTTCCGTTTTGATTGCATGACATACTTTTAACTTACTTTTGGGGGGTTGAGGGTTCGGTTTTGTTAACTCTGGAAATTCCGCAAGTATATCCTGGAACTTTGCCGTTGTTACTGGCGGAGTTTGGATTAAATTTGGAGAAGTGACACGAATTTCTGTATCTTTTGTATATTTTGAAGTTTCTTTTAATGTCAAACGTCGTTTATTAGTGTCAACTAGAAATTCATATCTCTCTAAGAAATCCATTCCTAGTATTGCCAGATCTAAATCGGCTACAGTGAAAATCCAAGGGAATTGTCTTCTAAACCCCAAATCTAGTGTCATTGTTTTCTGCCCAAACGTCGCGACTTTAGTTTTGTTAGCAGCTTGAAGTGTGACTAAGGAAGTTTCTCGACCCAGCTCGGTTTTGTTCTTGGAAATGATACTAAGTGCAGCACCAGTATCCACCAAAACGTTCAAACCTGAATTCTTATCTCTAACGTAAAATAAGCGACTGTTTAGGCACCCCTCCTCAGTCGTTGCGACCTGGGAAGGGGTTATTCGTTTCCCATATTCTTCTGGGTCTGTTTGGGCCAGGCACATGGTTGACTGCATTTGGTTGATTGAACACCAAATTTCCAGTGATACCGGCAACATTTTTCAGATTGTCTGGATCTTTGTAACCTGTTCCGTGACACGAATCTCGGTCATTGTAGTGACCTGCTCTTGTTTCTATGACCCATCTGCAATTTGCTGACAGCCTCTGTGAGACTTTTAACACTAACAATGAGTTGTGCTATGACTGGGTCATTTGCCGATTCTTCTTTTTTAGCATAGTGGATCATGCTTGATGCAGTCGGGGACCCCTTTCCATTATTCTATCTGCAATACGTGCTAAGTGAGATGAAGAGGTGTCGGGATCTTGTGCATCCAAACAGTGTTGGACGTAGCATGGGAGAGCTTGTATCCATCCTTGTTTTAGGACTGCTTCACCCACTGTGTTTTCGCCTACTAAGGCTTGGAGATGACGCAGAAATTGTGACGGTGACCTATCACCTAATGTTCTCCCTTGGAAGAGTCTTTGGATTCTTTGTCCATCTGATAATGATAGACGACTCATTATTTCTCGTCTCAGGATGGTGTACGGTTGTGGTGTCGGCGGACTTAAAATCAAGTCGCGGGCTTGTTTGGCTACTGAAGGGGGTAGGATTAAGCACAAATCTCTATAGCGAACTCCTTCAGATTTAATATTGTGTCTGATGAAATAATGTTCTAGTTGAGCAAACCACAACTCTGGGTCACTACGATCGAATTCGGGAAGTCGGATTTTCGAAGTCATAACGGTGTCTATGTCTACCGATGACTTATCTTCTAGGCTTTTCGTTTGGACTAAGTCTGCCATGTTACATGAACAATATGATAACGTGATGAGGACGGAAAAACGATGAGTGATAAAAATAAAATACTATGTACATAAAAAAATATATATACTTAACTATCGCAAATCAGAAGGCTTATTTTTATGACTGAATATAAAAAGAAAAAGTGATATGGACAACAAAAATGAAATATTTTATTTGACACAGGACTCACCAGTTTAGCGCCTAGGTATATCCCGATCTAGTGACACAAGAATCCAAAGTATTATGGGAATAGGTCTTTATTCAATAGCGTGGGCAGGAGACAGTGGAGCGCGGTCCTAGTTATTCAAACATACACATACTTCTCAACGTTCAATAAGCTAATAGGAAATATAATCCCTATGCAGAATAAGGAAGTAAATGAGTACTGGAGCCTAATTGTTTTGGCGTATGCTTAGGTTTTAAAGTAAACTTTTAACTAGTCAAGTTGCTACAGCTTCAAGGGACAGGTTGTTGACGATTCGTTGTGACCCACAATAAAACCAACATGTGCAAGTAACAAGATAGCGATCATCGAAAACTGTGTGGTAAACTTCCTTAAACTTTGCGGTAGTTACATTCACAAAGAAATCGCCAAATCGACGACACCCGTAGTCTTTAACAACCTTTTCTTCTGCAAAAGGTATCAGGCACCTTAACATAACCTTAAGGCTTTCAGGAATCTGAATGAAATAACGGTATCTGGATAAGACTTACATCATATCTGTAATGTTTGTGAAGCATAAACGTGCCTTGCATTTGTTTTCTTCGTGTGTAATGTTAAATCCATCTCCGAATCTTCCAGACTGTCATCTCTGTAGGGCCGTTTTTCCTGAGGAAGTGCTTCATTTGTCGATGAGAGTTTTCTACCTGATTGTTGGTATTGTTATCCATTGATAGTGTGAATCTATTGTGAGAAGCAGTCCTGTATGACCTTGACCACAATCAATACGAGCGCATATATACGCCAATAGCTCTATCAATATGATTTGCAATCCTGACGCAACACCAAAATTTAAACAATAATTTAACATCAAATAACATACGTTGCATAACTACGCATATCAGCCATTCAGTACAACTATTTTATTACAAATGGGTTTGTAAGCTAGGCAGTAACTTCCGTCCATTAAATGGGCTTACTTTTTCCCGGAAGGTTTGACACACGTGAGACGAGCGCTAAATGATCAAAGCACTAGGAAACTCCTCGTTTAGAGCACGGAGTTGTCCAGGTGCACAGTCAACAGTGATTGTTTTCGATGTGTCACCCATTATATTTTTGAACGACTAGAGAATCTGCCTTATGTCTGTTCGTTTTTCGGTTCGCATCAATGCGAATAACACAGTTCGTCCTCTGTCAAAACCATCAGTTATTACAAATTGATACAAAGGCCACCTATATGTTTTCATAAAAAATACTAGATGAGATATACCCCATTTTATTGGTTTTATATGTGGAGTCTATACCAACAACCTCTGGAAACTTTCTATAAAGACTTATCATGTCGTTCTGAGCAAAGACAATTACTACCACTGTCCTGAAGGACCTCAACCTTCCCAATTGTACTTAAACGTCGTATAAGGTCATTAAGATTACCAATACCTGAACAATTTACACATACACAAATCTTACGTTCGTAGACCTTTGTCCTCATATTTCTAATATCACTGTAAAGGAGGACTTTGCCAGGTTCTGTTCAGGCCATATCCATGTTTCTCTCGAAATGTGATATTTTATATCCAGCTGGAGAGTACTGTACTCTTATTTTTGACCGTCAACCCAAATACTTACACATAATAGAGCATGAGTGCCACAATAGCAAACAAACTTGCACATTGTCACAAAGTCCGGCACCCAGAGGTGGAAGTGAGACACCGAACATGTATTGGCATTGCACACACTGGTACTTTATGTCCTCGGACCTATCAAGGTAGCGAGTTAAAGTAACAACATAGTAAGTGTTTGATTCACAAAATGGGTTATTTAATTTTAAAAACACGTGCACTTATGAACCCCTCCAGTGCTTGATGAAATCGTAGCCAAGTAGGATAAGTTCCAGACAGCATAATTCGTCGGTAAATTTCACCTGCGTTGGACGATCCAGTCACGACGTCACTAGAGCTAGTACTCAGCAAATTGTTTTCAAGCAACATCTGGCCGATTTATAACAATATCTAGTGATGGAAATTATTATAAATGGGTTAAATTTATACATTGCTTAGGTAAAGCATAGTCAGGTTTACTTAATGTTAATTAGCTCTTGATCCACTAAGCCAAAATAGTGGGGAGCACTTGGCATTGTGCGTGTAAAGGTAAGTCCAACATCCGAGGATCAGCAAGGCTACATTTCGAGAGGTCATTTATAAATTAAATAATTGACTATCTAGATGTCATCAAGCAGACATTTGATTCCATTTTTAGACACCTCTATGTACCCTATTAGATATATTATTACCAGCCCACAGCTGTATGAAAAGGACATGTCGAACAGTCTGAATTTATTCAGTTGCAGCAATACACATTACGTAGATTCGTTATGAAGAAACGACATCTCAAGCCATCCGAAAGTATTCAAGTGTCGTAATATCAGTTTAACAGACAACAATTATGGGTAAGCCATATATTAACCAGTTCAAATGTGTCCGAGTATCGGAATTCGTCAACATGGTTTGCCACCGAATGAATTTGGCAACACACTTCTTGTATTTGCCTCCAACTATCTAAAAATACCAACCAAAAGAAGTCAAAACAGAATTTTGGCGCGACTTTCGACAGGTGCTGTCTTTAGTTACTCTGAGTATTGATGGTCGTCAACCCCAAGTGAAATTAAACCAGATGATCACACTGTGATTTTTTGGTTGAGAGTAGAACACTAAATTAATATTAGTTAGTAAGTAGTTTGGCCCTACCACATTAGCATGACTTCACTGGTGTACTGGCTGATAAGTTATTTTTTTCGTCTGTATAGGTCCGAGTTTTAAGTACACACACTTACATGACATATAGTCCAGGGCATCTGGTCTTAGTGTAGTGTAATGTACTCAAAACTTTGTAAAGCCTAAAAAAGTCTCTGCACAATGTAGGAGATTATTTGTGCGTCAAAAACCAGTTAGGATTCATCTCTTAGTTGGCATGCTTTCTATCAGAGATAGACTCTAGCTTCCTTATGAACAGGTTTATATAACTTATTCATTCGATTCACAGAACCAAGTTATGTTATCAGATATAAACGGCTGAGGATTTAAAAAGAACTATTTAATCTTAATAAGGAAGTAAAAAAATTATAATAATCTTGACGTTAATAGTCCCACTAAAACAAAAGTCGTTGTTATATGTTAAGTTTATTTGTAACTTTAATCGTTGTAGGCCGTTAGTCGAGTAAATTATGCGCAAATGTAAAATGATAAACTAATAAAGTAGATATTCTAAATGTCTGTTCACCTATTGGAATAGAAAGACTGGTAATTGATAAGTAGTAAATATCCACCTACCAGCATTAATGTTCGTTCATTATTTCCGTTATAACTATACATTGTTATGTCTCTATCTATTCTAACGGGTCGATGAATTAAACCCAAATGATTACATACATAGGTATATACATGAATATTAAAAACAATTTAAAAGACTGTTCAGTTAAAGGATGCTAACAGATGACGTGATTTATGTAGCAGACCGAATCACATAACGGTGTCCACTTAATTCAACTATTAAACATAAACAAAAGAAGTAAGAAATGTTTATTCCAATAATCTTACAATCTCCACATTATCCGATAAACTTTGTGTTCACGGCTTACATAACTGCGCTTGGTATTAAACCGTGAAGACTTCCTGTTCAGCTCTTGATTGTACCTGTTATGCTGAAAGACAGGGGATAATTTTAAGATGAATCTAAGATCATCAGGAAATCTGTATGCTCTCTTTGTATCCTTAGGTTGTAACCACTTTATTTTTGAGCAGGAATTCATGGGTGTGTTGTATTCAAACTGCTTTAATTAAGCAACAAATTACTGAAATGTCATGACTAGTTGTTAATGCATAGAACATAAGTCAAATGTGGTAAAATCTCTAACATTTTGAGGTGGAAGTCATGAGAAAAGCATATGATTATTTCAGTCATGATGAATGTTTCACTCTTATGATGTGTATAGATAGATGTTAGATTAGACCAGAGATGGACGAGATTGAATTACAGTATACATAAGGATGGTGAATAAAAAATTTGGCATGTTCATCACTGACACTTGTCGTCGTACACATTAAGTGTTCTTTATTTAGTTGTAGTTGGTTAGTTAAAAACCAACTGAACTTCATTATAAACGCAACTACACTATATGTTAAACAGGCTGTACATGTAACTAGAAAGACTAAACTGCAATTAATATGACTAGCTGGGAAATATTTGTTTTCATTGTCATTATATCTAATGTATTAATGAGTAGGAAAGTAAAGATACATGATTAGGAATATAATCATCTTTTGTCACCTGTTACTAGTATAATTGTAGTGACAACTGTCAGTAATTAAGTGATCTTAGTTACAAAATACTAAGATGTACACAGAACTCTAGTCTCCACTACGTCAAATACTATGGACGGCTCACTCAATAACTCTTAGAACTAAATTCAAGAATAATATTGTGTAATCATTTTATAAATGCACTAAATTTGCTAGTTAATTTTGTTGTTTTTATTTAATCATGCAAACCAGTTCACGACATACATTCCTTCGTTACCACATATAAGCTAAAATATTATCATTTATCATTGCGTCACAAGCAAACTATAATTTATCAAGTTCAGTTTCATAAATATTCCTTAATGTATGTAGGTTATTGTTAATAATTTGCTTGGTCATCGCTTTTCTGTAAGTGATATTCATCACAGGCAAACCTTTATCATGAAAAATACAACCCCCGACTTTATTCCCATTTTGTTCAACTTTTAAGCAAGATCTTTCAGATATAAATTGAGTGTTACCCTAATCGATCTGAATCGTCTCGTAAGTTGCATAAAAAATTACTGCATTTTGTTCATCAATTAAAAGATTTTCAATGAGGTGATCTACATCACCTGCAGAAGCTTTGCTTTTTTTTCTTCCGCTTCTTTCTCTTATATGTTTTAGATGCTACTACGTCGACGATTATACGTTATTTAGCTCATGTGGAGCAAAATGATTGTTTATTTATTACCCACCACAGCTGTTCCTTATTTTTCAACCGCCATACCAGACAAATTACGGTCTGTATGTACGACTTTGTTGCCTCTTACAATTTTAAGTCTCATACTTTCTTTCACAAGCCTTATTCGTCTTAATTTATTTTGTTTGTGAATATCGCCTTCTTCAAATTCGTCTACTTTATCTTCCTGCATGCGACTGTTTTGTTATACATAACCATTATTATTATACATATACTATTGTTTGGGTCAGTATTTTCAGCATGTCAGCGCTAAGTGAACGTGCAAACCCATCGGTGTATGAGCATCTTCTTGCTAGCTAACTGTTGATTGAGTTATCCTTAGAGCAAACTGGTATCCAAGTCAGTAGCATCAACCTGCCTATAGTAGACGAAGTATTATCTAAGCCCAAGTGCAAAATTGACTCCAAAATTCAACCAGAATATCTGACTGAAGTATCTTCAGAGAAAAAGGATGATGCATTGGAGACATCTGACCAAGTCGTTCTGAATGTCAAACAACCGATAGGTGGTAAGTCAACCATAGTCTCTAAATGTGCGCGCAGCATACCTGTTAGTCCGAGTCAGGAAGTCATTTTGAGAAGCATGCCTAAACCGTCTGTTGAGCCAAAAAAGCCACAGTATTCATCATGAAGAGGCAATAATCCGAGTCGAACTGTTACAGGTGCCAAAAGATATTCTAGATGTGATCGCATCGTTAACTCTTCTGTTCATGTGTGCGATAAATCAAGATGTCAACTGGTTGCACCGGGAACAGTATTGCTCCTGTTACTATATAAAAATTCCACTACACTTTATGGGGGAGGAGCCTTGTGGTGGATTGTAATTTCTTAGTTTTGAATGTAACTAATAGTGACTCTTTTCTTTCCTTGAGTAAATTGTAGTTCCTGCCTGACCGCACGTAAAGCTGAGCTGGACTCGAAAAGCGAATCATCATTGTCATTTTCAAAAGAATAGGTGATATGTTGGGCACCTAAAGAATATTTATTAGTTTCGATGGCTGTTTATTTGTAGATTATTCCAGTACATTTGGTTGTATACATGGTGAACATTTTGTTACAATTAATATTCAGTTACTTTTGCCCCATCCTCCTATTTGACAGATTAACTGTTAGTATATCATTTTTCATTATGAACTACGGTTACTTCACTGTGTGTACGTTAATCCAGTTCACATAGTTTACAGTAGTGATAAAATCACAAATGAACACGTGGTAGTGTGTTGGATAATAATGTTGACACACTTTTTGTTACGCAGATGATGCTTTCAAGGTTCTTACGAATAAAATGGGTCTAAATAGATTGGTTTAAGTTTAACTCTCCTTAAGTAACCGGCTTACTTGAAATGTTAATTCCCAGATGATAATTTCAATGAAGTTATTGTGCAACAAATTAGATAAATTCCGCAAAATACGCGATACAAAATCCATCATTATAAATGTTTGACTGTTAATCGGCAATGTGTAGTCACCGGTTAAACGATTTACAATACACTTTTGGCATACTATACTAGTCCATCATGTAAAAACTATCTGTTGGTACCAATAAAGAGGAATGAGTAATCGATCTAACGAGTTACACGGACATATGTCGTTAAAACTTATCTAAAACGAGGGGTTGAAATGGGTTTTCAGAAGAAATAATTTATTCATCGTTTAAAGTAGGTACACTTTAGGCACAAAATGGATGAACGGTGTTGCATCCTCATACTATACATGTTGAATCTTTCAC
Organism: Schistosoma mekongi; assembly: GCA_034768735.1. Lineage (NCBI taxonomy): Eukaryota > Metazoa > Platyhelminthes > Trematoda > Strigeidida > Schistosomatidae > Schistosoma > Schistosoma mekongi. The sequence goes on from CM068307.1 coordinate 43,126,357, forward strand.
TTTCGTAACAGATGGGTCGGGATGCCGGGGAAATTATCCAAGTTTGTCGTCGTGCGCTAGAGATTTGCATCTATCGTTACACAACTAACTTTTGCTCTTGGCCGTCTAATAACTGTTTAAGTTCTTAGCAAAGATAAAAGACAGACATTCACATTCTGATGACGCTCAACGAAGAATTCGCTTGAAAAAGCAAGTAACTTGATTTTTTCTGTAGGTATATCCACGATTTGTATTCTTAATCCACCAGCCACTTCTTTATCACTGGGACTTAATATATAGTTTCTGTTCCCGATGGAAGCAGGAATCACGAATAGTCAAGTGATCAAATGTCATTTTTGAGAATCCTTCTACTGCATTCTTAAGTAACGGTAAATAATTCCCAAAATAAATAGTTATACAGGTTCTCGTTGTTGACGATGCCCACGTTTGTTTTAGCAGATTCGACTAGTTGAAGGCGCTCGGCCAGGTATCACGACCAGGTCACGACACAACGAGGGAAGTATCTTTCGCTAGTTAGTAAACTAGACGTAGTTATTCCATTGACGCTTTGCTCACAATCAGCTATAACTTCGCTTTCACCATTCATTGCTTTCTGGTTTATTTTTATTCGTACGAATAAGTTCAATCGTTACAAGTTGCTCTGGTCATACAACAAACATAACTTGGTCATACACTGGGTGAACTTCAGGTGCATTAAGTGATGAGAATGTAACTGCAATAAATAGAGCCAGGAATAAACTATCTGTGACAGTTGTCCAATCTTGTTTCACTTCACATCAACCTTTGACGCTAAGTGCTTCATTGACTCCGTAAGTAACATTAGATCTAGTACGGGCCTCACGCATATCAAGATAGTAGCAGACAGAACGACCCTACAACGAAGAACGGCTAATCACACTACTCTGCATAACGGTGTAAATAAGCTTCAACAAAAACGTGACTCAAGCTTCCGACCTTATTCAACCACACCACACCCTTCACTGTGTCCTAGTGTCAACTGTACACACTCAGATAAATACTCTCCACTCTATAGAAAACTTACCGAATCTATGAGCGGTGAGTGTGTCGATTTGGACACGTTGACAACTCAGGCGTCAACAGATAATCTGCACACTCCCACTGATACTAGAAAATTTAGAAATACCAGTAGTACCCTTCAAGATTGCTCTCATTCTAAGAACCTCAGTCTAGATCTACTAGATAGTAAACAATTATCGGAAGCTAGCCAAAATTTAGCAAGCCAACACACGACAATGCATAGTGAGCCAGAGAAACCTGACTGCTCGTCTCAATGCTACCCTAAAGTATCAACACACTCCAAAACCCAAGCCCATAAAAGCATGCAAACTCCGCCCATAACATCAAAGCAGAGAAAGAGCAAGGCTTCTCCTAAATTACAGGATACCGCACCATCCACTATAAATAATATTTCACTTGAGACCAACCAGGGTTCTTTGAAAATACCTACAAAATCAAGCCAGATAACAAAGCAGCAGAGATATCCCAGGAAAGCAGACTTCATGCACTTCGCATCAAATACTGGGGAGACGAATTTCGTTTCAAACCAACCCCCTATGCAGTGGAGTACTACCACAGACAGCCGTGGTAAATCTGAGTACCATATCTTGAGTAGGGCAGGACGCACTTTCAATGCCTTGAAAACTCGTCAGAACATGCACTTCTTAGAGGTGATGTAGTATGCGTTTATTCCCCCATACTTTATCTTATAGGATAAAGTAGATCTGAAATTTACCATAGTTATCTCTAGTATCAGTTGACGTTTCCCAGAATAAAAAAGTCGAATAACAAATGAGATTTAGTTAATCCAATATGTACACTTTAGGTCTCACTATAATCAGATGTACTTAACTGATTCTGTGCCCTCTCGCGCTTTCGCTTGTTCCTTTTCTTTATCTTTTCAGTTCCCAACTATCGTGTCACGCTGAAAATATAACCCAAAGTCCACGCTGGAAAGGAAATTGCATCTTTGTGATCTACTCATGATGCTTTAATGTGTTACCTCCAATCTCCATCGTCCACATGCAAGGTGCCGTCCCACACAAGGACATGTTCGTACTTGACGCCACAATAGACTATTTCAAACAACTGTGTGGTATCTAAATCTTCCTTGTGTCGCGTCTTTGACACTCCTTTTTTGAATTGATTACATATATTAATAAGTGTTCTCTACTAATACATTCCTGAAAACTCAAGAATGAAATGTATCTTCCAGCTTGTCTTGTAAATGGTATTATTAGTCAAGCATTCATTTCGCAAAAACTTTGTATTCCATTGTAAAAGAGTTGAACTTTTTGTATCATAATGACCATGCCTGCAAACTGGCGTGATTTCTGTAATAAATAAATAAATAAATAAATGTGCCTAAAAACGTACAGTTTGCATATTCCCTAAATCCCAACCAAATGTACTCGAACTTCATACCACTAAACAGCAAAAACCAACAAAAGAATCCGATGGGATCCGCCTACAAGATACCTACAAACCTTGCTAAGCAGGCTTATTACACCTACACTAATAGTCCAGCACTTTCCTTTGGCGGCCCAATTGTCACATCGAGATCGTACAAATCACTAATAAACCCCCCTCAAACTTCAGTGTATCATGACCACGGGTTGTTTCGTTATGCCTCTATGGCATACAATAACAATGTGCCAATGTATAATTGCTTGCTGCCCACATACAATCCGCCAAAATTTTTTCATATGAACCGCTATCCACAGTATTCTCTTCCCCAATAGACCCAAATAGAACCTCGAATCGTAACTTAGCACCTTTTACAAACAATGAATCCCTTAAGTCTACCTTCTCACTATCCCGTCATACTCGCCTCACTTCCTCCCCTGTTCAGTCCTCATTTATTCCACATCGTCATATAGATAGTACCCTGCCAAGTGACAAAGTACCCTCTCCAAAACCCTAGTGGCTAATGTCTCGCTGCTATCACTCCCCTATACTCCATTTTCTTCTTCCATTCCAAACAGAGTTCATGGTAATTCTCCATTAACTCAGGTAACCCATGACCTATCTAATTTGATTAGTCCCATACAGTTCTCCACTATTCTATTTAACTCCCGTTCCCTCTTCAATAAAATCACTCATCTTAAATCCCTAATGTACTCAGTTAACCCATGCTGTGTCCTAATAACCGAAACTTGGTGTACTCCCGATATCTCAGACCTTACACTTCAAGTTGATAACTATGTCATATACCGCAAAGATAGGAATTCAGGAAAAGGCGGAGGATGTATAATATATGTTCGATCCGATTTTTCATCATCTCTTATCTCCCCAAAAGGTAGTGAACTTTAAGATGACGCTATATTTGTCAGTATTGACAACTGTTCCCATCATCAATTCCTGATAGGTTGTATTTATAGACCACCTAATGCTACCCATAATTTTACCCAACAATTAGGTCATTTATTCGCATCATTATCATTGCTTCCTATGACCAAGTTGATAGGAAGAGATTTCAATATGCCTTCTGTTACTTGGAACCCCTTGCATGGACCTCCACACCTTGATAAATTCTTTGGAATACTTGAAAGTAATGCATGGACTCAAGTAGTACGTAAAGCTACACGAAAGTCCAACTTATTAGACTTAATCTTCTTACAAAATGCCCCAAACTACTCAGTCAGTACTAGTCTTGAATTTCCTGGCAGCGACCACAAAGTTGTCATTTGCCAGTTAATTGTCAATGAATGTTCATGTACTAAGAGTAAAACAAACGATCCTCTTGATTCTCGTAGAAACTATGCTCAAATTAACTGGTCTAATACCGAGAAATTACTACATGATCTTAATTGGGATATATTTTTCTCCTCCTACGAAGTTAATAACTCACTAGATGCTTTTTACCATAATATAAATTTATGTCTTGACAGTGTTGCACCTTTTAAAGTGATTAAACCGCACATCCCAAATAGTGAATACATCCCTGTTAAATTTAAAAACAAACTAAGGAAGTTGCGAAAGAGATTATTCGTTCAGCATGACTTTTCCGTAATTTTCAGTATCCATTCACTATTCACAAATATAGCAAACTACAGAAAAACGAGAGAGCTAGAAGCCGAAAAAGTGCTTCTGAAATTACCAGACAAAATAGCCTATTTAGCAGCCACCCTCAGAAAGAAACTCTATGCCCAGTCCAGTCTTCCTACTACTCTCAAAATCAAAAATAAAATAACTAGTAACCCTATGGAGATCTGCGAAGCGTTTAGTGAATCATTTGCATACTCTTTTACTAGAAACAGTCCACTTATAGGGATGATCAGCAACTTTAACCAGCATAAATTAACTGGCTTGAAGTTTACAGTTACTAATGTTAGAAATGCTACAAGATCACTAAAACCTTCATTTAATAGTGGAGAGGATGGAATACCGGTTAATTTGATTAAATATGGTAGCTCAGCCTTCCCAATACTGCTCACAAAAATATTTAATCTCTCCTTGGAAGATGGAATTTTTCCTAGTTCCTGGAAAACCACGTATATAATCCCTCACTTCAAAAAAGGCACCAGGCTTAGCATTGAAAATTACCGTCCAATTAATCACTCTTCCGTTTTATCTAGAGTCATGGAGAAAGTTATAAAAGAGGAGATTTACACTCACATAGTTAAGCACAAGCTAATTAAATCTTCCCAGCACGGCTTCATGTCTAAGAAATCCTGCATAACTTGCCACCTAGAATACTTCGACTATATAATAAACAATAGAGATGATGGAAAATTAATTGTTACCCTATACTTTGACTTCACTAAAGCGTTTGACAAAGTACATCACTCATCTCTTTTATATAAATTACAAGCTTTCGGGATAACGGGCAAATTGCATGATTGATTAGCTTCGTTTTTGAAAGATCGCATTCAATTAGTGAAACTAGGACGATATCTCTCACGTCCTCAAAATATCACCAGTGGTGTCTTCCAGGGTTCAGTCATTGGACCATTGTTATTTATTATGTATGTTAATGACATATGCCACTGTTTTCAAGAGGGTAAGACCTTTATGTTTGCGGACGACCTCAAAGTTGTCTATACATTCAACCCAGATGAAGGTCGAAATATTAACGACATAATACAAAGAGATCTCAATAAACTAAGCAAATGGTGTAATAAATGGTTTCTTCCCCTTAACACACAAAAGTCAGGGTACCTATGTTTCGGAGAATCTAACCCCGAGATTAACCTACACCTTAACGAACATGAATTTCATCATCTAAATAGCGTCTGTGGTTTAGGAGTAAGGTATTCAAAAAGTCTATCCTTTACCGAGCATGCTTCATCACAGGTCTCTAAAGCTCGTAGACTTATTGGTTTTATTCATCGTAACTATCGTCTTAGCGAATCTAAAGTTATTCTTTATAAAACTTGTATTAGACCTCTACTTGAGTACTGCCCAATTATATATAGTTGCATGCGTTCACTAGATCGGCAAAAAATAGAGAAAGTTCAACGGCATCTTACTAGACTATTAACCCCTGGCCGACCCTATGATGCTAGATGCTGTGCATGGAAGTTAGACCCTTTATGGGTCAGAAGGATTAAACTTAATCTTACTATACTCTATAAAATTCTTCATAAAGAAATTATAACAGATTGTACTTCCTTGACATTTGCTGGAAAACATAAGTATGACTTGCGGAACCAAAACTCTCTGGTAACAGTGCAGAGAGCCACTAGTAAGCTAAAATCCTCCTTCTATGTTGCACGTTATGCCAACCTTTGGAACCGGTTACCAGAACGCATACGACAACCTAACTCATTGTCACAGTTTAGATTGGCAATAAACCTACACTTGGACAATGCCGGCATCTGTAACTTACTTAACACACCTTATATAGACTATGGTACATTTATCAATGGACCTCCTGGCATTTAATTCTACTTATAACACGACTAAACAATAAAAGGCACTTGCAGACTTTAAAAGCTTTTTAATTATTCACCTACAGGCAATAGAACGTTTTTCTACCTAGAAGAGAGTGCTTTGGAAACTCTTAATGTCTATGTATTTCTTAGAGGTGATGTAGTATGCGTTTATTCCCCCATACTTTATCTTATAGGATAAAGTAGATCTGAAATTTACCATAGTTATCTCTAGTATCAGTTGACGTTTCCCAGAATAAAAAAGTCGAATAACAAATGAGATTTAGTTAATCCAATATGTACACTTTAGGTCTCACTATAATCAGATGTACTTAACTGATTCTGTGCCCTCTCGCGCTTTCGCTTGTTCCTTTTCTTTATCTTTTCAGTTCCCAACTATCGTGTCACGCTGAAAATATAACCCAAAGTCCACGCTGGAAAGGAAATTGCATCTTTGTGATCTACTCATGATGCTTTAATGTGTTACCTCCAATCTCCATCGTCCACCTGCAAGGTGCCGTCCCACACAAGTGTAACAGTGTTGAAATTACTATGTACGATGTTATTAACGTGAATTTGTTCTCTTTCTATTGCAGGGCGATCAAGGATAAATGTGTTGGAAGAAGAAGAGCGAGCCCTGTGTAAAATGAACTTGCATGATGACGTATGAGTCTATCTTGTAAATAACCCCTCCTTTTGTACTAGAACCGCGTAATTTAATTTTTTGAATAATAAAGACCTGTGACTGTTACTCCGTGTTCTCACTTGTGTGAAGTTCCTGATTAACGTTGTGTGCTGTGGTTTTAGATCTCTGCCTGTCAATAGCTGCTAATAACACGTGTTACACAAGGACATGTTCGTACTTGACGCCACAATAGACTATTTCAAACAACTGTGTGGTATCTAAATCTTCCTTGTGTCGCGTCTTTGACACTCCTTTTTTGAATTGATTACATATATTAATAAGTGTTCTCTACTAATACATTCCTGAAAACTCAAGAATGAAATGTATCTTCCAGCTTGTCTTGCAAATGGTATTATTAGTCAAGCATTCATTTCGCAAAAACTTTGTATTCATTGTGAAAGAGTTAAACTTTCTGTATTATAATGACCATGCCTGTAAACTGACGTGATTTCTGTAATAAATAATAATAAATACAATTATTATTACAATTATTAAATTTTCAGTTACGACGCCTTATGCTTGTAACAGATAATTGGAACTGTCAGCAATATATTCGTTGCTAATATTGCTGACGTTCACAATGCTGGAAAAGTGATCATTCACTTAATGTATCTCTACTTTGTAGCATGTCTATTAAGAGTCAAACCAATGACACGAATCATCACCGAGTACTTCCTGATTAAATCAGAATGACCACAATTAGGGTGAGAACAAATTTAAAAAATGACAGAATTACTTAGTCTACAAAATTTGCACCACAATGCGGGTAAATATATTCTTACTGGTTCTGTCAACAGCGTGAAAAACAAATTTGATATGCACATAAAGTAATGCTCGAAATATCCAGAAGAAGCCACAGGCAGATTAAAACTGTCAGCAACGTAGCAGACATGCCCAGAGAGCATCGTAATGCAACTGAAAGTGGGCAACAAAGAAATGAGGTGGAATATCACTAGAACAAGGGGCAAACGCAGTACAACGATGATGCATCCACAGTGTGCTCAATCTTGGTAAATAATAACAATCACGACTTTGACTGCAGCTTCTGCAAAAATTAAGCTCACTGGTTGCAATTAAATGGTGGTAAATAGACACAACGGATTAATGATGTCACGTCCGTGTGAGTGGTTATGGCACTTATTCTTAACATCTAGGGTGGATTCTTACATTAAATAACACACAAAAATGACCAGGACTACCAAATTATTATCCACTATCGGCATAAACGATGAAACGAACAACAACTTCAAATATATTTTGAGTTACAGATAATGAAATCTGACTGGGTATGTAATGTCAGAGACTTCCATATGCCAATTCTCAGTTCCATAAAAGTTTTCCCATAACATAACGGCTTCCCAAAGTCCCTGAAAATACTATGAAAACCGAAAGTATTCATGAATATATAGGAAGGGACACTCGATGGGGCATTCGTGGGAAATCATTCAAACTGGAATGCTTGATACCTTGAGGCCAGCTTCTTACAGAAAATGTTCGGGTGCGAACTTTATTAGGCAGTAACGACCACGCTGCGATCACATTCGAAGTAGTGATCATTGTGGGATGAAAATACGCAGCTACTGCTACAATAATGCAAACTACTAGACTATGAGGGAGTGCTTACGACCGCTTTTGTGGTCAGAGAATTTAGAAGGTGAGTTGACGGCTGACAAACACTGGGGAGTTATGAGATATGCAATATGCAAAACTAAATCTAACTGTGTTGCGTTACTGACGAGAAGACAGAGCCACGGGAAATCATGGTCGAACAAGATAGCCAATGCTCTCAATTTACACTTCTAACAACAATTCAGCCAAATTTACGGGGTCATCATTCGTAGACATTATCGAAGTATTCACACTGACTCTGGACAGTGGGTCTCCAGAGGTCAAAATCCCTGAGACAAGGGAGATCACCAGGAAGCGATAGCGTTCAGTTGATATGCCTAAAGTAGTAAGCGAAAGCTATCTACTAACTGGTGTGTAATTCATCGAAGCACTTATTAGAAGGCCACCAACTCCCAACAAGTGGAAGAGGACTGTCCTTTCACAAGTACGTAAAGTATGTGACAAAAGAGACTGCAAATGCAAGAGACAAAAGCGTTGGTACCTATATCACTCAAGGTTATGGAGAGCCTGACCACTGACTAAGTGAGGAAAGAGATGGACAAAGAAAAACCTTTAATGAGTTTCAGCAAGGTTTTGTGAGGGCAGATCATGTACCGCTAGCCTTACAGCGTGGAATAGTTGGACAAGCTGTTAGGAACAAAAGGTCTCAGTAAACACTGTATTCCTAAACTTTGCATGGGTTTTCTACACCATGTCATGCATGATACTCATTATGAAGGTGGCAAATATAGGAATCACCGACCAGCAACTTTCTTGGGTCAGTAATTAACGAGATGTAGTATTCTGTGCCAAGGTTAACAGAGTCCCAAGCAAATGGATATCAGGAGTCACATGCGGTGCAATAATTGGATCACTACTGTTTCTTATTTACACAGGTGATCTCCCAACCAGGTCAAATCGCTCTATTCTTCTATATCCAGACATGTTGAAATGTGTAGAGCCATAAGAAGTTAGGAGGACTCTCGAGCTCTTTGACGTGACCTAATAATGTTTGAAATATAGGCTGAGGAAGATCGCATCAAACTTAACTTGATGAAATGCCGCGTAATGAACGTTCACCAAGAAAATTGTCACCAGATGACGAACATTCAATACGGGCACCCTCTGTAACACTAACTCAGTGCGATCTAGGTGTGATATTCATAAACAACTTGGATACTGAGTTGATACACAAGAGCCAGGTTACGAAGTGAGTGGTAAGCCGGAAGTGCGACATACGAAGATAATCTTCGAAAGCTGGTGAGTGCAAAATTTCAAAACACTGAGTGTCTCACCGAAGACTTAGTGGCCTGGTACACAGTCATGAGTGTCCACAATGGTTAAATTAGGTGTCATGATGGCAGATACAGAGTAACAGGGTTGTAATCTGCTAGAAGTACGACCCTCACATTTCTCTCCGTGACATTAGAAAGACAACAGTTGGTACAAAGTGCACTTTCGAGAGTATCACCCACGAGTACCACTTACCCTGAAACGCCCCCACCAGCTAGTTCCTTTGGCACTGTCCAGAAACGATAGATAATAATGAGGAAATGGAGTCGCAACATATTAAAGTAGGCTGTTCGACAACATACTTATTAATAACACTTGATTGACAATCTTACTAGGATCTGGCTGGTGCTGCATCGGCATCAATTGCAACCAATAACTAATTTGTAGGGCCTACCACATTCATGTCTCAACATAGCCCCAAGAAAACATGAAACACTTGCCTCGATTCATAGCTAGGAGCTAAACTACAAACGCAGGCGCCCTAACTGTCGCATGACCTCATGGGGAGACTCTAGAGAGCGCTGAGTCAGACGAAGCTGTTAATACTCATTTCATCAGACATTTAGACTGTTCTTCAGACGTAACTGACCAAACAGAGGCCACATCTCTGGACTGAGGAATGTTGAGTTAGTTCTTCAAAGGTCATTGGAGCTAAAGCCAAACACGTCACTGGCCTGTGATAAAGAGAGGACGGCAGTGATGAAATAATGCTCTGGAACACTTAGTCACCTCACCAGTGACCTAATCCAGCACTCACTACAATCAACACAGTTATAGGAAAAGTGAAAGATGGCAATCATGTCTCAATCAACACAGGGGGGGAATGACAAAAAGAACCCTGGATATTACAGGCTTGTGGTAATTCTTCCGAAAATACCCAGAGTTCTAGAGAGTGTTGCGGGTGCCCAGATGCTGGAGTTCATCGACAAGCGCAACCTGCTACACGAGAGACAATACGAATTTCGGCCAGGTAGGTCCTGTAGTGAAAAAATCTTACTGCGTGAAACGACTGGGCAGCTTGTTCGGAAACAAACACCCAGGTCCCTGAAGCATTTCTAGACTTCGCCAAATCGTTTTAAGCTGTGTGTCACAACCTCCTAACTCACAAAGCAGCCGGCATGGGCCTCACAGAACCACTGGTTTATTAAATACGAATTATCCATGGGGGGTGATAGTTTTGTACCGGCATGAACATGGTGAATTAAAAATAGAGGACTTCTACATCTAGAGTGTCGCAAGGCTCGGCCATCAGGCCACTGTTATTCCTCGTTTTCACTAGCGATCTCCCACTAAGCGCTCGCCTGTTAATTTCGATTTACGGACAAGGTTCAGAGCTATGAAGACCTATCAAAGAAGGTGGAAAAATAGATGGGCTACAGTAGGACCTAGCTTGGGTAGAAAAATGGATAGCCGGCAGTAGTCCAACTGTCAACTCTGAAAAATATAATGTGGTGCACTAACGCACATCAAACGGTATTCAGTCGGAATACTGTCTGGAGGGAAGGGAACAAATGGCTAGTACTTCAAAGGAACGAGTTCTAGGTCAGCTTTTCACCGACAGGATAGAGACTAAAGGAAACTTCAAAGCGACTATCACAAAAGCCTACTCTATGTTACACTGAGATCGTCAGCAGCCGGCTACGCTGACATTAGACCAATTTCTATATTCGAAAAGTCCATTAAACTACATCTGGAAACTCATAACATTGTCGTTCCACCCACTTATGAATGGATGCCAGCCTTCTAGAAAGGGTACAGAGGCAGACTAAAAGGTGGGTAATGGGACTCCGTAACAGATTGTACACTACAGTGCTACGCCTTGGAATGCAGACAGTTGTGAGACGACTAAATAAAAGTCTTTAACAGCTTCTCTAACTTCAGGGTTTACTGTACGTGAAACGCGTTCCCAGAGGCAGTAATTAAGGACCTCTCACTCTGGTGAGTTTCACAGGAAAACATGATTACTATGTGTACCATCACGGCATATCGCAAGCCTCCCAAAAAGAGGCTGAACTCTTCCAGTTCTCCTGACTTCCTACACATTCTAGTCACACACTACCTTACAAACTTTTACATCCTTCTTACGCCTACCCCTACCTAATTTTTCTCATAAAATAATTCACGGACTCACTTTCTCAAACTCTTATCCCTCCTGGAAGACTGCACCTAAATATAACCTAAGGAATTTGGCTCGAACACTGTATACCGAAAAATGCAAACACAAATCACGAAATAACTTTTTTATAACACTATACAGTTTACTATGGAATAGGTTACCACTTTCTATCCGTTCCTGCGATAATTTACCAAAATTTAAACGCATGGTAAGCTTTTTTAAACACCGATGGGACCCAGCAATTCTTGGCTGAACTATCTGTAAATCCAGACATGATAAGTCACTGACCACCTCACATCTAGCATACGAGTTCACTGCTCATATCTCAAAGACCCGGTCTGAACACTACTATTGTATACTTCCGTAATAGCCAGCCTATCAAGGATAAAAATTTAACACTTGCCAAATAAGCTTTAATATTCAAGTATTTGCCATTTCTTTCCTTTCAGAACTTCGAGATTGCTTTATATTTCGCGAAAGGTTGGACGTCTACATTTTCCGTCAAAATACAACCCCTCGTATTGGTGACATGAACCCGTCCTGTTATTCTCCTGCATCGCAAGATCGTCCCGAGACCATGTTTGTAATAGACGCTAAATAAATTCCAATTTTAAACAAATTTTATCATCTCAATATCTCTATGCATCAATATGTAATAAGTTTGCATAACGGTTAAACCCTCTCTACTATCTGGTATGTTATTGTTGATCCTGCCTGTATAATGGCTTGCTTCTGATATTCAGGAAAGAAATTATTATTATTATTACTATTATTATTATAGTAACCTTTAAATCATTATTGATGGGCTGAATTGCCTAAGACTGTGTACAGCTAGACGGATGGTATTCTGCCTTACTTCATAAAATGCGCTTGAAAAAGAACGGAATAGACACTGAAAAAGTGAAAACAAAAAAAAATAATAATAAAATAATAAAAAATAAAGGCACCTATTATTTGTTGCCATCGCATATAGTACGACTATCAGTTAACTCAGCATATCTGTAGGTCTTTTTACAATCAGTTATAACCATACTTCTTCCTGTCTTTCTTCCTCACTTTTTTCTATCCCTTTTAGTTTTATCTTTGATTACTTTACTACTTAAACGACTGTTCAGCTACGTGGTAACCAATGGCTTTTGTAAATTTACCTAACTGAGACACACATCCACTTTTAATCGACATCACCGTTTAAACCAACTGCTACAACAGGAGGATAATCAGCAGCCGAGTAGCTGTAACCCTCACATTGAATACTGACAAGTATCTGGAACTCTGCTTCGGAGTCAGGACGCAAGCGCAAAGAAATCAACTGGCTAAACTAGCTCGTCAAAAGGATTTTAGACTAGAAAATGGAAGAAAAACAACCATCCTAAACTACCAAAACTAGAGTGTTCTAGCAGCTACCTAATTTTTCGGTGAAGCTAACGAGCGAGAGCCAAAATCAAGATACTTGAGAAGCCGAAGCAAAGAAACAAATTGATTTATAACTTGCGTATCACACAAATGTTGGGTATTGAATAAATATGCGGGAGAGTTGAAAGTATTTGTATTTTCTAAGATGAGGTGTAGACAATCTGTGTATTAGTTAGTCCTAAGTAAGTGGTGATGTAAAGGTCCTAACTTTGTTATCTGGTTAGAGATTGTAAATATAAGTAAGACTATCCATGGATAAATAATTCGGCCATAAACTTATATTTCGGTATTCTAGTTCACTCCGATATACTGTGTCGGGTTTATTTAGACGAAAAGAGTTCATCGGATATTAAGTGTGCTGTACAATTTTGATACAGCGTATAAGTACACTTCATATGTTATGCCTACTGAATTTTCGGCCAATGAACGTTTGAGTTTTAACTTATCACAGACAAGTTATTGGTTCCAAGGTCATTGCATATAGTTATGTGAAGAATGGAAAATGTAGCAAGTAATATATCACAATATATTGTCCCTGTAGACCGATCATTGTATAATTTCAATCCTGAAAGAACTTCGGGTACCCTGAGTATTTACAAGATGTGGGATTATGACGCAAGACGTTTGTAGTTGTGGTCATGAAATAGCTGTTCAGAAATGCCGAAAATCGGAGGATGGTGTGGTGATTCGTTGTAATGTTTGTTGGAATAAAAACCGTTTATTTGCTGTTCTAAGTTGACACTCCAAGTAATACTGTTTCTTATGATACATGAACACGTGCCAGGTTCTATGTTGATTGTACATACATACATTAGATTATAGGAGTCTGTAATGGACTATGGTTGGGATTGATTTACATTTACAATTAGGAGTAGGTTATTGGTTAGGGTTATGGACACATTAAGGATCAGAGTTACGGCTTAAAGCACGTTGCGGATTCCGGTTAGCGTAAGGAGTAGGTTAGTCGTTTAGGATTAAGTTCATAATGCAGGTATGCGTCATTATGCAGCAAATGCGATTTTTATTTTGCTGTTCGTATTTACAGTTTATCAATGCCATAAATGCACTTTATATCTTACAATCTAGTTTATTTTTACATCAAAATCAGTCACTTTTCCTTGCCTTAATAGGAGTGGCTATTTGTTTTCATTTTTACGCCATATTTGCCGTAACTATGAGTCATGTTCTTCCGAATTTCCTGTATGAGATTACGATGGAGGCTTTGCTCATAATCCAATGTGTTTCCTTACAGGTGCCTTCAGCCTTTTTGAAATTTTTGGGCGGATTGCTTAAAAACGGTCATATCCTGCGTTTGTGTCCCTGTATTGACATCATCATGAAGTATATGTCAACAGTCCATACTCTTACCCAATATATTTTATTCAAAATACATCATAAGCTTAAGCATACCGCATATTACTTGGTTCCATCCATATCCCTGAGGATCTTGAACTATGATAATTAGTCGTTGGTTTCGCCAGATTTTTTGCATAAGTTTGATTGATAAAACACACTTTTGTCTAGTCTGTTACGTCATGTTAGTGGAGAACGAACAAAATAATTCACACCTGTCATAATTACAAACTACGCTTGGCAACCTACATACAGACGCTACAGAGTCAGTGTACTATTTTTCACCGCCAATGTTTAAAAGTTTACTGCCTTCGGATCTACTAGAAAGGTCTTGTCTACATAATGTTTCCGAATTGTAATAGATAATGCTTCTGTGCTGACCAACACTTGCCTACTGTGAAAGGCGGCTAAGAATTATTTTGCTTAGCAGTAACCCAGAGTGTAGTGGTGAACTAGTCTTTCTTATGAGACTCGAGTATCAGTTGTTTTCTGTTTTTCACTCAGGTCCTTCACTTCATATCAGCTTAACTCCTGCGTCGTTTTGTTCGTGGGAACTAATCAGTCAGTCATGTATAACTTAAAACCACATGCATGTCAGCACCATTATCTCAGCAAGATGAACACCTGTTTAGTAGAAGTGGTGGTTACATCAGTGGTAGTAAGGAGAAGTGTAGACGTAGAAAACGACACAAGGAGAAAGAATTGGTTGGTGAAAATGAAGATATAGGAAGCAGGGACGCATAGTTTTTTTCGTGCCCAATCTCCATTATATGTTGTTATATTGTGATAAATTTGCAAACCGATCCCATTCAGTAACATACTTGTGCTGTATAATAGAGACACCATCTTGTTAGTTTGTGACTATTTAATTGCCTCATGCATAAACACCTTTAATTGTGAAATGTTTTTAATTACGTCTTTGCATTTTTAGTCTCTTCGGCTGGATGTAACTTGTTTTCGACATATTTTGGCTAATCCACACCTTATTTAAAAGACACTTTCTCACTAGTTCAATTACCGTTATGGATACATTTGAATCTATGTTGAAAGCTGTACGTGATTTTCTTAGTTTTCTTGAACAAAGTAATACCGAGAAATTCTGATTAACCAAAATGACTGATAGATAAGCAAAATATTCTCAACATATCAACTCCATCTATGGAACTTAATCCACTACCACGTTCAGGGTGCATATCCAATTTTCCTTCTGTGAAAAATGATTACTTTGTTCAAACTCCTTTTATACTATTACCTAGATTGCAAGAAAACTCGAACGTTATCTGCTCAGGTGTTGACTCGTGCTGGTAGGTTAATATTAATAATTTCTGTCATCATTATTTGTCTTTCAGCAACACTCTCAAGTCACCAAGACTTGCACTTAATTCTTTAAACATACAGTGTTCGACATCTACTGAACTGTATTCTTGGTGTCCTGTTGGACCGCAAGTAGATGGAGATTGCTGTCTTGCTGGAATAGAAAGAAAGCCAAATCAAACGTCGTGTAGATTTGTAGTTACCAATCGTATATCATCTATTTCAGAAGATGGTCACACTGTGTACACTGATGGTGGTATTATGTATCATTTACGTGGAGGATTTACTTGGTCAACGTTTTGTGCACTAAACCCAATTTTATCAATCACTTCACCACCGCCCGGTATAACTGATGCATTTTCTAATGGATTTCCTGCACAAAATTGGAGGAGTTGGACTCAAGGATTACATTACTTTTTATCTACTGTTTCTGAAAGCATTAAAGAGCCTACACTCATTAAGCCTCATATTGAACCTGTTAATATGATGAACTCTACTCCTGCTAAGAAATTACTAAAGGTAATTTATCGTTTGCTGTCTCCATAGAAAGTTGTTTTACGTTGCTTCATACTGTCACTATTAGTAGTTAACTTGTATATGAAGAGGTGGCTCAGTGGTTAAGATGGTGAACTTGTATCCGTCGTGTCGTACACTTGAACCCCGCTCCATCTAATTCTGTTTGGGGTGTCAGGTAGTATTATTTAGCCCTCGCACTTAAAGTGTGAATGTAAGTCAAGTACATACACTTGTACACACGATAAATGAGTGAGCTGACTTACTAAAACCCCATTTTTAAAAAGTGCAATTACATCAATTCTACGTTTGCGAGATTGAATTTCCACAACTACTCGCTCTATACTGGGGGACTAATTCTGTTGTTTTTTTAATAGTCTAGTGGCCTCCACCTTATCCAGTCAAGATACTTAGAGTGTGTGTAGTTGTAACAATAGCCTGACTTTTTATCTAACGATAAAACAAGCTTTACATAAGCTTATTAGTGAAGCTTACTGCATAATGTTTCTGATTATGGAAGATTGTTTTTAAAGACACCGTGATTTTAGCATCTGTTTAGGGCATTAATAGCTTTCTATACTTAGTTGTTCATGTTTTATAGTCCTGATATTCTTTGAAATATGGTTAAAAACACATTTTTCCTGAACCAATTACGTTTGCATTTCATATGTAATGGTACATATTTATTTAGATCACTGTCCATCTCTTGACTATTTTATACTGTTCCGACGATCTATTTTCCAGTGTGGTGAGACTGGCAACTTACCTATTACAGTTCAGAATAAAAAACTGTAATACTCTTGCAATAACCACAAATGAATTAGTTTGCCTAATATATTATTCAAAACGATATAGTCCACAGTTTTTCTGTGTTTAACTGAATAGTGGAAATAGCTAACCTGAGGAATTTGGAGAGATTTCAATGATCTTCTGACAGGAACTCACTCTCCACCGGATAACGGAGGTGCACTTACTAGTTAGTACCTTACCTTACCTGTTTTCGACTTGTAGACAGCCCTATCAGTCGAGAAGTTATGTGGAACTATCACGCTTTAAAAACATTCTTGGACAAATATATCATATAATTTAATAAGGTATTTTCATTTTAAGTTACATTACCACTAAAAGTTCTAGGCCGAAATTGTTTCCTGAGTTAACGACAGTGAGTGGTGTCCACTGTAGGTATAATATGCACGTTTATCAATTGAGGCGAATCTTTGTATCTGACTGTCTGAGTGTTGGCCTTTTTCTAAAATCCTCTGACCAACTCTCAGTATGTAGACTACATAATTTGACACAATACATGCTCTTGTAATATCATGGCATAGGTCACTACGTGGGTTCTTACTTCCTCATTTAACACGAGCCTGAGTGGCTAGATTAACGGCGAGGAATTAACATCCTAGCTGCCTGCGGTCGATCACTTGCTTGTAGCCTGGAAGTCCAAATGTCGATTCCTTGCCGTTAATTTAAACACTAAAAGACCGTGTAGAATGAAAGTACTGGAACACGCATAGTAATTTGTGCTAATACCATTGGTAAGTGGCAGGTCTAGTGATTTCACATACTTTATACCAGTAATTCATCAATATAACTTGCATTTTATTTACCAGGTATAATACTAGTATAGAATAAAGCATTTTTATTGATTTCAGGAAAACCCATACAAACACATATTAGGTTCAACTAATCATAATGTAGATCTAGATTCACTTGTTGTAAATACATTTCGTAATTTGGAAAAGGATCTGGAAGTTGATGCTCCTGTTGAGAGTAGTGAGTTATATTTTGCTTTATGCACCAATTAACTTTCTTCCCATAGATTAAAATGTCAGGGCATGCGGCATTGTAAATTAAAGATAGTTTTATGTGAAGGTATGATGTAATGTTCAAAAATTCACTGAAAACCGTAAAGCTGAATGGTATTTATTCTACAGAACTTTTGATAATTTACTATGAAACTTCAGATCTATCAAACTATACAATTATTGTCGAAATTTATTTTGATATGTCACGAAGTGGTGACTAGTGTTATGATTATGTAGTACTTTTGATCAAGTTACACTGTAGTCACTGGTCTACGTGATTCAACGTCTCAAGCATTATATTTTGATGTTAGGTAGGCGGAATTAGTCTATATGGAATCATAGACCTAGTTTCTCCTTTAATTTGTACTCGTCAGCAAGGCATCCTTGTGATCCTAAATAAACTTATGCTCTCCGTTTGAGTCAAATCCGTGTACATACCTCAGTCCTATAAGGAGGTGAGTCGAGGCCCGAATAGTTCGGCAGTAACGTTTCACACTACGAAAGTGGATTACACAGGCTCAAATCCCATAGGGAGCATCAGCCCAGTGCGCAATTGAGGTCAAGGAGTTGATGTTATGAAAGCTTCTGTTTTGTACATAATACAGGATTATTTCTCTGCGAAGTATTTCGAAAAATATGAAGTTGTTTTTCTGACCGCTAACTAAAAATTGCAACTACAACATCTACGTAAGGTCATTCGCATTTAGAGCCTATTTGAAAACATGACAACCTTGTTGATACTGGTGTGTTAAGTGACCGAAATCAGTGATCTATTGACGTTTCGGCTAAACACGCCAATTGGATTTGTGGCTGTTATCTATGATGGAAAACGAGCGAATGCGCATTAGCCTGGAAGTGGCTGACCAGCCCTAATACTCTCAAATGGTTAGTGAGAGAGAGAGGAAACGATACCAGCCAATATTAGTCAATTCCAAGTCATTTAGTGACTAGAAATAACTGTTTATATGCATCAAATTATAGGCCAAAACGTAAGAGAAAATGCAAAATACAATAAAGACTAAACTAAGGAAATTGCGTACAGAGTCTCACAAAACCTAATACATGTTAGTGATAAACAGCCTACTTCTCTATTTCACCGTATTTGGTAAGTACGATCAACACTTTTTTGCACTAGGTGGATGAAGTCAGTAATATCCACAACTTATATTAGTTTGATCTTTCATTTATGGGGAACAGCAGGTACGAAGATTTGTTTACTGCTACGATATTTTGGCACGCATTTAATAAGTGTTCTTAAAATAGCATATTTCCTTTTGACTGTCATAGATAATGTAAGGTGGATGGTGTTCAGTATCTTCCGTACAATAACATTTTCAACAATGCTTACGTATTTACAAAAAAAACTGAATTCTAAACGAAAATATAGTTATAACTGAAGTTAATACGTCAGCCTTTTTATGCTGTATTTCGTAAACTAAACGTCACTCTGAAAGTGCTGTCACTGAAACCCTGGGATTAATCGACATCCAACTCAGGTCCTAATTTGCTTCATAACTCGAGACTTACTAAACCACATGACCACAGACATTCTTGTCCTTCTGTTTGATCAACAACCAGATATTAGTAACTAAAAGAGTATTGAAACAAATACGGAGTGGAAAGTGCTTTTCAATGCAAGATTAATCAGTTATATATTATGCCTAAGGTTAAAGCTACTACCGTTCAGTACCATCAACTCTAACTGTCTCACTTGCTTCGTATGTTATCACTAATAACACTAAATAATAGTTGGTTTATATTACAAGTCGATTTAAAGTTGAACTCAGTAGCTTAAGGAGCATCTGTTCTTACTGTGACATCTGGAGATCACAAAGTCAGTTTCATAAGTGTTTGTAAATGTGTGTTGTTGCTAAAGAATCCCAAACTAGGTTGGAACAGTGGTGTGTTACTCTTCCATATTTAGTGATTTTTCTACCTGAAGTTTTTTATGTTAACAGTTTGTTAAACTAAGTAACTATGTATATAAACCCTGTTAGTAGGTGCAGACTACCCTGCCGGAGTCTGCGCGATAACTTTGATCAGAGGTTGGAGACCTCGGGTGACATGGCACATATGTATTCAGACTTCATCTTCCTCTAAATCTTAAGTTCCAGTGTTTTTCCATGCATACCTTCCTCCCCCATCTTTCTAAACTGTGTTCTCATTGTTTTGTCATTTTTTCTACTGTTTTGATATTTATTCCACTAATTTTGTCTTGTCATGTTGACATGGTAGTATGTAGTATCTTGGGATATAGCAAATTTTCTGTCAGACTACTTTGATCATGATCGATTGATCTTCATTTTTTTAATCTTTTTGCTTTTAGAAAGTGCTAAAACAAAACGTGCTGTCAATAAATCACCTATCAAATTAAATAAAAACGCCTCATCTGTTGCTTCGTTCTCTCACTTCACTTCGGTATCTAATAGTAATAATACACCACCAATTTCTAACAGACCCGAAAAGTCAAAGAAAAGAAAATTTCCAAATGAAGAAAATGATGTCAGTCAAACAAATCATTTAACTAATAAGTCTATAAAACACAATAAACATGTATTGTCAGAAAGAAGAAGTTCAAATAAATCTAAAAATTCCCATCATTTGCATAAGGTACACCGACTTAGTACTCTTGTATCAAATCATCATTCTACATTGAATGGCGTCAGAGATGATGACAGTATTGATGAACGTTATCGTTTGTATACAGCTTCAGGTTTGTCAGCTTTACTTCCGAAATATTATTTTTTTATTTTGTATTATTCTTCCATTTGATATAATGGTCTATAGTACGATCCAATTATTATATTTCTTCCTAATAGTTGACTACTTCCACTCTCATAGTTATTGGAACATTGACTTAGTGGTCGAGCTTACATATCCCAACCAAAACATATTGGATGGAACAACTATTCCTTGAGGTTTTACCTTATAGGCCGATCAATGAGTAGTAAAGTTAAACCCTGAAAACTTAAGGTTGGATGTCGGAATTATGCTACAGAGATGTGACAGCAAGCAGTCAGCATTTTTAGTGGCTCTACCTTCTAATAACCTGAGGAAGAAACTAAAAGTGATAGACCGTTAAGGTACTAAACTTAGACTTACCTGTTGGATTTGCGTCCTCAAAAGCCAGGCCTTAAAAAGTACAGGGCTAACACACCAGAAACTGTACACAAAAGAGTCATGTTTGACCGACCTTAAATACTTGCCTCTGCCGTTACGCTTCTATGTCGTCAGGATCATTTCTAGTGCAGCTGTCATGATGCTTTCAGAAGAAGAATTTGTCCACAATGTGGGAAACGGAAGGTGATAATAACCGTCATATTCTAAGGGCCATTCTAAGGGCCACCTTGTTCACGTCTAAATCTCTCTTCAGTCTAGTGTTTCTTTTATTTCCACTATCAACCATCATCTATCTTTAACTTCTTCCACCAAACATACTAGATCCACTACGCAAATGCAAAGACTGAAATAAGTAGGTAGGTTTAGTTGCCTAAACTAAAAGAACAGTGTACAAAGATAATCCATATACCTAGATTTGTCATCAGTTGCACTGATTATGACATGTACTCTGTATTCTGAACTCAGTGAATAACGCTGTTTTATCAATGTCGTTTCTATTTCGGTGTGTAACTACATAATCTGTTTGGCTTCACAAAATATGATTCAACGACTTCATCGAATTAATAAATCTATGCTTACTCACTTCTATACGCTTGCTGTTTACTAATGTGACTGAACTAATAAGTTAACGACGCAGTCAATCAATCATAAATAGTATAGATGCTGGTACATATCTGAGTTATCTCCAGTCGCTATGAAACTACTGTGATTGATCCTCAGTCATATCACTCACTATCTCCAACCACTAATCCCTCACACCCCAATAAGATAGTCTGCACTTACCAACACACTTCTCATCTACAATCAACAACTCCATGAACTGATATCACCATTTAGTTTAGCCACCAATAGTTTTCTTTCATTCCATTTTATATAATATCTAACATCATGCGTCGTGGTTGAGGTAGTCAGTGGTTAGGTATACATAATGCATGTCTTAACCGCCTCAGTCAATAAAGATTCACAACTTCATCAACCGATCTGCCATCTTTACCTAGTATCCTGTGTCTAATTTCACTATTGCCTACTCTTTTATCTCACTATATTTGAGCGGTGCTTCGAGGTCATCTTTGATCAGGGATCTGCAGCTCATATATGTCCTTCGCTTTCATAGCCATGGGTCAATACAAGGGGGATTACTGTGCAGTATACTTATCTCTTGTTGCTTGATGGATATCTTATGCAACAAGTGGTGCAAGTTGGTAAAATCCAATCAAGCTTTCAGAACCCATATCAAGAATTCGTTTGTTACCAACAGATTCACCAGGGTTGATAATACTTTCAAGTTAGGTCAAGTGGTCAACACACTTAAGTGCTACACTCTGTATGATAAATGTAAGCGATAATACAGATCATTCTTGAAGTAACAGTTTGCATTCAGAAGGAACAAAACATATCCAGAACATGTTTTTATTATCACTGTAGTCATCAAATATTGAGTTGAATTAGTATTAAGGTGTAAAGTAAGTTGGCTGATATTTGTAAGATAGCTGTCATCTATAGTTGGTTGGAGAATTTAGGCGAAGTAGCTTGAATAAGGTTTCATGGGGTCTGGATTTTTTTCCTTTAAGCTATATTCTGTTAGTTTAGTCACTATTGGTGCTAGTTGATATGTTCAAGGATTGGTTGTGATTGCTCAGATGCATTCACTCTATATTTTCCTGTTAAATTTTAACTTTTAATATTTATTTATACTTTTTATTTCACTGGATTCATTCCATTATTTCTTATTCTTTAGTAATAAGCATTTGTTCGCTTATTCTAAACATGATGCCAGAAATTTGTACCTTGAATCTGAGATTCGACTAGCAAACACCAGAATCTCAAAAAAGAAAAAGGTGGCACATTTTACATACATTTACTTATAGTTATACTGAAAAGTTACAAAGTAGTTTATGCTGAATGGCATAACAATGGAATACGTAGTATTATAACATTATTCCGACTATATTTCAAGGCGAAACAAAACCTGTGTTAAGAAAGTTTTCTATCTTATTGACCTAAAATGTTTATTTCTAACTTAGTAGAATATCTCAATAACTTAGAGAAGTAATTATAAGAAACTACTATTTTAGAGCCTTAGTTAATTTGTTTATCCTTCAGACAGTATTTTTAATAAGTTAATGTGAATCATTAAAACATATGTACATATATTTTAGGTAAAGTAGTTGACGTTAGACAGTTGAGTCGTACGAGATCTGGGCGGATTGTTTTACCAAAACTAGATTCACGTTATGAACAAAGTGTTGTTATGAATCATGAACATGTAATGGGTGTCAGTCATAATGCAGATGATGAGGTAGGTGTGCAGTAATATTGTTTATCATTCATGGTATTTAGTGATATTTATTTTTTAAAATTTCGTACAGTGAGCAAGAACCTGTTTATATGCTCAGCTTTCAGCTATATTTCGTGTGCGTGAGAACTGCACAAATTTCAAATAGTTGTAATAACGGGTTCGCCACTAGCTTCTATTCTGGGCCATATCTGATTAGGTATCACTTAAGCCATTAAGTTACGCCATATATATTACTCTAACCGGGAGTTTGGGATAGATAAATGGGTACAAGTCCTATGCAACTTTCTTTCACCCCGCAATGCCGTATCATAAACTGATCATCTTTCCGCCTTTTCCACCCAGCCCCAGCGTTTGTCTAACAATACACAATATGAAACTTCCGAGACCTGTGTTTCAAGATGACGTCACCGGTTGAATTCTCATCACTGCACCTAAACTCATCGCCGAGCCTCAGCATTACTAACATGATATTACCACAGGGTATCAACAATTCTTTGGTGACAATGATAGTCGAAGACAAAAAGACGCCGAATATCTTCGACTCGAAGAGACTAAGTTTCACAAGGTTAGAGCAGAGCCGTCCCCAACGAAGCGTTATAAACCTGATCTTTTACAACCAAGCTCACATTACGATGGCATCAAAGATGGCTCAGATTGGCATAAGTCACTCTAGCTTTTATTACATGAGGTCTGTCATCTCATCTGTCATGCCACCATTATCAGCCACACAAGTGCTCAGGTACACGAGCTTTTCAGCTGCTTCCAACGGTTCACCACAATGAGTGAGACTCTTGCCAGTTTTGCATAAGTACTTTATACTTTGCAAATCATGTGCATGCCTACGGACACTAGTTGCCAACTGATTGTGATTTGTATGTCCTGTGTGTTATCGCACTGTAAGACAATGTCATCTACATGCTGAAAGTAAAAGTTTCTCTTGGAAGTAGATCCACACCACCAGAATGCATTTCCTTCAATGGTATTCCCACAATGTCATCGACGACAAAGTTGCGGAAGAATGGTGTGATTCAGTAACCGTGTCTAATTTTACTGTAAGATCGGAACAATGGAGAAAGGTAGTTGTGTACTCTTAATCTATCTGAGGTGTTGGTTTCATGCCACTTAGATTGAATAACTAGTCATGTCACCAAGTGCAATGAACTTACTTTTAAAGCTGCGTTACAAAGTATACTGAAGTTTAAGTGAGAACAAAGTATTTTCCTCACATGTTTAGTATTTGAAGTGGTGCTGATGAAGTGATAAGGTTCGATAGATGTAGACCCATATAATAAAAGTCATATGTGATCTAGCCCAAATAGGAATTTTCTGGTTCATCTACTCAGCAAACTCATTTAGCAAGATGTCCTATATTGTGTTTGTTTCTCTTTTAAGCTCAGAATGTGTCAGTTGGTTGTATAAGCCTACCATCAACCAAGTTAATCAATCCCTTAATGATAGTATTAATACCAGTAGTAATAATGTGAAAAGGCTAATTGGGCAAGCAATGTTTTGTTTGATGAAAACAGTGTCATAAAATATTACATACATTACTTCCAGTCATCAATTTGCACATCCTTCGCGTTCTCTGGACCATGTCGTTTATCAGCTTGCTTCTCTTGGTTGTTCTCGATTGTCCTCTGTATTTTAATCATGCTTTACTCCTTGCCACCTCGTAACTCGCCTCGTATGCTGTTTACTGATTCTTCCCAATTTCCTCAGACGCTCTGCTACCTACTACTTATTGATGACCTTATAAGTAGTATCCACCACAATAATATTAAAATTTATTAGAACACCTATGCTTTCAATCTTCAGTGAATCTTGACACTATTGCTGAATATGGATTGCTATACACCCGTTAAGAGTTTATCTTTTTTAAACGGTATCGTGATAATGGGAATGCTTCACAACCGTGTTTAGGCCCAATCATCATGATATTTATAAATAATCTCGATGCATGTGTGGTTAGCTTCATCGCTAGTAGTTAATTTTGTCGGATTATTTTCCCTTCTTTTTCGAAGGATTAAATGATCTATGTGTGGTTGTGGCTGTTACTTTATCAAGTTATATATTTAATAGACAATGTGCATCTAGTGCAAGTACGTACATTAACTTTGCATTCGAATCTTTATCATGTTGCTGTCAATACAAACGCATCATACGATAGTTACATGACGTATTTGTAGGCTTGTTACATCAGTTGCTTATTAGTAATGATGTTTATACATACCCGTAGCATTCATACAAGAGTTTCAATATTTTAATTATTCTAATAACCCCGAACCTTATATTTGAGAAGCATGTGGTAACCCAAATCCTCCAACTTTTATTAAACTAAACACACTTTGTGAGCACTACTAAAATAAGGAGAATGAGTTGTTTCGTAAATGAACCATTTTCTGCGTTGAAATAATAAGATTTCAGTGATCTGTTGGGGCTGCTAAATTCCCAGAATTTATTTGGTAAACCTATCATTTATTAAATTCATTTGTGGAAATTCGAATTTCTCATTTTCGTATCAAAGGGAGCCCATTTTACATTCATTTTGTGTTTTTCACCTAGTTAGAACACTAAATTTCATTGATATATTTTTTATTTAAGTGTACTTCTTGTGACACTTCTAAGGACATTCGTTTTTCGTATGCACACTCATGGGTTGGGTGCTTGTCACATTCGGGCTGCCTTTGAAATTAAACTCTGCTTGCTGACGTTGGACTTCTTCCACTAGTTTATTGTGCTGAGGCTAAGAGGAATAGCTTAGATTTACCTGTTATTGTATTGCTGGTTATACGTCTGTTCTCTGGCGTCGAAGCTGTATCTTAATTCGCAAACCCTACCAAAATTACAAAAATAGCTAAAATTTTCAACTAGGTAATCTCTACCTGACCCATAAAAGATTATAGAATTTTGTGGCTAATATGTCCGAATTTTAGTCGAAAAATTGCAGGTTCATACCCTACTTCAACTAAGAGCCACTTATTATGGCTATGTGACATGAACTATGGAAGCGAAAATCATATATGGGCTGCAGATCCCTGATCAAAGATGACCTCGAAGCACCGCTCAAATATAGTGAGATAAAAGAGTAGGCAATAGTGAAATTAGACACAGGATACTAGGTAAAGATGGCAGATCGGTTGATGAAGTTGTGAATCTTTATTGACTGAGGCGGTTAAGACATGCATTATGTATACCTAACCACTGACTACCTCAACCACGACGCATGATGTTAGATATTATATAAAATGGAATGAAAGAAAACTATTGGTGGCTAAACTAAATGGTGATATCAGTTCATGGAGTTGTTGATTGTAGATGAGAAGTGTGTTGGTAAGTGCAGACTATCTTATTGGGGTGTGAGGGATTAGTGGTTGGAGATAGTGAGTGATATGACTGAGGATCAATCACAGTAGTGCAAGTGTACTGGTTTCTTATCTTTCCACATTATCCTTCCTCACATACTTTTTTACCATTGTTTTCCGAAGTATATTCTAATAGAAATCTTATCAATTTGGTCTCGTGCTATTGCTTTGTGGCAGCCGGAACTAACTCTGTTATTTACTCGTATCTACATTTTTTATTATTTTAACTGGCCCTACATCGCCTATTGTGGTTTGAGTGACTGGGTGGTTGTATCACTTACTGGCTGTGGAGTGTCTTCTAACAGTGTGCATTACTCTACACTGGGTGAATGATATAAAGCACTGACCACTTTTAGTTCTCACTGTATTCAATGCAAAAATACATCATAGAATAATTGGATTTTCAAATATATTTTCTTCTTTTCTTGAATATTCGATTTTAGACTTTGATATCTTGGATTTCGGAATTATCCAGTCAATAGACGCAGCATTTACAAATATGCATTTCAAATTTACAGATTAGTTTTATGTATTTACTTTTTTAAATTATGATTTTATGTTTATATTTTTGGAAAATGTGAATTATCTGATCACTTTCTGTTATGATTACATTTGATGTTTCTATTGAGTTTGCTATTTTGTCCATCCACATGGAATTTACCTGCCAACTAGAAAAGCTAGCTAACAGAAGGCAAGATTTTCAAGTGAGTGATTTTGGTTTTTAGTAAAGGTCAAAGACTAATTTCAATTCAGTATCAATAGGACCAAGGTAAAACTTGACATATATCATTACCAAGGTTAAATTTGATAATTTTGAATAAATTAAGTATTGGATAGGTTGTCTATATAATGAGTGATATGCATTTGTAAAATTCCGATAAGTAGAAATTAAAATATCTGACGTTTCGCGACTTAGTGTAAGTCGCTTCTCCAGGAAAAATGAATAACCGAATTGAACTAACACAAGATTAAATAATACAATGGAAACAAATCGTATAGAACTTCTAACCAGTGCGCACCTACTACCTCACCAACAATCGAACTCAGGACTATCAGGTCTCTCAATATACAATAAAACATCAACACCGTTTATTCGTTGACCAATGGTATGATTTCCACTTCAATTAATTTTGGTAGAGCGTGACGATCACTCATTACCATTTTTAATAACTTTCTTAATCTTAGCTTATATGAACTCCGCCAGTCACGGTTTTTCATAAGAATTCCAAGAGCCTTGAAGTAGGTCACTAGTGATCTAATTCTTGGTTTGGGATGTTTTTGTAGAGGTGAGTTATAGTTTGTATTCGTCACAAATTGATTTTGAATGGATACCACTGAAAATCAGTTTTATTTGTTAAATTGTTGATAAGAATTTCCAGACTTAAATCCCATGCTCCTGATTCTTCACTACTTAGTATTCAACAATTTCACTGACATGGCGCCTTTTTCGAAAGAATTGAGCAGGAAACCAATTGCATCCTAATAAAGTGGATTAAAAATAATCAACAGAATATAGTAATAGACAACATTAGAGTGTATATAGAATTTACATCAGTAACTTCTAGCGTTTTACCGATTGGTCGACAGTGGACCACTTGGTATGCACAAACGTGCATTAGTCACGATTTTGTCTCTGTAGGAACTTTGGACCCTAGTTACCAAGTCTCATAGATTAATATTGATGCTTTCAGGCTACGACTAAGTTATTTACATCAATTGATTACTGTGTAGTGACCAATCAAAGCAGAATTTTATGTATATATTTATTTTACGTGCGACAGTAACCGGTGGAAGTAAGTTTGAATTACGTTATGTTGGGACTCGGTAACATAACGCTGGCACATTTATTTATTTGTGAGAAACATCTCCATTCTTCTTGACAACACCTATCGACTGTTAGAAGCATTGTAAATTGAGTCGGTGTGGTTTGAAAATGCGAATTGGATCACCATCTGTTCAATAGAATAACAATAAGGGGAATATAATTTACTGAAAATAACTCAGTTCAAGTAACCACCTAACTGTTGTGCACTGCATGTACGCGAAACAGTGACTCATTGCACGAGTGCAAAGGCAGTTGTAATAAACATTTCTTGGTGGACAGGAATCGAATCATACGAACGTGATGTGTTTATTTTAGGCTATCGGGCCAAGAAACACCAATTTTGCGTAGTATATCTCAAATTATTGATCCATTCGTAAAATAGTAGGCTACATCTTTAGGTAGTTTCTCCAAGCCAGTGACATTTATTTCTGCATCTTACTGTTTGACCTTGACGTGGCACATGCCTGATAGTCTAACGTATCATTAACTTAGGTTGTATCATGTACTTTATGAGTAATGTAAAATAAGAGAGTAGGAGGATGGTCAATCGCTATTATTTCAAGCCATGTTTGATAACATTTTGAACTACGACGTTGCGTTGTCGCTATTGTTAGATCAATGACCTTTGATTAACTCAACACAACAATTCCTCGTTTCTTGATAGTGTTATATAACTAATCATGATTTTACTTTCTCTAGCTATCCTTGGCTTTAGCGAATATTGTTTTACGTTAGCTACTGGAACAAAGTATTTCGTTCAAAGCCAAAAGAATAACTTCGACAGTGAAATTAAAAGAATTGTGAGACTGAGCAACATTCGTTAACCCCAACTTTTTCCTAGAATATTTTTTTATGTCTAGTTGTTTGTATTTGTCACAGATTTGTGTGTTTTAAATGGCTAAGATGAAGGATTCGTGAGAATGTTATCACCAGTAGCGCTACAACCGTTATAAAATCACGTAGTCATACACTATTCTTCTCTGAATGTTTCGAAAACATATCGTACGATATACGTCTTAGACTATGATAGGAAAATACGCAATCCATACGACTATTCATTTCTTATCTAGAGTCATCACTCACTGATAAGTAATCATCTCGCCAACCAGTGGCTGTCAGTTCTGTCTTCTGTGTCCTCAAATCCGAACATATTTTATCTAATTTTAGGTAGTTGGATGAAGTGAGCAGGAAAACCTACCTAACTTAGGTTTCGTGCTAGTTGGGACTCATCACCAAAAGCATGCCTACAAGGGTTGGTGGAACCGATACCCCTTTTTGGACTCGGATCCATCAAACCCAGCTTTACAGTTTAAGACGCTATCATTAAGTTATTCGAATTGTAACTTGAGTTTGACGAGCACTAAAGCACTAGATAAACTCGATATTAGTCACTATTCGGTAATCCATCAATGTATATACATAATATTTCGATATACACGCTTAGTATAACACTTAGCTGGAGTATAGACTTTGAAGTTATTTAATAATTTTGGTGCTTTCTAAATAGCCAAGAAAAAGGCCATCAGTTGACTATAGTTTGGTTCCTATCTCGTACGATCAAAAGATGAGTGGTCAGAGTAGCTAGAACAGCAGATTGAAACATAAGTAGTATATTTGTATTTTAGAATCCTTCTTAGTATAATATTAATTACAAAGTTATTCATAAAAAACAAGATAATCTTATTATTACAAATTAGATGCTATTGAATTTCAATTTGTGATTGTCAAATAACATTAAGAATTGAGCTAATTTCTCATGAATAATATCTATAAAGAAGCGTAAAAAAGAAAGGATTAAACACCCCTATTCACTTATAAATAAATAAATAAATAGTTTTTATTCTCATGTATCATTGTGTACATGAGGGCATGCCAGTTTACAGGCATATGTACATTAACGCAGCCCAGCAGTGAAGCAACACGAGATGTCACTGATATCGATGGATATTAATAAACACCATAAGTATACTTGTGTAGGCTGGCATCCATAGAGTTATATCAAATCGGGAGTGAATTTTTAGTATTACAATCTCTAAACGTTTGTTCTAGACATTTAATGCATTGAGTAGCTAAGTGTTAGATGCTGGCGATTATTATGGAACCTATGTGCCTCGTCGGTTTGACTATTTGTATAGGCACCGGGTGTAAAAATCATGCCACATGAAGTAGCGGGTAGAGACTGTAAAAGCAAGGTCGTATGAGAATAGGTTGTACTCATCCTCGGGGGTACCAGGGCATTCTCATGGAACCACTCAGTGCATACGTTAAAGTTACCATGATGTAGTATAGTAAATTGGATATATGCGCATGCGCGTCGAGTTCCACGTTGTCTTTAACTAACTGGACATCCAAAAATAAAAACTAAGATGAAAAACACGTCATAATGTTGAATCGTGCGAATTTAGGCAGCTTACTGGAATTCATAAGTTCCATCACAGCTCTCAACATTATATGAATGGTTTATGGGACGGTAATAGTTATAATTACAAAAATGTAGCTTAGTGGTTTGAGCGCTAGGCTCTCTGTCAATGGATCACAAGTTTATATCTGGCTATTCCTACTTCGATCAAGTCGAATATCTAATTTATAAAACACAAAAAATGTGTTTGACAGTTCGAATTAGTGCTGAAACAATGTACACGTAAAACCAGACGAATCATATCTCAAGATCACATAGTAGATGAGAAGCACAAGTGAAGAATACTACTGAAGTAAATGAACAGTTCACTTGGTTGATCTACAACCTATATGTCATGTTCACTGCAATTTGGCTTTGAGAATTGCACCTTCCTGCTCATTCACAATATAGCGACGTCTGTTCTACTTTGGGTCCCAATAGGACCAAACGACAACACGGGTCAACTTGAATATATATATATATATATATATATATATATATATATATATATATATAGGCATAATATTGGGAGCTGATCCAGTAATGCTGATGGTTGGATGTTCACTATAAAACATAAAGGTCCTGTGTTCAGTCCTAGACGTAGGTATGTGTGTGCACTACTGAGAACGAAAAAGTTGTAGTGTTCTCTTGTTTTTATTTATATCTAACTGAGATCAATCTGTAACCAATGCAAACAACAAATTAAAACCAATCTTCACAAAACTACTTCAACTTAAATGAAGCATTAAAATAGGGAAGGTAAAACTTACTACAAACAAAACATGATGGTGTAATCCTTGGACTTGATAACAACTGACTAATGCGTCGTAAATCTAAACTAACCGATACTAATTTCTTATTTGGATCGTCGTTTATTTGTTTGGATCTATCTAAATCTACATTTGAATCCCAGACAGTACTACGAGCTTCATCTATTGAATCGTTGATTTCTGACAATAGTGATTCCTGCATCATCCAACTACGTGCTTTTAAACCACGAAATGTTAATTTAACACAAGCTAATGATTCAACGTTGATACTAAAATTTAATTCACCTGAACCATTAGCGCTGATAATCTGAATAAAAAGGCAAGTGAAATGTATATGAGTGTAAGAAATTATGGATTTTAAAACACAGAATCTTGGTACAAATTTCTATGTCGCCTCAAATAATCATACCGAATCTCATCAGCATAAAAGAGAAATCATTTATCAGGTACCGTCAAGCATAGTTTATGACCAGGGTATTGAGTCTGAACACTGGCGAAGCATTGGTCTTCAGCTTTAACGTTCTTTGCATGGTTTTGCAATAACCTAGACCTGACTCGAAAACATCAGTAAATTTTTCTAGCAACTCATTTGAGTAGTCCATAAGCCAATAAGATTCAACTTGATTGCATATGGAGTTGAAAGGTATAACTGCTAAATGAAGGCTATCAAACCACAACCAAATATTAACTGTTGACAGTCCATGATAAATCTTCCAAAACTGCGAAAACGCTGAAAATACTTCTAAAAATTAAAATCCTACAGAAATGTCCAGGAGGATTCGAGGAAACAAATCACATATAAACAGCTAAATACCTTTTACTGTCCTTCAAATTCAAGCCCCTTCAATACTTCCATGCTTTCATTTTTGTTCAGGACAAAAGCTTAAGATTTTACATGAACAAGCGGTTACGGAGTCAGTGTCTAAACATTCAATTTACAAGACTTAGAAGTAACTAATACTAAGGTCTAAAGATGTTTTGATCAGGGAGTCTCTAAACTTTGCATAGTCTAGTCTACTATAATGGAAAGCATAGTATGTGGGTATAGAGTATGATTGAAAATTCGTAGCACATTTCGATTTCCCCAGTTAATAGAAGTTTATAAACATAAAGGAACTCATTGTTTACATAGTAAGAAAGTATGACAAGATTTTTGTTGCTTACAACAAACTTTGCAAACTTTTTCATACGATCAACGAAAGGGCGTAATGTTTTCACAGGAGGGAAGAAAATACTCACCTAAAAGTGTAGGAAAAATACATGAAAATAAAGGAATTGATCGATAATATGTGGAACAAATTGTGGGTTAGTCGGATACATTTGAGCATACGCCCAAGTTGTCGCATGCTATCAGTACAACAACATGAATATTAAAATACTGGAAATTGCAGCAACATCAGTGGTAGAGAAAATGAATTAATTCATAGAAACAAAGTTAAAAAAGCTTACAATATAAGAAGTGAATGTAGCTATGTCATCACGATTGATTCTCAATCATGTTATTTAAAATCTCTAAACACTGTTTACGACAGCCACGGAGAGTCCAATCAAGTAGTCTGCGCCTACCAACACTGCTCAAACTAACAATCAATGACTTCATGGACTAACGGTACGTTTTAGTCTGGCCATTCCTAGTTTCCATTCTATTCCTGCTTCAGTTAGCACTGCATTTCGTGTAAGTGATCGTTGGGCATAAGTAACCAATGCCTGAAAAACCTCAGTTGATGGCTTGCCACCTCAGTAATTGGAAAGGTCTTACTGACAGAGGTGGAAATCCATGAAGGGAGGTGAAATGTGCGATTATAGGGCCCACTTTTTATGACCCTGTCTTTTCGCTGTAAGGAAGCAATACTACTGCAATGTTGGTTATCTAAGGAAAACACCCTACTGCTGTTATATCTTAATGTAGTTGGGAATATGAATTTTCGTTTTATCTTAGATTTGCTGTTATTTACATAGGCACCTCCCTAACCGATCTTCCTTACATGGTAGGGCTCACAGGAACAATTGTTTCAACCAGTACAGTCTGATTGGGTTATCACGATAGCCAAACTGATCACTACATCAAAGTAGCAGCCACTATCGAGATATTGAAATGGTTAGCACACCACATCGTAAAAAAGGAAACAGACCAGATATTTAAAAACCAGTTCATAATTTAATAGATACTCGTTTATTTTTATAAATCGACTCGTTAACTAATCGTTAGAAAAAAACAAACTTTTTATTTGCAAAAAGGTTTGAAAACTGCTTACGAAATATTTTTGGGCGACCGCAATAGTATTATATTATAGTGCTTACTAAGCAACAGTACTTTGGGCTATATTCAATCATCTTCACAGCTTGTACATTGTATTAATTGCCATTTACACTTAATTACATCGAATAAATTAATTTATAGGTTTCTTGATTTCATTCCAATGCTTAGGTTCACTTTTCTACTTGTAATCGTATTTCATCTTTCTCTCTTAGTGACCGACAACAATTCATTCTTATATATCACTAAAGAGGTAACAGAAATCCTTTATAATAATATATATTATACCGATCACTGGATAGCGAGTTGGTGCATGAAGCAGTAAGTATTGTGTTTCAAATTCAGTGTTAACATTAATATTGAAATGTAGTAGCATCTGACTGAAGAGTCGTGTATAAGATGAAACGCCTGTAGTAAAATCCACTGCCAAGGAACTAGCTATAAATTATAAAACGATTTTGTCGCGAGAGAATATGGTTTGAAAGAGTTTAATCTATAATTGTGAAATATTTTCAATGAAACTAGCATACGTGACAAATATTTTATTATAGGTATGTCTTTAAAATATTGCCAATGTACGATGGCATGACAACAAGAGAAATGTTAAGGATATGCGCGAGCCTCATAATAGAAATGGCAAGACGAATGATGGAACTGTAGTCATTAATTGATCGTGACAGTTGGGGTTATGGTATTAAGCATAATATCCAATGATATTTCTGACGGGTTATAGTGATTAAAACAGAACTGATTAAAGTATATGGCCTTCGAAATGCTCGAATATTGACCCACTTGCTTCAACTTGGACAACTAGGTAGTATTATCATCTCTCACAAAATTAGTATGTCTCAAAGTTGAGTGAGGTTACATCAGGAGTGGATTAACACAAGATCAAAAACAGCCTCAACTTGCATTAGTCTATAAGTACTAACTTTCTGGTTAGTCTTAAGGAAAAAGTAATTTATATCCAAATTATTAATATTAATCACGAATTAGAAATAATGTATTTTTTAGATTATAAGCTCTGGTTGACACTTACATCAAAATCTGGATCTGCTGGTTCAATAAATTCATCCCACAAACGTGGAGGTACAACTTGAACAGGAATAAAATGCCATACAGAACGTGAACGACCTGTAACACTTGACTAAATATTTAAAGAAAACAAAACATCTAATTTCAAATATATACAATCATAGTGTTCATATAATGTTAAGAGCTTTGATGAAAGATCAACTGAAAAGACTGGAATTTTTGAAAAATTTAATGATACAAAAAGATAAATTTGTTTCAAAAGAGCAAGAACAAATATTTGTGCAGAATAAGATGAATTCATTTTATTTCGTTGGTTTCTCATCAGCTGCATACAACCTAGGATAATATTTTACAGAATTAATATTTAATACAAAGTTTAACGTACTCATGAGAGTGTTTGAACTTGGTTGAAATCAAACGTGTTAGACATGTGAACATGACTAAAAATTGAAGAATATGCTGTAAATATATATCGAATACAAAGGAAGGTAGCAGAAGGCAAAATAGAGATCAAAGTTCAAATGATTACATAATAAGAGGTGGTTGGAAATATATGATAATCATGTGAATTAAATTAAGTTCAGTTGTTAAACTTAGAATGACCTAATTAAACACAAAGTTGAACTAAAAATGGTGATGTAACAAGAAATATGATCCAATAAAGAAGTAATAATTGAAATAGGCAATGAATATGACGACACATAAGTCAAATTACCAGGGTAAAGAAAGGCTAATAACAGTTTCTTTCTGGACACATAAGTTTGGTTTCATCCGTTTAATGGCAGTCGCTTCAGCATATTTTAGGAGATTTGAAGTTTTTTGTCTATTGAATACTTTGAATGATTTATTGATATCAATCTGGTGTCCTGTGTCAATCAAATGTTTAGCGATTGCACTGTTAAGTGTTTTCATTCCTGTAAGTCGTAGATTTTTAGGGACATGTTCATTAAAACGTAGGTAGGCCCTTCTTTCTGTTCGGCCATTGTAACTGCTACTGCAGGTACACGTAAATTTATACAGACAGTTGGCGGTAACATGAGAAGGATACCTGTCGACTTTTGATTGTTTCAGTGAACATGTTGTTATGTACGATAAAACCAGTTTTGCAGCATAATAAGTTCTCTTTAATGCTGAGTCAAGTCTTCTTCTGATTTTTTCCGCAATCTCATCACCTTTAAAATTGAGTTTAATGAAGACAGGCTTCTTATGGACTGTGATTTCATTTGGTTTATCAGGTTTTTGTTCACTGTATTTGTCAATGAATTTTTCTGGGTAGCCATTGATTTTTAGATAATGTTTGATGTTGGAAAGCTCTGAATCTATCGTATCTGAGGTACATATCCTTTTGGCTCTGAGAACCAATGTTTTCACTAATGCTATTTTGTAATGGATTGGACAGAAGCTATTGAAATTCAAGAACAATCCATTCCACGTCGTTTTTCTGTAAATCGACCGTCGCACTGAACCATCTTTTCGACGTTGCATGGCAATATATAAGAAATGAAATTTATTATCTTTTTCCACCTCCATAGTAAATTGAATATCTTTATGTGCTTGATTGAAAACTTTTAATAAGGAATTAGCATGTTGTTCATTACTGCATACGATAAAAGTATCATCCACGTACCTTGAATAATGTGTCATTTCCTCGATCACCTCCTTTAGTTTTGTGTTTTCAAGATTGGCCATAAAAATATCTGCTAGGATAGGACCTAATGGACTACCCATTGCAACACCATCGATTTGACGATATATCTTGTTGTCGAACCGGAACTGGATGTCCTTTGTGCACAGAAGTAATAGTCGTTTAAATTCAATCACTGGTAGAGGAAGTAGGTCTGAATGTTGGCATATAATGTCAATGGTTTCAAGAAGTGGTATATTAGTGAATAAGGATGTTACATCGAAGGAAACCAAAGACTTTCCAGAAATATCAATTTTCTCCAATGTTTCAACGAAATGGAAGGAGTCTTTCAGTGAGAACGTAGACAAACGTTGACGGATAGGCTCAAGTTTTTCTGCTAACCATCGAGCCACCTTGTGATGCGGTGAATTTATCATAGACATTATAGGTCTAAGTGGAGTGTTTTGTTTGTGTACTTTGGGTAGACCATACATGTACGGCATCCGAGATCCTCTAGGTTTCAGATTATTATAGGTCTTGTTGTCAATTAGTTTCTTTTTTAAAAGATCCCTCAGTAGATTGGTGATTCGTTTCTCCGTAGAGTCCGTCAAGTCTTTGTTTAATTTATCAACTTTGAATCCTGTTTGGTCACTTAAAATAGAATCCATCTTTGCAATGTAGTCAGTTGTGTCCATCAAAACAATCAAAAGTCGACAGGTATCCTTCTCATGTTACCGCCAACTGTCTGTATAAATTTACGTGTACCTGCAGTAGCAGTTACAATGGCCGAACAGAAAGAAGGGCCTACCTACGTTTTAATGAACATGTCCCTAAAAATCTACGACTTACAGGAATGAAAACACTTAACAGTGCAATCGCTAAACATTTGATTGACACAGGACACCAGATTGATATCAATAAATCATTCAAAGTATTCAATAGACAAAAAACTTCAAATCTCCTAAAATATGCTGAAGCGATTGCCATTAAACGGATGAAACCAAACTTATGTGTCCAGAAAGAAACTGTTATTAGCCTTTCTTTACCCTGGTAATTTGACTTATGTGTCGTCATATTCATTGCCTATTTCAATTATTACTTCTTTATTGGATCATATTTCTTGTTACATCACCATTTTTAGTTCAACTTTGTGTTTAATTAGGTCATTCTAAGTTTAACAACTGAACTTAATTTAATTCACATGATTATCATATATTTCCAACCACCTCTTATTATGTAATCATTTGAACTTTGATCTCTATTTTGCCTTCTGCTACCTTCCTTTGTATTCGATATATATTTACAGCATATTCTTCAATTTTTAGTCATGTTCACATGTCTAACACGTTTGATTTCAACCAAGTTCAAACACTCTCATGAGTACGTTAAACTTTGTATTAAATATTAATTCTGTAAAATATTATCCTAGGTTGTATGCAGCTGATGAGAAACCAACGAAATAAAATGAATTCATCTTATTCTGCACAAATATTTGTTCTTGCTCTTTTGAAATTAATAAAGGGAACAAAGATAAATTTGTATTATTACAACAATGTTATGGTGACACCGTTGTAGTGAGAACGATGACTCTGAATGTATAAAACAAACAAAACCAAAAGGTAAATGTTCAATTTAGAGGAGAGATATAGGGATTCTTAATGTTAGTAATAAATAATCATAATAGCTAATTAGGATCAAATTAAGACATCTAAATGAATTAACAAACCAATCAGAATAGCACATTTCTACTAGTTATTAACCAATCAGAATGTAGTAACGCTAAATTAGTATTCTATGGAGAAGGGACGATACTATTGTTGTTTATAAACATCTTACATGTTTAAAGAATTTCCCGAAAGCTTCACTGTTTGGAGGTTGAAAAAAAGGCACCGACTTACTGTTACCGTACTGACTAGATCTGTGTCAAAATACCTGATGGTTTATATATACGCAAATAGCGTAGAAAAATTTTCCTATAAAGGAGTTCATTATTAAGATTAGAGACTCAAGAGTTAGAATTCAGATTCATTGCAAGAGTTAGTGTTGAGGTTACAAGTAAACCTAATGATAACATTTAGTAATGTTAGAATTATTAGCTTGTACTTTCAAAAGTTTAGTGTTTTTGAACAGTATAACTGTTTTACAAAAGTTGACTTGCAATTGGCCAGTATATATGAAGTTTCAAATTCAGTAATCTTAGTAACACCTAATTTAGAATGGGGCTGCCTGTTTGAAATCTTGAGCTACCATTTTTCTGAATATCTCAACAAGTTACTGTTTCGCTTTCTGTTGTATTTTAATTGCCAAATCATTGTCCCGAAATTGCATTGTGTACTCAAGCGCCTTTATATGAAGTTTACGACCAATCATGTGCAATTCAGTCAGATCTAAACGTAAACATTATGTTGACTGACAACATACGTTAAAAAAGATCAGTATTCACCAAATGTCTGTTCCTGAAATTCTTAGTCTTAACTGCGAATCCCTTGTTGGAAAAATGGATTACCTACAATTTCTCCTTACACTTAACACATAACTTAACTGTGGTTTAAATCACAGTTCAAGAATCTTGTCTACATGACCTGTATGATGACAATTTGGTATCACTAAATGGTTTTCAGATTATCCGTCAGGATCGTTCTATCATCAAGAAAAAGTGTGGTGGTGGTCTTGCTACTTTTGTGAACACTAACTGGTGTAAATCTAATTGTGTGTATTTTAAGTTTTCAAATGATTATATTGATTGCCTGACATTAAGATATTGTCCTAAACATTTGAAAAAATATTAATTACATATGTATTACCAATGTTAATGTGACTCCAAGATGCACATCATCCGTCCTATTCCACTTTGCTGATGAGTTCACTGAGTTTGCTGCAACTACTCTCAGTGGGTCTCTTTCAGTTGTACGTGGCGACTTTAGCTCGTCAGAATGCACTTTCCTTTCATCCTTAGGCCACCAAAACCTAGTACACTTCCTAGCTCACTGCAACTCTGTGCTTGTTCTAGTCTTTATAAATGAGGCTGGAATATACGAGACTCGTAAACGAGCCCCTCTTCTAAATTCTGACCATTACATCATTCGACTCTTGCTAAAAATTTATGCGAAATCGTTAAAAAATACTTCTTAGGTGACTAGAAAGATAAAATATAGAAATTACTCAAATAAAAACATCTACAAGTTGAATAACATGCTGGAATTAACTAATTGAAACCTCTTTACAAATGAATCGTTAGAAACCACTGTAGATGTCACTAGTTCTTATCTCAAGTTTTGTCTTGATGTCTGCTGTCCAAGTAAAATAATTTTTATAAGATTTGACCGACTAGTCGCTCCACATCTTAAACGATTAAGGAGAGAAAAAGAAAGTCACTACAAGAACAAAGACTATACTGAAGTTAGAAGGTTAAATGGCTTCATATGTCAAGAAATAAAACGTATGAAGTCATTGTATGGTGAAAGGCTACTATCCTGTAAAAAACTTTTAATGTTTGAAAACTATTCAAAGAGTTTGCATGCACTAAACAGATTACAGAAGATACACGATTAAATGCCTGCTCGTTAAATGAGTCTTTTCTAC
The DNA here is from genome assembly GCA_034768735.1 of Schistosoma mekongi. NCBI lineage: Eukaryota > Metazoa > Platyhelminthes > Trematoda > Strigeidida > Schistosomatidae > Schistosoma > Schistosoma mekongi. The sequence goes on from CM068307.1 coordinate 43,166,623, forward strand.
GGTACGGATCTGATCGGATGCTCTTTGATCACTGTAAATCAAATGAATATTGCTGTTCCATATTCACCGAAAAAGAAGTTTTGGAATGTCAGAAGGCACTCAAACCAACAGGTTGTTCAGGTCCTGATGAAATTCCGAATCTTCTCTTCAAGAAATATGCTAATATTTTGTATCAGCCACTGACTAGTATCTTTAACGAGTCTTTCTCTACAAACGAGATACAAAAAGCTTGGAAGGAGATAAAAATAACACCTGTACTGAAAAAGCGTCTTCTGGTAGTAATGTTAAGTTTAGACACTTAGCTCTGTCTTACTGTATGGGTGTGAGACGTGGCCATTAAGGGTAGATGACACTCGACGGTTATTAGTTTTTGACCATCGATGTCTACGAAACATCGCTCGCGTTAGCTGGGATCACCGAGTAAGTAATAACGAGGTTAGACGATGGGTGTTAGGCAAAAGTGGTAAATCGGTCGATGAGGTTGTGAATCTTCATCGACTGAGGTGGTTTGGACATGTGTTGCGTATGCCCAACCACCGTCTGCCTCGACGCGCAATGCTGGCTGATATAGGAATAGGATGGAAGAGAGTTAGAGGCGGCCAAACTAAAACATGGCATCAGTCCATGAAGTCACTGACTACCGGTTTGAGTCGTATCGGTAGCTGCAGACTACCTGGATGGGGTCCTCGCGATTACCGTAATCAGTGGCTAGAAACACTGAGTGACATGGCCCAGAATCGGTCACAATGGCGCAGATGTATTCACTCATTGTCCTCCCTTAGATCATGAGCTTTAAATTATTCCATAGGTTTCTTTCTACGCTTCCTGAACCATATTCTGTGTTCACACTCCTTATTACTGTTATTATTTTATTTTATTGAAGTACCAAAGTACGTTTTTCGATTACACTTCCGCCTTGGACTCCGTTCCTAGATCTATATTAGTGAATAGACTTGAGAATATGAACATAGAAAGTTGGATAATCAACTGACTGTATTCCTATTTCTCTGGAAGGGAACAGTATACTGTGTACGAAAAAAAGTGATCCATTCATCTGTTAACAGAAGTTGGTGTGCCTCAATGTGCTGTTCTTCCCCCGTTTTTTTTTCTCATTTTTCTTGAGTGACTTGACCTCTTCTATGAAAAATACCTTTTTTAAGTACGCAGATGATCTTACTATTTGTATGCTTGTTTCTTCTTCCTTATATTGCTGTGAAATGAATTGTTTTTTGGTGAATGTTAAACAGCTGTCTATTTTGAATGGTCTTCAACCTAATCCCTCCAATTATCAAACAGTCAATTTCAGTCTAAGACATGAAAATAACCTAAATGCTCTTGTGAGTGAGCACGATGTTTTTAAAATTGGAGACTCTACAATTAAGACTACGTCGAATGTTACTTATCTTAGTGTAACTTTTACTTCTGATCTATCTTGTTCTTCGCATGTTTTGCCTATACCAAAGAGAGTTTTATCGTTTAATATACTATGTGAAGCGATTACGTAGTTTTGGTATTACTAAGCACTTATTATTACAATTTGTCAGTTACTGTACATTACCAATTATTTCATATTGTTCCCTATTATTTTTTCCTGGACTTTTGAGAAAAAACAATGTTGTGTTTTGCATAGAGTACTGGAAGCTGTTAAAAAGTGTGGTAAGAACTACGACGTTATTTTTAACACGGCTGTAGACAGACATTTAAAATCCTGTAGATAGCTATCTAATGCTACTCTATCTGATATAAACCATACACTCCCCCTTCATTCACATCTTTCGCCTTGTATATCTTCTGGCAGGACGCGTCGCTGCTACATTACAATTCAAGTACGTAAAAAACGTATAAATGCTCCACTATTCCATATTTAGCACATGTTCTGTGATGAAAAATTAATAAGAACCAATTTAATAAGAAATCTGTGCTATTAAAATACGAATTATTATGTTGTGCAAAGACCCCTATTTTTTATATTACCGTAATCTAAATTTCTTTAGACAAACACATATTGCCTTTATTATTTATATATAGATGTGCACATCGTTAAAGAGTAACTCGTTGAGACATTGCATGCTGAAAATTCATATTGTACTAAACACACTATTGAATAAAGCTATTATTACGTAGCTCAGCTGTGATTGATTAACCACGAAATTCGTTACGAATATTTTATGAATCGCTAAATCTTGTAACTTAATTGTACTTTTACCGAGCAGAAAGTGAATAAAGTAACAGGAAATGATGGATACGATATATACTAAGTAAGCACTAAAAACGTTGTGGATAACTTCAGTTCACAATAATAATATCCCTAGATAAATCAGTAGACTGTTAAGAATCAGCTCCACTAAACGTAAACAAACTTTAGAGTGTCAGATTTAATATGAGAAGTTCAGAAATATTAAACTAGTGATTAAAAAAAATAGTTTCTGGTTGATTCTTGTTGAAAATGCTTAAACGATACAAGTGCATTTATTAACATAAGTAATTAAAACAAATTAATGGAATTCTAGGGGAATTTTAGAAATATATATATAATTATACCGACCTGTTCTAATTCAATTGCTAAACAAGGTGTTTTACGTCGAACTAATTTAATTTTTAAGCCAAGCAATCGACAAATTGATGGATCAAAATTACCAGTTAGAGAATTAGAACCAATACGTGATTTATTCATTGTTGTGCATGAATTCGATGTAGAAGTTGAACTGTATAAAGAATTATGGTTAGATGTAGATAGTGTATTCGAACGAATACAATGCAATAAATGATCCACAATTAATTCTAAGAATATTTCATCTTGATCCGATGATATCCCTTCACATATACGTTCAGAAAATAACACTGCCTATGATTAGTAGAATGAAACAGAAAAAAGTAAATGTAAGCTTATTTCTAGTCGTTGTTCATCTAATTACTGGGTAGTGTGGAAAAAAATCCTAAGGTGAAACAGCTATTCAATGCTGTATAAATTTTAATGATTGTCAAAGCGATGTTAGACAATACATTGTGAATAGCTAGCACAACCTACTTGTAGATGAATGCCTACATCGTAAATTCATGCAGTCATAAGATAATGATATAACAAAATTATCAAGTACAGATTCACTAAATTGGTCTTGGGCCGTACTCTACGTGTGAAGGTTTATGATACTACTTAGCGGTCTATATCAAAATACACGGGAAGGGACGAGTGAGATGATGTAATAAAATGTATAGAGGAATATTGGAACTTGTTATCAGAGGATAAACAAACAGTGAATAGATCTGAACTATCGAGACCAGTTCTAAGTCAACGACTAGTTCATAATAATTGCGCCGATTCCAATCAAGTAGTCTGCACCTATTGAAATCGTTCAAGTCAACGATTTATGACTTCATGGACTGATGGCAAGTTTCAAATCGGCTACGTCTACCTTAATTTTAAATTACTCTTACTGTTAATAACGACTGTTCAGCTAAAAGAAAGACAGTATTATTACATTATATGTTCAATTTCTACTAAATTAGAACAAGATTTGTGTACTTACATGCTCTAGATCACACCATGCTGTAATCCCGCCAAATACTACTCGTTCTTTAATAACAAATGATAACTGACTTTTGTTCAAATGTAAGATGACATTCTTAGCTAATCCAGCGACCATTTGAACAATATCTGAAGAATAGGATAATTTCAAAACAATAGAAAAAGTAAAGGAATCTAAGCTGAACTGAGGATTAATGTTATATTCCTCCTACTTGTAATATCTACATGCCTGAATTCACTGACTGCGGTGAACAGTTATAGACACTCAGAACGTTAGGGCATTTGGGTAGTTTTGTAAGTGCTGGTAAAGGCATGGAAACTGAAATCAATCGACATATAGAAAAAGACAGCACATTATGTCAATTTAGACTAATGGATATACCTCTTAATACTGCATGCAATGTAGATGATTCATTTAAGTCACCAAGGAATTGAAAAAGGATCATGTGATGAAAAAACCTTGTCAAAACAGCCTCCAAAGGTAAGAAGTCAGCCACAGCCGGAAGTAAACAAGCCATAGATTTGGCTACATATTGATTACGCTGGACCTGTTAATGATCAGTGTTTTATGGAGGTGGTGAACGATACTTCTAAGTGGCATAAGATTTTTGCTGTACGAATACCTAACACGTTTGAAACCGTATTTCATTTACGTCAATTATTTGATAGGTTGGATGCGCCTAATGTTTTAATTTTAGATAATGGAACACAATTTACCTCGGTTGAGTTTACTGAATTTCGCTAACGATACGAAGTAGAACATGTAAGAATACCACCCTATCGCCTGCAATCTAATGTACAGGTCGAAAGATTTGCTCTAATCGAAGGCAAAGGAGAAGGTATTAAGGATGAAGAAGCCTTACAGCAATTTCTTAATTCATATAGGGTAACACTAAGTGCTAAGTCGACTCACAAGAACGTCTTTTGATATAGTGCATCCTAGAGGTAAAGTTAGTGTGACATGAAAACGTGGGGTAAATGGTTATAAATAGATTCGCAAATTCGACGTTGGCGATTATGCATATGCCCGTGATTACGAGCCTGACAGGTCGAAACAGACTAGTGGAAAGATTGTGGCCAGAAGATGTAGTGTATTAGGTGAGAGTGGGCAACGTAGTGGTAAGACGACACATAAATTAACTTCAGATTAAAGAAAACATTGATAATCTACCCTCCAAAAAGAGAATGTCCGCGGAAATTGTATATGAGACTTTTGATATACCACCAACTATGGAACAATATGTAGGAAAAATGAACACCAAGATGAAATGAATTACAGGCTGTGTAGGCGGAGAGAACTACTGCAAATTGATTCAAAAGCTAAGTCTTACACTAAAGTAGCTGATATACCTGGAGGGAAACATGTGATCGGTCAAGGATCGCTGAACTAACATATTTGAAGAAAAATTACTAAATCCTGTATACATATCTGTTACATTCTTAGTTTATAATAATAATATGTGCGTTTTTGTGATTAGTCTGATTACCTTGTGTGAGTAGACAAACGAGGTAAGCCTGAGACTAGCTTTAACTTATCGCATTGTGTATAGTGCAACACCAAGAATAATACTTCCATCTCGTGAATATATAATAGATCTCATTAAGAATCACCAGCTGTATACATTTTCATCCTAGAGCTAGAAATCTCACAAATAGTTAATTAAAATAATAATTCTTTCTACTAGCTTGTCTAAGTTGACTTACTGATTAAAGTGGCTGAGATTGTTAGCAAAACTTTCAATATCTAGTAGTCAGTAGTCTTGGTCATTTTTTTATTTGTTTAGTGGTATGTATGTATGTATAATCAACTTAGAACCTGGCACATGTGTGCATCGCTTCAAGTTGCCATACCTCCATGGCACCACAAGATTAACACCACCACCATTAGTAGAAGTTACTTCAATAAAATAAAATAATAATAGTAACAAGGAGTGTGAACATATAGAATATGGTTCAGGAAGCGTAGAAAGAATTTGTTTAGTGGGTAAGTGATGCATAGTAAAATGCAATTTTCATTGGAGATTTTAATCCAAATTTTTATTACCATATTTGCATTTGCGCTCGAGATATCGACTACTGAGCTACAATTACATGTTTTTAGAAATCAGGTGTTAATGCAGCATTCACTCACTGAATCAGTCAGTTACAACGTAGAACTTGGTACGTGTGTACATCAGTCCAAGTTGCCATGTCCCAATTAGCAGACATAGATTAAATTGTCAGACTAAATCCCAGAGTAATGCATGTATTAACAGAGTTAATACTAACTGAGAGGATTAGAGAACGAAGATAAGATTTAAAAAAATATTCAGTAAACAGAAAATTATGATGAATTCTAAGGTTTAGGATTTGGAGAACAGGGAATGAATGCACATGAGCCATTGCGAATGATTTTGAGCTATGTCACTGTTATATCTAGTGGCTGATGTATTGACTAGCCGCAAAACAACCTTAGCACTTGAACCCTCCTAGTTGCAAAATCACAAGACGAGAAGACAAGAACTTTATTCCAGTAAAATGAAGAGAGTCCGAGTCGATTATGTACAAAATATTCGTATATTTATAGTGACTATTCATCGAATTGAAATCATAAACATTTTATTAATACAGTGAAATATTGTCAGTTATACTCTGGGAGTAAAACTAACATTAACTCACATAAATGTGATGAAAGTTTACAAATCATACTTACAAAAAATCAATACAACTCCTTTCACTTTATTTTATGAACAATTGTATTTTTGGGGATCTCCCGTCCCCAACAGTCACCCAAGGCCTCTAACCATTTGTTACGATCATCACGCGGATCCCAACCAGGTAGTCTGTACCTATCAACATGGCTTAGCCCAACTGTCAATGACTTCATAAATCGGTGTCATGTTTTGGTATGGCCACCTTTAGCTTTTTTTCCAGCCTACTCTTACACCAAACAGCATTGCTTGTAGAAGTACATGGTGGTCGGGCATACGTAACGCATATCCTAACCACCTCACTAAATGAACAGTAAAACGATAGGAAATGTTGAATAAAAACATACAATAAACAATGCAAATATGGATAACCTCAGTTGATTTACATAATAAACTCACTTGAAAAATACTCAATACATCCAGGATCATTTGTTTTAATACGAAATTTCATTGGAAATTGAATAAAGCTAATAATTAGGCATAAATATATATAAAACATAGAAAAATGAAAACAATTATACACAATTTTCTAAAACAGTGAATTGAACGGAAATTGGATAAAGTACGAAATTGAAATAACCGGTTATTCGAATGTATTAAGTAAAGGGTTTGAATTCTAATTAGAGTGAATTTTAAGCATGTTTAAATTACTTGGTAACATACCGCATATGCAAATACTAAAACATGCCATCGACTTGAAATTGTATTCTGATGGATTGAAGACTCCATGTGCAACAAATTACACACAAGTCTACTTCGAAGTTAGATATTAAAAATTGTCATGATGTTTTACCAGATTCAGTGAAAGTTCTGATCAGCTTAACTAAACATGGACAGGAAAGACAAGATAGCATCTAAATTCATACTGTCGAAATATCCCAACAGTACGTGAGTGGAACAATTACCGTTACACACTATTTACACAAGTATACCTCTGAGGTAATCTAAGACATTACATGACTTGTTTGTCTACTTAAGTACATCCTGCTCCTGATTGATCATTTGGTGATGAGCGACTGATTTACTAGAATCATGAAGGACAATAACTTGCAACTTTCGGCCGACCGTATAGGTATAATGAATGTATTTAAACCTTCTCATTATTGGGCTGCAACTTATCAGCCACTATTGGTATACATGGTATGAGTAGATTGTCATTAGACTTAATGTACAAACTCTATAATAATTAGATTATTCAAATAAACAACCGTTTGAAAGAATATCGTGCTAATTGCACTCTAAAATCGATGTGTTCAAAGTGAGAGAAAAAGAAACTGGATAAGTAACAGCATTGTCGACCTGGAAGGATGTCTGCAGAGGCAAATAATTGAAGCCCATCACATACGGCCCTTTGAAGGTAGTTTATAACGTAACAGATATATACTTTTGCTTTTCTCCCAGAGAAAATTCTCGGGGCAAGGCTAGGTGTCTTATTTCTAGGACCGATCTTTTCTAACAACCTCCTTCAGCTATGGGAAGCCAACATCGCTGAAAATATGCATTGTATGACAGAAACACCTTACTACAATCGCATCCCAGTTGTAATTCACCATGCATTTATTCTTACTATCCTCCAATCGTTTTACTTTTCGTAATAAGGCATTAAACATCAGGTATTCCCACCAATATAGCTAGAATGAACTATCATGACAGGTAGGTCAACTCATATATCAAATTAGAAGCTACGGTTAGGCATAAGATATGTTCTTAAAGTTCTTCAATAAGATTAAATGATAGACTAATTGATAAATTAAACATATTCAACTATCAATGGTTTTATACTGGTTGCTTTAAACAGTGATTAAAAAACAACACATTATCAATATCAGTAAAACAAAATGAACTAATTTACATATTAAACAATTTATTGAACATTGAATAAGGAAGAAAAATCAAGAAAGCATACAAATGAAAATGATATTTACAATTTTAAAAGAAATGAAAAACAATAATCACTGTAAATTGTATGTACAGTAGAGAAAAAAGAACCATAAAACAAGAGATAATATTAGTGCATGTTTAAAGGTATCATCAAGACACTTTCCAGGCCTATATTTCATAATCTGTTATTGGCAATAATTTAGCATGAAATATTGAATCTGTATTTAAACAACAAAAAAAAGCAGAAAAAGAAGTTTATGATATTATGAGAATGTGAAACATTTAAATAGCTGATAGGACGAAACCTAAATTGAATAGTAGGTGACTAATCATACTATCGACGGAAATGAATAATACTTTTGCTAAAGTTACAGACTAAAGTTATTATTATTTGAATTAAGGTGTACAAGTGTTCAACTACAAATAGCTTGCCCACTTCATTCATCTCTTATGGAGTTGTTAAATAAACTATGGGAAATGTACATCATTACTGAAGCACAAAAAGGATTGCAAACTAATCAATTTAAAATAACGATGAAATAGCGCATAAAATAGTTTTATCCAAACTTGTGCCTCCACTCAAAAAAACAAAGGAAGCAGAATGTTTTTTTTGTCACAAGTTTAACCGATAGCGGTAAAGTAGAAATTCTATACGTATTTAAATAGATATATATATTGGACTTGCCGCAATCACCAGTGAACACTGGTTAATCAGTTTTAAGCTAAAGTGAAATAGCTATAATTTGATGATTTGTCAAATGGAGACAGTTCGTAATGAGGTTTACATTTAAGTATTATATCATGATAGTGAATAAAGAAACATAATAAGCGTAAATTACATACCTAAAATCCAACTAGGTTTGACACATGTTTTATTTAACATACTACAACCCACAAGAATTGCAGCCTGTGTTTTCTTATTGGTAAGCTAAAATAAAGAAAAAATAATATATGATACGAGTTAGAAGACAATGTAGTTTTGCAAAGTATTCATCTGTAAAAATCGTATTATGACTGTAATTTAATCTAGATAAATCACTGACAATGTAAGATCTGGCATAGATGTGTATCAGTTTAGGCAGCTATAATATATCAGTGCATCGAGATACAAAGAGGAAACTATCATCGAAGATGGATAAAGAAAAACGCTTAAACCCCTTAGGAATTTCTTAACAAACTAAGATTATTCATTCATCTGTCCAGTACTCATTGCAAATAATCGCTAATAACTGGAAATCAAATGGTAAAGTACAACAAAAAGTTCACGTTATCACTGATTTCCGGCTTTTCGAGAGATAAAAACCTAACTAAAATAGTTCTGACTACTAACTAGTAGTGTGAAATAACATTTAAAATATGTTGTTTCTTGAAGGATGAAAATACTAACACTGTTAACGAGACTACTGCCCCAAAAATCAGCCAATATAAATACAATACAAAAGAAAAATAATGTAAGCAGGAAAATGCAGAATACACTTACAACCGCACCGCCTAAATTCAACAAGTCAACAAGATCTTGACGTGGAGGTTTTGTATCTGAACCAACATAAATGATACCAACATTAGAGAAAAATTTGCTCATTTTTTGCATACGTGACAAACGGGGTAATCCGGGAGGCTAAAAACATAGATATTTCACAAAGAATAAAACAAATAGTACATTATTTGAATTACTATCCTGAGATACTTTTTCTTACCCAATTCATGTAACCCCGAATGACTGACTTTAAATAAAGAGCTGTGAAAAGTATGCTTCTAGCATATACGGTATGTAATACATATAATCAATAGTAGTAAATAAAGGTCAGATAATAACGCAAATCAATAGACACTAGAAATACTAACTACGAAATGTTAATTGACGAGTTTACAGTAGTATGGTTTTCTCAGAAACCTAATGATGATTAATTCTACTCTTGTGTATCGTTAAGAAATAACATATCGAGACGGAGATGATATCCAGTGCTTCCAGTTTCGATAATGTTTGTTTAATTATAGCCAGTTAATGAAGTAAGTAACATATCTTATTTGCATTCAATATAATAAAATATGTGTATAGACAAGGAATAGTAATGGTGTAAGAAGTTCAGTAACTCCGCCTGCAGTTCTTCTAGGGTTACTGTCGATCCCAAGCCCGAGTAAGGGAAGAGGGTTGGGCATGGAGCTAGAGTTCCCATTCTGTGAAACACAGGCTTGATAAAAAAACGCTAACCATATTAAACAAGCTAAAGCAATTAAACTCTGCCCTGGGAGTGGAAGGAATGATCATGACGCCTCATGGTGAAAGCCGAGATTCTTCGGAAGTCATGAGGCCGATGCCCCCCCCTCTAACAACCAGAACAAATATTTTTATAGGTACATGTAACGTTCGGACAATGTGGAAGAGCGGAAAGACCAATTACATAGCCGCAGGAATGAAGAAATACAACTTGACAGTGCTCAGAATCAGCTAAATCCATTGGACTCAAGTTGGACAGAAATCATTGGCTTCGGGAGAGATGCTACTATACTCCGGCCACGAAGAGGAAAATGCTCCACACATCCAAGGAGTTGCTCTGATGCTGTCCAAAAAATCACGTAATGCACTTGTAGAATGGGAACCACATGGACCAAGGATCATCAAACCATCTTTCAAAACAATGAAGAAAGGGATTACAATGAATATTACCTGATGTTATGCACCCACCAATGACGGCAACGACGAGGACAAAGATCAGTTTTACGATAGACTGCAACCAATTATAGCAAAGTGTCGAGGAAAAGATCTGACAATCCTGATGGGGAACCTAAACGCCAAAGTCGAAATGGACAACACCGGATATGAAGAAATCATAGGACGACAAGGACTGAGAGTAAGAAATGAGAATGGTAAAATATTTACAAATCTCTGTTCTTTCAATAAAATGGTTATAAGTGGTATAATATTCCCCACCCCACCCCCACCCCCGACAAACACATACACAAGGCTACATGGGTTTCACCGGATCATACTACAGAGAATCAAATCGATCATACATGAATCAATAAGAAATTTAGAAGGTCAATGGATGATGTAAAAACCAGGAAAGGAGTTGACATAGCTTGAGACCACCACCTGGTGGTTGCTAAAATGAAACTGAAGCTAAACAAGCAGTGAACAACTGGAGAGGCAGCAGTACAACGGTTTAATACAGCCTTTCTTCGAGGAAATGGCAAACTCAATAAATTCAAAATAGCTCTCAACAACAGGTTCCAAGCCTTACAAGATCTACCGAAAGAAGAAGAAACCACTATGGAGGATAACTGGAAAGGAACCAAAGAAGCACTAACTTCAACGTGTCAGGAGGTTCTGGGCCGCAAGAAGCACCATTATAAGGAATGGATCTCCACTGAGACATTGAGCAAAATTCAACAAAGGAGGAACAAGAAGATAAAAATCAACAACAGCCGAACAAGAGCAGGGAAAATAAAGGCTCAAGCTGAATACTCAGAAGCAAATAAGCAGGTAAAGAAGAGCGTTAGAGCCGACAAACGGAAATACATCGAAGGCCTTGCAACGACAGCGGTGAAGGCTGCAAGAGAAGGCAATATGAAACAGCTATACGGCACAACGAAGAAACTGGCAGATAAACATGGTAAACCAGAGAGACCGGTCAAGAACAAAGAAGGCAAGACACTCTCAAGAACCTCTCAACTTTCAAATCAAGAAAAACCACCACCAACGATGAGTATGTCTGTGTTTTAAAACATAGTGTGACAGGTGAGTATTTAGTCGATGCAATCACAACAAGCTCTGAAACCAGCCTGGTTTTCACAGGTTTGTGATTCATAAGTCTTAGTTAGGCGTCCGATAATTATCAAAGTTAATATTTTAGACACTGTGTTACCCAAACTAATTACCCTGTGATCATCACAAGAGGATATTTTTCCTTTTGCATAAATTGAGACGATCACCAATCAAGACTTGTCAGATAAGTTCTATCCACCTTCCAGACAGTAAGTAAGATATATTGGTCATTCTAACTGCTAAGGTTAGATAATCATGCTTAAAAATCTGAGTTTATCTATACGGTCCCAGCTCTTTCCCTCGTTTCAGAATGACCATTGAATTGTTAACTTAGGCAAAAGTGGAGAGGGTGGTCAATATTGATTTTCTATTCAGGTTGTTTGGGAATGGTAGATAAATGGAGGCTAAATAGAAACCATTTTAATAAATCACCACAGCAGCAAGACAAGATCAAGTTACCACAATGAATACTAAAATATGGTACAATAAGGAAGAATGAAAAGGTAATACGTATGAAAGAATAATGAAACTCAAACTCTAGGGGAAAATAAAGTGAGTGCATTTCAGTCACTGTGAGTGATTTTGACCCATAACACCCAAACTTTTTAATCACTGACCGTAACTATAGTGCGGACCTTAATTACGTAGTCCTAACGCGGCTCGCGTTTCCAGTCAACTGATGTCATGTTTTAGTTTGGCTACTCTTGTTTTGATCACTTTATCCAAGGTTAACACTCCATCTATACCAGTGTCACCACTCAAGACCTAGTACAGATATATATATTTAGTTACAAAGAAACACTAAATGAAATAACTTTAACTACTAGATAGAAACTTACTTTAAATTCCAATTCAGATAACCACATATTATAAGCTACTGACTGACGTACCCAATCCGTGGAAACAATATGTACACCACGAATTAAAGCATGAAATAATTTCAATGTTCTTCGGCATGGGAACTCAGTGACTAAATGTGTAAATTGTGATAAGCCATAAGAACGATTAGCAGTACCAAATTTAAATTTCAGTTTTCTTAACTGAGAATGCAATGATAATGATGGAAGTTTAATTATATCATAACCAATTAAATTGCTTGATTTTAATAATGCGACTAAAACTTGTTCTTCTCTATAAAATAGAAATAACAAAACATTAAACTAATAAATTCAACTTATATGATTGATATACCTGTATACAAAGTACAAATTTATGTGTAGACGTTAGTGATGCTATACAGTTGCTTAAATAAAAATAGGAGGAGCGACGTTCAAACTTATGACTTACCAACCGGAAACCAAGTGATTAGATCACTAAGCGGCTGCTCTATTTACATAATAATTCTACAAAAGCTCTCGATATGTCATTTAAGACTTAAAACAGTCCAGTCTATAACAATTGATGAGTATGCTCAACATATACAAGGTTGAGATTATTGTTTGATAGCCTACTGAGGAAAATCGACATCTATCAAAATTCATCAATATTAGAAACAGTGACACCAATTTTATTAACACTACATCCGACCATAAATAAAGTATTACTAGGGACAAATGTGATATGATTGAGTGATTTGATACGATAATAACAACAAATAACAATATCTCAGACTATCAAGCTGATTTACATAGCTTTAAATCTTACAGAAAACATCATTTACTTATAAATCCCAGGAACGCTCTTATGACAAGTGCCGACAGGTATGGAACCTGGGTCTATGGCTTTTTGATAATTACTTACAGGCACTTAACATCTCAGAAGAGTTGCATTTATATCACACGAATGTAAAACAAATACGATTACTAATAAATGTTTTACTGAGTCACAGGAACATCAGATGAACGAGCAGAACTACTACTTAACGAAAATGTAACCTAATTCTAACTAATGTAAAATAACAAGTAACAAGAACTGACTGATTTGTCCTGATTGGTCTAAAAGTAGGGAAAACGGCCCAGTACAATTTTTCAGATGACGTAATAAGACAATTGAAAACCTGAAGTAAAATATTTTTATTTCACTTATCAATAGTCTAAAACGACGATGATTAGTAAGGTAGCATACAAAATTTAGCAAAACGACGTTTTACGTGTTAGCATAAAAGTAAAAAAAAATACGACACATGGATTAATATAATGTAATGGGAAGACTATCACTATGGCTAATACTACTAATTATAATTAACTACTATTAGATATATCCTCAAATAGAGTACGACTTTAAATCCAGCCTAAATGAATGAATCAGTCAACCATGTGGAGCTACCCATGTGGAGCATAGGCCACAGACCAGAATTCTCCAGCTGACTCCGTTCTGGGCTTTCCTTTCCAACTCTTCCTAAGTGCTGTTCACTTTCCTCATGTCTATCTCCAATTCCCGACACAATATGTTATTGGGTCTTCCTCTTTTCCTTTGGATTCCAAGTTAGTGCTTGTCTCGTGACACAGTTTGATGATTTCCTCAGTATATGTTATATCCACCTCTAGAGACTTTTCCTAATTTTTTCCTCGGGTGGAAGTTGATTTGTCCTCTTTCACAGAAGGTCGCTAAAACAACGCTAACCAGAAAAACCTTTTAGCCTAAATGAAGATCATATTTAAGACTAGTTGACGAGACTTCATCTAAAGGGGTTCATACATAATATCTTTATAAATGAAAATTAATATGTAATTCAAATAAAAAGTAGATTTTAGGGAACCTAACGAGTACTTCGTGCATAATCACCATCTAAAGTCAACCCACAATATGAACCAAACTATGTAGTCAATTGAACATATATCTAACCGTAGAGTAATTGCAAAAAGCTGACAATGAATAGCCTTCATTATAAATTAGAAGATAAAATTAAAAACGCTAATCCAATTAACTGTAAAATTAAAACTCACTCTGATTGGGTTCCACTGAATACTATACCGATTCGTGTTGCACCTATTTCTGAAGCTAATGGAGATCGTATCGATATGTCTAAAGAGTGATATGAAATATTGATCAATTTATAATTCAACTATCATAGTGTACGTAAATTAAAAGTTACTAAAAATTAGCACCTTAAAAACGGTATGTAAAATGGTATGGTAGATATTTAAAGTGAGAATTCACCATGAGTGGTAGGAACTTTAATGTTTATCACGGGAAAAGTTACTTGAAACGTACATATCATTAAATTGCATGTTAATGTACTGCTAGAACATCGAGTAGTTTAATAGCATACCTGTATTTATCCCATTATTAAAGAATAGAACATGTTTCATTTTAGGAAAGCTGCAAATTGAGTGGCTAAGGTAAGATGCAGGATACTAGAGAAAGATGATAAGTCAGTTGATGAAGCCGTAAGTTCCCACCGACTGACGTGGTTAGAACATGTAGAAAAATATGTTCGAAATAGAAACAGCAGAGTGCAGATTAAACAAATACATTAGGGTTCATATAAAATGTTCTATCATCTCGATTGTTTGTTGGTGCTGGTTGGTGGAATCTGCTTCGCAAGCAGATTTTGAACATGCTTTAATCAGGACTGTGTCGTGCAACACTGTCACTAAATTCTCTACTGAAGAGTAATTCATCAAGCATTTATTATTTTATTAGAATAATCTCCGTATATTAATTAACACAAAACGGTCAGTGAAATTGTAGTATTATTAACTTGTAGCAATAGCTTAGTTCTTCAGTAACCACTAATGATAATTCAGTAAACCGAATGATAATGAAGGTCAGCTTACTGCAAAAAAAAATATTTCGTTAAAATTTAGCTGCAACTACACAAACTGAAATATCAACTCGAGTGGATCCGATGTAAATACTCTTCAACTAGATTAGCACTATGATTTCAATGGTTTGATCCGCACCACCTGGACTATTTGGGTTTATTCCCTACCTAATCAACGATGATACTTTTAAATTGCGGCTGTTTATACAATTTTGTCACTGTCTTTGAAAATAAGCAATTCAAGATGCAAATTCCGTAGCGTTTGATTTTACGGTACGTCTGCGATGTAAAAGTTCACAATCACGATTGTGAAAAATCATTCTTCAGATTATTCGAGATGATTGCAGGAAATAATGCGCTTATTAACAGTTTACGCCGCAGACTGTCACCAGGTAGATAATCATTCAAAATCAGAAGCTTAATCGCCTTAGTTTGGACATCCTCAGCAATGCACATCCACGAGCGAGTCATAAAATTGAATGAAGAGCCTTTATGATAGCAGCATTACTTCCAGACTATTGAGTTGAAATTTTATGGTCCATATTCCGAACTTTAGATGGTGAGAGCTATTTCAAGCTGTAAGTCAATGATGAAACAAAAATGGATATAGGTAACAGTCTTGACCGACAACATATGAGATTGCAAGTTCGCCACACACTTTAACTCGGTCGATTGTGTTCAAGTTATGGAATGTTTTCGAAGTGTTAGCTCCGTTCTTTAGAAGGCCTTACTGCCGGAGACGGAAATCCGTGGAGTAAAGTGAGGTATGACATTTTTAGGGTCGACTTTTTTTTAACCCTACTCTTCCTTTGTGGGAAGGCAGCATCGCTGCAGATGCTCGTTATCCGAGGGAAACACCTTACTGCTGGCACACCCCGTTGCAGTCAGAAATACGACTTCGCCCTCAGATCTTAGGTTGCTGCCTTTAGTCTTACCGCTCTCCAACAGACCTGCTTGGTATGGTAGGACCTAGAGAAACACGCGTTCCAGCCAATATAGATCGGCTGAGTCATCACGATAGGCAAGCCCGACAACCACGTCACGGTAGCAGCTACGGTCGGGTGAGTTCAAGTAAAAAGCCTTTAATTAGGCTATCAGTGATAGAAAATGGTAAAAGTAATCAAAATTTTCAGTCATAGTGAGAATTGGTAAAAACAATAATACTGCGTAATAGTAGTACGACTTTTTAGATAACCATAACAGTTTTGTTCCAAGGGCGGAAAAATGACCAGGAGCGCAACAGAAAACAACGAATCATGATAAATTTACGAATTTGATGAGAAAACCTAATATTTCTTACTTCAATTAAAATATTGCTGAGAATGTTTATATCACAAGCTTTCATACTACCTTATATACTACTACGTTAATTATGAATTACAAATTTTAATATGTTAACAATATATGCTGTACTGTACAATAATCTGAGTATTATAAATGACAACACACAGTGATGTGGTTTCGTCTCAAAAATAAGGGAAAATAAGAACATACAGTAACTAGAAAATGTGATTTATTAGCGAAACGGTTGGGTTTATGTATAATTTGGCATTAAGCCTAACTTCGAGATGGTAAAAAAGTTTGTATCTCAGGAAGATGGTGTGACTTAAAGTGAGTTCTCAGAGTTGTATGGTTTAAATGTAGATCTACTGTTGGTCTAAATGACTTTATAGGAGTAAACCTCGTATAGAAATGAGCAATGGAAATTTCTCTACAAGTGACAAGTAGCTTGCTCGGACAAATCCAAGGTCGACGAAACAAGATGATAGTTATCTGTGGAAAAATACTCATAGCTCACTTCTATAAGAAGTTTGTTCTGATGAAGTCGTTCAGAATGGTGACAAAAGCTCTAAAATTAGACCACTCGGTTTAAAAAAAGTAATTTAACACAAACCTAGCGTTAGATGTGAAGACTAGTAGTGGTCCAGTTTCAGTACTTAGATTGGAGTACGTAAAGTCCGAATCAATGATGTAATGGCTAGAAATCGAGCGTTTCGCCACTAGTCTATTAATTTATCACAATAAAAAGAGAGGAAAATATGACTTGTTTGCTTTAAAGCTGTTAGGAATCCGAAATCCCTAAAAATATAACTGTTCACTTTATCAAGTTGTATTGATT
Organism: Schistosoma mekongi; assembly: GCA_034768735.1. Classification (NCBI taxonomy): domain Eukaryota; kingdom Metazoa; phylum Platyhelminthes; class Trematoda; order Strigeidida; family Schistosomatidae; genus Schistosoma; species Schistosoma mekongi. The sequence goes on from CM068307.1 coordinate 43,184,311, forward strand.
TTTGTAAGCTGCATTTATAAACTTTCATCATATTAATGTGAGTCAATGTATGTATGCACAATCAACATAGAACCTGGCACATGTGTGCATCGGTTCAAGTTGCCATACCACCATAACACCGCAAGATTAACACCACCACCATTAGTAGAAGTTACTTCAATCAAATAAAATAATAATAGTAACAAGGAGTGTGAACATATAGAATATGGTTCAGGAAGCGTAGAAAGAAAGTTATGGAATAATTTAAAGCTCATGATCTAAGGGAGGACAATGAGTGAATACATCTGCGCCATTGTGACCGATTCTGGGCCATGTCACTCAGTGTTTCTAGCCACTGATTACGGTAATCGCGAGGACCCCATCCAGGTAGTCTGCAGCTACTAACACGACTCAAACCAACAATCAGTGACTTCATGGACTGATGCCATGTTTTAGTTTGGCCACCTCTAACTCTCTTCCATCCGATTCCTATATCAGCCAGCATTGCGCGTCGAGGCAGACGGTGGTTGGGCATACGCAACACATGTCCAAACCACCTCAGTCGATGAAGATTCACAACCTCATCGACTGATTTACCACATTTGCCTAACACTTGTCGTCTAACCTCGTTATTACTTACTCGGTGATCCAAGCTAACGCGAGAGATGTTTCGTAGACATCGATGGTCAAAAACTAATAACCGTCGAGTGTTATCTACCCTTAATGGCCACGTCTCACACCCATACAGTAAGACACAGCGAACTGTTGAGCAGTACACTCTCCCTTTCGTTGAGAGACGAATATCTCGTCTACTCCATAGGTGACGTAAGTTGGCAAAAGCCAAACGAGCTTTTTGAATTCGTACTGAGATTTCGTTAGAGACTAAGCCACTAAGGCTAATCAGACTTCCAAAATAAGTGAAGTGGTCGACGTGCTCAACCACTACACTCACTATCTTTAGTTCAGGTGTTGACGAAAACCAGTCATGGAGCAATAGTTTGCATCTAGAGGGGGAGAAACGCATTCCGAACATGCTTGCATTCGAGCTTATTGCTGTTAAAAGTTTCTGCATCGTATAAGCGTCTTCGCCAAACAGGACTATATCGTCAGCATATTCTAAGTCAACAAGTGGACCTCCTGGTAGAAGATCAATTCCTGAAAAGTCAGACGATGAAAGTGTAATTTCCAACAGTATGTCAACTATGAAATTAAACAACAATTGGGAAAGTGAGCAGTCTTGACGGACACCACTTGAGGTTACAAGTTCAGATGACAGTTCGCCATATGCTCTGACACGACTAATAGTGTTTGAGTAAAGAGCCTTAACATGTTTCATGTACTTTTGGGGCACACTTTTCAATGAAAGACACTGCCATAGAACTTCACGGTCTACAGAGTCAAATGCCGTTTTCAGGTCGAGGAAAACCACTATTGTCGGCCGCCAAAAAGTATGTCTGTGTTCTAAGATCTGACGAACGGTGAATGTCTGGTATATACAACCGCAACCAGGTCTGAAACCAGCCTGATTTTCTCATATTTGTAGATCACGAGTTGCAGTTAAGTGTCTGATAATTATAGAAGCTAGTATTTTAGACACTATATTAGTCAAACTAATTCCTCTATGGTTATTGCAGGACGATTTTGACCCTTTCTTATATACTGGGACGATTAACGATCGACACCAGTCAGACGGAATTATGTCAAGTTCCCAAACCTTAGTCAAAATATCAGTCAGCCCGGCTGTCAATGTGGGACCACCATCCTTAAACACCTCCGTCTGGACCCGCTGCTTTGCCTCGCCTTAGATAGGCTATAGCTTTTTCGACTTCGACAAGAGTCGGGGGAGGGGATCTAAGTCGACCTTCCATTCTGGCTGTCTCGAAATAGTGGGAAGTTTTAGAGTAGCTGAAGGGCAACTAGACTGTTCCTTGAAGTGTTCAGCCCATCGTTCTAAACATCTAGACTGAGAGCTAATAAGCGTTCCATCTTTTTCGGAAATCGTCTCACTAACGCTGGATTTTTTAACCCCAGTTTCTTTTATCAACTTGAAAAGTTGTCTAGTGTTACCTATCGCCGCTGCCTTTTCCATTTCCTTTGCTTTCGTTACCCACCACTGCTCACGGTCGCTTTGCAGACATTTCGTCAGTTTATACCTGATTACACGTCGCTCATCATCGTGTTCGGAGCCTGATGGGATAAGTGTTCGGGAGTCTATTAAATCAACAGAAGCCATTAAGATCCATTGATTTTTCTTGACATGTTAATTTAAGTCCTTGATAGATATCATTGTAGATGCCACAGCTGTTTGAACATCTTGCCAAGCAGTATCTGGTCGGGACGCATCTTTATAATTGCCTAAGTGATTCCTCAGTTGTTCCTGGAATTTAATCTTGGCTGTTTTATTACAAACTGAATTCTTAAAGGTTTTCCTGTGGTAGTTTTTCTTCGCCCGGTAAGACGCAAGCAAACGCGTGCTCGCACTAGAGCGGTGTCGGAATCCAAACATGTACTCCAGAAAGTTCGGCAATCTTCTATCGAGCCTCTCCAACGGTGACTAATCGCGATATGGTCTATTTGAGTCCACCGTTGAGTAGGGCCAGGAGGTCTCCATGTTACACGATGTCGCTACTTATGCTTAAAGTTCGTGTTGGCTAGAAATAACCGATTATCTGAGCAAAGCTGCAGCAGACGGTCGCCGTTATCCGCTCTCTGAGCTGGAATACTGAAGCATCCACCTAAATGTCTTTCAGATCGGGTCAAGCTACCTATTCGGGTGTTAAAATCACCAGCCAAGATTACCAAATCTGAGTGTTTGGCCCTATGAAGTAGTTCAGAAAGTTTTCTGTAAAATTCATCTTTCACTTCATCCAGGATACAATGTCGGTGGGAGCGTAGGCAGAAACGACGAAAAGACAACGGCGTGTGTCCCTATCTTTCCGAGTTCTTACTGAACCATTCAGTCGCACATAGGCGACTGTCAACAGGAATCCATTCAAGAAGCGCCTGTTCTGCTTTCATACTTAACGCAATACCTACACCGGCGAGCCCACGAAAAGTTGCTGTTGAATCGCCAGAGTGTGTCGCGAAGGTTGTTCATTCTGACTAGGTGAGGTCAAGTGAATGACCACGCTAGGATCCTGTATGCGTGTTTCGGAGACACAACATACATCAATGGCGCAGGATTCTAATGTCCTAGCTAGGGAGGCTTGTCGCCCTATTTGACACAGGGTTCGTACATTGAATGCACCAATGTGAAGTTTAGAGCGTGGTCTTAGTATGCTCGGAACGTTATTTCGTGGGCCGGAATCGTTAGCACTAATGACACAGGAGGAAGTTGAAGATAAGGATTTAGGCTTGAAGGTGGGGGGGGGCAAGATAAATATTAGGAATAGAAGGAGGAGTTTGATTAAAATGGCAGTGATCTTGCGTGTTGTTAGCAGCATGAGGGCGGTTATCTCTTCCCAGTTGCCCACGCTGTGGAAGGGTTCTTCTTGATGTACCTGGAAAGCAAAATGTGTTATGGTTGGTCTGAAAGACCTAGGAACGTGACCGCAGTGCCCAAGGAACAACTGCTTGAGGCCGGTCACACACGGCCTTTTTGAGAGAGGTTTTCGTTGTTGTAGCTCCGTACTTGTTGAGGCCTTACTGCCAGAGACGGAAATCCATGAAGTGAGGTGAGGTGTGCATTTTTAGGGTCGACCTTTTCTAACCGCGCCTTTCCTTTGTGGGAAGGCAACATAGTTGCTATGCTGGTTGTCCGAAGAAAACACCTTAATGCCGTCACACCTCTGTACAGCCGGCGGTACGAATTCGTCCTCGGACCTTATATTTGCTGCTTTTGGTCTCACCGCTCTTCAACCGACCTGCCTCGCATGGTAGGACCTAGAAGAACGACTGTTCCAGCCAGTATAGCCCGATTGAGTCATTACGATAGGCAAGTCCGACCACCACGTCAAGGTAGCAGCACGGTCGGAGTCAATGTAAGTTATACTCCTAGAGTATATTTTACAATACTTCATTGTATTAATAAAATGTTTATGATTACAATTCGATGAATAGTCACTATAAATATACGAATATTTTGTATACGACATCGCTTCCATTATACTGGAATAAAGTTCCTGTCTCCTCGTCTTCTGTCTTCTGATTTTGAGACTAGGAGGGTTCAAGGAGTTCAAGTGCTAAGATTATTTTGCGACTAGTCAAACTATCAAATAATGAGATATAACAAAAGCATTCTATGTTTAACGACTGTGTCATCGATTCGGAGCCTGGTCCCTCTATAATGATTTAAGTGATCGAGTAATGTGACTGACTATTGTAATAATAGAATAGTTTGAAGCCGATATCACAAATATACACTCGGTTATGAAGTTACATTAGTCCAGTCGATAGTTAATTACCATTCATATTAAATTACCTTTGCGTTGTGGTGGTGTAGTTTGAAACTCTTCTAAACTATTTCGTTTACTGATAGGCTAAATAAATGAGAAAAAAACATAACTTAGTGAGATATATACATGATACGACACATTTAATTGCAAAAAAGTCAGTTGCACAGCATGAGTAGACTATAATGACAAGGTTCCTATTACGCCAATAATTAAATTAATTTAATACTTTGAACGTAATGAAAACATACTTTCGTACTTGAATGACTCAATATTACATCATTTAGCTCTGTAAGTCTCATCTCTTACCTTTATCTGATGCATAAATAAGCCATCGGAAGCATAGAATAGTTACAAGATTGTGTACATCCGATTAACTGACATCATACATTCATGCAGAAAAAACGCAAGAAATAAATGTATAGTGCATATTTGCTGGTGTACAAAGACTGCAGACCATACTGTCTGTTATACACAATTTCCTTATTATGCGACTTATGGATATTGAAATGGGTTTTCTGTAAAATTCATCTTTCACTTCATCCAGGATACAATGTCGGTGGGAGCGTAGGCAGAAACGACGAAAAGACAACGGCGTGTGTCCCTATCTTTCCGAGTTCTTACTGAACCATTCAGTCGCACATAGGCGACTGTCAACAGGAATCCATTCAAGAAGCGCCTGTTCTGCTTTCATACTTAACGCAATACCTACACCGGCGAGCCCACGAAAAGTTGCTGTTGAATCGCCAGAGTGTGTCGCGAAGGTTGTTCATTCTGACTAGGTGAGGTCAAGTGAATGACCACGCTAGGATCCTGTATGCGTGTTTCGGAGACACAACATACATCAATGGCGCAGGATTCTAATGTCCTAGCTAGGGAGGCTTGTCGCCCTATTTGACACAGGGTTCGTACATTGAATGCACCAATGTGAAGTTTAGAGCGTGGTCTTAGTATGCTCGGAACGTTATTTCGTGGGCCGGAATCGTTAGCACTAATGACACAGGAGGAAGTTGAAGATAAGGATTTAGGCTTGAAGGTGGGGGGGGGCAAGATAAATATTAGGAATAGAAGGAGGAGTTTGATTAAAATGGCAGTGATCTTGCGTGTTGTTAGCAGCATGAGGGCGGTTATCTCTTCCCAGTTGCCCACGCTGTGGAAGGGTTCTTCTTGATGTACCTGGAAAGCAAAATGTGTTATGGTTGGTCTGAAAGACCTAGGAACGTGACCGCAGTGCCCAAGGAACAACTGCTTGAGGCCGGTCACACACGGCCTTTTTGAGAGAGGTTTTCGTTGTTGTAGCTCCGTACTTGTTGAGGCCTTACTGCCAGAGACGGAAATCCATGAAGTGAGGTGAGGTGTGCATTTTTAGGGTCGACCTTTTCTAACCGCGCCTTTCCTTTGTGGGAAGGCAACATAGTTGCTATGCTGGTTGTCCGAAGAAAACACCTTAATGCCGTCACACCTCTGTACAGCCGGCGGTACGAATTCGTCCTCGGACCTTATATTTGCTGCTTTTGGTCTCACCGCTCTTCAACCGACCTGCCTCGCATGGTAGGACCTAGAAGAACGACTGTTCCAGCCAGTATAGCCCGATTGAGTCATTACGATAGGCAAGTCCGACCACCACGTCAAGGTAGCAGCACGGTCGGAGTCAATGTAAGTTATACTCCTAGAGTATATTTTACAATACTTCATTGTATTAATAAAATGTTTATGATTACAATTCGATGAATAGTCACTATAAATATACGAATATTTTGTATACGACATCGCTTCCATTATACTGGAATAAAGTTCCTGTCTCCTCGTCTTCTGTCTTCTGATTTTGAGACTAGGAGGGTTCAAGGAGTTCAAGTGCTAAGATTATTTTGCGACTAGTCAAACTATCAAATAATGAGATATAACAAAAGCATTCTATGTTTAACGACTGTGTCATCGATTCGGAGCCTGGTCCCTCTATAATGATTTAAGTGATCGAGTAATGTGACTGACTATTGTAATAATAGAATAGTTTGAAGCCGATATCACAAATATACACTCGGTTATGAAGTTACATTAGTCCAGTCGATAGTTAATTACCATTCATATTAAATTACCTTTGCGTTGTGGTGGTGTAGTTTGAAACTCTTCTAAACTATTTCGTTTACTGATAGGCTAAATAAATGAGAAAAAAACATAACTTAGTGAGATATATACATGATACGACACATTTAATTGCAAAAAAGTCAGTTGCACAGCATGAGTAGACTATAATGACAAGGTTCCTATTACGCCAATAATTAAATTAATTTAATACTTTGAACGTAATGAAAACATACTTTCGTACTTGAATGACTCAATATTACATCATTTAGCTCTGTAAGTCTCATCTCTTACCTTTATCTGATGCATAAATAAGCCATCGGAAGCATAGAATAGTTACAAGATTGTGTACATCCGATTAACTGACATCATACATTCATGCAGAAAAAACGCAAGAAATAAATGTATAGTGCATATTTGCTGGTGTACAAAGACTGCAGACCATACTGTCTGTTATACACAATTTCCTTATTATGCGACTTATGGATATTGAAATGGGTTTTCTGTAAATCAATGTGTCAACAAACTGGTAGCTCAAAATCCTTGAAAAAGGTCAGTATTTTATTACATTTTTAATCATCAAAACTTGAGAACTTGCCTCCAAATTGCTTAGATGAAAAGCAAGATAAAGGCTAGAATTAAATTGTTAATATATTTTTTTATTTTTTTGCAAATTGTAAGCCATCTGTCGAACAAACACGTGAGCCAAGACCACAGACAACTTGTTTTAGAAAACTTATAGTATACTGATTTCATCTTCATCAAAATACTGTTCATTTGTAGCTACATATGTGTCGCATCTCAAATTCCATGATTTAAAGCACCCCTAGAAATGACTTTTGGGTTGCTTTGTCTCGTTAAACAATTCATCCGAATACGTCATTATCATAAACAGCTTTCAGTAGTTATGCATGTAACAAAATTGATACGTCGTTATTAATAAAAATGACTGAATTTTAACAGTATCTACTGACAGACATGAACCGTAGGCGTATCGCTTGGTTGCTGTCTATAGTTTTAAGTTTTAATAAAGTTATATAGTGGTTACCACTGAGATGTGGGACTCAATTGACGTCTTATTTAGGACTTATGAAATGGATGTGTCTGAATCCTTGTGTTGATGCTGACATTGGTACTCGAACCTAAAAACGTAGGATTCAAACGATAAGATGTTATATACTGCGCTTGAGTTAAGATAGCCTCCAGCATATTCGACGGGACGGAACGAACATCTAGTTTCCCTGACAACCACTACCCAACTTACTAGCTATTAATATTTCAGAAATTTCCTAGAGGCTTCATCAAAAAATTTACTAACTCAGTTTATGTACTTACTGGCTAGATCACATAAAGAAACTTTTGACTTGATAATTTTCACATTATACTCTTCGTACAACTGATGTTTTAGGCACAAGCGGATTTGCAGATACATCCTCATTAAGACATAGAACAGTGATACGAAAGAAAGCTGCATAGAACTGGTGTATAACGAATCATCATGGCTCCCTAGTTGGAGTCCTAGTGATAATAAAACTTCGTGGCTTGAAGAGTTACTTGATATAGCTTTGTATTGAAACCAGTAGCGACCCCTTAAAATGAGAGGAATTCTAGTCCGAATGAAGTCATTCTTGTTTGCATTTTCCCTACGAAATGTACCTTTTATGTAACTAAGAATTGATGTGATGTGGATTATAGATTTCTACAAAGTCGATAAAAATATATAACTTAAAAATTTTCTAAAAGGCTCTGTAAAACCGAAGTGATAAAAAGTCATACATAATTGTATAACGATTGATCTAGAGTACTTAGTAAACAACTCACTTTTATTTGACTAATAGACAGACGTTTAGGTATCGTTAAAGATGATGCAATCATTAAATCGTCGACATTTGACTTTCGCTTCCCATGAGTATCTGGTAACAATTCTTTGGTTGAACTAGGTATTTTTCCACGAACAGAACTAAATTTTACCAAAGTTTGAGTTGATTCCGCTTGATGCCTACTTTTTGACCTTGATTTCTTTAAATAAGGATCATTCATTGTTGCATCTAAATCCACATCGGATGTTGGACGAATGGTTATAGGTTGCTTAGTTTTTTTATTCAATATATGGGTTGAATTTCTTTTCCGCTTAGCTGAAATACCATTTGAATAATCGGTATTTTGATTAGGCATGGATGATGATACTAATGAAGGTTTAGTTTTCTGACAATTCTTTTCCGTTTTCTCAGTAATCATTTTAGTTTTCGATTGACGTCTACAGATAGGTTGCTTTGATTGTTTGTATATTGGTGTTGTTTTACCTGTAAATGGTATAGACTTCAACTTAATTTCATGAGGAATATTGTTATTGCTACTGCTATGATTGATCTCTTTGAGAATGGATTTCCTAGATGATATTTCTATTCTTGGTGACTTCTGTAAATTTGACAACAATTTGGACGGTTTTCTATGAGTTAATAATTTTGATACTTCCTGTTGCTGCTGTTTTTGAATACTACTTGTTAATTTACCATCTACAGGTTGAATATGCTTTCTCATATTAAAAGATTTTGATAAATGTGTAGAAGTAACAAAGTCCAGAAGAACATCAGGTGTAAGTGGCGTACCAAATGAATGTCGTTTACTTATAATAGATGACTTCCTTCTACATTTTTGTGATTTATTAATTTGATTGAATACATGTGATGAATGTTTAATTTGTGGAATAATTAATTCTCCAATTGGTGAATCTGCATTAGGATTAATAAGATGACGTTTAACTTTGTTTTGTTCTAACTTAGTTACATGATCATTTTCAATTGTAGAATCGTTTATTATACTATCCTCAATAATAATATCTGCACCTTGATGTTTATTATTGGTTATGGGTGATAAAGAATGACGGAATTCTACAACTTCTAATTGATTTATGGGACTTTGTGTAGAAGTAATGGGGGGATTAATCAAAACTAATAAGGTAAAAAACAGAAAACTGCAAATAATAAGGCAGGTAAAATACAGAAAACGGACAATAGGTAACTCATAAAGTGCCCTTGATATTTTCATGATATTTATAAACAAGGCACAAATAAGTTAAATTGATATGCCGGGCAACTAATGAAGATTGATTATCTTCCAGAACTGTGCTTTAAAACATCATTTCAATTATTATAACTGTGAATAGTGTAAACATTTCATTTCTATGACTGTTACGTTCCCCCCCCTCTACCTGGTCCTCCCGTTTAGTGTATTTAGTCTTAGTATATTAATTATTACTATGGACTACAGCTACTTAGTTGTGTATAAGTTGTCCCCATTCACTTCCACTCTTTCCTTTGTTCTGTATCAATGTAAGGTTCTTGATTGTTTTACTGTGTGGTCTGATTTTGTGTATATATAAAGGCATAATTAAAATACAATACGTTTTCCGGTTCTCGATTCTGGTTCTCCAATTATCGACTTGGGGGCGAGTGGGCATAGGTCAGTCGCGCATTATCAAATAGGCACACCTCATCGGCGTTCGCTACAACCAGCCAAATCCTTTCACTTCTCACGTCATAACAAAAATATTAGGCGGTTAAGAGTCGTTCGGAGGAAATCATGAACCAGATTTTCATAGTAGCTAGTACTCGTCAGTAGAGTTTATCTAGTCTAAAGGATATTGATGTTTTCTATGAGACTCAAACTAGCGCCACTTAACTTAGCAGTCTACGACATTACTACTGAGCTATTAAGGCTGAAAATGACCCCATAGAAGAGTGAGACATATACGTTAATTTATCAACACTGAGTAGCGAATAGCATAACGTTTATTTAGTCCTTAGTGCTGATCAAGTTGCAAAATAGTGATTTCACTTTGACTGATTGGTGTCTATTTTATTGGACAGTTGTCAACTAGTGATTTGTATCCACAACAGATTGGAAAACGTTATATAAAAAAGTCTAAACCACAAGAGTGGAGACAAACAATTTCAAATCTGACTGACACAAGGTATTCGTAACATATAGAAAACGTTCAGATGAGATCAATTTGGCCTCCAGCTATCGGCAAATCCTAAACAACCTGAATAGAAAATCACTATTGACCGCTCTCTCCAATTTTGCCTAAGTTAGCAAGTTTATGGTAGATTAGTGTATAGACCGCTCCACTCATTTCATGGACCCTGTGAAGCATGATGGGTTGGCGTCTGATGAAATTTCTTTACTGTTTAGAAATCAAGTTTTGGAGTTTTACACCTTACTAGTATCAGATGGAAGATTTCTTTGAATCGTTGCATGCATTTGTTGGGACCAATGAGTTAAGTTTGATGGTTGTAGACACAGAGTACCGGGAAAAAAAAGTAAATCGGTTGGTGAGATTATAGATCTTCACAAACTGAGTTGGTTAGGATACGTTTAATGTATGCCAAAGCACTGACTACCTCTACTCGCGACGACTTGGGTAAGAGTAGAATGGAATAAAACTAGAGTCGGTCAAACCAAAACGCTTCCCCATTCAGCGAGGTTACTGACGGTTAGTGTGCGCCCTATTGATAAGCAAAGAGTACCTAATTAAAGTACGAACGATTGTGGTAACCAGTATTTGGAAACTTGATAGTACGACTGAGAATCCGCGGCGATTTCGTCAATACATTCACCCCTTGCGTTCTCCTAAATTTTGAGCTTGAAATTTTATGTACATGACTCCACGAAGTAACTTATTCAATGAAGCATATTCTCAATGTTCAATACTCTTCACATTACAGTCGATGTTCCCACAAAATACTATATTAATCTAGTATTTATACTGCTGTGCTGATGGAGTATGATAAATCGAATAGATGAAGATATTTGCTGAGCTCTACGCTGTTCATTGACTTAGTAACTACAAGTGAAATGATACGATTATAGATAAGAATGACTTACCATAGACGTCACCCACGTACTCCCTACGGAATAATAAAGCTCTAAATAAAGATCCCAGATACTATGACTAAATCGAATAATTCTACGATATTATATGAAGTGAAGACAAGTATACAGAACTAAGATGAGACTGTATGACGTACTGAGATCAAATCACTGCCTATTAAGCTAACAAAGGGATAGAGAAGGTATGATTACCAAAATCATTTTGTAGAGCCATAAATTAATTTTGTTAAGTGACCACAACATATTTTTAAGAAGTAAACATTCCGAATTTAGGGTATCGAGAACTGTTTAGTTTAAATATTAAAGTATGAGATCAGTAGAACAGAAAATTATTACTTGATAACAGGTTAGAAATAAATGTTGAATTGTATCAAAACCATAGAGAATGATTGTATTACTAAAAGTACGTGTTAGTAAACTGTAAGTTAGAAAACTTAAAGTTAGAACGCCAAAATGTATTTGGCTACAAAGAGTTCAAATTATTCGGGAATATCACAAATACTTCGTTTCAAAAGACTATATGAGTTGAAAGATAAATAATGCGATACGGCAACTACGTACAAACTGTGTACTAGTTTAGGAGAAATATCGATTATGTGAATACAAACTATGCTAAATGATTGCCGATACTTATTAGCAAAACGGCGTTTGGAAAACTTGATGAACACAATAATGCCAACACAACCTAAACGCACTTGATTTAGTGTCTACTGTGATGTATAAAAATTTTGTCTGACCTTATTTCAAAATTTACTGATAACAGTATATATTACAAATATGGGGAATAAACACGACAATAAAACAGGACGTTAAAATATACCTGATTCTAGGCATGGATCTTGAATGTCCTCTCTAACATTTGGGCACTGTGCTTCAGGTTCGATGTTCTCTTCTAAATTCTTAAGCACAGTCTCGTCACAAATAATAGAGTCTTCATTACTTACTTTCTGACGTTCCTGAAGACGAAGTAAGAAGTTCCGCATTTCAGGAGGCGTTTTTGGTCTAACAAACTTTTGGCTTACACGTATTGGTTTGAAAATTGGTAGTCGATCGTTCCATTTTTCATCTAAAAATATTTTAAAAGAGGAAAACTTCATTTTAGACAAATAAATTTCTTCGACCATATGTTTTATTGAATAACGCCAAAAATCACTAGAATTCTGAAGACTATGAACATGAGTAGGCCTAACGCATTTAAGTCACATAAGAAAATTCTGTGAGAATCCCACTAGAGAAACTAATGGATTTAAAAGAGAAAAAGACCGCTGGTAGTTTAGATAATCAATTTCAAGTACAGTCTAAAGGTGTGAGAGTGATTATCAATTCCTGATGGCCCACATTGTAAAAGGGTTCTTCCTCTTGAGGGACCTGAAAAAGCTAGATTGGAGATGGTCTTGGCTACCGAAAAATGTTATCTCAGCGACCATGTACAATTGCTTGAGGTTGGTAACACATGAGCTCTTCATAAGTAGTCTTTAACGTGAGGGTTACGCATTTATCAAGGTTTCGTGCCAGAAACGTTACTCAGTGGAGTAAGGTGAAGTGAGCATTTTTGGGGCCAACCATTTTTAACGCCACCCTTCTTTGTGGGCAGGCATTATTGCTATCATGCTGACTGTTCGAGGGAAATACCTAACTATTGTCATACTTCTGTACAATTCGCAATATGACGTTACCATTGAACCCTTAGATTTTTGGTTTGTCGTATCACCATTCAAACGACCCGCTTACAACAAGAGAATCTTTAGGAGTGATTACTCCAGCCAGTCCAATCCGACTGGTTCCTGATAAAAAGCAGGTCTGATTCCACATCAAGGTAGCAGCAACGCTCAGTAGTTAGAAAAGCAAATGTCTTTCAATGGGACTTTGTAATTACGTATGGATAAGTCCACTAAGCAATGAATTACATAATAGGAGTGACCTTCGATATCACCTGTAACGTCAGAACATTTGTTTAGTTTAAATGATCTAGTTTCGAGACATGTAAGTTGTCTGACTGGTGAAATAGGCTGGGAAGCCTCCCTTGTGCTTATACAATTGTCAAATTTATCGATACATTACTCGGCCAAATTAACCCAAAAATTCCCTAGTTTTCAGATTAAGGTACTTAGTAGAGGTGATATTCACGTTTATAAAGTCTAGCACTATAATTTACCATAAACAACTCTTATGAGACGATTTTGTAGAAAATTTAGAGAGCTACACGACTGGATATTACACATTTTACATGTAAGGAAGATTAAGAGCAATAATTCTTATCTATATCTTAAAATACGAATGAAAGACATAAGGGTTGATACTACCTAGAACTATCAGATTGGCTTTTCCTGTCATTTTCTCGTCATGGTTGTTTCCACCATCTACTTCTGCAAATACTCCAGAGACATCACTCTTATCCTCTTTTTCAGTGTACGCCGACTCAGGAGCCTTAACCTGCAAGATAGGTGTGGTAAGTTGAATATAATTAGCTTACCTTCATCATTCTAGAGGCCTTAACCCATGCAGGAGATACTATTGGTATACTTCTTTTAACGGCCCAGTTTCTAACCATATCAGATCCATTTCGGAATATAACATGTGTAACTAAATGACTCAAAGAATGGGAAACGCAAGCACCCAACGCTTCAAGACTTTTACTAAGAGCGATTGCCGGGTTTCCGAATGATGATTTGACATCAATGTACGCCACCACACCTATTAGTAAGAATATAAGTGGAAGACTATTTATACCTTGCAGCACCGTTTCCATAGGTGACCTTGAAAAGCGAATTCTGCGAAGTAGGAGTTATGTTTGTGTGGTGAAACATTGAAACAAATTTATAATTTATTCATTATTAAGTGGGTCATAGATCAGTTGACTTTGCTGCTAATCTGTAAAGAACTTTTAATAGGAGCTAACTATTGTGGCTGTCTTAAAATGACTAAAGCGTACTGTGTGTATGATAAAGTGAGACGTGTCGAATAACCAGAGTAGTTTTTAACGATTTAAACCACATATGCAAATAAAGACAAGTCATATGGCAACGATGGATGGAGAAAGAAGTATGTTTGATTATAAGCAGGGTGCTAACAGGATAGAAACATCTGTTCTGACTAACAATAGAACAAGTTGCTTCCTACGTGACGTTGTGTAGAAATCTTGTGGATATTTTCGACTCGGTACCTTCAGCTTACAGTTTCCTCTATAACAAACATAGCACCAATAACAAGAGCTTATGCGACTATTTATCTGGGGAATTACCTACCTCTAAAGCTTGCCCCCCCTTCCAATTGATTAGTGAGGACCCTAGAACGTACGAACCAATATGACCAAATGCTTTGGGCATCGGTAAACGTTCCTTTGGTATCTCGCAGTGTTGCACAGCTTCTGGACCCATAGCATGGCATTTCTACTACAGCTGTACTCCGCCCTGAAAATTACCTCTCAAATGTCATTATTCGAGCTCTGTAGTTTAGTCCTATCTAACACTTTTAAACTGAAGCGACTCTCATCAATAGTCGAGGTTTAATCTAATGTTTTTGTGATGAGTCCATATGACCCAGTTAATTTCAAAATTACATTTTGATAGAGATGTAACTCCGAGTCTTTAGTAGCGTTCATTGTGAGAAGCATAGTCATTATGTACTATAAAACTGAATGACTATGACAGTTGTCCTGGTGGTTGGCTAGAATGTAGAAGTGAATGTCTTTGTTGCATAGCCGCCAAATTTCCATAGTCTGTGGTCACCACGTTGCCACCCATTCAAATAATTATTTGTAAACTGAGAATTCTAAAAACAGAAGGAAGTATAGTGGAAAGGGCAAGCGTTTATGACATACATAGTAAACTAACTAATTAGATAAGAAGTATGTGAGGATTTGATAGTGAAAAAACCAACTTTATTCACTCAACCTGCTATGACGCGAAGCGAATTAATTAAATAGGTTAGGCGAGATGCATATTGGGAGTGCCTAGTCGATAAATGCCCGTCTGCCATATGCCCATTTGGTCCCAATCCAATGATAAAAGAACCAACCAGACAGGACCAGAATCAGAATCGTATTATATTTCCAAACATTCCTTTATATATATACAAAACAAGACCACCCCGTTAACCGGTTGGGAAACTAACATTAATACAAAACTGCAGTAATAGTGAATGTGAACTGGAGCACGTATACACAATTGGTTGACCATAGTTCATCAATAAGAAATGATATCCAAACAGTTAATGTGTCAATTGGGAAGATAGGGCAGGGGGGGAGCTGGATGATAGTAGAAATAAATTGTTCACCCTGAATATAACCAAAAATACTGAAATAGTCTACAGAAACACAGTTCTCGAAGATAATCAATCTTTTTAGGTACCCGGCATATCACGACTATATCAGGCATATAGTTGTGGTCTTAAGAACAAGACTGTGTACTGTTAGCGAATATAATGGGTAGGAGTGAAGTGAGTTCGCAACTAAGATTGTGGCTTCGACACTAAGGGTGTGTACTTTTGTAAATCCCACGAGTTAGACATCAGCTTTTTCTTCTTCTAAAGTTAAGTAACGACCACTACATGTATAATATGAGACTCTTCGTATATGCACACAGTTGTCTGATTCTTTTTTGGAAGTTCCTGCCAAAGATTGTGGCTACGACATGTGTGACGTTTTAAATGGAGTTGATCTAGTTGGAAGAAACAGGACCTCAACAATATGCTCGCACTTCCGTTGTGGATTCTTTAAAATTGCCTTGTTAGCATCGACAAACCGAAAAAATGATTATTTTATTCGAGCTACATGGATTACTGAAAATTTCGTCTTTTCTATCTTTTGATCTCACGTAGCTCTACAAAAACTTAGGGAAGAGAGTTTATGTGGTTTGTGCACATGTCTTGAACTAACTTTGCTGTTTTTATCCGCACACTTTCCAAGATGTTTGCATGTAATTTGGTAGAGAAGGAACATATGCACGGATATGAAGACTTTTTACCCGAAACCTGATTTCTCAGAATTATCACGCTACAAATCTCGAGGTGAACAAGGGTTGCAAAACCTACAAAAACTCGAAGCCCTCCTTAATCTGGAATAACTAGAGCTAAAGTGACTAAACTAATATGTGGCTAACCTACTCTAGAAGTTAACTGGCCTGTCGCAATACCTTGAAGCCGATATAATAATGAACTGGATAGCACGGGCCGTGATATACCCATGCACTTATCGCATGAAATTGCAAATATATTTCAGCGCGACAAGATTGTATCTTATGTAGCTTATATTGAAAGGGCGCAAAAGCTTGGTCAACGTAGCTATAGTGAGCCAATCAGATGAGTTATGGTAGAGTGTGTTCACAAAGTAGGATAACGTTCGTCAGGTATTCACACCATCACAGTTAGATCTGGTGATGTTCAGGACCTACAATGGTGGGGAATGCCAAGAATTACCCAGAGTCTG
This sequence comes from Schistosoma mekongi, assembly GCA_034768735.1. Lineage (NCBI taxonomy): Eukaryota > Metazoa > Platyhelminthes > Trematoda > Strigeidida > Schistosomatidae > Schistosoma > Schistosoma mekongi. The sequence continues at coordinate 43,201,081 of CM068307.1, forward strand.
ATTATTACTACCATTACTTAATTATTAAGTCATTTTTGTATTCCTTAGTTCATAAGTGGATTCGTTTGTTGACAGTTTTGTTTTAATATTGATTAATACTCAAACCGTCTGACAGACCCAAACGTCCTAATAAACTATTATGATTTATTGACAAAGATCGAAAACACGTTAATGCACAATCAAATTTGTTTGTTGTCTCACTAACTATGACAATTTAAACACACGTTTATACAGAATGAACCGCTTCAGAATTTGCCAGCTCTAATAATAAGCTCCCGCTCGTCTTCATTTTTCTTCAACAAGTTTGTAATATTTTGTAATCTGAATAATCGTTTGACTACTACCTGCTTGAGTCATCATGATAAGGTGCTAAACGTGCTGCAACGATTATTCGTAAAACGCTGTCATCCATAAAATTAATTGCATTATATTTTTGTACATGACGTTCAAATTTTTGAATTTGGCTGTTCAGTCTGCTGTAATTTCTTTAATTAACTTACTGATGGATTCTTCGCTACGTACTTCTGTTTTTATTCTCAGTGTGTTTTGTAAATACGGGCATAATGATTACATTTTGGCAGACTTTTGACAGACAGGGCTGCTTACTCTCGCCATACCACTTTCTGCTGATGGTTGACTGTATCATGAAGACTGCAACATCTCAAGACACTTTCAGGATACAATGGACGACACCGATGCAACTAGATGACTTGGACTTTGCAGATGACCTAGTTCTTTTATCCCACACAGCATCAAATGCAGATGAAGATGAACGATGTGGCAGCAGCGTCCGAAGCAATAGGCCTCAACATACGAAAACGGAAAAGCAAGATCCTCAGATACAAATCAACAAACACCAACCCAATTACAATCTACTTGACGTAGAAATCCTGGATGATTTAGAAACATTTACATGTTTTGGCAACATCATCGATGCAGATGTGAAGGCGCGGAAGGTGTTGAAAGGCAAGGGTTGCAGTCCTACAACTGAAAAACATCTGAAATTCAAATCAACTTTTAGTCAACATTAAAGTCAAAATTTTTAATACAAATGTGAAGACAGTTCTGTTATATGTAGCTGAAACTTGGAGAACTACGAAAAGCATCCTTCAGAAGATACAAGCAATCATAAACAACTGTCTGTGTAAGATACTTCGGATCTGTTGGCCAGATACCATCAACAACAACCATCTGTGGCAGAAAACTATTCAACTTCCAGCCGAAAAAGAAACTATGAAAAGACGCTGGAGGTGGATCGGACATACACAAGGAAAAAGAGGAAGACCCAGGAACACAATGCATTGGGAATTGGAAAGAGACATAAAAATAATGTATAGCACTTGGGAAGAGTTGGAAAGGAAAGCCCAAAACAGAGTTGGTTGGAGAATTCTGGTTGGCGGCTTATGGTCTACATGGGGTAACAGGCATTGACTGATTGATTGTTTGCTTTTGTTTGAATTTGCAGTTGTCAATTAAATCCACTACGAACACAAATAACACCAATGTCGTTGTAGTGGCCATGGAACACTATAGAGTCAATATCGCCTTACAACTAGACACAAATGCGTACAAATACTATATTAACAGTTAATATGAGTATATATAACAATTACAATGTCTATCAGAATGTGGTTTACTTGGATTAACTGCAAAGTTCGGAATGAATGACGAATGTCCCAGGTGACCACTACACCTATGTACCTTTTCTGGCGTCTTGTGCAGGTTTGTTCTGGTCAGTAAAGCTAGAAAGAGCTAACGTAACGTTGAGTATTCAATCCCGATGCTATAAAAGGGATTCAATTATTAATCCAAGCATTCAGTGGAGAAAACTCAGTCAGAACGAAGAATAATCCTGCATGTATTTACGCTTCCAACAGCAGCAGGCAGCAGTAAGCGCCACAGGCAAAGTGTGCCACGTGTAAAGAGTACAATTATATTGATGATACATTTAAACATCGTTAGCACAGTATGTAGTAGTAACATATTGGAACAAGAATTTATTACACACGTTACACTGATAAATTTTTACAAATTATAATGTCATTAAGTCAGTCAGCACATCGTTGTGTTATGATATTAGGACATGCAATGATGTCGTCTTTATGATTCAACTAAAACGTAACTCCTCCAAACTGTTAAAAATATGTTGCACGAAAGCAAGAAAACCAAATGATCAACTGATGACATTTCCGCGCTGTCGGCCATGGTTTCGCCATGTTAAAGGGGTGGTTATTGCACTTGAAGTAACCATACGGTCACTATAAAATGTAAAATGTTAACAAAAACAAAAATCTGTCAACTGTTTCAAGATCTAAAAACGATTTCGTTATCCGACAAGCTAACTATTCGTAAAAGTCGTGCGTGCTATAATGAAGCCTTCTTAGTACAATTACACGACATGAACACGACTTACAAAGTGTAATCGGCTAAAATGGCCAAACCATTAAAACTAAACCTGTCGATAAATTATTTAGTACATGACTCTAACAAAAAAAGTCACGCTTTTCACTGGCATTAGTTATTACAGTTAATGAAGTTTTTTTGTTGCCAGTTAATTTTAACCGACAACTTTCACATTCTCAGTTTAGTTATAGGTCTAATAATCAATTAGCTTGGTTAATTTTACAACGGCCTTTATGTTATGGCTTACTATTTGCTTGATTGCGTGTATTTTAACAATACTGGATAGCTTATTTTAACTTTCGTTTCCAGCACTCCTTAATTTTCATATTTTTGAAACAACTATGACAACCGATATGCCTCATTTATTGTGTCAAGTTGTTCATATTTCCAAAACTACGGTGCACCAGTATAATATTTCAATCTTGTGAACAAGGGTGCACTTTTAGCACATAAGTATATCCCGATCTAGTGACACAAGAATCCAGAGTATTATGGGAATAGGTCTTTATTCAATAGCGTGGGCAGGAGACAGTGGAGCGCGGTTCTAGTTATTCAAACACACACATACTTCTCAACGTTCAATAAGCTAATAGGAAATATAATCCCTATGCAGAATAAGGAAGTAAATGAGTACTGGAGCCTAATTGTTTTGGCGTATGCTTAGGTTTTAAAGTGAACTTTCAACTAGTCAAGCTAAGTTGCTACACATCAAAAACTATCCTTTACCCAACTTGTCTAAGAAACTTCGCCGATTCCTCGGCTTGATTAACTTCTATGGAAGATTTCTTCCACACTGTGCGCATATAGCTCAGCTTCTGAGAGACCTTTTGAAAGGACGCCCCTCGGCTTTTAATCATGACTGGGACAGCAATTAAAGCCTTTGAACTATTAAAGGAAATGTTAAGTTCAGCAACCTTACTTTCGCGTGGTGACAACAACGCCTTTGTAGCCTTAGTGACTAACGCATCTGATACGCTGGTCGGTGCAGTTCTTCAACAGTTCATCAGTGGTCAGTGGGAACCATTATCACTTTACTCCAAACGTCTTAACACATCTCAGACTAGATACAGTACGTTTGGTAGAGAGCTCTTGGCAGTTTATTCGGCGATTTAACATTCTCGATATGTGCTTGAAGGCTTTGATTTACTATTTTTAACGACCACAAGTCACTCACGAAAGCATTTATCACGAAACATGACAACTACAGTTCCAGTTTTCAACCAACATACGCTTCGTCAAAGGAAGTACCAACGAGGTGGCTGATGCCTTCTCTCGGTTGACGGTGGTCGCTTTAAGCAATGTTAGAATAGATTACATGGAAATGTCAAAATGGCAGAAACACGATACCGACATACATAAGCTTTTAGAGTCTCACACGTCACTGAAACTTCAACAGTTACCCTTAGGTGGTACGGAAACACTTACGTGCAACATGTCCACGGGGAAGCCACGGCCTGTAGCGCCGCCATCTATGAGACGTTTAGTTTTTGAGAGATTTCATAACCTCTCACATCCAGGCATTAAAGCTTCAGTTAAGTTGATATCGAACAAATTTGTTTGGGAAAACATGAAAAGTGATATTCGTCAGTGGGCGAAAACTTGCCTGCCTTGCCAGAAATCGAAGATACATCGCCAAACTGTTTCACCTTCAGGAGTTTTTCCAGTAACAGACGCCAGATTCGATCATGTGTATGTAGATTTAGTGGATCCTCTACCCCGCCATCGAACGGCTATACGTATGTACTGACATGTATTGATAGGTTCACACGTTGGCCAGTAGCAGTACCTCTGAAAGATACAGCAGCGTCAACAGTAGCCAGAAAACTTGTTAAACACTGGGTTGCAAACTTTGGAGTTCCTTCTGTTATAACGACAGATAGGGGAGCACAATTCGAAAGCAGATCATTTCAACAGCTAACCGAAATGTTGGGCATCAAACGGTTTCGTACTACCGCTTACCATCCGCAAGTCAATGGCCTCGTGGAACGATTTCACAGACAATTGAAGGCAGGTCTAATGGTTGTACACAGCGATAACAAATGAAGCGAGAAACTACCACTAATTCTTCTGGGAATTCGCTCGACGATTAAACAAGATTTAGGTTATTGTTCGGCCGAACTAGTTTATGGAACCCACTTAAAGTTACCAGGGGAGTACTTCAGTCCAGTAGTAGAAGTTTCTAATTATATGTCTGATTATATCCAACGACTGAAAAGACATATAAAGGTGATAAGATCGCAAGCTCCTCGTTATTCATTGCTTCCTTCTTACGTACCTGAGAACCTCAACGATCGCTCTCACGTTTTCGTCAGGATTGATCATGTACGTAAACTCTTACACCACCCGTATGAGGGCCCATTTAAAGTCTTACATAGAAACGACAAAACAGACACTATCGAACGTGCTGGACAAAGTGACACTGTGTGCATAGATAGAGTTAAGTCTGAATTCATCGAAAGTGGTACCTATCAACTGGGCGAAAGGCTACCGCCAAAGTCGGAGCAGCAGTTGAATGATAGCGAGAAGCCAGCAACCTCATCCACAACGCCGAAGTCATCAACCAAACGTACGACACGTTCAGGGAGAAAAGTACACTGGCCACGAAGATATGCAGAAACGATTTTTATATCTTAGTATTTTTCTCATCAGTTCACTTGAGCAAGTCGTCAGTTAAAGAACAGTATTATCCTATTTTACATTTGCTAAGTATACAACATGTTCTTTGACACTTCATATCTCAAATCCTTTATTGTTTTCTTAGCACCACGCATTTTAGTTAAAGAGTTGCAATAGTTAGTTGTCTAATACGACGAAATATCAGAACACTAGTATTCGTAATTTGTTTTTTTTGTTGTTTTGTTTGCATGTCATCGAATTATTTACAAACTGTTGCTTAACCTATGCAATTATAAATGTAACAGGTAGTATTGTGTACCTCTTTTCAATGATTTATTATCTTTCAAAAACATACATCAAAAATTCGAAACCCTCAATTTTCACATTCATTCGTGCTATTTTTTTAAAATCAAACTGGCATTTTTGATATCCGCAAATTTTATATATGATAAGGTTCTGTAGCACTTGTCTTCTTATCGCATTTTTGTTTTACTATAATTGTAAACAACGACTTACAATCAATCGGATCATGCTCTGGGTCATTATCATACCTGTGCACTACACACAATATCTCTTTTTTTCTTTTGAAAGTTTACTCGAATATCAACGTTGCAGACTCCAACACCCCACAATGGATGTCTGCCGAATTCGGCAGACCGGGTTAACTCGATATCTTTCTACTGAAGTGCGTCAGTAACCAGAACTTATAGATGATTATGTACAAGACAAGTATGGCACAATACTACTGACTTCTCTTCAACACCCGAATTCCAAGTACTCTCGGTCTTATCCCACATGTGATCCATTCTGCTAATTCAGTCGGTTTTTGGAATTGTAACGCACTGGTCAAGGATCGCGCGTTTCTTTGTAATATGTGCACCATACCATGATACATATATTTAGTGTCTTAGTACTGTAAACATTGTTGCAGTTGGTGTGGTTTCAAAACTCAACTGTTTGTATGTTATGAATGTCCTTACAATGACAATGTCGAAATATTTTATGAATTTAAACTCATATCATTCTGATCATGCCTGTAAACTGGCATGCTCACGTGTACACAATCTTACTTGAGAATAAAAGCTAGTTATTCATTTATTCTTAAACGTTATCCAGAGGAAAACTCCTCTGACGATGCACAAATCACTTAGAAGAAAAACATTGTTGAGATGAGGGGTGGAGCATTTCCTCTAGGTCAAGAAAAGAGCCTGGGAGTAGTGGAGGGACCTCACTCAAAGCCTCTGACTATGAGGTATATTTTAATTGGAGTAATAAATGCAACTCTAGAGTTCGCCATTCCAGAACTTGCTACCAGCCTGCCCATTCAGCGTAATTGCAGATCAATCTGAAGCATATATGCGGCGTTTCTTTTGATTGGTCATTGGTCAAGCACCTATCCATCAACTCCACGCCGCTAGCCTATAAAAGTGTGCAAAAAAGTCTGAGTACGTTTGTAGAGCACTTAAGGCGATTTGTCATAGTCTACGATTTTACAGCTTCCAACTTTCTAACCGCGGTGACCACTCCACTCGCTTTTCTAGTTATAACCCTTCTGATTTCCCTACAGTTTGAATTTCTGACTACCCAGTGAATAATAAGAGACAGAAGGAAAAGTTAAATTGAATATGCAAAAGTAATACGAATGTATTTATGAATAAACTCATTCAACCATAAAAGTGCATGTACGACCGAATTGGGAGAAAAAAGACAATGAATGAAAAATGCTTGTATGATTTTTACTATTTACTCCACCTAGATAGCCACCATGGGACACTTCCAAAAACCTGTAACCGAACCAGTAACATCAAAACACCAGCACTAAGAAATCATCAGGTTTATGCCAATTTGCCTAAACGATATTGGATATTTAATGCGGCACGTTTGGCTTCAAGGCTAAGGTATTGGACGCATTTGGCTCTACTGAATTCTAGGCTGGATTGTCAGTTTATCATTGTTTGATGCTTTTACCATTTATTCTGATCGAGGTGGACGTAAAAGACGTCCTATCTGATCAAAGACAATGTAGAGATGGCTGAGTGCTGTGCTAGATTTAAATGTCAGTGTTGTGTTACAATACGAAAATAGAATGCATCAATTTCGTAGCCACTTTGTGTTTTGTACACTCTCATTAACCCCCCCCCTTTTCTAACAACTAACGTAGCGCAAAGCGGTCCCACTTTCGTAATTAGCCGTACATTTCTAGATTATTATCTTCCAAAAATCCAGGTCGCTTTCTGTATTGGAACTCGCACCATATATACACCTTCTTATTTTTTGTTATTGCTGTGTTGGCACGTTTTTGCATGCATTGGTGTAGGCTTGCCTTAGCGCCTCTACTATCGTGAAATTTTTGTTCGATCTCCAAGCTAATTAGTTTATATTGTTTCGTAAATAGTAACGAATATGATTGCCTTTCAATCCACTGGTAACTCGCACTGGTTTTTTGAGATTTTAGACGTTGTAGGCTTAGCAGCTACGCATATCAGGTTGTCTCAGTACTTAAATATGCTGTTCATTTGGTTCCGTTGTTTTTTTCGTACCTAGAAAGATTAATTCGTTGAGTACGAGTAACTAACTGTGACGTTGCTTCCGGAGTTGAGAGAGGCTCACGCAATTACATATAGCTTCTGTTGTCTTTATTTGTCTACTGGGATGCTCCCACTTTATTAATTATGGTGGAATCCATAAATGCTTTTTTTATCTTGTAATTGGTCTCATTTATTCAAGTACAACGTAGAAGCCGACGCGTGTGCTCATGGGTCCAAGTTGCCACACCACATTATCACAACGAGATCAAACCCACAAGATTAATAAAACAGTATAATTCAACAGAAAGGAATTAAGTAAACGAAAGTACGAAAGAGTAATGAGACTTAGGATCTAGTAGAACATAAAGAGTAAGTGGGTTTACGCTACTGTGATTGGTTTTAAGCCATGTCACGTCGCATCTCCAATCACTGATCACGACTGTCACGCGGACCCCAACCAGGTAGCCTGCATCTATCAATATAGCTCAGAATAGGAGTCAAGTATTTAATAGACACGCCATGTTTTGGTTTGGCCGCCCCTACCTCTCTACCATCCTACTTTTACCCCAGCCGTCATAGTGCGCTAAGGCAGATGGTGGTCAGGCATACACAACACATGTCCCAACCATCTCAGTTGATGAAGGCTTATAACCCCTTTGACCGATTTTCCATGTTCTCCTAGTACTCTGCGTCGTATCAAAATTACTTATTCACCCATTCCATGATATACGGACGATACTTCGGGGATTCCTATAATCAAAGACCTGGAGTCTGCGCATATTTTCTATTTCCATGGTCCATGTTTCACACCCATATGTTAAAGCGGAGCGGACAGCACAGTACACTCGACCTTTTGTTGAAATATGGATATCTCACCTACACCACAATTGGCGTAGTTTGGTAAAAACCAAATGAGCTTTCTGAGTCCAGGCTAATATTTCGTTAGACACCGATCCATCCGTGGTAGTTGAGGCTTCGGAGTTTAGTGATGTGGTACTCAGCTACTTCACTCCCTATAATTAATCTAGGCGATGATGCAGACCAGTCCTTGTGTAGCCTTTTGCATCTGTATTATGAGAAACATCTGGAATATGCTTGGAATATTACTCATAGTGTTCAGGAGATCGCATGTTGTCAGCATCTTAGCCACATAGAATTATATCCTCTGTGTATTCTAAGTTGACAAGTAGGGTTCCTGGAAAGTGACCAATTCTTAAAAAGTCATTCGAAAAAAGTGTGACTTCTAGGAGGATGTCTATGACGGAGTCAAATAAAAAGGGGGGATAAGGAGCAACCCTGACTAACACTACTTAAAGTTGGCAATTCTCGTGTCAGTTTGCAATAAGTTCTGACTTGACCAGTGGTATTCGAGTAAAGAGCCTTTATAAGGTTTATGTTGTGCCAAGACAGATAGCGACGTTTCTACGTTTTTTCTAATTTTGTCTCAATAAGCGTCAAATTACACAACTTATGCGATGATTGTTGTGCTCTTTCTTATGGGCCTGTCCAAGGCGTAAATGGTCAAGTAACCTGGTTATTCAACTTTCAGAAGTGTTTGTCCAACCTCAGCTAATACTTTCAAGTCGATTGCTCAGTCTTCGGAAGAGGCTGTAAAGTCCGTCGCTGTCACTTATCTTCCATACATGTTTACTCGACCATAACAACATCGAACTTGAGTATGACGATCATATAATCATTTCTTTCAGATGATGTATTGATTCGACATCGGCTGGAATGTATAGACCAAGTCATCGAACAAGTTTTAATGTAATGAAGCTCAGGATGTAAAGTAGATGTTTTCCTTCCTAATAAACTAATCTTGGTCAACAAGATTCGGAAACACGAAAGCAAGTGACTTCAGTGTACTTTATACTAATTGGATCTACCTGGAATCATAAAAGAATTCTAGTGAGCATAAACTTTCAGGATCCACAATCTCATTAACTATGATCCAACCCGGACGCTTCTTAGTTGAATTTACAACACTCTTCACTGTTTGATCGTCCAGAATTGACCGGCCAGTGACCAGTGTCAGCATCTTAGTCGTACGGGCAGTTAGTTGCAGCCCTTATTAGCTGAGTAATATTAGTTGTAAGCTGTGGAATTTGATGACGTGAGATCGAGTTTGGTAGATAGCATAAGCTTGATTGCAGATAAACCTTGCTGACAACCCTCGGCAGGACGAAACTTAGGTCCAAAGTTTCCAACCGACTATCTTGAAACTGTCTTCCACGACACTTTGTTGACCCTTGAATTCGTCTTCATATAAGATGATGTTAGTCAAACTAAATATTTCCTGCGTACTTTAAGAAGTAACCGTATGGTCATTATGTTCACTGCCATATCAGGTCTATCAAGTAGACATGTCGGCTGGTTCCAACGTACGTACGACTGGCAGGACATCGATTAACTCTACAGTCTTTTCTAAAAAAACTGAGTAGTTGAGTCGAGAACATCAGTTGAATCGACACTAAATCATTTCCGGAAGTTGTGCGGTAGTCCACTCCTAGGATTGACCTAAAGAAAAAAACGGGGCTATCTCTGGATTAATCCTAATATTTGACCCTCCTATGAACGTCAGTGTAAACGGTTTTGATATGAGTAACGTACACTTCGGCCATGTCAATTTGTATAAGTTCATAGCACTGTCCACTAACGGTTTTGCACCCCGTAAGTTGGTTTAAAGTCCTGTTACTCATCGCGACTCGATCGGTGTTTTATTATGGCTCATAAGGTATTATATTATGACTTCCATTTGTCCTAGCTACCAAAGTTCTCGGTAGAATATTTACAAATTATCCAAATTAAAGTTAGTCCAATTTTTAAAATATTCGAGTATCCTACAAGACATACATACATTATTTGAGTGCGAAATACTTTTCATTCTTAAAAATAATTCGGTTGTCAAAAATACCTTTTTTCTCTAGAAGATGGCGACTAACAAAGTTTATTTTCGACGAAACAGACCTGGTACAAAAGCAGAAGTATGTTCAATAACAATAAATTTTTGATTCTAAATTTTTTAAGGAATGGTGTAATTGGCCTGATGAATCATTCGAAGATATGGAAAGTACATTAGCCGTTCAGCAGGTATTTCTTCATTGTCAGATGAAATATATTACACCATAGTACATACAACAAACGATAAGACGTGATTTTAACAATGTCGATGAGATTTTAACTGCTCCAGAGGGTCAAGATGAAGTAGTCTGGAAATATGAACATTTAAGACAATTCTGTATGGAACTAAATGGGTTGGCTGTTCGTCTTCAGCTGGAATGTACACCGAAAACATGTCCTCAAATGACTGCTACAGAGCAGTGGATATTTTTGTGTGCTGCACATAAAACACCTAAAGAGGTACCCATTTGTTTCTATGGCAACAATTCTGATACCAATAATAGTTTTTATTTTGTTAGCCGCGATAATTCGTAACTAAAGTTCATATTACACCTTGTCGTATAAATTCATGATTTACTACACATGATAGCGCGTTTCACATCATTATTATTAGTATATTCATGAGGTACACATAGAAGGCCATTTGTCACTTTCCAGTTTTCCACATTGTGATGGGGTTCATCTTGATATATCTGGGATAGAAACTGCCCTAGGGAATAGTTCTGGTGACCTGAGAGTGTCTCTATAAAGACCAAGTGACAGCTGACTGATTCTGACCATGCATGACCTTTCTGTGAGTAGTTGATGATGTATTAATTCCTTACTTTCATTGACCACCACTAGCAACGAAAATCGATGTGGTGTAAGTAGGTGTGTATTTTTTAAGTCGATCTTTTTTTACCTCATTAGATTTGATATGAGAAAATGGCATAACTGCAAAAGCTGGTTGTTTAAGGCATACTATATACAGACGTCGTACTTTTATCCAGTCATCGGTAAGAATTTACACTCAAACCTTAAGTTCTGTGTTTTCAGGTTTACTTCTTTCCAGCCAACCTGTCATAGATTGTAGGAATGAGTGTCCCAGTCAATATGGCTCAACTGGGTCATCTCAATATGAAAAATTGACCATTATGTCAAGATAATAGCTATGGTCAGATTATTAATAAAGAAGAGATAAGCGTTTATCATTGATGTGCCTGTTATGACGAATTGTTTTTACCAGGTAATATTTCTAACGTTATATTTAAATTATTTACTAATTATATTAATTTATATTTTTGTTTAGTGTCCAGCTGTTGATTATACGCGACATACACTTGATGGAGCAGCATGTCTGCTGAATAGTAGTAAATACTTCCCTAGCCGGTAAATAACTTGTAACGTATATACTTTTTAAACTATTATAGAGTAAGCATTAAAGTTACATCAGTCAATCGTCTTGATTCTGTATGTCGTCGTGTTTACAGAATATTCTCACATGCTTATTATCATCATCGAGAAATATTCGATGCTTTTGAAGTAAGTAAATCGTATTTTGTTAGTTATTACACATTAATCCTCATCAATTTGTATTTATTTTGTATTATTAGTTGCTTTCATTGAAATTATGAAACACTAATAAGTAGTAATCCTACTATTGCTCTGAATTTAATGCTATCTTATGTTCTATCCATAGTCACTTGTTCATTTACTTGAAGCTATTAGCATTGCAATTCTGACATGAATTAGCTAGTTTATTGACACATGTCTACTTGGACTCTGGTAATTCAGCCGAGATTCGTGTCATTAAGCCATTCGTCGAAAGTCTGAACTATTGACGGAGCATCAGTTTCTGTTATATTTATAGATACACGCTGTTGATTAACGTGGATGAGTGTATATCCAATGTAGTCGGTTTGTCATAATTATTTGACATTAGTCAGATCGTCTGAAGACGATTTTTGTATATTCATTTTTATGATTGGACGTTATGAAAACATTCACAATCAACCACTCACAGACCCCATATATCTCGTGTTAATCATTCTGCTCATAGGCGGATACTTCCGTGCTTATTGAATTTTACCTTCACTTCAATTCTAAGACATGCGTTGATAAGGATTAGGCTGATAATGATACGAGTAAGGAGTTAGAATGGATTTGGAGAAAGCCTTGTATTTCCAAACCAAACCGTAACATCAGTCGATAATCCATGTTGGTAGATGCAAACTACGTGGTTATGGTCCACACGTTAACCGCGACCAATGGTTGATGACTTCAGAAGACGTGACCTAGAATTTCCAGATGTGTTCATTATTGTCTCTGCTTAAATCTAAGTTTTCCCCTGAATTAATTCTGTTCTAAACATACTCTCTACACGAAACCTGCCGTGCTAATGTCTATGTCACTATTACTGCTACCATGTTGATGTTGATCCTGATCATTTGTTCTATCCATTCTGTTGCAGTGTATCAATTGAAATCGGTACTCATGTATGCTAGGTCCTAAGTTGCTCATTACTAACTGACCGATTGACCAGTAAGAGAGTTTCTACGATCTTGCATTGTTTGATGATTCTTTGTGATTCGTGAATAAATTTAGTTTAAACTGTTTCAAGTTTGATAACTTAGAAATTCTCTGATATTTTTTCACTTCACTTAAACAGGAATCCACTGCACTATGTAAAAGATTTACCACATTCGTATTAAAATACAATCTTATGAGTAAAGATAACCTGATTGTACCTATTCCGGGTGCTGTAGACGGTGCTGTAATCGAAGCGCAAATATAAGTTCACATGCTTAATTTATGTTGTATTACTGTGCTATCTTTATAGTTTTCACTAATCTTTCTTTTAATTTTGTGAAAAAAAAGTATATTTAATTACATTCGTATATAAATATTAGGCTTCTTTTGCTTCACATCTGTAATATTGTACAAATATGATAACATACCGTTGTGTTAATAAAAGTTTTTCCAGAAAATATGGTTGTTTTGTTTGTAATGTGTGTTTTGTTGACTTGTTCATGCTTTCTTGATTTAGAAAAACTTTAATGCATTTTTTTTACCCTAAGTAATTTACGTAAACTTGTTGTTAACTAAAATTTACCTTGTTCTGGTGGCATTATAAAGCGATAGCTTATTTGTTAAAGCACGAATTTCAACTAGAAGGTCTCAGGTTAGAACTTCATCTGATCTACATTGGCTTGGGTACTTGTTAATTTATCTAGCTCTCACAGCTGAAGTGTGATTGAAAGCTAATCGCATGAATCTGTAGCTGGTGTATGAGTAAACTAAGTAGCAAGAAGTGGCTAATTTATAAATCAACAGTTTGGGCTATTGATAGATAAGGTAAACATTTCTGTTCTTCAAGTTTTTAATTTGTCCTACCACGTAGCCTGAATGGTTTCAATGGATAATATATTCCCCACTGGATTAATCAATATAAATCTTCCAACATACCTTTCATTGTATTTTTAAGTTAGGTAATACGTGTAAAAAGTACTGTATTTCGGTTAACCTATTTAAACAGGGTTATCGTTACGATTGGCGTAGTTGTACATAATATTAGAAGTTGCGTACTTGGATATAACATATCGAGAGCGAATGGACAGAAAATGTAGTAGTTCAAAAGATGAGATTAGAAAAGCTATAAAATGTGATGTAACATTCCAAGATAGTTGAGTAAGTTTTGGATAATTTCATCTGTTTTCTTTAACATTGACTTATAGCACATTTAGGGAAATATAAAGACAACCTACACTTCCATATGACTGAGTCTAAGAAACAATGATTTATTAGTGCATTACCATATCAGCACTGCATACTCTCCTTTGAATCAGTTAATTTTTTAGAAAAATTATCTTCATAAGTCAAGTCTCTATCGCATATTTATTGTCTCAAATGACGGTTTTCTAGAGTTATCTTTAGATTATAAGATTAAGTGTATTAAAATAAGTTTAACTCTAGTTACCTTATATCTTAAGGTTATTTGAAACCATTCAGTATTTAGTTAGCACTTAGCCCGAGCACGTCAACTATTCTCTATCACATCGTTACAACTATATGGTAACAATCGCATACAATTCGGGAATAATTCATGTCCTCTTCTTGCCTAATCTTCATGCTTTTTTCCAATTTAGTAGCACCTATTATTGTCACTATTTTATTCGAACAGTTATTTTAAACATCTAGCTATTGTTTGTTATAAATGCTTAGATTTCCTCGTTGCTGACACTAAAGATTGAAATTAATTAGTCATTATCGGGTTATGTATCCCCTGATCTCATTTTCCGATATTCCCGAATTCGCCTGATGATTGTGTTGTTGATAACAACGGTCTATGAGGTCCAGGTCCCATACTTCATCTGATTTGGTACTTGTTGGTCGAATGTACCAGTAGAACTTAGTAGTGGTATCGTAAATCAGCAGTCTAGTAGGTAACGATTTAGCATTTGAATCAGTTGGTGCTAGATTCGAGTCTTAGTGTGGGAATCAACAGATATAAGTGCATCCGGCTGACATATAACCAATAGGGTGAAAGGTGCTTCTATGCTTACACTGTTAGCCATTATTTGAAGCATCGTTTAAGTTTCTGGGTAGTCAGTTGACCTTCATTCAACTTTTTGACTTTGACTTATTATTTAGTTCATACTTGAAGATTATCACTTTCTGAAGCCCGTTGATTTAATCACTTGGTTTCCCACCAACGAGTAACATTTCTAATTTTACCTTGCCTGAATCTCACCATCTAAGTTGTGTCATTTTTCCAACATCTTAGCTCATAACCTAGTATGAATGTCTGTACATAACAGTGAAGTTGAATGGCTTCCTCATCTTTCTCTATGTAACGACCGGAAACTTCTGGTGGTTGAATACTAATTACTTATAACCTATGTTTATCAAACTTAATTTCATCATTCTTATGTGTTTCTGTTATGTATACAACTGACCTTTTAAATAATCAGTAATAATATTTAAACTGTGGTTGAATGTTATAATGAAACACTTTGTGTATTTTATCGCATGATGAATGTCCACTACCATTTAGTTCATTTCTTAGGGCAACTTTGTGTTTGATATTTTTCTGTGGCTTGCATAACTGGTATTGGTAGTTGGGTGTGATATTTGCATAAGAAATAAGTATGAAGTGGATAAATATTCAGGGTTTAGGGAAAGACATTAAATCATAACACATAAGTATCGAAACACTTTTCACAAAAAGTTGTAAGTTCTTTTATACGCACTGTATACTTACCACAGAACCAAGACATGCCCATCAGTTCAACTGCAAAACCTTATCAGTTAATTTACTCTATATCTGCATTGAACATTACTCATCACCGGGAAGTAATTTCTTGAAGGCTTTCGTGAATATGTACGTTTAATCTTCACACCTTCAGTTATTATATTCGTCAGCTGTAAAGCAGAATACTGAGCAGTAAACTCAGTACATATATAAATCAAGATATATCAGTGAATGTTTAAGACGTGCATTTTTTAGTGCAATGTATACATCACATTTGAATGTATTTTGATAAACATTGCATATTCCTACATATTCCCCCATCACTGTTTTAAAACACTGCACTTCATTCTTTTTTAAAGAAATCAATGCAGGACTGAGAACGAGATGCATTCTCTAGAACAAGAAAAACAACGTACAATAGTAAAATAACATCAGTTTGTATTGAATTTCCTTAAAGAACTTATATTGTCTGTCTAATTCCTTCATTAGCACTCCTTGATCAATAATCGACATTACAACTTCGTTTTTCTAGATTCTTACCTTCTGACTTTTATTTTAAGTACTATTTTATTTACTAATCTAATGGGATGACGTAAATGGTTATCAGAATTCGTTTTTTCAGTATCCGATAGCATTGAATAAATCTATTGATTCAGGATTCTTTAATATTTAGACAGTTATTTAATTAATAGAGATTTGAATTAAATAAATTTCACTTAAAACATCACAGTAATGTGGTGGTTGGTTTTGCACATCGTTTTCTTACATTCGAGGTACGATGTTTTTTCATAGTTTCTATTCGTTTCTTTAGGTTTTAACATCATCAGCAGCAGCAACGTAGAACTGGGCACATGCGCCTGTAGGTTCAAGTTGCCATACCACACTAGCACTACGAGATTATTGAGGTAACGTATAGACAGAATACAAGAGGGAAGAGTAAGTAAAGATGTCCAGAAAATAACAATAGAATTCAAGATCTAGATGAGGTTAAACAGTGAATACACTTACGCCACTGTGACCAATTCTGAGCCATATCGCCTAGTGTTTCCAGCCATTTGTTGCTATCGTCACGCTGACCCCGACCAGGTAATCTACATCTACCTACATGGCTTAGACTAGTAGTCAAGGTCTTCATGGACTGATGCCATGTTTTGGTTTGGCCGCTTCTACCCTTCTTCCATCCTACTTCATCCCTAGCCAACATCGCGCGACGGGGTAGACAGTGGTCGGGCATGCGCAATACATGTCCCAGCCATCTCAGTCGATGAAGGTTAATGACCTCGTCGACTGATTTACCGTGTTTCCCAAGAACCTTTTGTCTAACCTCACTATTACTAATCCGGCTATTCCATGATATACGAGCGATGTTCCGAAGATTTCTATGGTCAAATATCTGGAGTCGACGTATATCTTGAGTTTTCACGCCCCACGTTTCGCAGCCATATGTTAAAATGGCGCGGACTGCTGCGCAGTACACCCGGCCTTTCTTTGAGACACGGATATCCCGTCTGCGCCACAAGTGCCGTAGATTGGCAAATGCCAATCGGGCTTTCTGAATCCGCGCTGAGATTTCGTCAGACACCGACCCACCAGGGGTGATGAGACTTCCGAGATAAGTGGATCGATCAACGCATTCAGTTACTTCACTCCCTATAACTAATTTAGGAGAAGAAGCAGGCCAGTCCTGGAGTAACATTTTGCATTTGGGAGGGGAGAAGCGCATCCCAAATATGCCTGCATTGATACTCAAGGTGTTCAAGAGACCCTGAATGCTGTGCTTAGGTTTTAACATATTAATTTGAATCGATAATGTTAGTATTTATAGAATATTATGTTACTGTAGTTCAACAACTGAGTACTTGTACCCATATACAGAGGTATCAAACTATACGAAACTCCAGATTATCTCGTCATGATCAGTTACTTTTAATTGTTCTTTAAGCGGATAGTTCACACTTACTATGTTTGTCTAGCCAATTATTAGCTAGGAAGTGACAATCGTGTTTAATCTATCCGAATTAATCAGAATACTATACTATTCTAGTATATAAAATGATAAGAAGGACTCTTGAAAAAAAACACATAGATATTCGTTTTTCCAACTTCCTTCTAGTAGTCTTAGAGTTTGCTAATCTCCTAATTGAAGGAACGCCGGAAACAATGAACCTAACAAGTTTGATATCTGTGGATTTGTTCTACTTTTAAAATAATAATACATGTAGAAGATGCATGATGATTTATTCTATTCTACTATGAATCTATTAGAAATCGTTAAAGATAAATAGTTTAT
This sequence comes from Schistosoma mekongi, assembly GCA_034768735.1. Classification (NCBI taxonomy): domain Eukaryota; kingdom Metazoa; phylum Platyhelminthes; class Trematoda; order Strigeidida; family Schistosomatidae; genus Schistosoma; species Schistosoma mekongi. The sequence continues at coordinate 43,219,049 of CM068307.1, forward strand.
TTGATTTTCTAGGTTTAAGTATTTCTAATGTTGGGTTATATAAGTATGTAGGCAATATGTTTTCTAAGTTATAAATTGAGGTTTAAGTTCATCGATATCATTCTTACAGAAAACCTTCTTTAAGAGCATTCGATGTTCACCTACTGATTTTATTTCATGCATCTAGTAGTTTCCTGTTAGCTAAGTACATTGATTTATTTGTTTCTAGCATTATCGCCTCTTCATTGTATTTAATCTGTTATGTAACACTACCAAGTAGTTTAACTTATAGCGGATATACTCTGCCTGAATCCTTGAGCCTCGATGTCTACGAATTAACGATATCAGGGGTTAAAAATGAGTTGTATAGAGATGATACTGAAAATTTTTAAAACCGTTACGTGATTTGCTACGGTTGTTGCCTAATAATAACTACTGTGATTTATTAGTATGTAGGAAAGTGCCATGTTAGAATCTGTGAGTAATAAGTTTGAATCTGTGCTAAATTCAAAACCGAGTTCGAGATGCACTTAACTTACGAATCTCAAGTAATAGACAAGGTGACTCCTGAACTAAATACGCCTAACCATATCTCTTCAAAAACCGTACTCAGTGTTATTTAATGCATTCCAAATTTGGTTTCTTTTGAAAAAACTAGCGGGTATATCTGTGCAAATAGAGAGAATCGTTTACACTTAAACTCCATTACTTTACTTTCTTTTGATTTTTGGGTGAGATAATTTTATATTTGAATAATGTCATCAGTTTTTTCCAGATGTTTTTCAGATAATTTGTGCATAGATCCTGTTTTTAAGCCTTTAATTTGATTTGCTAGATCTGGGTTCAAACCCATAGCTTAGTGAACAAAATTCACATACGTTCATTGCTCAACCACCTCCCTACTATCATCGTGATTTAGAGTAGAGTAAAGGCAGATGAACGGTACTGTTCCTAATAGTTTATACTAAATGACTAACCATTCATTTAACATGTGGAAATTATTAATTCTTACAAATCTCTGATTAAAGACTGTGAAAAGAATCATCTTGGTTACAGATTTAGGTGTCTACTTACTCACCTATAATCAACTTAAACTTAAACTTTATCATGTAAATTATCAAGCTTAACCGATGTAAGACTTAGATTTAGCCATCTAGTATTAGATCATTTTGTGTTTTACTAATAAGTAGTATAGAATAACATCCAAAATTTAGTGTATATATTACGGTTGAATACCTTCAGCCAGTTGAGTGTTATGTAATATTATTAACGCTTTTGACATCACATTATACCCATTCTAATTGTACAAAATCTAACTGTGGTGTAGAAATGTTTACAACCTTGGTATACTCGTTTACTGGAATTTAGAAATATGGTACTTATTTCACTGCGTTCAATTTAATTTCGTAAGTGAGCGGTTTAAGTCGACACTACAATCCTATTTTCATTGGAATGTAGTATGTCACCTCTCCGTCTTCACGTATCACTCAAACACAGCTACTCAGGGTGTTATGTAACTAGTGTTCTGGTTACTACCTCACCTCTAGGTTAACTTATAGTTGATGGTGACGAGACTGTTTGTTTGATACTAAGAATCTATATCTTGTGATAATTGCACTCATCAGCATAGCGTACTTGAAATTTTTAGGGAACTGATGTAGCCTGTAGGTTTCGATGCCGAGTCACTCTAATCCACAGCCTTAGTGAGAATCATTTTACTGAAGCTGACTTGAATCAATTATCAAGAAACCTAAGTTTAGGGTTTTATATAGAACACCTTCCAAAATATTGTGCTCACGACACAGTCATACAGATTGGTAGTTCATGGTAACTGGACAGATAGTATTCCACCAACGCTAAAGATCAGAAAAACGTGACATCGGTTATATCTCAGATGATATCAGTCCTTGAACCATTTTGGAACATGCAGACTGCCTGGTTGGGGTGTTGAGGGACTTTGGTTTATATGGTTCAGAATCGATCACTTTGGCATCGGTGCACTCACGTCCTACCTTTCTATAAATCTTTACTTCCAGTATTCCGCCATACATATCTTTCTATTCACTCTTCTCGAATGGTATTAACAATATTTGTAGTTATTTCTTCGATTAGTTTGTCTTGATCTTGTCTTTATCATCTTATCTTACTGATGGACGCTTGTGCAGATTCTACGTTGATTATGTCTAACTTATTATTCAGTAGATCTGTTAGTTTAGATAAGCAGATAGTGTTTTGATTTTTCTTCACTTACACTATGGGCAGTCAAAATACGTTTTTTGGAGTAGCGTGGTTATATTTGAAGTTTCTTAGCACATTGCTTTAGCCCCTGTACGTATGTCTTAATTCATAAGAAACTAAACGTACCAAATACTTAAAGAAATATTTGCCACTGGTACTAATAGACTGCATTTGGAGTTTGAGTCATAGTGGTTAATCTTCAGTACTTTTGACTATAGCTAACTCACTATGGGACTATAGTTTTCCTGTGAAGTTATTTAATGGTAACGACACCATTGTATTAGTCTTTTGTCATAAATTACGCTTTCACTATTGAGTATCGAAATATTATTTGCTCCATATTTCCCAACTACTTGATATATAATTACTATTACTATTAATTAAACGTCTTCATTTTTTTCTTATCATTGACATTCATAATATTCTCTTCGCCTAGTATCTTTCAGTACATAAAGAGTATGAATATTGTTTCACAGTGTACGAAGAATCTATTGCGTATAAATCATGCAATTTCACATCATAGTAGTCGGAGACTATGCTCAACTCAAACTTCAAGAACACCATTAACAAATTATGTTCCTTTAATTGGATTAGAAATTCATGCTCAGTTGTCTGCACAAAATAAATTATTCACACCTGTACCTTATCGTTATGGAGCTCCACCCAATACATTACTAGGTTTGCATGATGTTGCAATGCCCGGTAGTATGCCAGTGAGTGAAACTATTGTATTTACTAAATATCCCAGTATATCGTTTCTTTTAGTATCTATCTCGTAATTTGATGTTGATGTCGAAAAAATTTAAGAATATATTTGAGATCTAAGTTGATAGAAATCTTTGTTTAACTGTTTAGATTTCAGTGGTCATTTAATGTTTAGTACTCTTTTTTGTGAGATGCCCGCTCTGAAGGTAATTTTAATTATTAATTGGTGTTCTGTAAATAGTCTTTACAAATGATTTGACACTTGATATGTGTGAAGTCAACCGAAACGGTACGGGGATAGTTACTCATTGATAGCGCCCTATGAGAACTTGAAACCACCTCTAGTTAGATATATGGACTATAAAGTAGCAATCCAGTTATACACTCACCGTAGGAGCTGTAGATAATGGGTTCAATTCTTCATGGTATTGTAAACTACCCTAATTGAGTATATTCTTTTTAATAGTTATAAGTAGCTGGTTAATAAATGGTTGAGATAAAATCCGTAGTTATAATATTGCTTTAAAATTGCTTATATTCACTTGAAGTATGGTGACTTTAATCTATACGCTTATATGCTACGTTCTACGTTGTAAATAACTGGCTGACTCAGTCTTAGGCATAAAATTACTTTGAATTCAGGAACTAGGGAGAGATAAAGGATGGATACACTTGGGCATTCGCAATCAATTCTCGACCACACCACGTAACGTCTCCATTAATTGCTCACGATACTCATATGAACTTCAACCAAATAGTATGTACTTACCAATAAGATTAATACTAACCATCAGCAATTTTGTAAACTAATATCACAATTTAGTTTAGCCACCCCTACCTTTCTTTCAATCCATTATTCCAGTCATTATTACATATATCCCAACTACCTCAGTCGATTGGGATCAACAATCCTGTTAACTGTTTTTCATATTTGCTTAGTACTCTGCATGTAACCTTAATGTTGTTCACTTGATGATCTCAGCTTATATGCTTAATGCTTTGAAGTTATCGGTGATTAATTACTAGTAACCTACAAATGATCTCTACTTGAAAATGCCATGTTTCACAGTCATAAATCTAAACAAAGCTTACTGTTCCGCGATATACTCGTTCTTGAAATCTACTATTAATCAAGAAATGTATGTGTTGGGACGGATTCCAGAAATCTCAACAAAGCTTTTAGAACCCGTGAAAGAGCCGGAGACATTCCATCCAATCACCGATCGACAGAACCTTCCAAAATCTCAACGTGGCGCGTTCTGATTGGGTAATAGTTGAAACTTTTTAGTTCTGATTGGATGGATTATAATACTGATTTTGTTGTTTCAAAAAAAACTATAAATATACAATTATATTTGTACAGAACTGACTCTCCATTTCACTGGAATAAAGTTTTCCTGTCTTCTCATATTCTATCTTCTGAATTTGCAACTAGAAAGGTTCAAAGCGTTCAAGTGCTATAGTTGTTTGTGGTTAGTCACAATATCAAGTACAAGATATAACATTATGCCAATTATTATGTTTACATTTATCTTATTTTACTGATTTGAAATTTTATATTATAAATTCATGTTTTCACCTACTTTATTATTTTGTTTTAATACTTTATTATCTTAATAGATTTTAAATCGACAATGTCTTGAACTTGCATTAATTGCTTCTATTGGATTAAATTGTAATATTAATTTAATTTCACGTTTTGATCGTAAACATTATTTTTATGCTGATTTACCTGCTGGTTATCAAATTACACAATATTATCAACCAATTGGTATTAATGGTTATTTCGATTATATTTGGTTAAGAAATTCTTCAAATATTCATTCAAATAATCCATTACATACAAAGATTGTACAGAGTTTCAATGGTCAATGTTATTATCATTCACATGCTCGTATTAAATGTGTACAAATTGAACAAGATTCTGGTAAAAGTTTACATAATCTACAACGTAATTGTAGTTTAATTGATTTAAATCGTTCTGGTAAGGTTAAAAGTTATTTATGTTTGTATTTATTTATTTATGAAATTGATTTGAAGAGCTATTTTTATGGTATAGCTCATAATCAGTTTTAGTGGTAATGATGCTTTCACTTTTTATTGCTCTACATATATATACTTTCGTATGTATAGTTTCGTTTACTGACCTCATTTGTTGTTTCTATTGAGACAAATATCACTAATAATAATGAAGTCGTCAGAGTAATGTCATGAGTGGATTAGCTTGAGATTTAAATTACTGTATACTAAATCAATGGTATAAAGGTTAAGGGCTCCATGTTGGACTTGAGAGTCTTAGGTTCGATCGATGATGAAGTTTTAGATGTGCACTGGTGTGGGATCTCATGCTTACATAGAACAACTGTCAACAATGGGACATAAGATCACACTAATAGAACAAGCTGGCGACTACTTGAACTTAGTAGCTTAGTAGATACAGCGCTGAAGTTTTAGACGAATGATTTTGTAGTCAAGTTTCGTTAAGACTGAAGCGATGGCATATCCAACTGATTTATTTCCTGTCACTTTCATTTTGGTGTTCTGATATAAATTTTATCAATTAGTGCCGAGTTTTGGGTTATTTATAAGTGGTCGAACTTCTATGATACGATGTATTAGTGATGATCAGAATGAGGTTATGAAGTCTTTCTAATTCGATTGAATTCTAAATTCTTATTACTACTGCTATTGTAACTATGATAAATATGTGTGCTTTTATTGAAGAGCTTTCGATTATTTACGTAGTCGAAGTAACCTTAAGTGATACGTATATTAAAGTCGAAAGGACAATGTAGTAACTTTTAATTTTGAACGTTAAGGTTATTGGAAAGAAATCTGACAATTGAATCCCGTTTCAGGGTTATCCTGCACAATTTATCATTTAAAATATGAATGTCGCAATTTACTGTATCCAGGACGTTGTCAAGTAATTGAAATACGAATAGAATTCATTGGAACTAGAAACCAGGCACTAGATATACCAAATCATTTGCGACGTATACACTAGTTGATATTATTTATTACACCATTCTCTGTTTTCACCAAAAAAAACTATTGCTTGCCCAATTGGCCTTTTCACAATATAATATCCTACGCCCAACAGACTATTAAAAATCAGTGAGTAATGTGAATCACCTTGCCTTTTGATTAGTGAATAAGTTCGATATTACTGGTTGAATTTTTTAGATATTATGGTCGGCCTAATAATTTCTCACTTGTAATTACCTATTCATTTCTTCACTAAACTCTTCTACTTTACTTTATATATTTTAGATGTTGGTCTAATTGAAATTGTAACTGAACCTGACTTTAATTCATCTGATCAAACTGCTGCATTTATTACAGACTTATCCCGCTTATTGAAATATTTAAAATGTTGTAATTCTGTTGGTGCATTTGGCGAACTACGCGTTGATGTCAATGTCTCTATTGGTCAGGATTTAGCCAATCAAAATCCTCGAGTTGAAATTAAAAATATAAATACTATTCATGGTGTAACATGTTCAATTGGTTAGTTTTACTTCAGCCGATCTTTTTTGCTATTTTTTTCTAAAACTTATTTGTTTATTTTGATCAACGTTTTAATTATTTAGAGAAATCAAAAACAGGAGGTTGGTTCAATGAAGTGATTTCATTTACAATCTATACTGTCGCATATATCTAACTACAGTTACAGAATTACATTTGGTCAAACATAGTAATAAAAGTGTTGTTACCTGGATTTTAAAGAATAGCGTCTCAAACTCCATTAAAGTACATTCTTTGCGGCAAAACTAAGAATCGTATTATCCAGTTGACATGTATTTACCGACAACTCAAAAGACGAAGATTTACATTTTACCTCCACTATGTACCTGTCAATTCAATTGTTGTTATTGAGTCAGTCATATTAGTCGCTCAACATGTCTTTTTGTTCAAGAGAGTTCAGAAGCATTAGGACAATAGCGTTTATCTTTTGGAAGTGAACTCATAGGAAACCTTGACACCACCGGCCACTAGAGGACAAAATCGTGCAAAATATGTTTCCACTTCCTATACACTTCTAAAGAAGTCAGTATGCGCAGAGAGAAATCAGAGATGTGTGTGCAAAAAAATATTTCCAAAACACTCAATTTGACATAAACCTAGCCGGTTAATTTTAAACTAAATTTTCACAAATTGATCATGGCTATATACTCCCGAAGACCAGAGAGCACTAGGGGTAGGTCTTTTTTTCTATTATGAAGTTCCTCAGCAGTGTGCACCGATATTAGGACAAAATGACTGCTCAGTGCTCTTTGATTTTCAGGGGTTCCTAACCGAGATCAATCTATAACGAATACGAAATAATAAATTAATATCAGTCTTTGCAAAAGCACCTCAATATATACAATGTCTACTCATGTATACACTTTATGTCCTTCTTGTTTGCAGTGCCTCAGTTGGCATTTTTCTAAGGGAATTCTCACAAAATATTATGGGATTGTTTTCCATCTTGTGAAATTCGTTACCTCCAGTTGGATTGTTGTTTGACTATACATTATTTTTAGTAGTATCTAACGAAAATATGGCAAATTTAGATTCATAATATAATACTTAATGATCTATGGGATATATTGTTCCTTATTTGAAATGTTGTTCCTGTCACAAGTTTTGTGAGGAATAATAGTATCATATAATAGAAACCTCATCAAAAAATGGATAAATATTCACTTTGAACCAAAGTGGGTTACCATATAATATGTTACTAAAGTTATATCGTTAGTTTGAGATTCTATAACAATAGTCATACGTAACCATTTATAGAAGGTTACACTCCAGACCTTCCTGATTGTCAATTTGTATTAAATTCATTGAACTTTGATTAATAAGGGTTCCACCATTATATGAATTTAACAAGTACTATAAGTCGTGGTCACCGTAATATCTCTCTTATTTCCTGGCTTTTAATTGCTGAGTAATCTACAGCAATGACTAGCAGATTTCTGGTGTCAGTTGACAACAAACTCTATCTTCATATTATATCTTCTTCTCAACATTCTCAATTTTTTAAACAATTTTTTTAAAATTTTAGACTATGAGATTAAGCGCCAATCGGAAATTCTTATGTCTGGTGGACAAATTATTCAAGAAACTCGGTGTTATGATCCTGTGAATAAGTAAGCCTACACTAATTTAGAATTTACTGCAGTTAACTTTGTTGAAAGTAATCATATTTTTGTATATCAATACATGACTCAGACGGATGCAAGCCTTAATGTCACCTTTTTAAGCGTCTGCGTATTGGATGGGTTGTGTTTAAGCATCCACACCTCATATTCCAGCTACCTAATTCGATGAAAGTTCAGTGCTTTACCAGCCGATCCTACCTCACGACTGCTCATCCAGTGGTTCCATCATATAAAATCAGTGTTTTGAAAATACCTATTCGAACTGTATGAGTTTGTTTAGTCCTTCTATCTTCACAGATTATGCTGTGTATGTTAAATAGCATACACGAATAATCTTCATGTAGTATGTGTTCATTTTGATGGATAGGCTAACATTTCATCTGCTACATAGCTTTTCATGTTTATGATCTCATTCAAAAGCATTGTGGATCATTTTAGTCCATTTAGCTTAAACTATGAGTGTGATCCATTAGGAACATGGACTTCATTCATATTTTCCCGCATAGTTCAAAGCTAATAAATGGCTGGAGTTATCTACAGCATTCTCAGTGTTCAAGATTTTTGTTTTTCTAACATTGTCGATCATTTTTCTGTTTATTTAGCGGATAAGTGCTACGTAGTAGATTGTATTTTTAACGAAGATCTCATTCAAAACCCTAACTTTTACGATATTTGTGCTTTTGTCCCACACATTGATCTGCACTTCACTGATATATCGATAATAGATAGTCGCGATAACTCTACAGGCTTAAAATATAAGGTTTAATGAAGGTTTCACCTTAATATGCAGTACTGATTGACTCAGAATGAGTGGAGAAATGGTCAAAATTACTGAATCTAACGCATTTATTGAACGTTACGAATGATCTCTTTCATGTTTCTCAATGCCTATTATGAAGCTAATGACCTTAAGCTAGTTTGTTGTTTATATTCTTAGCACATTCATCTCAGGCACCATTAAGAACCAAAAGACACTGAATATCTGTTTCGTACCAGTATAGGACTACTCAGTATTAATTCTTACATACAACCCTTCTGGAAATCAAACCCAAAACCTTTAAGTTTCCCAGGGAACATTTAACTGTCGGTTCCGTTGAGGCATAATGCATTCATAAGATTTTTGTGCTATATCACAGATTGATTTATGTGTGAACATTTAAATTACACATTTACCCAGTAGTGCTGATGATTAATTGTTCACCTCGAGGAATAGACATCCTGGGTAAGCATTGCTGAGAAGCCACATAATGGAATAAAACATGTATAGTGCTGTCTAGTTTTAAATGGTAACCAACCAAGAACAATATTTAACAAATGCAAATTAACAAATTTGAAAACTACTTTCCATAAAATTATTTCAGCTTAGTTATCCTATTTACAACGCTATACCTACTTTCAATTTTTCCTTAATTTACCTTATTATTATTGTTATTATTCTAGTGTAACATTACGTATGAGAGATAAAGAATTAGCACAAGATTATCGTTATATTCCAGAGCCAAATTTACCAGCTATTAAACTTTTATCCACCTGTTCATTGTGTTCTTCACAATCTTCTTCTTTCTCCTCTTCTCATTCATCATCTATATCTTTATCCAATAATCATATTTGTATTCAATGTGTTAAACGAAAGTATCAATTAAACTCAAGAAATTGGCAAATAAATTTACCTCAATATAAAAAACAAAAACTTTTACTTAAACATAATTTATCAATGGATCGTGTTATTGTATTAATTGATAATATTGAATTATATACTTTATATGAATTAACATTAAAATATTTAATTGAAAATTATTTACATATTAATATGAATAAAGAATTCAATGAATTAGTATATGCTAAAGAGTTAAGTTATTGGATATGTGGATATCTACATGGTTCAAGAAAAAATGAAACATTAAAACAGTAAGTTTGTTTAATTTATTTAGATAATTGAATATGGCATAGATTGATATTGACAGGATACTATTGAAAATCAGGGAGTCAACATTAATCTATGATATATTCAATCAAATAAATAATCATCCCAATTGAATTATAATAATGAGCTCATTAGTGACTAACTTCAGAATGTTCCTGAAGCTCTAGTGGGAAGTTGTAATTGGTGGAGTTTAGACTTGTCGGGTGTGAGACAGTTATCACTAATGACAATGGATGATCGTCGTGCTATATATCACAAATTGATTGAAGTGCGAATTTTACCATTGAATTCCGACCCAGTAGTACAGATGGTTAGGCGTTGGCCGTCAACCTGAAGCCCCTGGTGCGGAATGTAGGGTGCGCACTGATGAGGAGTTCCACACTAGAATGAATCAGCTGTCCAGTGCTCCCTGGTTTTCAATGGTACCCTGCCAACATCAATCTGTGACATATTCAATCAAATAACCAATCTCCACAAAAATAACCATCTTAATTAAATTATTCATATAATACATATATATATACTTAGTTTATAATGTGTTTCTTTTAATTTGTTGATATTAATCTTAATGTCTAAACGAAGGCAAACAGTTTTCTTAATGAATCGGAATGCATAATCTACAAGTTAGTCACTCAAAATTAGAACATGCTATCGTATAAGTAGCTTTTGTTTAGAGTAAATTCTTATTTTATTTCTTCTTGGTGCTTGGGTGTACTACTTGTTTGTTTGTGGTCGTAGTTTTCTTATTTCTCTAGTCCACCTTTTGTATGCACCGATTTACTTTCAACACCTCATAATACTTTTCTATCTATTTCTATTGTATAAACACTTTAATCACTTAAAAGAGACGTCAAAATATTTAATGTATTGTGAATATCTTGAATAATTTTTTGAGGTCTTTCACTACACTAAAATGTTAGAAAATATTTTTACCTTTAAAACTTACAACGATAATTTTGATAGTTCTATATTCTTACCTTAATTATTATATAAAACACTATTTTTATGAAGTTTATTAGGTAGTTGTGGAACGGTATCCGAATAGTTGACGTTTTCTACTTCCAACTACTGAGTAGCAGGTTTGAATACAGCTTTGCCTACTTCGGTTTAAACAGCCGATTAATATCATTAGCCCTCGGAATTTATATGTAACTTACAGTTGAGTATATGAACCTGTACTTAGTAAGTGAGTAGAGTTTTTTCAGACTGTCACTTGTAGGGAGAATGTAGAATGTTGAATGACTAAACAACACACGTTTTAGTAGTGTTGGGGATGTTAGTCCCTAGAATTCTCTTGATAAACCCACTATTTTTGTGAAAATATAAATTTCTCGTTTTCGCGCCAGAATGCGCTCTTTTCACCTTCAGTTTGTGTTTCCTACTTAGTAAGACGTTAAATCTTTTTGACCCGTTGTTTATCTTTGTGCGCTATTTGTGAAACTTTTAAGGATGCCTTCTTTTTTTGTATATATTTGCATGAGTTGAGTGTTTTTTATCCGTCTGACAAGCTGTCTGTAGAATTATACGTTTCTTATTGACGTTCGACTACATCTAGTTAGCTGAGCTGGGGCGTCAAGGAGTATCTTAGCTCACCTGTTGTTGTGTCGTTGGTCATACATTGAGGTGTCCTCATGGTTCGCAAACCCTGGCAAGTAGACAATACTGAAACGTCCTCTCCACTGATTAATCTATTTGTTTATTGAGAATTGATCTAATAAATTCAGTGTTATGTTTGGCCTTAACTTGTGTTATTATGGCTCAATTAACTTAATAATCTGTTAAAATGATAGGGGCAGTTCGAGTGATAATTTACTTGTAAAACCTATCTTTGGTCCTCGATTAGATAAGCTTTGGAAGGTAGAAACACTAACGAACAAACTAGGTTTATGAATATATATTATATAATTAAAGCGATTGTTAATAAATGTGAGGCACCTTACTCCCAACAAATAGGTCTCAGATTCGAACCCCTCTACGTAATATTGTCAGTTTTACAAATAGTATGGCTAGAAACCGAGCTACATTATTTATAAACAAAACATTCAACTAGATTAGTAAGATTATCAGTTAATTACTAGTTAGGAGCGGAATTGTCAAGGATGTATATTAATGTCAAATAACATGATATATTCGCAATCAACTACTGATTCAACTTTCATCATCTACTGATCCTGTGTACTTACTTTATTGTTTATGCACACCAGTGTTTCTTTTAATTTTATTTCAATCAAAATATAGCTTTCCTGAAGTTAAACACTTAGCTGAATTTGTACAAATGAGCTTAGTTGGACATATTTTTGGATCTTCCGCAGTAGAAGTAAGCTAGGTTTTTTAAAATATACTTTCTATTATTGAACTCACTTTTGCTTTGTTCTTAATGTCAATAAGAAATTTATTATTCATTTACTATTTAATGGTTACAATTCATATGATACTACTTGGATGGAAAATATTTGCGAACTAACGAGTTGCAATATCACCTAATAATTGGTAAGTTTTTGCTATAAGCTGTGTTAATAAGAGTAACCAGGTGTAGAATGACCCATTAATGCCGTCGAATCGGGATTATGGTGTTTCACAGATTCTGTCACTTGTGGTGCAAGTAGTTAAGCGCGTCGACCACTTCATTTATCTTGGAAGTCTGATCAGCCCTGAGGGATTGGTGTTCGATGAAATTTTGACGCAGATTAGGGAAACTCGTTTCGGCATTTACCCACCTATATCTCTGAAACATAGGCGAGATATCTGTCTATTAGTTAAATGACGAGTGCACTGTTTAGCTTGCCATTCCGTTTTACTATATGAATGCAAAGCGTGGTCATTAGGAGCAGATGACATTTGTTGATCATTGGTGTTTAATCGTAAATGTTATCTGAACATCACTCGCGATTTCCAGAAACTACCGGGTTAGTTATGGTGGGGTTAGATGCAGGATATTAGGAAAGGATGATAAATGAATTGTTATAGTTGTGAGTCCCCATCGACTGAGGTAGTTTGGACATGTATTGTGTATATCAGTCGCCGACTATCATAATGCGCAATGTTAACTAATATTGTAGAAGGATGGGATAAAGCTAGAGACAATATGGCATCAGTTCATGAAATCATTCACTATTGGTGTGAGCCATGTTGGTAGATATGGGCTAGTTGATTTGAATCCATGCGATTGTTATGATAATTGGTTGCAGAGTTTGAGTAAAATGACTCAGAACTGGTTCCGGTGATAAAGGTGGATTCACTCTTGTAAGCGTGAAATTATTTTGTATCTTTAAACTAACTAATTCTTTTTGTCTGTATCACATAATATATGCTGACACTTTTTCATTGCTACTACTGATATGACTCGTACTTCGACTAGTTTGGTGTTCATCTTGGTGCGTTAATGAAGTGTGACAACTTTAACTGATGCTCATTTGTACTACTCTCAATGTTGAAAATGCATACATTATTCATAAAATTGTGCGAATGTTGAGCAACCTACTGATTATTTGAATTAAGTAGCGTAAATGATACATAAGAAATATATTATCAGAAGTTATTTTATCCTTCCGTTGATATTATTTTAAAGTGAAATATATTAGTGTCTATCTTCATATGTTCATCTTGAATGAATTTCCTGGATATAGCAGTGATTGTACACGTTTCTAGAAAATTTTCTAGATTTAGTTACAACTTCCATTATTGTAGATAATTGAATTCGTAACAGATTGATGTTTGTAGGGTACCATTGAAAACTAGAGAACACTGGACAGCTACCTCTTCCTCGTATAGAACTCTTCAGCACTCTTGATTTCTCCAGTGGATTCAGACTGGCGAACGCCTAATCCTCTGCACCAGTGGAGACACTTCCAACGGTTGAATTCTCACTTCCATCAATGATGCCCTACTAATATCAATCCTTGACAAATACAGTCAACTAAAAGTTAATATCAATCTCCATTTACTACCTTAATTTAATCACGTTATCGTCAAGTCAGGATAATTAAGTCAAACGTATTCCTTTTAATCTTTCCTAGAAGTTTCTGAAGAACGTCTGTAGGTTGAAATATTTTCAGTGAATTTCCATCTTTTGAAAAGATTCTCGTGAAATTGTTGACGGCTACTAGCAACATCATGCTTGTGTGTATTTTGCGTCAGGTTGGCTATAAACAAAAGGATCAAATTAGCTCCAGTAATTGTTAAAAGTATACTATTTTTTCCCTATCCATTGTGTATTGATTGGGTATTAATTAACTCACAAAATGTTTATGAAAGGGGATTTCGCTCAGTTTTGTTATGTGATGCTTCATCGTATTCTTCTCCCTCTCTTTTCTTGTCAGCTTTTAAATCTAATGACTCATAATGATGAAATAACATATCATTCAGTTTATGAATTAGCCGACCAACATGATCTTCTTTTAGTTTGTGATATAGATCAAATTAGAATTCAATGTGAAATACTAGTTAATGATTATCCCAAACTGGTAAGTTTAACCTCTTTGTCTACATTTGGATTGTGATGAATTTGTGGAAAATTTTTTCGTATTTTTGGTGTATTTTCCTATCAGTTTTAGAAGTATTGGGAATTGAAGGATAATGTTTTTTCCATTCTCTATAGGCTCTTCATCAATGTTAGTGTCATGGTACCATACTGAATGAGACTTGTCTGCTAATAAGGATAGCATTTTCTAAACACACAATGTCTGTTAGTATAATGCCTCACTAATATTATCAGTGAGTTTTCTTGTCGTTCCTAATTTTAGTTTTCACTCTATTTCATAAATCGATTGAAATTATGATCATAGATCTATTGTGCCTCAACTGGTATACTGTTCATAGTCAAGATACAACCGACCTGAGTGTGATGATTGGTGTAAGGTACTGAAGAGCTCCAAACTTAGACGAAATGGTTGTTCGATACCTTTTGATTTTCGCTGGTTTTTTAGTTAAAGTCAATTTTTCACTAAAAATCACATTGTGGATTGTTTCACATTGTGCAATAAATAATCATAATTGCAAAATAATTCTTATGATTAGTAACTGGGCTTTAATGAAAATCTTTAGTCTGTCGTAAAGTGGAGCATGGGACACTTGTTACCATACTATCTTAGCTTGAAGCCACCAAATTAATAAGTTACATAGTCAACGTGTAGAAATAATGCAGTAACCAGGACATGGAATAACCTGAAGCATCTAGAATATAGTTTGGTAAGAGGTAATGAAAAGGAATGTATGTAGATATATTTGAACACATGTGAAAAAAGACAAGGCGTCAATACATCTACGTTACTGTGGCAAATTCCGAGCTATCACCCAACGTGTTAAACTACTGTTCACGGTTATCGCATTAATGAAGTAGTCTTCACTGACTAGCATGGCTCAGACTAATAGTCAACTACATAATGAACCTATGGAAAGTTACTGTTTGGTCAGACTAGGATTATCGTCTTCCTTTATCCTTTGATAAACAAAGAGTTATTATGTTTAAAAATATAGTAGTGGCTTTGCTTAATCATACAGCCAATTTAACTGATTCTACATGGGCAGTTGAACTGTTAAGTACACTGTAAAATGTCAAGCAACGACAATATATCCTTTGTCCGTGACTATAAATTGGTTAATCTGAAGAAGTAAGTCCTAGCCCCTTTACCCTAACCATCGTGTCACAATTTCCCTGGCTATTACCTTGAACCTGTAAGTTCAAGTACAAAGGTTTTTTCAGTACAGTTGGTAATTTTATCTTATGTTTTCTTTCAGATATATGATTTATTAGGAACTTTATTGGTTATCTTTTTTTACTTAAAAGCTTATAGATGGTTTTAAGTTACTCTTTGACACCGTCATCAAAACAAATAGTTTTTAACTTTGTAATGGAACAAAACTCAAATAATGAGCATATAAGCTTAAAAAGGTCGGCTTTTGTAAATATTTCTGTTTATTATTTCGTCTAATCTTCTGGTTAATAAAACATCTAGCAGCAATATGCTGTTGTTGTTTTCCTATTCCATTATCACACTGACAGATTTTTTGATATTGTTGTATTTATCTATTAAGTTCCGTACCTCATTTTTGTTTCTTTAAACGTTTACTCCCTCATTTACGTAGCGACAGTAAAATTCTAGTTTGTTTAAAATGCATTTTTAATAACTTTTCTTTACTAATAAATGACGTCCATTAAGTTTGTACCTGTTAGTGACTCGATTGCAACTCCTTCATGCTGTTTGTGAAACATCTTGTTGCATATTCATTATTCATACTAGTACAAGTTCCTTCACAAATGGATTGGAGATTTCAATTTCTGTTACTCTATTTTCCAGTTCATTGCATATAAAATCAATTGTTTCCCCTAAAGCCTAATTCATAAATAATGATGATGCTTCTAGCGAAGTCATATATTTATTATTTACTCTTTGATTCTGGATTTTTTCCATGAATTCAAAACTGTTCCACTGAGTTCTAAAGCTTCTTTAGGAAGTTGTTTGAGTAGTTCTATTAACCATTTTACAGTTTCATGTTAAGTTAAATCTAACATGTCTAAAACTAGAGAAAGTGGCAAACCTCTTTTGTTTACCTATGGTAGGCCATATAGTCCGAGTGCCGTCGTATCGTCAGGTATTTGGTATTCTTATACCCTATGGGAGAAAAAACCTGCTTCCTTTTTCAAGTTTTTTGATGGCTGTCAGTTGTCTCTCAGTTTCTTTTATGATATCGTTGTTAGGTGACAATTTTTCGAACTTAGTATGATCACTAAACAGTGTTCATCTTTTCTATATATACAGTCGCATTCATGAAGACTTCTCTTGATCTTTTATCTATGCTGGTGATCATTAGACTTTTATTCTTCTTAAGTTTGTGAAGCGAATTTGTGTACTTTAGTTAGGATTTCACTCGTTTTATGTTTGTAATTCGTCTTTATAGTTGCTATTTATTCGAGTGGTTTTTAGTCTTTCAACATTTGTCCTAAAATTGCGCAACCATTGCATTACAACGTCTTGTTCGAATTCGCTGTCTGTATTCATCATGAATCTATCTTGGTTGGGTACCACTGAAACTAGGGTGTACTAGACAGCTATTTCGTCATATCATGGAACCTTTTAGTATCAGTACGGACGCATGACCCTGCCAGATAACAAGTCCAGGACCTTGAGGTTTTGTGGAAAACGCTTAATCGTTGTCATCATTGGCCAATTGAAATGAGGATTGTTTCATTGGACACTATGGTTCTGATGGTTAAGTGTTCTCCAAGAAATCAAAGGGTTCTTGGTTCTAATTATTGGTTTTGTTAATGGTGTGCGCTGTTGAGAGCGCCCTTCCAGAACAAAAAGCTATTCAATGCTTCGTGATTTTTAATGGTACCTAACCGATACCAGTCTGTGTCGTATAGAAACAATGAACTAAAACAACTCACAAAATCACTTTAACAAAGTAGTCACATATGTAATTGATATAGTGTACTCTGACGCTTTTTTGAAATGTTCACAGCTTCTCGTGATACCAAATCGCCTAGTCAGAAACATCATAGTGGCTGGTGTATTGTTTTCAATTTACATATTTCTTTCAGAAATGATATAGAAGAATACATTGGGATTCATATACTAAATGTCGGTACAATGAGAAAATAGTTAGAAACTTGTATGGTTGAAGATGAATGACAGATAAACTTTATTGAGATAGATTGTAATGTACTTTTTAAGTAGTTATAGATGACATATCCTGAGAATGCTTCGTTGCAACGAAACTTATAGTCACGAGTAAACTAATTATTACATAATTTCTATAGGGTTTTATCAGCAGAAGTTGACAGTAGCATTAAGGTCAGCAGCTATACAAGGAAATTAGTACGCGTTTTGATCAATCTTGATCTGAGGAGCAGGTATTGTACAGGTGAATCGATGTAACTACTATATTAATGAAATAACAATTTCTTCATTTTACGAAACTACATCCGTTATATTGACTTTTCAAAAACATACAGCCAAAAACCCAAGAATCCTAAGTAGGATCAAAAATTGAATAAATCATTACTAAAGACTGATATTAATGACTTTGAAAGTTTAACTCAATTGTTTTTATACTACGTCGGTTACTCAAACTACGCGGACAGCTACTTATATGACGTTGTATTCAGTAGGATTAACTCTCCTATTTTCTTGTTTTTCTATGTCAAATGATTGAACATTATCTACGGAATGACTTAATTCTATTTATAAAAAGATTTAAGCCTACCAATTTTGCTGATTAGACCAAAGTGATTGTAATATTCAGGATGCATTTACTATTCTAGCAAAGTCACGTGCTTTTTATACTCTCGGTTAATATCACGGGCTTCTACCCTGAATCATATACTGAGTATTGAATGATGCTAAGTCACGTTAAGTTTTATCCTTTATTATAGGAAGAGCAACAATCAGATTGATGAATCATGACTAGCAGTGAAATTTAATACTAACATTTTATCATATTTACAGTTCATTTAGGATAGACAAATCTACATCTTAATGTTAATTTATCC
Source organism: Schistosoma mekongi (assembly GCA_034768735.1). Classification (NCBI taxonomy): domain Eukaryota; kingdom Metazoa; phylum Platyhelminthes; class Trematoda; order Strigeidida; family Schistosomatidae; genus Schistosoma; species Schistosoma mekongi. The sequence goes on from CM068307.1 coordinate 43,237,536, forward strand.
ACAAAAACTCGAACTCTATACTTTACACCTTAATCATTTAATGCGTCATCTACTGATCTACTGAGTTCAGCTAACTACTAATTTATTCCAATCAGGATGAATATATGGCAACTGAAACTGGTCAAAAGTCAGTTTCGTTTATCAACAACAGAATAATTCAAACTCTTACATCAACAATATCAATAACAGCTACTAATACTACCTATAATAATAACAACAATAATATGAATATGGATATCTTGACTATATCAATACCACTTGTCTAGTTTCTTTTTCAAGTTTCGAGTTACTTTTCTATAATGTTTAGATTTTTTCATCTGTATAAATTACTATTAAGTCATTCAATATGCAATATCATATGATGTATCAATGTATATTTAATATACCAATAGTCTAGAAACATTTGCCTTTTATAGTCTGTTTTAAACAAATAAATAAACGGTTTATATCCATTTGTAACAATTATATTTTGATACATTGATTATAGTAGTTTGTATATCTTTTCATTATTATTAGTAATATTACTACAATAATGTTAAACTTACTTAATGTATTCATTATTGTAACTTGTTGTTACTTTTTCTGTGACTTCTTTGGTTTTTTTTTTCTTTCTGCCATTTCAAAATTGAGAAACTTTATTTCATTCAAACTTGATTATATTGTTTGGTTGTTGAAAAAGATTTAATTTAGTAGTATAAATAGCTGTTTCTCCCCTGTATTCGTAAATCTTCACGTGTATGTATTTACAATGGAGCTTTATTATGATATCTCTGTGTGTGTGTGTGTGTGTATGAAACAACTGAATAATTTGAATTTAATTGATATGGATTAGATAACCATTAGAAATCAGTGGTTTCTTCCTATTATACGATTCAATTGTGCTCATCTTTCCACACGTCTCCTCCCACTAGTAGTCGAACATAAGACCTACAAACTTCCGGGTGAATGCTTTACTCTTAAGCTACTTGGACGATATCCAGTGATTTAAAATTTTAGCTTCAGTCAATGGCGATTTATTGGACAACTTCATTCGTTATGATTAGTGAGTAACTGCAACATATACGTTTGAAGCACACTGGTAATGACTTCTCATTAAAGCCCTGGAATTACCTCTTTAAATTAGTCACTAGTGATCTAGTATTGATTATGATTAACCGCTGTAGATATTTCTAAATTTATATCTGATATCACTACTAGATCGAAATAACTATCCTATGCTTCCCAACTTCCACTAGTCTAGTCTAAGTCAATCCATGTTATACAATTCAAATCAAATAGTTTCTACAGCACTCAAATGAGTCTTGTTTATTCATTGAAATAGATTAACAGAAACATTTAACTACAGAATATGTACTAATGTTAACAAATTTGTAGATAAAAACCTTCGATAATAAAATATTTGCGGATACGATTTAGTGATTTTTTTTAATACCAGTGACAAGTCACGCGATTAGCCAATCAGCACTGAGCTAGGAAACCTGTAACTAGTGAATTAGGATGCAGCTATTCTAAGATATTTTCATACTACTCAAAAACACAACTTACAAAAAAACATTAATGTTGATGCAAACTAAAAGTATTGTTTGAGTTGGATTATGACTGGTAAGCAAAATCCAGGACGCACGTTTCGTCTCATTTGGAATTCGTCAGCTGGATGCGCATGTATCCCAGTGTTGAAGTTCTCACTGGAACTCTAACTCAGTTCGTTTCGTGCCAAGCACCGTAGCATTCACTGCTAGGCTACTGAGCCATGACAGCTACACTTGTACAACGAGTATATATATATATATTCATTTACTATTACTATCTTGTTACTAGTAAATATCCATTAGAAATCTTCCATACTAGCTAGAGCATTAGTTCCTCAATTGATTTATTATCAATAACTCCCTCACTCAATCTTGAATGTACTACGTTTGCCAGCAACTGGTGAATAACAGATGCAAACTGCATAATTCAATATCATTCAGAATGAAGGAATTATGTTTAATAAGATGTGAAAACAACAATTTGAAAAGATTTTAACCAGAATTTGTTCTTTCTTCAATACCTTTTTTTAACTTAAAGACTACTTAAATCTATTAATAAGTAGCTTAATATTACTATGTATTATTGTAATCTATACTATGGGATGCGTTAAAAATAAACAGTTTAATCCACAATTATTATTCGAAAATGTTTAATTTATTCAAATTCATGAGATTTTCTTTTCGTTACTACTGTTACTATCATCACTACTATCACTTCGTTAGATAATCGGTATTCAATTTGTAAATAAAATGAAAGAGAGCTTACTATCTTTGGAATGTTTGTTTTAAAACTGTTTAGCATTTAATCTTTGCGTCTTAATTTCGTAATTATATATATATATATATATATATATATATATAATATATATATATATAGAGAGAGAGAGAGAGAGAGAGAGAGAGATGGACGGAGAGAGAGTGAATGATACAAGACCTTATATTCTTTTTATCTATCCTTTTCACATTGGTTACCGTTGGCCCATTTTGTAGGCGAATATTATGGATCAGTTAATTTGTTTTATACTTACTACAGTATTTAATCCTCTTTAATATTGAGCACAATTTAGTTGCGTTTTATATAAATTGTCCATACTTATTTGTATTTCAGTTTGTAAATATGTTAGATATTGATTACTGTATTACTTCTATCCGTTGTCTTCTTCAAAGAAGCTTTCGCTTTTATCTTGTAATCTTTCTATTTGTTTGTTTGTTTTGTTTTTTTTTTCTCTGTTAATTAGGTCAAACAGTACATGAATGGTAATAAGAAGAGTTTAAAGAAATTAGTTATACATTTATTATCAAATTCAAAATGTTATAATTCTAGTAAATTTAATCCTTCAATTGTTGAAAAAATACTCAAACAACTTATTCAATCATCATTATCATCTTCAAAAACTTCATCGTTATCATCATCATCATCATCATCACCATCAACAACAACAACAACAACAAAATGCTGAATCATTAGTAATTACAATTGGAGTAAATGAGAATTAACATTAGTTGAGTAGTGGATGAATGGGATTCAGCTGAAAATTATCTATGTTATGAAGTAATAGGGTTTATTTTAAAAAGAAGATAGTAATTGTATGTCTATGAATGAAAAAATGGGGGGGGGGTATACAAAGAAACCTTTCTTCTTTACTGGCATTAAAGTATCCATAATCATTGAACATTGTATTAATCACTTTATATGTGTATTTCCATTCTCCTAATAGACACAGACTAATTTCTTACTTTATTTTTCGATTGTAAACATTCCTTATAGATACATATAAAGTTAACTATTGGTTATTATACACATTAATCATGGTACACTTAGCTACTAGTAAAGTATGTAAGGCACAAAGTGATAATGTTGTGATGTGATAAAAGAAAGTAAAATAGAACTTTAGTGATAAACAATAGTATGTAATTCGAGATTAAGATCAGTTAAAAAGAACTTTCTCTACTCAAAGCAGTTCACTTCACTTTTACGAGTAGTGTAAAATCATCTATATCTAAATCACTATTATTGGGAAATTTGTGATGAATCGGGCGAATAGCAACCTTATATATTATATAGTCCCTCTGATTCAAAGCTAATAACGCATTCATTCCATCTTCTTTGTATCTAGTCTCAGAATTTCTAAATGATACACCATATGGAAATCATTGGGATGGTATTCTTAAAGCATATCGAAACCATCAATGTTAGTGTTTTAAGTAGTCATCAAATAGTGATGGCACTCTTTAGTTAAGTAACCCGATGGGAGATAATCAAATTGAACGAGAATATATTCCTTTCCAGTTAGTCTATTGTGCGGAAAGATATTTTAGGCTTTTAATTTACATGAGGATGTTTTTGCGTATTATGGAGTCAGGTCACATTGTTATATTGAACTCACTTGAACCATCACATTGTAGAAAACAAATTTTAATGAAAGCATGAGATATTTAAGAATTGTTATTTGTAAGTACTAAAGACACTACATTACAAGCCAGTTCGCCAGAAGTAACACACTTAATTTTAACATTGTTTTATGGGACTATTACATCTAGTCACATATTAAATGCTACTTCAATCTAATCTGTAATGCTAAATTTCTCGTATGAATACTAGTGATATTACTTGTTCATCCAAGCTAAAGTAGACGGTTTGAGATACAAATTTACTATCTGATAATTGAACTCCAACTACTTTAACCATTACATTACAGTTTCCAATTGTATTACTAGCTTATCAGTTAAGTAAGAATTTAATGTGGTCCAAGATTTAATGAACTTTGTTGAATTCATCAACGTCGTTGATATATTTGTACATACTAAGAGGTGATTGGCGTTCAAGAATGCACTACTACCTTCGTAAACGGGAATATGAGTTAGCTTCAATATATGCAGCAGGTAATCATTATAAAATGCCGATCCTTTCGGAGACTAGTATTCCTTTTAATGTCATTTCTATTGTGTGTATGAAGTTTCTATATTTTTTGACAGTATTGGTTTTGTTGTATATAAATAATGTGAAGGTCGACAGATTGCTACAAGGTCAAAGCTATATTGGATTTCTACATATGCTTTAGTAGTTTATATAAAGAAAGTGACTTCATTTAAAAAACACTTATCAGTGTCACTTGGTGTAAATTATTCCAAGACTAGCGACAAAACAATCTTATGAGTTTTAAGCCTACATTCAACATTAGGTAACAGTACAAAATCTATTTCCCTTATCTTGTTGCTAGATTTAAGGTGACCTAATTGAACTTTTCAAACTACTTGATTATCTTAACGAATTCAACACGATTTTACCTTTTGAATGGTAAATATAGGAGGACATGAAGAAAGTTCTCCTGATCAAAACTTAGCACTTCTCCGAAAAATCTTATAGCACACAGCATACAATAAGCGTTACTTTTAAGACCAGTTTTATTTACAGAAAACAAGTCCATGAGTGAGGTTATATGTAACTTTAAAACCTAGGATGCTTCTAGAAGTCATGTTAAATTCGGTAACACATTCAATGGATGTGCAGTAAGCATAATGAATGCATAATCAGTCGTTATCATCATTTTTCTTAAAAGCTGTTAAAGAACGCTGTTTTCTAGCAATATTTTTGTTTCTAAAGACTTGTTGAATTGTCGAGGTCCTATTATAATGGAAAGTTGGATTCTGGTTAGGAAGCTAAATTCCGAAAACACGTTTCTTTCTCTTAAGGTACATATGCTTTCATTCATTCATATCAAACGACGCTGCGTTTTTCACTGAGCTAATAAGTTCCTTTATAAGTATGAACGCTAACAATAGGATTGACGCATATCCAATTGATAAATTCCAAATAGGACGTAACACCCTTCCTGAACTTAACTACCTAATATTAGACTAAATTTAATCTCATATAACCTGAGAAAAAGGTTGATCTGTTGGTGGAGGACGCTTATTGAGGTTTGCCTAGTTGATAATGCGCGTTCGTCCTATACCCACTCGGTCTCAAGCCAATAGACCAACCAAGACAGGATCGGAATCACAATCAGATTATATTTCACACATTCATACTTTTAAACTATCATTTCACACATTCATACTTTTAAACTATCATTGTATTGACATAATCTTCTTTCTACTACTTGGAAGTAGATACTTTTTCACTGGAAATTTTACGAACATCCATTCACTGAACCTTAAATTTCACTTTAATCAATAAAACAAAACAATTAAGTTTACTATAATAAAAGAATATTATTATACCTGATATTATTACTATTATTATTTCTTTAATTAAACTAACTTGTCATGTATACATGTATATTGAAATAGATTTATATGTGTAGCATAAAAGGAAAGAAATAATTTCAAAGTAAACAAAACCAATAAGCAAATAAATCAAGAAGTTAACAAAGCTTTACCGCCCCCCCCCAAAAAAAAAAAAATAAAAGAAGGAATATTCAATATATGCATAGAAAATTCTTCTTGAAGATTCTTTGAACTTATTGAAGCCTAATTAAGTTAACAGTACATATGTGTCATCTTCTTCGTTGTTGTTGATTTATACAAAAGATGATTTTAATAATCCAGTATAATTATGTGAATTCTCTTTAGTTTTTATAATATTCTGTTGATCTAATAATAGATTACCATTAGTATTTATTATAGTTGTTGTTGGTGTTATTAATATATTACTTGTAGTTGATATAGTAGTATCATATCATGCATACAATTATTATTATTATTATTATTATTATTATTATTATTACTTGATATATGTAGATCATGGTATTTACATTGAAATGAGTTTTCGTCCTTTTGTTTATTATCATATTATTATTATTATTATGTAATAAAATTGTTGGTGTTGTTAATGTTAGATTATGCATTAAATCAAAATTTGAATTGATTGTTGTAATTGATTGTTTTAATTGTTTACCATATGATTGTGGTTTATTGTAATCTGTTGTATTGGATAGATTATATTGTTTATATTTATTATTTGAATAATGTGTTGATAAATTATGCCAACAATCTAATGATTGATAATCATCTAGAAATGAAATATTTATCGTTGAAAAAAAAAAGGGGGGTTAAATGATTTCTCTTTTTTTTCTAATAATTATTGGATATTTAAGATGAACTTGTATATTCTCGTTGATCAACATTGGGATGTAGGTATATCCAACAGATGAGTCTTGATTAGGATGAAATATACATCCTGGATTCCACTTGTCAGTCACAATTCAACTTGTGAATAATTCGTTATATCGAGGCAATTCGCTCAGAATGCACATATGGCAATAGAGCATGATCAGCTTCAGTCTATAACAAATCAACGGGAATATACATGTTCATCCTAATACCAATGCGTCAATTGTACAAGTGTGACTGTCTGGAGTTAGTAGTCTAGTGGTGAACACGATGGCGTTCGACACGAAACCGACTGAGTTCAAATCCCACTGTGAACATCAACATTGGGATGCAGGTACATCTAGCCGATGAGTCCCAAATAGGACGAAACGCACATCCTGGATTCCACTTGCCAGTCACAATTCAACTTAAATAATTATTGAATATTTATTACAAATTAATTCTGGTTAGGTAATAGTAAAAACCAGGATTTTTGTTATCTGAATAGTTGTTATGTTATAGTATAGAAGTCTTCAACAATGTTCATTCTTGATCCTACTAAGAAATGTAATACAAGATCTTCAGGTTTCATAAAGAATGCTTGACCATTAGAACAATAGGGCCAACGTCTATTGGTATAATTTCTACTTCTATGATATAACGTAATGATTATTTAACATAAATTAGTGATAACCGTTTCTTGCGTTAAACAGTGATGTGCAATTCTGGGAAATCCTATACTGAGATGAAACAGCTGTCCAATGCTTCTTAGTTTTCAGTGGCACTGAACTAAGATAAATTTGTGACCAGTACAAATAATAACTTCATACTAGTCACCATAAAACCATCTTAACTCAAATATTGAATAGTGTAAAATTCTGATGTTATCACGTTAAAAGAGAATAATAGTTAGTTTACTTATAAGCCTTTAACATATGGATAAAAGCACCGAAAAGGGAAAGAACCGACACACTTGAATGATATAAAATGATTGTACTAAATGGATAATAAGTGAAAAGTTTACTCACTCTAGAGTTAAATAAGTACTACTTTTGTTGTTACCTACTTTAGGAACTTTATTAAAGAGATAAAACGTTTTAAAACAATTTTAATCAAATAGAAGAAGTAAGTAGGAATAGGACAATTGGTAGATATGTGATTGGTAAAGGCCATGATTAGAGAGCTTACTTCTGGCCTTCTAGAATTTCCATTGAAACTAACACCATTAAGAATCACATACCTGACTTTGTGTTCAGAAAAGAAACAATTGTCAATAGCTCCTTAATTCTGGTAATATATTTACTGTCGATTGTTAATATCTGTTCAAAATAACTACTAAATGAACTAGAAAACACTGGATGGTCCACACAAATGACCTAATTAGTGAATCGAGAATTGGACCTCACAGTTTCTTGGCTAATTGACTGAAATTAGAAATATCAACGGTTAAATGACAACTGGTTCAGTAGTTTGACGATTAAGAGTTGTTTGTGAAGCATAAACATGGTCATGGATACGAATTAGTGAAGAGTTACATTATTAAGGTAAGTTGTCTATCCAGTGCCAGTTCTTGGTTTTCAGTGTTTGTCTAGCACAAATCAATTTAAGACTTCAAATTCAACAACATCCAAAACATTCGATTCTATTCATTTATGCAAGTATTATCAACTCATTTTGTAATTTAGATTCCAAAATGTTTACAAGTTTTAAGCAACTAATGAAAATCTAACGAAATAAAATGTATTCTTACTTAACAACCTAAACGTGTATTCTTGTTTTATTCAGTCGATTAAAAAGAATCATGTATATAAATGATTTGTAAATATACATGTGTTGGGCGGCTCTCAGAAACCTCAACGAAGTCTCCAGAACCCTTGAAGGAGCCGGAGACATTCCATCCAATCACTGATCGACAGAACCTTCCAGAATTTCGACGTGGCGCATTCTGATTGGGTAATAGTTGAAACTTCTTAGTTCGGATTGGATGGATTATAATACTTATTTTGTTTCAGAAAACTATAAATATTTTGTACATAACTCACTCTCTATCTTGCTGGTATAAAGTTTCCTGTCTACTCGTCTTCTCTCTTATGAATTTGCGATTAGGAAGGTTCAAGGCGTTCGAGTGCTAAAAAAGTTGTCTGCGGCTAGTCAAGCTATTAAGTACGGAATATAACAATATGGTTAAGTGTACTCACCAACTATCGAAGGTAGAACTTTTATCTTATCTACTTAAATGTTTGTCACAGTTCCTATACTTACGTAAATATTATCAAGTTTTAGTTGTACACAATTAATTTCAAAAACTTACCTATTGTACTACAACATTACTGATAGGTAAACTACATGTAAACTAATGACTACATAACTTGCTTCAAGTGTAATTAAGATGTGAGTTTTTTTTCACTTGGAGAAATGATAACTAACCAAAAAGAAATCCATTCAATCATAGAGGTATCTTTCATTTGTAAAGTCGAAATGTTTTCCAAAAAAAATTTACTTTTGAAGAGAAGGCAAGGGTATCTTTTTATATACTAATTAGCATATACAAATAAAGAATGAAGTATACGAGTTGAAATGAAATACGATTCTACTGCTTACTGAGTTGTAGGAAAGCAATGGGACCTGTGATTTGACGATAGGATAACACTTTATTTATACTTCTAGCCAACAAATTGAGTTCTAGCGTGAAGACGTGACTAGTGGAGTTCAACCATGTCGGGTATGAGGCAGTTTCCCACCTATAGCAATTGATGAGGTCGCGCAAACCTTTCACGAATTGACTGAATTAGAAATATCAACCGTTTGGAGCTGACTCAGTGGTCTAGTGATAAGACGTTCTCCGTTGAGCCAGGCGGTCCTAGGTTTGATCCATTATGAGGTCGTATATACGCACTGCTGAAGAGTCCCATACTAGGGCGAAACAGCAGTCTAATGCCTCCAGATAATCAACGGTTACCTAATTCATGACTAATGCGTGATATCAAAATTGTCAGTCAACACCCGATTACAATAGAAAATAACAATAGAATACTGACTCGTTAATTCAAGGAGAGAATAAGCTATATAGTAGGACTATTTAGATTCAATTGTTGTATGGATTAATCTGATAATTGACTAACGTTTTGATTTATTATCCTATTATTTCTTATTAGGCATACGTTACTATTTTCTAAAGTAATAACAGTTAATTCATAAATTGTTAGTTGAAAATTGGTTTATGAATAGTTTGTTAAAACTATGTTCGATTTAAATTTCGTTTAATCTGTCACTCATCGTAAAGAGAAATCTTGCGAGAAATAATGATTCATGGCGAGCCTGATCGAGGACCATCTATTTTCATAGTATGTAACCATTAACACTAAGCTCTTCAAGATAGTAATGAAAACCTGTAAAACTGAAATGCATACAATAATTGGTCACTGAGTAGTGATGAATTCAATCTTTCTCTATTTCTTTATAGTATTGCCAGAATTCCACTGATTCAGTCTTAATATGACCACTAGTCGAGGTAACTTGATACTTCTGGCACTATGTTGAGATGGATGGTAACCAAAATCACCTCTCAATAACAGAAAGAGAGTATGAAATTGAGAAAACAGGGATCGAATCTACCTGAAGATTCCCGATATGCCTTGCTGATGAGTGCAGATATCGCATAACCTTAGTCTAGCATGATTTTTTTCAGACTAAGCCTCAAACTGTAGCCGATTACAGCATAGTCGAGTCAATTAGACTAATGGACACACTTCACTTTGATCAGTTAAATCCACTCGGTAACACGAAATAGCCTGAGAAATATGACATTAGTTACTACATAGTGATCAATCATTGTATGTATCCTCTCCGAGATTTTGTGAATATCAGTGATAATAAAATGGATTCTCACTACACTAACACTTGCATCAATGCAGTTAGACAATCGCGAATATAGGGTTTCTAGATGGTGGGAATTCCGAGAACACCAGTCGATCTTTAGAAGCTTATCATTTAGATTAATTAGCAGTTAATATAAGAAGGAAAACAATCAGTTACTTAATCAAATATCAGCCATAAAGATTATCAACAGAATATAAGGACAAACGAAGACAATAAAACAAGGCTGAAGATGATGTTTTCAAGCTCCATACTAAAAGAACTGTTTACATTGTCCATCTGAACTGCAAATCTCTTTCTTTATTCTAATATTAGAGACGTATTAAGAAGTTAAAAGTCATTTGATGAAGATTGTTACAAAATATTATATTGGATAACATTATATTTCGAAGGTTATTAAGCATTTCAAATGAATTTTATCGTTGCTCAGTATCCATACTTAACGGAATCCGTCATCTTGTAACAGAAGTAACGTGGTTTTTTATAATACAATCCAATTCAAACGAGGCAATAAAAGATTATTTGCCTGCTCAAAGTACAACTAAATGTTGACATTCTGATCTGTTGATCGATGGAGAAGGATCTTTTCTTCTTTAGATCACTCATACTACTTAATGATATAGATAATCATATAAGAGAGTATAAAAAACGTTACTGAACCGGTTTGAGTAAACTATTCTGGTAGTTTCTCATTGTAACTGCAGATTCTGTAAAAGCATGTATTTTAAGAATTATCTTTGCTGATTTGCAGCTAAAAGATGAAATTTTTCTAATTGTATATCTCAAATAGAATATAAATTACGAAATAAATTGTAGAGATGTTCAGTGTAGGATACCAGGAGAAGATGGCATTTTAGTTGACGATGTAGTTTGGACATGGGATTACATGCTTTTAACCACTGACTATTTCGAAGAGTATTGTTAACTAGTATAAGAAGATACAAATGAGTCCAACTAAAACTTCCTATCAATCCATGAAGCCACTGATTGCTGATCTGAAGTATGTTGGTATATACAAATCAATTGGTTGGTATCATCAAGATTATCTTGTTCAGTAACTGAAAACATAGAGTGATACTGAATAAATTCATTCACTCTTATTTCTAGATGTTGTGTTCTAATATACCTTCATAAATATCTTTCTCTTAATGTCATTCGAATGTTAAGGTATAAACTATTAAATTTCAACTTGTTTATTTAAAGTTTCTATACTTCATGATATACATTAAGGTTTCATATTTGTTCACTGTTTTAACAAAAAACTACCTATCAATCATTAAGATAAGCTTGTATTTTCCCCTTGATTTGTAATGAACTGAAACCGGTCACTTTCTGTTGCCATGTGGGCATCCTGCGTGGATTGCCTCGATATAGCGTCCTGGATTCCGTTTGCCAGTCACAATCCAATTTAAATATACTTATCAATTATATTTATTGGTGATTTATGTTGTACAATTGAAAACAATCAAAGTCAAATCATAAATATCATTTCCTATCTTTCTTTAGAAATTATTTAATAGCACATTTATAAGTGGACTTCACTGCTAGATTATTTTATGATTGCATATACAATTAGGGGGGTTTTGTAGAGATAGTTAACTGTCAATTTTGATATTACAAGTTCATATCAAAATTGACAGTTAACTATCTCTACAAAACCCCCCTAATTGTAACTCATATCAGCTCACTAGTGACTAGCTCCTTGAGGTAATTCCTGGAGTTCTAGTGTGAAGACGTGATCGGTGGAGTTCAACCGTGTCGGGCGTCAGGCAGTAACCCACCTATGGCATGGAGGAGGTTGCACAACATATCGCGAATTGACTGAATTAGAAATATCAACCGTTAGGAGCTGACTCAGTGGTCCAGTGGTAAAGCGTTCGTCGCGGAGCTAGAGGATCCATGATGGGGTCGTATATACGCACTTCTGAAGAGTCCCATACTGGGACGAAGCACCTGTCTAGTGCTTCCAGGTGATCAATGGTTGTCTAATTCAGGTCAATTTGTGATATCGAAATTGACAGTTGCATATACATTGATTTCCTTTTGCATTGGACTATTCAAATCATTCAGGACAATCCATTTATCACTCTGTTTTTCTATTTTAGTTATTTTCTAAAGTCACTGTCAACGATAGTCATCACCAGTTAACATAGAATATAATTAAATTGTATATTGCATGTTTTCACATAATTAAAACAAATTCTATTTTGTCTCACTGAAAACAGTAAGAATATAGTAATTTCTTACACTAAACATATTGTACATATCTAAAAAATTGTGAATAGTGTGGTTTACCTAAAATATACTGTAATTGAGTGTATGAGACTTTTCAGTAGTGCGTATACATGACTCCACCAAACAATCTAATCCAGAACATTCAGGCTTCGTAGATAGACAGCCAGTGAGAGCCAAAAGTACTAGATAAGTATTTTGAAATAGTATAGGACTGTATACATGGGGTGTAGCAGCGAGTGTTTTACTTATAAACTACTGATTCATAATTAAATAGTCGGCATTTCTAACCTTAAACATTTCACGTTATTGTCTAACTATCAACCAGTGATACTGAAAGTAATATTAATGAGCTAGAATAGAATCCTTTTCTCATTTCTTGTAAACGAAAATAATGTCTATCCTGTTAATTAACTTTATTTTTATTAGTTGTTTGTATTCGTTACAGGGTGGAGTTGGTTGGCTAGCAATTAAAACCAGGGAGCACTGAAGAGCTGTCGCGTCCTAGTGTGAAACTTCTCTGTACTCTTTACTGTCGATCCTATTAGGGGATCTAACTCAGGTCATTCAGGTTAACAAACGCTTATTACTTTAAACCATATCACCCTGTGACGAATGAAAACAATTAGACTTACTATCTCAACAAAGCCACCTCAATTTACTTACAGTGACCAGCTCGCTAGTGACTAGCTTCATGATGTTTCTGTAGTTCTAGTCAAAAGTCGTGAATCGTGGAGTTCAAACTTATCGAAAGTGAGACAGTAGACTTTAATGACAATCGACGATAGTCACAACATATCACATATTCTACCAATAAACACTGGTTCGACAGTCCAGGGTAGGGGGCTAAACGTTCGCCATGAGAAATACAAGCTCTGAATTGAATTCATTGATGTTCATTACACTTTTCTCATATTTTGTAAAGAAACAGTAATATATATAAGTTCTCACTTAACTCATATCCAAAGAGCTTTTTTGTATTCAGTTAGTCATTTTTTATAAAAAAAAAAGTACTACATAGGATTTACTATGATTAATTCTGGTTAGAGTAATTCAACGTTAAAGGATTTTACTGTTTGTTATACGTATTTGATGAATTTGAGTTGTTGGTAATATATGGTGTCAGTCTGTTTCTATATCAACACGACTACAAGGACATGTTTCAATAACGATTTTGAAAGTAGCCAACTTGTGTTTCTAAAAATAGAGACCAAATTTAGACGATCATAGTGGACAAACATGAAATGTGAACAGATTACAATTAACAGATAGATTAAGGTTGAGAACTGGTCTACATAATGAAAATTTATAACTATTAATATATGACAGACGATTAACAGTTACTCCAGGAGCCGACTAGTATGAAATGTACGTTCACAGATTATTGTAGCTTCAATTTAGAATAGGGAGTACAAAATCTTCAGTCTTTTAAACTAGTGACTATATTACAGTTTTAAATATGGAATATATGCAGTCATTTAGGACTACGAAAACATGGTATTGGTTATCATTCAACTGTGAATCTACGAGAATCTAATGTATGTTGAAGAACCAATAATTTCACAAAACATAGTGATCTTAGAATTTGACTGTCACGTTAACTTAGGAGGGTATCATCATCGAATAGTTTCGGCTAAGGTTATTCACAACTTTTTTCATAGCTTTCTGCCATTTTATTTAGTTTAATGTTGGGTGAGCTTGCATATTAGAAGATCACATTTCAATTCATAACTGTCAGTACGGCTATGTTATCATCTGCTGTAAAGATCAAATCCACATGGACATGTTCATTGCACATGTTGCAGAAATCTTGAAACGCTTGAAATGAAAATTTTAGTGATAACTACGCTTTAGTATGTTGTATTTATTAACTAAATTAGCGGAAAGTGCTAGGTAAAGAGACTTTATGAGCATTGAATATGTTGCCAATAGCCTCCAAAAACTTGTCATATTGTAACCGGGTGTTGTCAATCAATGCCTGTTACCCCACACTGAGCATAACCCACCTACTCTCATTCTCCAACCAAGTCTGTCCTGATCTTTCCCTTCCAGTTATTCACAAGTGCTATTCATTCTTCTCATATCTGCCTTCAATTCCCAAAGCAATTTGTCCTTTGGTCTTCCTCTTTTCCTTTTGCCTTGAGGATCCTAAGTTAGTACTTGTCTTGTGACTCTGTTTGGTGATTTCCTCCATGTGTATCCTATCCACCTCCAGAGACGTTTCCTAATTTTTTCCTCAGCTGGATTCGAGTTGGTTCGTTCTCTGCCAAAGAAGGCTGGTGCTGATAGCATTCGAACTGGGTGTTTTGATGATTGTTAAATTTGATATCACGAGTTTACCTCTACTAGATAACTAATGAGGAACGGAAACTGGCTTTAGTCAGCCTTCCCGTGTGGGACTCTACAGTGACTATGTGAATCCACTGCTCATTTCAGAGTATCAAGCACAGGAACTTGACCTCACGAGCGGCTTCAGGAGGTAATTCCTGGATTTTAAGTGAGAAAACACGATTAGTGAAGTCCTAACATATAGGATATGAGAAAGTTATCTACCAATGACAATGTATGAGGCCACATAAGTACATCGTAAACTGACTAATATTACAATTATTAACCGTTGGTTCGCAGCCGAATAAGTGATTTCAGGATTGAATATTCATCATTAAACCCAAAGGTCCCACACACTATTCTCTGGTGTGATTGTGGATTTGGACTGCTAAGAAGTGTCATACTAGGACGAAACATTGGTAAGGTTTTTCTTGGTTTTCAGTGGTTCCTAAACAGTGGTCATTTCGTGATATTAAATTTATCATATATTAGATGATTTACAAAAAGTAGAATATTGTTACTGATGAAATTAATTTTTATGAACATAAAAGGCTTACCTGATACTACTGGTATATTGTTAGTAGTGTTTACAAATATTGGAGTATATGAGCCATATTGTATAGGGTGATGCAAGGTTGGATCATATAAACATGAATTCATTATATCTGCTGAATAATTTAGTCTTGATGGATCAATCATATGTGATTCTGTAGAGAATGGCATTGACAATGGTTGTGGATTAATTGATAGACTACTATTAATCGGTAACATTCGCGTTGTTGCTGACATTGTACTCACATTAGCACTACTGGTTGTATTATTTCCATCTGATCGTTGTGTAACTGGTTTCGATACAAGTGACTTTTTAGGAGTCTTGTTCTGTTTACATGAATTCCAGCTGCATAACTAAAAAGATAATCATCATCAAATAACGAGAAAGGAATGCTGTCTAGCGTAAATGAAATTTTTAACATAAAGTGCTTGAACTAGAATTAATTGAAACTTATGTAGCACTGGGTTCTTAATCAGTAGTTTGGAAGTCGTGGAAATGAAATTGTATGTGGAATCATGAATGCGCAGTGTTGCGAAATCTAACTCTAGGATGTCATTGTATGGTTGAAGAAATGTAGTAGGAATCCTTCGATCTAGGTTTCGCGATAGTTTGCGGTCATACATAAAGCACCTTCGACATCGTGAGACAACTATTTATTCCACTTCAACCAACTTCATATTCTTAGATGTTACCACTGAGATATTTGTATAGTTATTAGTAGTCATGATATTTGTCCTTTTCTCAGAACTCAGTCAATGTAAATAAATTAGGATGTTAACTGAAACCCCACTAGCTGATTGACGATATCTCGAACTATGAGGCTGAGTGACACAGGCTTGAATCTAATAAGAGAGCATTAATTATCTTCAGATTTTAAGTAATTCTTGGATAGTAAAACCGATTATTAAATACTTTTGGCTTAGATCTTCTGCAGATCTTCAGCTCTCTAGTATGAAAACAAAGTAGACACAGTCAAATTAGTGACCAAGTCGCAAGTTGATTTCTAGGATTCGAGTGGGCAAAAACATGAGACTGGTCAATTAAATCATGAAAAATATGGATATTTAGCTTCTAAACTGTAAATAATTACAGAATATCTTTTATGGTATATTCAAATGATAAGAGTTCAGTACGTAACATTGTTTAAGATTTGTAGTTAAATCTCATGATGGACAAATATCAGATAGAAAGAGCACTGAAGGACTGGCTAACAGAATGAATTCAAGAGCTCACATAAGAGTTTTAAGTTTGATCACAAGCATGATTCAACCGATTACTATATCACAGTATAATTACAGTAATTTCTCACCCATAAAACTTGCGATAAAGATAAATTATATTCAAATACGTCAGAGGTAAAACAGATGCTAAAGAGTTTTAAGTTGGAAATGTAGACCATGAAATGTTGACAATAGTTAAAAAGTATTGTACTTTATGTGTGATCTAATTAAATTCAGTGTATGATCAAGGTATGACACATCCCTGAGCTAATATCAACATCAGGATACAAGTACATCCAACCGACGAGTCCCAAACGGGACGAAATGCGCTTCCTGGATTCCGCTCGCCAGTCACATTTCAACTTAAACAAAGGTTAGACGCTGACGAGATGTTCTATCATATATTTTTATGTTGTGAAAATTGTCTTCCAACTTTAGTAATATACATTTCAACTATATCTATCAGTTCACAATTTTGCTAGGGCCAGTAAATTGTAAGTACAGCGAGACGAGCGTTTTGCCATTTTATTTAACATTTTCTGAATAACTTATATCATAGAAGATCAAATAGTTTCAGAAGTTGAATTATACATCTCCTAGACAAAGGATATGGAGTGAACGCGATGATCGCCCTTAGTAAGCAAAAAACAACTCTATTACACTGAGAATTAAAACTCGACCTTTGTATCCGAATGGAATTATTGCTGAACTTCCAACTACCTTGACAACTAGCATAAATAATGATTATTATATTCATTTTCATCCAATAGTCATTTATCTGTCAACATAATTTTCTTATCTTTGTTCCTTAATCCCAATGATATATATTACTATGTAACCAAGCCATTTCCTTTTTGTTTTATACCTATCATTCTTATGTTAATCATCTTATTTTAGCAATTCATAAACTAACTTTTAATGTTTTAACGATTCGTTAGCTTAATCTAATACTCTTTATTTATTTAGATTAAGAAACCCCCACCTTTCATATTACGTAATCAAGCCGACAAAAATAGGTTATAGATCTATCACTTTACTAAGGAATACTCTATTTAAAATATCATTATCTCTAGTATAATCTTGCTTATCCCTTGATAAACACTGTACTTAGCTTAATCTACAATGAGATTACCATGGTTTATTGACTAAAAGCAATTGGCTGTAAGAAGCTAAAGAAAATGCTATGAAATACAACAAATTCAATATATTCTGTAAATACTGTCGTTCTGACTTTAATTACTGATAGAGGCACATTGTATCGGCGTTTTGTAATTGTACGTAACTAATGTATGATTAGTTTGCAGATACAAGCTGAGTACACAGGTAAACCATCAAGCAAAGAGGAGCATTAGAGCTGATAAACGAAAATATTTGGAAGACCTAACAATGACAGTGGAAAAGCTGCAGCAGAGGGTAATATGAGATATAAAAATAATATAACGAAGAAAGTAGCTGGAAAATACAGTAAACCAGACCGACTAGTCGATAACAAAGATGGAAAACCAATCACTGTGACCCAAGAATAGTGAAACGGTTGGGTAGAGCACATTGAAATACTTGAATGGACCAACCCCACGGGACCCACTAATCATCGAAGCAGTCACTACAGATCTTCCAATAAATTTTGACTTACCAACAATCGAAAGAATGGCAAAACATCAGAGCTAGACAACATACCAGCTGAAACAAACAAATCAGATATAGAAGTAACTACAAAGATGCTTCACGATCTCTTCAGGAAAATTTGAAAGGAAGGACAAGTGCCAACAGACTGGAAAGAATAGCACCTCACCAATATACTGTAGAAAGGAGATCTTAGCAAGTCCGAGAACTACAAAGGCATCACCCTACTTTTATTATCAGGAAAAGTCTTCAACAGAGTGTTGTTAAACCGAATGAAAAATCTTGTAGGCGCCCAACTTCGAAATCAACAGGCCGGATGGCGTATGAATCGATCATTTGCCGACCAAATCACGTCGCAACGAATCATTGTTGGGTAATCAAATGAATAGAACTCACCACTTCACATCAGCTTCCATGACTATATAAAAGCATTTGATAGTGTGGACAGAAGAACATTATGGAGACTTCTTAAACACTACAGTGCACCAGGGAAGATAGTCAGTATAATACGGAACTCTAACGACAAACAGTGGACGACTTGGATGCAGCTAGACGATCTGGACTTCATAGATAATTTGCAGCTTCTATCTCACTTGCAGCAATAAATGCAGGTGAAGACAACCAGTGTAACAGCAGCTTCAACATACACACTGGAAAAGGAAGATCCTTAAATACAAAACAACAAGCATCAACCCAATTATACTTGGTGGAAAAGCATTCGAATATTTGGAAACTTCCATACACCTGATAAACAAGGAGTATTTAATACCTGTGTGAAGACACGGACTGAGAAGAAAAGAGCATGATTTCTACAATTAAAAACATTCGAAACTCAAAACAACAACACCAAAGCCAGAATCTTTAATACAAGGGTAAAGACGGTAGTATTGTACGGGAAATAGGTGTAACTTGGAGAATTACAAAGCTTCCTTCAAAATATGCAAGCATTTCTAAACAGCTAAGGAAGAAATTTTGAAGAAAACGGTGGAGGTGGATAGGAAACAAATTGAGGAAATCATCGAACGGAGTCACAAGACAAGTCCTAACTTAGAATTTCCAAAACCAAAAAGAGAGAAGAATATCAAAGAATAAATTGTGCTGGAGAATTGGATGTAGACATAAAAAACAATGAATAGTACTTGTGAAGAACTAAGAAGGAGAACCGAGGACGGAGCTGTTTAGAGAATGCTATTCGGCTGCCTGGACTTCTTGGTGGATAGCAGGTAGTGATATATTGATTGCAGACAATTTGTTAGCTAGAGTACAATATAAAGACGATCTCACATGGTACGTAAATGAATGTGAGAAATTTCTCAACCATTTACATTTTTATTGAAATGGGGTTCATTATAATGAGCTTTAGTAGCATAATTATATTATGCCTATCACATAAGAAACTTAAGTAAAAATAAGTGTTTAATAAGAACCAAATATATATATGGTTTGTGATTTAAATCACAGTGGTGTGTACCTGTCTATGGATAAATCTCTGCCTTTTACTACACATTTTCATAAGGGAGATATTTCCAATTAGTCTTTACTTCAAATTCTTTTAAAAATAACTTAATAGCATTTCAGTCACATCGTCGTTTCTGTGGCTTGAGAGTGGCAACGCCATCACAAAACTATGATTCATTTATTTTCATTGTAAAATATTCATGTCCCCTAGTAATATAATTACATACCTTCCCAATAAATTATTCAATTATGAATACTGTCATCATAATGGCTTAAAGTGACTAATCAATCGAAACTATGATTGACTCATTCATAAACTAAGCAAGGATATTTTGAAGTATTATGTCTACTTGTTCCTTTACTGTACCCTAGCCATTACATATTACGTAATAGTAAAATATGATCATGATAATTAAAAACATTCGAAACTCAAAACAACAACACCAAAGCCAGAATCTTTAATACAAGGGTAAAGACGGTAGTATTGTACGGGAAATAGGTGTAACTTGGAGAATTACAAAGCTTCCTTCAAAATATGCAAGCATTTCTAAACAGCTAAGGAAGAAATTTTGAAGAAAACGGTGGAGGTGGATAGGAAACAAATTGAGGAAATCATCGAACGGAGTCACAAGACAAGTCCTAACTTAGAATTTCCAAAACCAAAAAGAGAGAAGAATATCAAAGAATAAATTGTGCTGGAGAATTGGATGTAGACATAAAAAACAATGAATAGTACTTGTGAAGAACTAAGAAGGAGAACCGAGGACGGAGCTGTTTAGAGAATGCTATTCGGCTGCCTGGACTTCTTGGTGGATAGCAGGTAGTGATATATTGATTGCAGACAATTTGTTAGCTAGAGTACAATATAAAGACGATCTCACATGGTACGTAAATGAATGTGAGAAATTTCTCAACCATTTACATTTTTATTGAAATGGGGTTCATTATAATGAGCTTTAGTAGCATAATTATATTATGCCTATCACATAAGAAACTTAAGTAAAAATAAGTGTTTAATAAGAACCAAATATATATATGGTTTGTGATTTAAATCACAGTGGTGTGTACCTGTCTATGGATAAATCTCTGCCTTTTACTACACATTTTCATAAGGGAGATATTTCCAATTAGTCTTTACTTCAAATTCTTTTAAAAATAACTTAATAGCATTTCAGTCACATCGTCGTTTCTGTGGCTTGAGAGTGGCAACGCCATCACAAAACTATGATTCATTTATTTTCATTGTAAAATATTCATGTCCCCTAGTAATATAATTACATACCTTCCCAATAAATTATTCAATTATGAATACTGTCATCATAATGGCTTAAAGTGACTAATCAATCGAAACTATGATTGACTCATTCATAAACTAAGCAAGGATATTTTGAAGTATTATGTCTACTTGTTCCTTTACTGTACCCTAGCCATTACATATTACGTAATAGTAAAATATGATCATGATAATTAAAAAACATCTTTTTAATGAACACATTTCTGTACACATAACAGTAGTTTACTAATGTCAACGATTACAACCTCTATCATATGAAAGAAGGGGTCTTTAGGAAACTCATCAATCAAAATTGAAAGTGGCAAAATCTCCATTGATTCTCTTGTTATTTTCACATGATGGATAGTATCGAAGTAAAAATGTAAAAAGGTGGCAACTATTTATTAACTAGGAATATTTAACTAAGGCAGTATTGCTTATCTATTTATCTTCTTCAAATCACTCAAACTATAAACATCTTACATAATAATATTTATTTAAACAACAATTCAACTCTATATCTTCTTGTTATTTTGAATGAATCAGAAGAATTGCACTCTCATCAGAAACACAAATTCCTTCAGAAATATATATACACTATGTTGACAAGTATCGTGACTGGTGGAGTACAAACTTGTCGGAAATGAGTCGGTTATCATTAATAACAATGAATGGTCGTCGTACAATATCACAAATTGATTGAAATTAGAATTATAATATTGGATGTCAGCCCACTGCTGTATAGGGTTAGGAATTCGCTGACCTGAAGCCTCTGGAGTAACATTTAGGGTGCACACTACTGAAGAATTTCATACTAGGACGAAACAGCTGTCCAGTGCTCCCTAGTTTTCAATTTCACCCTGCCAACATCAATCTGTGACAAATTCGACCAACTGAAATATCCATTAGCCTGAAATTTCTTTTCAGTTTTCTCTACCGATTAATTAAAATCATCTAGCATCAGACGTAAGTAACATTCCACTGGGAATTAACAAAAATAGTTTATTGTATTTATTTATTATAAACTGGTCACAGTTGATTATCATCAAACGCTGAACAGTCGATTCATCCTGCTATGGATCCTTTAGTAGTGCACACTCTGAAATTCACCAGGAAATCTAATTCAGATCTTCAGATCATATGACAATCACTTAACTATCTACACTATTTGGTTGATATCAAATAGAAGTATTGCAACTTCAATTAATTCATGATATACCACGATGAACCAATCAGTGTCATTTCAGTTGCATACTGGAACAAAACAACTGTTTAGTATTTTTTTTTTGTTTTTCAATAGAATTTAACTGACAACAATCTATGACTAAAATAAGTGATATATATTTGTAAAATTCCAATCAGTAGAAATTAAAATTTCTGACGTTTCGCGGCTTAGTGCAAGTCGCTTCTTCAGCCTTTCTACCTTACTGCCAAGACACAACAGAAGAATTACAAATAATTCTAAAACAACACGGAATCCAAACGTTCTACAAAACTACCAACACTATTCGAAGTGCATCGATTAAATAAAGGATAAGATCCCTTTCACCTCAACACAGAATTGTGTCTACAGGCTAGGTTGTGTTGATTGTGATGCTTTCTATATTGGAGAGTCTTCACGAGAAATCAAAACTCGTGCCAAAGAACATGAAAGCTACACTAAACGACCTCCTAATAATCCTGTTGAACTTGAAAAATAGTAAATTAAATCAGCAATAGCAGTCTGCACATGCTATCTGTCACAACCATAAAGTCGATATTTAAAATATCCGAATTATTCATAAAGGTTTTTTCAATTATAAGGAATGACGAATAGCTGAGGTGCTTCATATTTTGTAAAATCCGACTGCATTTAACATAAGGGAAGGCCTTTCTATTCACCCAACATGGACTTTCTATCCAACTAGCTACAATTAAAGTACATCAAATTTCATACACATGAACAAACATAAAATTTATTCTCACATATTTTCCTCACACATCACACTAACATTTACATACATGTCTCATTTCAAACCACCTTGACCTATATAACTTGACATCATAACACGATCAAACTCGTATTTTGATTGTACAAGTTTATTTAGTTTTTGATTTGTTCCATTGTATTATTTATTCTTGTGTTAATTCAATTCGGTTATTCATTTCTCTGAAGAAGCGACTTGCACTAAGCCGCAAAATGACAGAAATTTTAATTTCTACTTATTATAATTTTACAAATACAAGTGTATCACTCATCTTTATAAACAATCTATCCAATACTCAATTTCTTTGAAATTATCAAAGTTATCCTTGATAACCTTGATATGTACAATCTATGACTAAATAGAAATAACAAATTAACTACCAAATTTTCATAAGTATTCTGATATCATTACATCATATATTACTGTAATCATTGATATGTTTACTATTACTATACTAATTATAGTTTATGATAATAACTCTATAAATAGTATATTAAAATAAAAAATAAATAAAATGCCTAAATATATCATTTTAACTATTGATTGATTAAAAGGAAAGAAAAAAAATTGTTCTTTTTTTTTTCGTTTTTTAATGTTTCTACGATGTTCACAATCAATTATTCATTTACATTAAACTCTAGTTAACTAACTCTATTAACTTCAATTTAATTTATCATTTTATTTTTAAATTCTATTTAACTTCTTTGTCTTCTTCTTCTTCTACGTTTTGTCACAGTTTAATTTGTGTTAGTCACGCTATGTTAAGTGAAAAGGAAATTATTTTATGCCTTATGTCATATTACAAATAGGCTAGATACATCTATATATAGATATATATAGATACATCTATATATGTATATATATATATATATATATATATATATATCACTCTATGCTTCTTCATTTGAATGTATAAACGTGTTTGCTTGTTGAAATATATGTATGCATTCATAGAATCAGGATCTTTTATGATAGAGGTTAAGTTGGATAGATGAAGATTATGTAGAATAACGAAAAATAAATGAAGACTGAGGAAGAAGTCAGATTAGGGGGAGGGGGTAGGATAGTGAAAGATGATTATATAATGTATGTCTGTATTTGGAAAAAGTTAAAATAATAATGAAAAGAAAACAATTTAAGTGAGAAAATATACTTCCACAATAAATTTTATTGCTATAAAATCAATCAGAAATGTGTGTGTGTGTGTGTTCATTGATCACTTTTAATTTTAATATTCTTGATTACTAATTCAAAAAATTTAGAATAAGTTTAGTTGTAAGTATTTGTCACAGAATGATGTTGGTTGGGTACCAATGAAAATCATAGATCACTGGACAGCTGTCTCGTAGAAATAGGGGATTCCTCTGTACTCTTTACTATAGATTCTATTAGGGGATCTTACTCAGATCCTTCAGGTTTACAATTGCTTATTTCTTCGAACCACATCAACCTGTGACGAATAGAAACAATTAGACTTACTTACTATCTCCACAAAGCTACCTCGATTCACTTACAACGATCAGCTCACCAGTGATTAACTTCATTATGTTTCTGTAGTTCTAGTCAAAAGTCGTGACTGGTGGAGTTTAGACTTATCGAGAGTAAGATAGTTGTCTTTAGTGACAATTGACAAAAGTCACATTATTTGGTAAATTAATGGAAGTGAGAATTTCGCAACTGAACACCAGTTAGTTCAGAGGTGCCGGTGAATAGGTGTTTGCCAGCCTGGTGGATGTGGATTGGATTCCCTATCAGAATCGACTGTGCATACTGGCTAAGAATCTTATACTAGGATGTAACAGTTGTCCAGTACCTACTGGTCTTGATTGCTACCCAATTAACATTAATCTATGGCAAATACTTGCATATAAACTTAGTCTCTACCACCACAAGCCACCACAATCGAAATTCAATATAAAACGAATAATGTAAATGTATCTAGTGGTAACTGTTTTCCTTTGATTTTCATCAGTAACTAACTGTGAAATATCAAAGCAACTTATTTTAATAGAATAAAAAGTACAAGTGAAGAACAATATAGGTAAGAGCTTTAAGCAATTAATTTGGTAAAATTTGACCACCAACAGAATCGAGACAACGCACTACTTAAAAGTTTCACACTAAAGAAGAAACTGTTGTCAAGTCTTGTCCAGTTTTCAATGTTACTCAGGTGAGATCAATCTGTAACAAATAACAAAATGGAATTGGCAGGATATATGTAAAGCTTATGTAATTTTTCTTTTGGTTACTCGTAACTGTTTTATTTTTTTACTTTATTAAATAAGTACTTCATAAAGGAGTGTAAAC
Source organism: Schistosoma mekongi (assembly GCA_034768735.1). NCBI lineage: Eukaryota > Metazoa > Platyhelminthes > Trematoda > Strigeidida > Schistosomatidae > Schistosoma > Schistosoma mekongi. Next base: position 43,262,996 of record CM068307.1, read on the forward strand.
TAGGTAGGTGGTTTGCTCCATTATTTAAGCCACATTATTTTTAACTCTATAAATTAATCAATCTGTTTTAGATTAATTTAAACAACCTGTATTCATAACAATTTGTCCCTTTGATAAATTTTGGTAATGCAATAAGAAGATGAAGTTTATCAGTGCTATGTGATGTACATTTCGAACAATCTGATCACACATACAGGTCACATAATTGATATCAAATCATCTTTTGTGGTGTTGTATAAAAGTACTTTAGGACGTATACTAAGGTTTGTTGAAGCCTTAGTTATACGGAAGCTCACTCCCCCCCCCCTTGTGTATTCAAAAACAATTTGTACTTTCTGTCAACCTACCGTAGTAGAGTGTGACTTACATTGTTCTCTTTATTAACCTTGTTTACTTAGCTTATACTCTTAATGGTCTAGTGACCTTTAATTTTCATGTATAAAGGTCTTAACAAGGGTATGGGTGATCAGATTTTTCGAAATGTATTGCGTAAATGTATTGTATAGCTCTGATAAAAATCGTCTTCTTATGGCATTATGGAAACCTGTATTCAGTCATTCAACATTGAAAAATGCTTCTAAATTATGGTTATTCTATATATCAGAGAAGGGTATATCAATTGTCTGCGTAATTTCCTCGTCTGTCCCATGTAAAGAGAGAAATGGATCTACTAGAAAGAATGCATGCGGCATATGATGTGGGGTAAAATGGCTGTAGCAGCGGAATGAGCAAAGAACGTAAGTACATTAAACAGGTTTTGTCTTGCTGGAGATAGAATTTTATGCTGTTACAAAATTTATAGTATTGGATAAGGCCATTATTATTATTATTATTATTATTATTATTATTATTATTCAATAATCGCTTCACTTTAAGTGTCTGAATTTATCCTGAACTGTATGTGATGGGTATGTGCAATCTAGCTGTAGCTAGACCTATAGAATGGAAAATATTGTAAAAGTTAAATCTTGAAATAGAATATTCCATAAAAAGTAAGACCTAAAATGTAGTACTCACTTATTAAATAAATGGAAGAGTGACCTTGAATACTGCATACGACATAGTCAAAAACAAAAACTCAGAGGATACCTGAGGCCTAAGTTTGTGGTTGCCTAAAGTAGCATATACTGAGTGGTACTACTGAGAGATTAATACTATAAAACTATTTCCTTTTTACTAGAGAGACAATGAAAATCCGAGAGGATAACAGATAATCACTTTATTGTTAATCACCAGACTTTTAAAAGTCAAACCACCGATGGATTCTCTCACTTAATGGAATATGCATGGTGAACTGTCCCTTAATAAAAAGAAGTGGGTGGTCGAATACTCTCTGATCGCTTCCTGTAACTAGGCAGATGCTCCAATCAATTCATAGAAATCTGATTTTGTTATTATCGCGATTAGTCAACAGACTGCACTAAAGTACTACATTAATCAACAATCAATTAAACCACTAATCTCAGGCACTTTAACCGTCACTTGGTAAAGCTTAATTGAGGCTGTTGTTGATCGTTGTATCCACATAAATAATTTAACATGAAGTCTCATATCATGAAGACACTGACCAGTTTTTGACTACTGCCACAAGAACTTAAAGAACTAGACAAAATGGGCAAAAATCAAATAGGTTAGGGAATTTGCATAAACAGGTGGTACAACTGGTCAAGTAGTAATCAGTCCTAAGCATAGACATTTATTAAGGAATACACCTCTTGATATATTATCTCTGGCAGTAACCCCTCGTAGGTGGTCAGCTGGTTTGTCATGAGCATCCCATCAGTCTACTTAATACATTGTTTACTGACACATTTAAAATGCGTCAGAATAGTAAGGGATCCTACTTCCTAAGTGAATTCATAATTACTCTTCCCATAAGATCGGTGGTGCATACTGTTTTTCATCAATTCACATTAGGGAGATTTGAGAAGTTTCTCTAATTCCCAACAATACTAGATAAATGTTTAACTGGTCAATCCCTTACTGCACTCCGCTTACCACCCACAATTCAATTTGAGTCTTACTTGTGAACTACCATTGTATTGAATCAATCCTCTCGATGTGTACATATGGTAAGAGTGAATGTTTAATCTCAGTTACGGACAATGTCAACAAGTAGATATAAATGCTTTCAAATTAAATGCCTAACCTGTTAAGAAGAACATATTACAACATTTCTTCCTTTCTGTAAAAGTAAGTCAATATTATGAACTGACTTTAGATATATAACCGTACACCCATAAACTTTAAACAGGTTATCAAGCTCATTACTACTAAGACAGTATTTTAATTTTCAATTCGTCTAATTTTATCCAACTCATGATACTTTCTGGTTGTTATCCAGTGGTATCGGTGTTAATTCTTCCATACCCAATTTATTTTATTTTAATAGATATTGTTTTATCGTGAACTAATATCATTTAAAAACCACTGACAGTTGTACATAATCAGCATGTATGCCCAATCTTACAATCAGCTATAGCCAGGAAATTTAAATTTTTCGACGACTACTTGTAGTAATTCTGAGATTCATTTTCCCAACTTTAGTTACTTATTTATGCAACTAGATAACTAACCTAAGTTACCTAGATTAAGTGAATGACTTATTATTATCTGGAATGGTTCATGTTTTCCAACTGCCAACATTTAGGTCTGGAGTTGATTAGTTTCTGTTAGGATATATGCATGCTGTGTAGGTTGCCTCGATGGGATCTTTAATTACAAGTTTCAGAAAAGCTAAAATATATCTGGCAATGGAATTCATGTTTTACGTTTCATCAGCTGGATGAGCCTGGATCTCAGTATTGACATTCACACCAGAATATAAACTTAATCTATGCGTGTCAAACGCAACTGAACTACTAGGTAGGGGTATTCACACTCATGTTACGTTTATATATATATATATATATATATATATATGAAATTATTTTGTATACTTTCATTCACGTTGTTATGGACTGGAACTGACCAATGTCTGTCGCCGTATATGCATCATCGATGGACTGCAGACGATAACAGCATCAACAAGAAGATGCAGAATCTTCCAAATTGAAAGCCATAATGAATCAAAAATACAACTAACAGTGGAATCCAGAAGGAAAATTCTACTATCTTTGGGATCGGTTAGGTGAATACATTTGTATCCTAGTGTTACTTCAAAGTTCAACTTTGTTCTGCATATATCTTACTATCCTTTTATATATATAAACATAAATATATCGGTAAGTCAGTACATGTAGAATATATGTATACATACACATTAATTAGCATCTCATAGTCAACGGTTGGATACCATAAAACTCCGCACGTGCTAGTTTGTATGATTCTGTTTTCTTGTTTCTATGTTTGTTTTCTATACGTTTACACAATCCCCCCTCACCTCATTCCTCGCTTTTTCATGTGTGTATTTGACTTACTTATAGTAAGTTTTAGATTGTCTATATCTTTAGATAGATGTACATAGGGAAGAATAATACACTTCATACTATGCCCCCCCTTTCGTCGATTCTTTTCTGATTAACTATAACGACTTTGATACTATGAACTACATACATGCGTATATAGAAACTAAAATATACACGAAACTTTATACCTCAAAAGAAAAAACAACAGGATGAAGAAGACATTTTTAAGAGTTAATTAAACCATATTACTTGAACTGTTAAGCGTAGACGTATATCATTCATTGTCTCTATGACTATTCGAATGAAATACCACTAAACTACACTTATATTGACCTAAATAGAAATAAAAGTATTATTTCATAATTTCTATTTTTTTTTCTTCTTTTATTAAATATTACCTCATTTGTCTACTATACTCTACCACTCTCTTCCTCTTCCTCTCTATCTAATTTCTTTCTTTTTGATTATTTCATTACAAAGTTAAGTATCTCTTATTAATTCCAATGTAAATCTCATTTACAATTTGTTCTAATCATAAAAATGAAATTCTAAAAATGGAATTGCTTGTCAATTAATTATCGACATATAGAAACCATGGATGTGTGTACATTGATAAGTGACGTTATTTCTCGGTTATTTTTTTCGTCTTTTTGTTTTATTCTTTTGTATCCATGTGTGTATGTGTGATTGTTTGTTTGTTTGTATATGATGGTGTATGTATCTTACACTTTGATAAATGGTGTTCAGGTCATAAAATTTCTGGTAAAATACTAATCATTTTCATTATGAATTTGATTATGATTGGTGAGTCATTGAAAACTTTGTTACAGTTGAATGTTATTTCTTTCTAATTTGATACTATTTAACAATATGTAATTATGATTTATCAAAGAGTTTTTCTTGGAGTTCTAGTGAGTAATCGTAACCAGTGGAGTTCAACCGTCTTGGCAATAGATGAAGTCGTGCAAAACAGATCATGAATCAACTGAATTGGAAATATCAACCATTAGGAGCCGACTCAGTAGTCTAGTAATAAAGCATTCGCGGTGGAATCAGAGTATCCCCATCTCGATTCCTGATAGGGTTGTGGATGTACATTGCTGAAGAATCCCATACTAGGACGAAATACCCATACAGTACTTCTAGGTGATCAATGGTTGTCTAATCCAGACCATTTCATCATAGTAAATTAATATTCAACTACTGACACAACACCCGGTTACAGTTTTAATATAAATTGATATAATGGTTATATACGGTAACCACGATTACTTTAAAATATAAAACGGTCTTAACATGATGTGAAAAACGTGACAATGTAGTCAGAATGATCAAATATACTATCCAATTTAAACTGTTCAATCTACATATCGAATTCGGATATATTTATTATTAGCAAATTGAAATTTTTATTATTCTATATAAAGTTTGAGATGATTCCCATCCTCGTCTAACTTTATGTGATACGTGATTGTAAACAACAGAGTTCTCAGTGCTGGACTCTACTTTAAATGACATTTATGACCTATTTCTAACTTCATTGAATTCATCATGTAGAACAACTATTACTTAGTTTCATTAGTGACTATTGTATCACTCTCAGTATGAGTAAACTTCATTAAACACAAACTTTCAGAATAACTTTAGTAACGTATCACAAAATTAGCACTGATTGAATAGATTTTGGTTGTTTTAGGTACTACTCAAGTGTTGAGTGTCATAAACTAAGAATAGAGTGATGTGAAGGGTTTTTTAATGAATAAGTGAATTTTGTGGTAGATTATACAGCAACTACCCATAGATTTCATTACGAATGTCTAGTCGTATTCGGATTAGTTATCTAAATGTACTTGTAACCTATTGTTAATATTTAGAAACTTACATCTTTCACTAGAAACATTAATATTTTATTCGTGAAGCTGTTAAGTTCAACTTCATTATAACTTGAGGTAACGCAATACACACGTTACTGCCAACAATCGGCGAGTTTGTATTCTTGCTTGTCAAGCATTTGATTGATAATCATTATTCAGTACAGATTAATGATGTAAACATTTAGAAGGTCTAAGTCATTTAAGTTAACAATGAAATTTTTTTAGTTAAACCAATAAAATTAGTTTTTGCACAAAGTTCAAAAATGAGCCGATCAACCACTTTTAGCCGGTAGGATAGATTATCGAAATGAAAACAATAATGTTACTAGGAATATAAAGATTTTACAAGTGAATCCTTCTTAAAAAGCTTGTCAGTAAATACCTTTTATAAAATGACGTACACGCTAAAAGCCCCAGTAAAAGACAACGAGTTATGCGTAGGTGGATATACGCCACAGTTCTAACCATATATATATATATATATATATTATATATATATATAATATATATATATATATATATAATATATATATATATATATATTATATATATATATTATATATATATATTATATATATATATAATATATATATATATATATTATATATATATATATATTATATATATATATATAATATATATATATATATAATATATATATATATTATATATATATATAATATATATATATATATATATAATATATATATATATTATATATATATATTATATATATATATTATATATATATATAATATATATATATATATATAATATATATATATATTATATATATATATTATATATATATATATATAGATATATATATATATTATATATATATATTATATATATATATTATATATATATATAGATATATATATATAATATATATATATAATATATATATATAATATATATATATATTATATATATATATATATTATATATATATATTATATATATATATATAATATATATATATTATCACTAGAGATGGAAAACCTATTGTCTAATAAAATTATATCCATTTGTATATACTACTTTTTATGTTACTTCAGTTATAACCTTGATTCTAACTTTGAGTCCCAGCATTACGGCAAATCCCTAACCCTAAATACTGATTCCAAACCATGCACCTAACGCTAATACCAATTCATATTATAAATTGTATCCTAAGCCTAAAGTCCTAATTGCTTCGCTGAACTTAATGCTTATTCTTACTACGAAAAAATCTTGTACTATGATCACGATACTGTCACCAACTCCTAATATTAAATGAAATCCCTAATCTTTAGCTCAAATACTAATCCTAGTTATGTTGATGTCAGGTACTTCCATTTGAATCTTTTGCAAAATTCAATAACTGCTATGTTGGTTCTAATAAACATGGCTGTATATGTCATGCCCATTGCGTTTCTTTGTCAAACTGTTATCTGCATAAAGAATTGTATATTATTAAGGTAAGATAGAATAATATTTCTTTCTAAACATTAGTAAAGCTTATTTATGATATGTACTTTCAGTTCAAATTCTTTCAACATTCACACCGATTAAGAGTATTTAATTGGTATTGTAGGACATTTCTACAGAACATTCAAATATTACAATTCTCCTATCTTCGTTTATTGTATATCAAAGTAGAAACTTCTTTCTACCGTTTACAGAATAATTACGAAAAGTTCATTCATTGCAATTACAACATGAAATGGATAGTATAGATTATACATAACATTTCACTTCGTTAATGATAAATATACCACTTTATCAGTGAAACAATAAAAAATAGGTAAATTAGTGAAATACGAATAGTAAATTAATTAATGTTTTACAATTTGGGAGGGGGGGAGAGGCATTGATTGTTGTCTTAAAACCGTATCTACGTAATTGTATATCACCTTATGATAAATTTTCTATAAACTTATTTTAATGGTTATCAGTAAGATACAGAAAGAAAACTTCAGTGTATACATGTTAACCCTTAAATTAATGCATCTATTCGATGATACGTCTACAATATAAGAAATCTGAAAATTGATAATTAAACATCCATTAGCAGTAAAATTATTAAAACTCATTCAACTCCACGTTTCATCATCCTAATTACATCTAACTGAACACAATGATATTTTTCAGATATAAACTGTTAGCATATGATATCACTTCCAATTAACAGGGGGATCTAGTATCTAAGCTTTCCGTTATCATTCATCTTCAATCATCTAACATCATAAATAATACAAATATAATAACAATGCATAGAATAATGATTAACTGGTTAATACATTTGACATTTGATCATTTGATCACCCTTTCAAGTCTCTATCTACTTCAATTTGAACAACCGAATAATCATAATAACAACCTTCAAAAATAGTGTCACATGAATATATACACCATGTTAACTACATTAATTTATGTCTGATATTTACATATGAACAACATGGTTTATAAACCGATTCTTGTTTAATCATCCCATGTATTTCTATAATGTGATCAGTCAAGTCACCTAACGCATTTACATAAATGTCCTAAGTTTGATCTTTTGTTGTTTAGTATGAGCATTATATACATATAGGAAGCTGGAATTTCACTTTTGGAAACTGGTTTAGTGGTTAAGTGTTCAACATAAAACCCGTAAGCAATAGGTTGGATACCTTGGTGGGGTCGAGGGTGAGAACTCTTCAGGAGTACCATACCAGGATGAAACAGCTGTCCGGCGCTCCCCGGTTTTTAGTGGTACCTAACCCACATTAACCTGGTGGGTACAATCAATTATATATAATATATATATATATATATATATATATATTCAAATTTTGGAGATGTTTGGAACTTTCAGTTGTCTATCGAATTGAATGATGCGATTGCTGTATAATGAGATTTTCTAACCATTAATTATCTTATAATGATAACAGTAGTAATGGTTATCACATCAGATTGCTATGCTTATGACTTAAAAAGTTTTCTACACTTGTCACCGACTTGTCATTACCTACTTTAATGCGCACAACCATACAAATTATGATGCATAAATGTACACTCATACTATCTAGTAGCTTATTTCCTGACCTACATCTATTGTACTAAATGACCTTCAGAAAATAGTGTTGTTTCTTCTTAAGGTGAAGTCAATAAGATATAAGGACTGTGTTTCAGATTAGATATTTACCTTTACAAAGTATCTATTGTCATCGGACATCTTTATTCTTTCACCGACCCACCAACCATCACACACAAGTATACATACTCCACGTATTTATTTATACATCTTGTGGTTAATGTGTCCTTAAAACAAGCATTATCTCATAATGCTCTGATCTAATTTTCTTGTTGTTCATTTTCATTAAAGATTGGAGGATTCAATAATCATAGTGATAATGCTAATAGTAATAATAATAACGAGATAATAATATGATAGTAAAGGATATGTGAGATATTATCCCCTTCCAGTAAGTAAATAACTAATAGCATCTTACCTATGTTGTGAATAAATACAAATGAATTTACGAACCGAATTATTTACCTGTCTACCTAAGTTATCTATCTACATACCAGTTTAATGGAACTAAGATTATCCATGTACAAACTTCATTGATAATAAGGTCATGTAAACGATACATTAAATCATTATTTTTTCTATCTTTCAAATAATCTCTTGTTTTAATGTAAGAATTCTTTGATTAATAGAAGTAAATACGTAGATTATACTATTTGTATTTGTTATAGATTAATGGTGGTTGGATACCACTTAAAATTACGGAGCATCGAATAAATGTTTCATCCTAGCATGAGACTCCTGAGCAGTGTGTACCCTTAATCCTCACAGGGGACCGAACCCAGATCCTTCAGATTGGCGTATGCTTAACTCTCTGAAACTCTAGGCTAGCCTAACGTCCAACGGTAGGGTTCCCACTTCCATTAATCTGATTTATAGAGTGATTATAATCCACTGTCATTAACTGTTTTACTATAGATAAGTCTGAACTCAACCAGTAACAACTTCCGACTAGAACTGTAGAAACATCCCGAAGTTGGTGGTCTGATCATTTTAACTGAATTGAGGTGGTTTTACGGAGATAAAAATTAAGTTTAATTGTTTTCATTCGTCACAGGCTGATGTAGTGAAGAAGGTTTAGTGTACACCAGTTTGACAATCAAGCGTACGTACTGTCATTCAGAAGTCCTACACCAGGGCGACACGGCTGTCCAATGATGCATGGTTTTCATTGGTACCCAATCAACATCAATCTGTGACGAATACATGGAAGTGAACCTATTCTCTATTTCCACAAAATCAGTCCATTTTGATTATATAGATGATGCAGTGCAGTATCTCGTGAATTGACGAAAGTTAAATATATAAACAGTATAACGTTATTTCAGTGTTCTATGGTTATAGTACATGGTAGGAAACCTAAAGGTTAATTATTCAATCCTCAGCTAGGACAATTTTCCTTAGTCGAATGACTTGACGAATCACACAAACGAAATACAATATTTAGTCAATGAATCAAGATTAAAAGGAATAATTTAACAAGAATCGATTTATAAACTATGTTGTTCATATGTAAATATCAGACATAAATTAATGTAGTTAACATGGTGTATACATTCGTGTGACATTATTTTTGAAGGTTAATGATGATTATTCGGTTGTTCAAATGGAAGTAGATAGAGATAGATTTGAACGGGAGATCAAATGATCAAATGTCAAATGTATTAACCAGTTAATCATTATTCTATGCATTGTTATTATATTTGTATTATTTATGATGTTAGATGATTGAAGATGAATGATAACAGAAAGCTTAGTTACTAATTTCCGTGATAATTAGGATTGATAAACAAGATCTGTTTGAAATAATGAGTTATCTGGTGCTCCCTGTAGTAATGGATTCCTTGTAAAACAACGTCACAGTTATCGATGTTACGTCTTAGTTGTCTCAATTGTATCCGATATCTTTCAAGCTGAGTTCTAAATAATTCTTACTGGTTCATCTCAAATACCTTTAGTGATCTACAAATCAAATAATCAAGTATTACTTATGTTTGAAGTAAAAAAAATTCCATTCATTAAGGAGTATATCTTGGAATGAATAAAATCTTTAGTTTCTTATTTGATTGGGTCTTATAAATTTTTCATCACATAGAACATGTGCTAAATGTGGAATAGTGGAGCATTTATACTTTTCGTTACGCACTTGAATTGTAATGTAGCAGCGACGCGTCCTGCCAGAAGATATACAAGGTGAAAGATGTGAATGAAGGGAGGGTGGTTTTACGGAGATAAAAATTAAGTTTAATTGTTTTCATTCGTCACAGGCTGATGTAGTGAAGAAGGTTTAGTGTACACCAGTTTGACAATCAAGCGTACGTACTGTCATTCAGAAGTCCTACACCAGGGCGACACGGCTGTCCAATGATGCATGGTTTTCATTGGTACCCAATCAACATCAATCTGTGACGAATACATGGAAGTGAACCTATTCTCTATTTCCACAAAATCAGTCCATTTTGATTATATAGATGATGCAGTGCAGTATCTCGTGAATTGACGAAAGTTAAATATATAAACAGTATAACGTTATTTCAGTGTTCTATGGTTATAGAATTGTATAAATAATCTGTAACTATAGCATTTTTTATAGTACTCACTTTTAGTTTTAACCTACTAAACTATGTCATGGATTCAAGACAAATATGCTGTTGGTCAATGTCATTTGTTCTGTAAATAATAAGAACCAATAATCAAAACAGTCATTTAACTTAACATCTAGTGAGTTAATTAACTTGGTAATATTCTTTTTAAAGTAGATTACTAAAGAAAAAGATGTAATGAATTACATTAATACAAACCATATAACTGAAAAGATAATTTCAAAATGCATATGTTATTATAATCGGGACACAGTATCATGAATAAGTTGAAAGTGTCAACATATAGACTCTAGTTTGACCTTATGAAGACAAATAATCACTGATATACATTAAAGATTTTAAGTAACTATTATGAAATGATACATTTACTTATTTGTGTAAATGTATTTAGCTTGAGTATTAACTCGGAACTAAAAATCTATTATTCAATAAAAATCTTTAGTCTGTTGTTTGTATTCATTTAGAATTGATCACTATGGAACACTAGATAGTTGTTTTATTTTAATAAGAGAAGTCACGTTATATTAACAAATTGATCAAAGTAAGAATCATACGGTAACATAAGAAATAGGGGTCTTTGCATTATATAATAATCGTATTTTATTAGCACAGATTTCTTATTTGATTGGGTCTTATAAATTTTTCATCACATAGAACATGTGCTAAATGTGGAATAGTGGAGCATTTATACTTTTCGTTACGCACTTGAATTGTAATGTAGCAGCGACGCGTCCTGCCAGAAGATATACAAGGTGAAAGATGTGAATGAAGGGAGGGTGGTTTATATCAGATAGAGTAGCATTAGATAGCTATCTACAGGATTTTAAATGTCTGTCTACAACCGTGTTAATAATAACGTCGTAGTTCTCACCACATACTTTTTTAACAGCTTCCAGTACTCTATGCAACACAACATAGTTTTTTCTCGAAAAAAATATTGGGGAACGATATGAAATAATTGGTAATAATAAGTGCTTGGTAATAACGAAACTACGTAATCGGTTGACATAGTAGATTAAACGATAAAACTCTCTTTGATATAAGCAAAACATGCGAAGACCAAGATAGATCAGAAGTAAAAGTTATACTAAGATAAGAAACAGTCGATGTAGTCTTAATTGCAAATTTTCCAATTTTGCAAACATCGTGCGCATTCACAAAAGCATTAAGGTCATTTTCATGTCTTAGACTAAAATTGACTGTTTGACATTTGGAGGGAATGAGTTGAAGACCATTCAAACTAGACAACTGTTTAACATTCACCAAGAAACAATTCATTTCTTAACAATTTCAGGAAGAAGAAACAGGCATACAAATTGTAAGATAATCTGCAGTCAGTTACCTAATGAATTCAATGTATTCAACAATTATAATCATTTTAGTTTTATTGGGATGGTTATTTTTATTGAGATCAGTTATTTATTCGGTTGAATATGTCACAGATTGATGTTGGCAGGGTACTGTTGAAAACCAGGGGACACTGGACAACTTGTTCGTTCTAGTGTAGAAATCCTCAGCAGTGCGCACCACACATTCCGTACCAGGGGCTTCAGGTTGACGGCGAACGCCAAACCATCTGCATCACTGGGTTGGCATCCAATGATAGAATTCCCACTTCCATCAATTTGTGATATATAGCGCGACTACCATCGATTGTCATTGGTGATATCTGTCTCACACATGACAAGTCTGAACTCCAGCAGTAATGACTTCTCACTAGAGCTTCAAGAACATCCTGGAACATCCTGAACTCTAGTAATAAGCTCACTAGTAACTAACTCCAGGCTGTTCCTTTAGCTCTAGTGAGAAATCGTGACTGGTGGAGTTGAGACTTATCGGATGTGAGATATTCTAGCTTTATTTAAATTTATGAAGGAAACAAACAGTATGAAATTTCTCATTATATTTAAAATAACAATAAACGATGATAGACTACTTGAATATGATACTTTGGTAATTTCTTTAACAGGGAATCGGATTAATTGAACAGTTAATTCAAAACAATCTACACATGCACATACACACACACACCTAGATGTTTTTTTTCAGGAAAATAAATAAAATTCCCATGCTTATCAAAAACAAAGACGTTTTAACGAAGAATATTCTTTTCGATAAATGCTCTTCAGGTTCTACATTTATAAGTTCAAAATTATGAGTGACAAAAATATAGCCAGTTCTGAGGCAGAAATAACATCATTTAGATATCAAGGATAATTGGATATAAATTTTCTCTTCGAGTTATTTATAAAATAAAAATGTTAATGTTGAAATAATCATCATCATGTAACTTGTGAAACGTAAACGACAATTGAAATAAGCAACAGGATTATTAATCAGATATATATAGGTTGTTGTTATTGTTACTATTTGACGAATTTCGATTATCACTCACTCCATTTTGTAATCTCTTACCTATTCGGTTACATTTTAAGTAGCATACAGCCTTTGTCTAATCGTATTTTGCCACCACCCCATCTCTTATGTCACCCATATACAAATGAGTATATTTTATTAATTATCCTGTTGTGTTATTTCAATTATCGTTTACGTTTCACAAGTTACATAATGATGATGTTTATTACAACATTAACATTCGTATTTTACAAATAATATGAAGCGACAAAATTTATATCCAAATTATCCTTAATATCTACATGATGTTATTATCTACCTCGGAATTGGCTATTTTTGTCCCTAATAATTTTGAACTAATAAATGTAAAACCTGATGATCATTTATCGAATAGAATGCTCTTCGTTCAAACGTCTTTGTTTTTCTTTTAAATAAAATTCTCTTCGATATTCTTCTCATTTCTTTCCTTCTTTCTTTTTTTCTTTCTTTCTTTCTTTCTAATGTTTATTTAATTCTGATTTAATTTAAAATAATTTTTTTTTATTGAAAAAGAAAATAAATAACTGAATTATTGCGATGAATTATTTTCTTATTCATTGGTTTCTATAAAAAGAAAATTAAAAATTCATAATCAATCTATTTGTTTACGTAACATTCTTGTTGTTGGTTATTGCTCGTTGATTTATCGATTTTTCATGTTGATCTATTCATGTGTGTGTGTGCGTGTGTGTGAGGTTGATTAATTTAAGTGATTCATTCAAAAGTTTAACTATAACATTTTCAATTGAAAAGAACTTATAACTTCTAGTTGATTTGTTATGTAATTAAGCTGGTCAGTTTCTGTTGCTAAATGAGCATCTTGAGCGGTTTACCTCGATATAGTGATAAACTACAAAAATTGTTTTTCTCCTAAGTTGGATTGTGACTAGCATAACAAAACAACAGCAAGACACAAGTTCATCCTAATTACATATATACCCGTTGCATAAGTACAACTGACTGAACTTGGTAGTCTAGTAGTGAACGTGGTGGCCTTTGGCAAAAAACGGACTGAGTTCAAATCCCGATGCTTACATCAACATTGGGATGCAGGTATATCCAACTGATGAGTCCCAAATAGAATGAAACGCGCATCCTACATTCCACTTGCCAGTCACAATTCAACTTATGAATAAACAATTTTATCATTCAGTTGAATAATATGACAATTCAATTACAACTGGAATCCTATAAGTTCGATTTCCAAAAAGAAGGAAAGGTGCCTACTGCTACAAAGGAGTCCTCTGTTAGGACGAAACAGTTAACCAGTGCTTCACGGTCTCATCGATATTCACATATCATTAATCTTTGATGAATACAAGCAAGTAAACTTAATATCTTTCACCACAAATCACTTCAATTTATTTACCAAATTCAACTCACTGGTGACTAAATTCAGGATATTCCCGAAGTTCTAGTGTGAATCAGTGACCAGTAGAGTACAAACATGTTTAGAGTGAGAAATTCATAGCTCATTGCATTGGCTGATGGTCATGACTTAACGCAAATTGATAAAAGTGTGAACTATTCCCTTAGATGCCGTTAGGCACACTGACAGAGTTGATTAAGTGTCCTCTGTAACAACCGTCATGTAGTCTAATCCACAGGCCTGTGGATTAGATTACATGACGGGATCGGTGCGCCTAGTGTCGAAGAATCCCATACTAGGACAAAACAATTGTCCAATAATCCCTAGTTTTCAGTATCATTCTACCAACATTAATCTATGATGAATACTTACAGCTAAATTTAATTCGATTAAGTAATCCATAGAACAATTGTTCATTAATGAAGGAGACGGATGACAAACTAATTACAATAAATGTAATACTGGAAACAATTATGATTGATAACCACCCTAAACAGCTTTAAAAAATATTGTTAACAATGAAAAGAAAGGAAATTCAGTGCATTTTTAAGGAAACTGAACCGGCACTGTAGCAATTTCATATAGTAAATAAAAATCGAAAGAAATTCGAAGTATACTTAAGTAACAAAATAAAATGTTTATTTTTATACCAATCAGATCAGAACATCAGTACCAATGAAAGTTAAAGATACCTAGAGAAGAATTACAAAATTGTATCTATGAAATTAAATATAGTGAATATAATTAAGTCTATGTAGACAAAACCTCTAGATAGCTGAATATTAGGGTAAAAAATACACGGACTATGATTGAAACGTGTTCTTAGATCTTCGGAATGTCTCAGAAAACTTGAAATTGGTTCTGTGACTACACTATACCCCTTAGAAATAAGAAATAAAAATTTTTTACATTGAGTAAAAATATTTAAGAAAGGTTTCTCTGTATATTATAAAGAACGACTGCTAGGTGAATCAATGCACATGTGACCGGAATGGAAGAAATGGAATATAGTTGGCTACTTTATGTCAACTATTGATTAACATTAAAGTTCAATCGTTATCATCTACTTCATCTGTACTACCAATTACGCTTGCAACAATGACAATAATTATTAACCAGTGTTGAATTTATCACCAACTATTGTATTTAGCAGTATTACAAACTGTCTAACTAATGCTTAACATCATATTCCTCAGGATACTTAATGTTTACTCATACGTATCAGTAAGCATATGTCCAGTTGTTCAATTATTCCAATCCGATAACCTAAGGCTTAACTTGTCATTATACTCAATAACATTTAGAAGTAGATAAACACAGCAGTTTATACATACATGTCAATATTTGATTACATTTTCAAATTAGATTTGTCTTATATTTTTCAAGTTACATCAGTGGACTTAGTGGATTAGTTAATTGACCTTTATACATAACTTGGATTTTCATTAATTTACCCTGAAAAACCTGGGACTAAATTGCCAGGTAAAGCGTTAGGCTCTGCAAATTATGACTGCTTATAAAAAATGGCAATGTAATGCATGCTTTGTAATTCAAATTACACTACAGCAGATGTAATTTGTTATGTTGTGTTTGAAGGATGGGGGGGGTAGTGAAGATTTTGTTCCGGTTTCTCTTCGTTAACAAGGTGTAGTAATTCTTTTGGAGTTCAAACTCAATGTTCTCAGTTTAACAGTCGGAGACAATATCACTGTTCTTAGGTGTAAGTAAGATATTTACGGTGACTGGCCTGCTTCTTCTCCTAAATTAGTTATAGAAAGTGAAGTAATTGAATGCGTTGATCGATCCACTTATCTGGGAAGTCTCTTTACCCCTGGTGGGTCGGTGTCTGACGAAATCTCAGGGCGGATCCAGAAAGCTCGATTGGCATCTGCCAATCTACGGCACTTGTGGCGCAGACGAGATATCCGTGTCTCAACGAAAGGTCGGGTGTACTGCGCAGCAGTCCGCGTCATTTTAACATATGGCTGAGAAACATGGGCCATGAAAACTCAAGATATACGTCGACTCCAAATATTTGACCATAGAAATCTTCGGAACATCGCTCGTATACCATGGAATAACCGGATTAGTAATAGTGAGGTTAGACAAAAGGTTCTTGGGAAACACGGTAAATCAGTCGAAGTGGTAATTAACCTTCGTCGACTGAGATGGCTGGGACATGTATTGCGCATGCCCGACCACCGTCTACCCCGTCGCGCGATGTTGGCTAGGGATGAAGTAGGATGGAAGAAGGGTAGAGGCGGCCAAACCAAAACATGGCATCAGTCCATGAAGACCTTGACTACTGGTCTAAGCCATGTAGGTAGATGTAGACTACCTGGTTGGGGTCCGCGTGAGGATTGCAATAAATGGCTGGAGACACTAGGCGATATGGCTCAGAATTGGTCACAGTGGCGTAAGTGTATTCACTCTTTAACCTCATCTAGATCTTGAATTCTATTGTTATTTTCTGGACATCTTTACTTACTCTTCCCTCTTGTATTCTGTCTATACGTTACCTCAATAATCTCGTAGTGCTAGTGTGGTATGGCAACTTGAACCTACAGGCGTTTGTGCCCGGTTCTACGTTGCTGATGATGATGTGTAATAATCAAAGTCATGATTGCCTAGTCCTTGGTGCTGACAGAATTCTATCTGCTTATGCGATTTAGTGTTTCTTTGCTTTGCAATCACAGTGACATCCGTTTGACTAAATTCGTACATGGCTAAATACTTAGTAAAGTGACATTTTTATTAACATCGTTGTTTATGTCTGTCATGGATTAATGTTGGTTGCATACCACTGAAGATCAGGGAGTACTAAACAGGTGTTTCATCCTAGTCTGGGGATTTGCAGCAACATGTAAACTCTATTCCTCCAGGAAATCAAACCATGAACCTTCCGGTCTCAGTGGTACCCAACTAATATTTGTCTATAATGAAGACATTCAAATAAACTTAATACCCATCTCTACAATATTACTTTAGTTCTATATTTATAGATAAACAATAATCTCATCGTTATCTCTACCTAAATATTAATCCTCAATGTAATCGTCACTTCAATATTCACTTAACAGAAATTATTAGTGTATTTTATGTTTCATCAAGTGAAAGAAAGTGGATACTTCAGAACTATAATTTGTATGTACATCCTAGTGATAAGTACTAAATGGGATAAAGGGTAACTTGCCTATTAAACACAGTCTAACCGTATTAAATAGTTGAAAATAAAAGACAACAGTGACATAATCTGGTGAAGATTTATGTATGTTGTTAGCGTATGAACACTTCCAATGTTTAAGATTAAATAATACGGGGGCATAAAGCTTTACAGGAGAAAACATTTTTGTTTTTACAATAAAATATCGTATACTATTTATGTATGACGAGTTATTTATAACTGAAACAGACACAAATCCAAGTCACAGGCTATATATATATATATATATATATATATATATATATTATATATATATATATATATATATATATATAGATTATATATATATATATATATATATATAATGCACCACCTCATTTGTTATCTGATATAACTAGATGAGACCGTTTCTGTTCCAATAATCTATTGTATCTCATTAGTTGGTTGGTGAACACGATCTAATTTTAGCAGGCAGTAAGAATTAGTTAGAATTACTAATAAAGGATTTGCTTTTATGAGGCAATGAACAAAAAGCTGATCTATCATCATAGTGATAAATTCATTAAATATTCGATGACCTACATACGCTACTGGATTCTAACAAATAATCTATACTAACACAAGTGTATAAAATCGTTTCTCACTTAGGACGTTATATATATCTATATATATATATTATATATATATATATAGATATATATATATAGATATATATATATATCTATATATATATATCTATATATATATATCTATATATATATATATAGATATATATATATAGATATATATATATATCTATATATATATATATATCTATATATATATATATCTATATATATATATCTATATATATATATCTATATATATATATCTATATATATATATAGATATATATATATAGATATATATATATATAGATATATATATATATAGATATATATATATAGATATATATATATAGATATATATATATATATAGATATATATATATAGATATATATATATATAGATATATATATATAGATATATATATATAGATATATATATATATATAGATATATATATATATATATATCTATATATATATATAGATATATATATATAGATATATATATATATCTATATATATATATAGATATATATATATATATCTATAAAACATACAATAATCTTCACCAGATTTATTCCGTTTTCCTTTATTTTTCAACTACATTAATTCACGATTGTCGTATTTTCGACTGTTCGTTGCTTGTTTAATAGGCAAGTTACCTTATCCCATTTAGTACTTATCACTAGGATGTACATACAAATTATAGTTCTGAAGTATCCACTTTCTTTCACTGATGAAACATAAAATACATAATAATTTCTGTTAAGTGAATATTGAAGTGACGATTACATGAGGATTAATATTTAGGTAGATACGAGATATTATTGTTTATCTATAAATATAGACACTAAAGTATATTGTAGAGATGGGTATATATATATAATATATATATATATATATATATATATATATATATATCTATCAATTGTATTGCAAGTTATATTCTCATAAAAGTAAGCTAATTAAACTAATCATGTAGCAAAGCTCTAATGGGAAGGTATTGCTTATGATTGTATTGATCACAATGGCAGTGAGACTGAAACTTACTGATAATAATGAGTCGTAAGATTTATTTCATAAACTAGTAGATTTAATATGTCGACTATTAGATTATGATTAGGTTGTTGAGTAATAGCTTACTCCAGACGTTACTTTACGTCTTGTGGTGCTGCTATTAGTGTTATTGCTGTTGTACACTTCTTTAAGTAATCTTAAGCTGGAATAAAGTGACTAACCATTGGCTTTGCCAGTCAGTTTCTTGAATCAAGCTTGGTTTGTAATGCAAAAGCTTAATTCACTAAAGGAATAGTTATTTTTGAGAGTGATTATTTGTCTATAGTAACTAGATTTACTCATAATGTTTTCACTGTACACTACGATGAATCCATTATTTTTTTTTAATCATTTTTCTATTCACAACAAGGGATAAATGTTAGATATTACAGTGTAAGCCTACAATAAGTATTTTATTTGTAGTGTCTTAAGTTAGCCGAAACTGTTTTCAGAGAATATGTTTAGTGTAATGTTACTTAACAAGCCCGACGAATATCCCAAAAACTAGTTAAAGTTTGAGCTTGAAATGAAACCTTTACAATTAATTGAACTTTTATACTCAATACTCACCCACCAAGAGGAAAAGTGCTTAAAATTATAGAATTCATTACAAATAATGAATACTGAAGAAATAACTTGAGCATATCATAAGTTATCAATAAAGAATAAACATATACATTCAAATGTATGTTAATAAAACAGTAGACTTATAGTTGAATCTTTAGTTTAAACCTCTCTACTTATATTTTATTTTTTTAATAAGGGTTATTATCCCTATAATTCATACGATTAAAGAACAGCTTAATTTTAAGTACAATAAACAGTCATGAGATTGAAAGTTAAGGAATTTGGAAAAGTATAGATAGATAAATCAATTGGTGAACATATATACAATAGGATTAGTCACTATTGTCAATAAACCTTCTACTTAAGCATTTAATATGAATTATATTATTTGATATGATTAAGCATACAAAGGTTCATATATGTTTTACTAGTACACATAATAAGTAGTAGTTTTTCTTATTGGTTAGTAGTTTAGCTCTTAGGCATCATAAAAAATGCTTATGTTACTAACTAACTAACTAACTAACTTGCTAACCTACCTACTTACTTACTAACTATCGAACTAACTAACTTAACCTAACTTTCATCATCATTTTATCTCACTGTCTTATCATCTCATTGTAAAATAAACTTTCTCCCCTTCTAATCTATCTTACTTTTACTTAAATGAGAATGTATTACTTACGTCTTTCTTTTTTTCTTTATTTTACATTTTTTGCTCAATTATGTAGTTCGCTTTTTTTTCTCCATCCTTCTAAATCATTTAGCTATTGACTATATTCATTCATTCATTCATTCATTCATTCACTCATTTGCTTACTTCTATACTCACTTAATAAGTAACCTAAACACTTATCTACTTATTTATTCTTGAATTCATTTAATCATTTTCTATTAAATTAGTAATATTTGTTTTTTTTTTTTTTTATTTTTGAATATAGCCTCTCATTGATAATATTTCATTGAACTAATCATTAACTGAGTACAGGAATTCTGCATATACATAAGCATACATTTCTACAAAACATGGTTATATGCATACATAAACGTAGTAATAGACAATCAATGCATACTTATTCTACAATGTATATTTAGAGAAGATTAATAGAATATGATGGTATCTATATATACTGAGGAAGATAATAACATACAATGATATAGTTTATACTATAGATTATCATCATTTCGGTTTTTATTCTAATCGTTTAATTCACCTCTCTATCTTCATTTTCATATTATTTTATATCTAATTCATTCAGAATAAAGTATATGTAAGAAGCATTATGATAGATGAAAATCCTTGAATACTATAGAATAGAACTAATAAGAAAGAGATTTATTGAATTAAGATTCGTTTCTGTCTTCTTAAAATACACATAATGATGATCGTCGCGCTATATATCACAAATTGATGGAAGTGGGAATTCTACCATTAGATGCCGACCCAGTGATGCAGATGGTTTGGCGTTTGCCGTCAACCTGAATCCTCTGCTGCGGAATATGGGGTGCGCATTGATGAGGAGTTCTATACTAGAACGAAACAGCTGTCCAGTGCTTCCTGGTTTTCAATAGTACCCTGCCAACATTAATCTGTGACATATTCAATCGAATAAATAACTAATCCCCACAAAAATAACCATCCAATTGGAACATAATTAACTATTTGAGTAATATACGCTTAACAAAAGTACGAAAAAATGACAGACATCACACTGATGAGAAAGCAATTTTACAACATGAAACCTTCTGCTATTTCTGATTTGTTTATAGAGAACTGAGATAGACACTTTATAAAAGAAGATACAAACTATGTTACATCTTATTGAATGGTTTATCTACGTAAATCTATTGTATTTGTGGCTATATATTAAAGTTTTGTTCTTTAGATATGATCACTAGTAAAGATAAAAAAAGTATTAGGGAAATGAAGAATATACCCTCATCATTATGTTACTCATCATTATAACCAAAGTACAATATGCGTACTTAAACTAATTGGGGAAACATGCCAAAACCATGAGAGAAGAAAACAAGAAGAAACAATTACTGCGCCCAAATTTGTTTCAATTAAGTTATTGGGAAATAATCATAAAAAAGATGTCTATTATTATTTGTTATAAGTAGAAGATGTAAAAATAAAGGTAACTTAAACATCCAAAAGTTTGTGAATGTAACTCTTCATACAAACATGCTAAAGAGGTTGAGGTCATTTAAGTTAAATATAAAATAATGCCCGTTTAATTGGATGATTACGTCACAAACTGATGTTGATAGGAAACCATTGAAAACCAAGGAGGATTGGACAGTTGTTTCGTCATAGTATGGGACTGCTTAACAATGCACACCTTAGATTCCTCTTTCCGGTTTTCACTGGTACCCTTCTAACATCAATCTTTGGTGTATTCAATCAATTAGAATACCAATCGCCGAAGACCATCTCAGTTCACTTAATTCATTTTATTTGTTTAATTAATCCGTTGAACAAATTGAATGAGTTTGTGTTCTCGTATTACATGTCCTACACGTTGCATTTGAGCACTAATCTAAGTTTTACATGTAAGTGAATCTGGATGGTCTCATTATGGTTATCCGAATTGTTGTTTTTTTTTCATTTTCTATCTTGTAGAATGTTTTTTTGGTTCAAAGATTGTCTTGTCAAGTCGCTGATCTAATATTTACGAACAACATCAAACCTGCAATCTTACATTACTACTCACTAGTTTCTAGGTAAAAGAAACACTGATTTATATAAATTTTTAGAAAACAAGACTACTGTATTCGTAGTTTCCATTTTTTCAATCACGAACTGATGTTATCCGAAAATTCTTTCAAGTCTCCTTATTAGCATAATATAATCAAGTCATTGATTCATAGTTTAGTTGGATGTGAGTCATGATGCTGAGCCCCACCCCAAATCAATTATTAGTAGGTGTTATAGAGATTATCAAATTTGAATTTCCACATTATAAACTGATAACAGTTACACATTAAAAACTGTAATACACTGAACAGATGCTTCATATTAATGCATGACCATTTTGTTTCAGTTATCAAACCTATGTACTTTGGGCATGTCAACGAGATTTCAGTTTAAAGAACTTTGAAATAAATTTAATTTGACATGTGAGGCAACCTCACCTAATCATATTGATGGGTCACTATCAACGTAGTTAGACTCCGTTCTCCAACTCACTTTAATACACCTCCAAAATTACTTTCTGAACCTATTCCAATACTTCTTTATTTTTAATGTTTGACAAATTGAAATCAATCTTTGGTGTATTCAATCAATTAGAATACCAATCGCCGAAGACCATCTCAGTTCACTTAATTCATTTTATTTGTTTAATTAATCCGTTGAACAAATTGAATGAGTTTGTGTTCTCGTATTACATGTCCTACACGTTGCATTTGAGCACTAATCTAAGTTTTACATGTAAGTGAATCTGGATGGTCTCATTATGGTTATCCGAATTGTTGTTTTTTTTTCATTTTCTATCTTGTAGAATGTTTTTTTGGTTCAAAGATTGTCTTGTCAAGTCGCTGATCTAATATTTACGAACAACATCAAACCTGCAATCTTACATTACTACTCACTAGTTTCTAGGTAAAAGAAACACTGATTTATATAAATTTTTAGAAAACAAGACTACTGTATTCGTAGTTTCCATTTTTTCAATCACGAACTGATGTTATCCGAAATTCTTTCAAGTCTCCTTATTAGCATAATATAATCAAGTCATTGATTCATAGTTTAGTTGGATGTGAGTCATGATGCTGAGCCCCACCCCAAATCAATTATTAGTAGGTGTTATAGAGATTATCAAATTTGAATTTCCACATTATAAACTGATAACAGTTACACATTAAAAACTGTAATACACTGAACAGATGCTTCATATTAATGCATGACCATTTTGTTTCAGTTATCAAACCTATGTACTTTGGGCATGTCAACGAGATTTCAGTTTAAAGAACTTTGAAATAAATTTAATTTGACATGTGAGGCAACCTCACCTAATCATATTGATGGGTCACTATCAACGTAGTTAGACTCCGTTCTCCAACTCACTTTAATACACCTCCAAAATTACTTTCTGAACCTATTCCAATACTTCTTTATTTTTAATGTTTGACAAATTGAAATCAATCTTTGATATGAAACTAAGTAATCAATAAATTGTAAAAACATCCTTAATTTACTTAATTTTATCATTGGTGGCTTGTTACCAAACGTGTTAGATATCCATCATGAAGTGAATCACTAGTAGAAATAAGATGAATACAACTATCCAATTTAAAAAAGATAGTTATGCAGAGAACTATTAAAATGATTATGAAGCATATACACGTTAATAAGCATCTCAATAAAAACTATTCAATCAAACAAAATGAGTTTAAAGACCGATCCTTGTGAAAATATACATATGCAAAATGTGGATGAACGCTTTCACATAAAATTTGTTATGTCTGACTACTAAAGAAAGGTGAAAAACATCCTGAACTGTGTTTTAGAGGACTAATTCATTTATTCTGGTCGTCAGGAATGTAAACAATACATTTTTATTATTGTTATGTTCCTCTTACCCTATCCTCCCGTTTAGTATATTTGCTGTTATTATATAGTTTCTTACTATGCATTACAGTTAATTAGTTGTGTACAAGTTACCCCCCCCCATTCACTGCCACAATCTCTTCTGTTTCGTATTAGTGTAAAATTACTTATTGGTTCTCTGTGTTGTCTGAATTTGTGTATATATATAGGCATGATTAAAATACAATACGAATGAATTGGACTGGATTTCATTGTGTCTATTTGACTCATAAATCATTGTTTTCTCTCTTCTAGCTTTTGGGACTGAAAGTCGAGGGGCAGATACGTACGTATACTGATTGCCAATTATCAAGAGCATTGTGTATTTCTGCACAATACATTACAGAATTGATCTTCAACTTGAAGGTATAATCTACATCATTTCCTAGTATCAAAATCAAATCCAACATTCTTTACATTATTCAATTATAATCAATATAAACTCACTAATGATTCACAAACTTCAGTATATAAAATCCATTATAATTTATCATGCTATAATTAAATACAACAATCATTATACTACTTAATTACAATTGAAATCTTTTTCATCTTAAAAAACTTTAATTAATTAAACAATAAAAATTTAGTTTATTTGATTGAATATATCATAGATTGATTTTGGTAGGATACTAGTGTTCTCTGATTTTCAGTGGTACCCTATCAACATCAATCTGTGACATATTATTCAATCAACTAAATAAACAATCTTCATACCATCCTAAATCAACTAAAATTAATTTATTCAATATTGAATTAAATAGAATACTTCATTCATTTAAAAGATTATTAGTTCCATTGAGTAAATATGTCACAGTGATATGATTATAATTTCACGGTTATTGAATATGATAGGCGACAAGTATATAATTTTCTAAGTGAATGAAATAGACTGAAACATAGATGATTAGATAAATTTCTATATGTACATTAAAGTATTGTATTAGTCACTGATAAATTTATTCTATCCTCATTTAATGATTTAATCATGATATTGGTTGTATACAATGTATTCATTCAGACTTGTCGGGTGTAAGACAGTTATCACCATTAGCAATGGATGATCGTCGCACTATATATCACAAATTGATGGAAGTGGGAATTCTATCACTGGATACCAAGCCAGTAGTCAGATGGTTTAGCGATCGCCGTCAACCTAAAGCCCCTGGTCTGGAATGTGTGGTGCGAACTGCTGAGAAGTTCCACACTATCCAGTGCTTCCTGGTTTTCAATAGTACCCTGCCAACATCATTCTGTAACATATTCAATCAAATAAATTTCTAGGTATATATTAAAATATTGTATTCTATTAGTCATTGATAGATTTATTCTATCCTCATTTAATGATTATTCAATGTTGATGATATCAGTTGTATACAATGTATTCATTGAATCATTATGCTTTATAAATATTATGTATATAATTTGTTTACATTATATTTAATGAATTAAATTATCATTTTTCACTATAATATATTCTGCTTAAATGAATTGTTTAGTTTATTTTTGAACATTTTTCATTCTTTTCAATGGTAATGATGCATATACAATAATATAGTGAAGTGTTATCCCTTGAGAATGAAATCGATTGTAAGGCATAAGTTGTATATTTTAATTTTTATCAATTAACTAATTCATTATAACTTATATACAAACTAGTAATTATGTATCTATCTATGTTTACTAATGATTTATATATTGGATAGATCATATATTCAAGTTGGTAAATGGAATCTAAGATATGCCGTCTATTCTATTTGAGACTAGTTAGTTTGATATACCTGCATTCCAGTATTGATATTCACATCGTAATTCGAATTAAGTACCCTTGTGTCAAACGCCAATACATTCTATATTGAACTAACCAATCCAGACATTTATACTTGTGCAAAAGGAATGTATACATATGTTTATGTATTTTCTTTGATGTTGTTATGAACTAAAAATTAATTGCTTTATTTTGTCATTTGTGCTTCATGAGTATATTACCTCGAAACTAGCTATAGTATATGTAGTTTATGTTACTACAATTATTGTATTTGAAGTAATTCATGATGGATTAATAACAACATGAGTGTTTTAGTAAATTATGACCATAGTATAGATAATTTTACATCTTAGAATAGAAATCAGTAATATTATGTACTTTGGGACAGCTCTCAGAAACCTCAACGAAGCCTCCAGAACCCCTGAAGGATCCGGAGACATTCCATCAAACCATTGATCGACGGAACCTTCCAGAATCTCGATGTGGCGAGTTTTGATTGGGCAATAGTTGAAACTTTTTAGTTCAGATTAAAGTGATTATAATACTGATTTTGTTGTTTTAGAAGACTATACATTCACTACCACTGATGGTAGCTGCCCTTTGCTGGACAATGTTGAACTTCACTGGCCATTCCTTCTCAGTAGAGTTGGGGAACTACCATTTAAACTGAGTCGCTACTAAAGCATGATAGCTGTTATTATAATTGGATGCTGTGGAGTTTGTTGAATTTTGCCCACCGATGACAAGAGATGAGGTCATGTAAATATATATGTATTGTTAGCTGATTGAGTTAAAAATATCAGTCGTTTGGAGCCAGCTCAGTGATCTAATGGTAAGGTGTTCGTTGTGGATCCGTGAGGTCCTGGACTCGATCCCTGGTGCGGAGTTGTGGGTGCGCACAGGCTACCATACTCGGACGGAGCAGCTGTCCAGGTCTTTCTTGGTTGTCACTATTTGTCAAATTCACACTGATTTGCTACACCAAATTAACATGACTGTTATGATACGATGTCTATGATTCGTAGGATTAAATTTAACACTAATGAAAACTAATTAGTATCTTCATGTAAAGTGCTAACTCTTCATATTAAAACACAATTCTAGCGATCTTCAATGTCACCCTGACGATGTAACTGGTCTACAACTTCTTTCATGTAATGTTATTAAAAGAACAAAATATCACTGTTAATTAGTAAAAAATAAGTACTCTTTATAGGTAAGTTTTAAATTGAATTGAGGTGGTTAATAATGATAACAACTCCTTCCTTCATTCAAATACTTACTAAATTTAAGTAGAATTTAAAAATGCAATAGTTCCAGCAAACAAAACGGATTTATGTCATAAGGAGAACTATCCATAACCAGATATACGTTTCACGTTAGTTTGGAAAGTATCAACATAGCATATTTATGGATTCAGCTAACACCGAAACTAGAGCCTTCACTCCCTGTGACAAGCACTATATACATTCAACTGGTGAGTCGTAATGAAAACAATCCATAACATAGGTAAATATTATGTATTAGACAATATATAATCTGTTCTTATGTCATTAGCGGTTGTCAATTTTATGAAGATATGCTACAATCATACATGAGTAATAGTAAGACGTTGTTGATACCTTTGTGAAAGCTTTAGTTAGTTATATATACTATTCTATATAACTTTCCTCATCTTTTATCATGTATGTACTGATACGACAACTAAATCATACGATATAACAGTGATCCTAAAGGTATATACTTAGATATCATAGTCTATCTAACTATCTGTACTTAATAAAAGTATCGATCACTTCATAGATGAGTTATAAGATGATCACATTATGAGTTTACTTTAAAGAAACTGAAAAAGCACCAATTCTTACTAATTCAGTCTTTGTATGTAATTTACATTAGAAGAAGTGAGCAGTTGTTTTGTTCTTTTCATTCAGCTTGTGTCATTTCTACCTTGCGATAGTACATTACTCTTCTTTCTACTAATCATTAGCTTCTTTAACGCTCAACTAGAACCTTTCTCAGGTAACTCACTTTCCTAAGTATGATTAAATGGTAGTTATGAGATAATCTGCAACAGCCTCTGCTTTGATATATGTTCTGTGCTATTTTTTCCATTCATCTGAATGACATACCTGTAATCTTGACTGAATCAATGCTCTATCGATCATGAATCACTCAGTTTGACAATCTGTAACCGTTACTACTGAGATATTCAAACGATAATTGGTCACTTGTAGTACTGAAATGTACATACTAATTTCACACTGGGTATCGACTAGTCTACACAGTTCTATGTCACTTGCACTATGTTGAAATGGGACGTAGTTACACGATAGAGGATTGGAGGAATAATACATTGATCACATTACTCGGTTGTCGGTTAATGCAATCAACATTTTTATTTTAATATGTAATAGCTTTATCATGAAGCCAACTAGTGTATCCATTAATATAATTTTGACTAAGGCATCTGAAGTACCAATATATACATACAGAGTACAGTTGTTCAGTTACTACTTTACTACCGGAAGTAATGTCACTTAAACTCCCCACCCCACCCCGCCTCACCACCCCACCAATAATGTTTGTGTTTATTTATTGAAGAAAAATATATGTAAAAGAAATAAACGTAACGAAATCACTTATAAAGTGAGTCTTTTGTGATGTGACATTTTTTTGCGCAGACAACAATATAGTCTGCGGTATTGTCAAGTTTTTGCGGACAAATGTTGTAAGTAGCTTTAACATTTATGTATTGTAAACAATAGATCAGAGATACTACTAACATATTTCTATAAGTATAGATACATAGTTATAGTCAAATTATATTAATAAATGACAAATTTTACTTTATATGAAGGAAATACTTATTTGATATGAATTAAGGATTATTAATTTTATACTATTTCTAAAGAAATGGTAACTAAGGTCTGTGGGTAGTAATAAGTTAGCTAATTACTTTGCAATCATAACCAAATTAACAGGATGTATTGATTCAATTGGTGTATAATTAATACTGATAACTATCATTATTGGAAACGATGAAGATTATTAACGAGATTATCTTTACTTAAGCTTACTAAAAGATAATTTTATTTGATTGGATATATCACAGATTGATGTTGGCAGGGTACCATTTAAAACCAGGGAGCACTGGACAGCTGTTTCGTTCTAGTGTCGAACTCCTCAGCAGTGCACACCCACGATTCCGCACCAGGGGCTTCAGGTTGACGCGAACGCCTAACCATCTGCACCACTGGGTCGGCATCTGTGATATATCAATCAAATAAAATAACCAATCTCCACAAAAATAACCATCCCAGTTGAACTAAAAGATAATTGACAACAGCATGGTTGAGGCTTTCATCTTTTAGACAAAAATCTCATGTATGAACTTTTGCTTTATCTACTTCAGTTTTATCAATTGGGTAGTATGATTAACTTTAAGCTTAAAATTGAGCTCAAAGTCAAGCAAATACATTTCTACAATGCGTGCAATAACATACGAGTGTATAAGTTAAGTATCAATCATTTGGTAACGACTTTGTTAGTTGGAATATAGTTTATAGGAGGTGGTTAGCAGAGAATTGCTGACCTAGAGTTCGTGCTGCTTGACACATTCAGCAAGATATACCTTGGAAGAACTGATTGATTAAGGTGGATTCGACCCCAATTTTCTCAGGACTGCAAGTACACCTTTCTGACTAGTTCTGAATAGCATGAAACCTAAATCCAGAGTTTTTTGCTGACTATCCCCAAACTATAAATAGCTAATGTAATAAAACCATTCAAATTATCGAGTACTTCGGTATATTGTTTTTGTATTCTCTTAAACAGTTTGGATATTCTGGTCTTAGTAATTCATATCATGCTTGAATTGACCGGTTACAGAAACGGTAGGTTAATGTTAAGTTTCAATGACAGAGATAATCTCTTTCTTTTTGTCAAAAATTGTAAAACAATATTCCCGTTTCTATTACTTACTACGAATCGGATCTGTTGTAGATCGCTCGAAATTCTAATGAATAGCTGTGTCCCATGAAATTAATGAAAGATGAAATACAATAAATACTAGCCAGTTACATTGAGTGAAGTTAAAATTATAAGCTACTGAAATACTACCAGATGATATCGTGCTCGCCTTGAGATATGATAAGACTAGGTTAGCTTCAGTGTGACTTCAAAACTAGATGAAAACGATACAATTGCCTCAAGTGTTTTATTAACTAATACGCCGTATACTAACATCGAAAGATGAATCCTATTAGTTACAATTAATGTCGAGTTAGAATTCGATCCTTTAACTTCAGCTGACTACTTGCTTAATCTCAGTCATTTTCCTGATTTCCAAAACATTTTTCTAGTAAAATAAATCCACGGTATGAAATTTCAAATTCAACATTTTATAAAAAAATCCAGAAATAACAGCTATCACTCGCTCACTAGTGGCTTACTTCAGGAAGACTTGAGTTTTATAGTTTGACCTTATTGATTGTTGAGTAGTCACCAACTTACAGTATTGGGTGATTATCTTGCAATATTGTAAGTTAACTTAGCTTAAGAATGTGAAACAATAAATGTCAACTCAGTGGTTTGAACTCAGTGCGAAACCTGAATTTCATTGATTCAATCCTTGATGAAGTAATGGATTTTAACTTCTGAGTAGTACTTTACTGAGAATAAATAGCTGTTCAGTACCATGAATTCTTCATCACAAAGTTTTTCAAGGTAAACAGTCACTGAAATTTAGGATATGGTACTAAACACCTATTTTGACGTAGCATGTACTCCTCAGGAATATGAATCCATGATATCTCAAAGGAATTGATCTCATGACTTCCAGGCTTTATATGGAGCTCTTAACTGTTAGATCACTCAGCTATCAGGCATCCGACTGATGATATTTCCAATTTCAGCCGATCAGTGATATATTTGCGTGACTATATCAGTTAGCTCTCATGGTAAAATTACTGAACTTCACTGGTTGCTTCTAATCTAGACCCCAGGAATTAGCTTCTGAAACTAGTCACTGATGAATCAATCAATGCCTGTTACTCCATGTGGAGCACAGGCCACAAACCAGCATTCTCCAACCAACTCTGTCCTGGGATTTCCTTTCCAGCTCTTCCCAAATACTGTTCATTATCTTCATGCCTATTCCCAATTCCCGACGCAATGTGTTCTTGGGTCTTCCTCTTCTCCTTTGGACTTCAGGATTCCAAGTTAGTACGTGCCTTGTGACTCAGCGTAATGATTTACTCAGTGTGTGCCCTATTCACCTCCATGTGTCTTTTCACAATTTCTGTTTCAGCTGGAACTTGGTTAGCTTGTTCTCTGACACTGAAAGTTGTTGTTGATGATATCTGGCCAATGGATCCGAAGTGTTCTACGTAGACAACTGTTCGTAACTACCTGTATCTTTTGATGGATGCTCTTTGTAGTTTTCCAAGTTACACCTTCATACAATTGAACTGTCTTCACATTTGTATTTAAAATTTCGACTCTAACGTTGGTTGACAGTTGGTTTGATTTCCAAATGTTTTTCAGTTGTAAAGATGTTGCTCTTACCTTTCTAATCCGCGCCTTCATATCTGCATCAGACCCTTCTTGTTTATCGACAACACTGCCTAAGTATGTAAATATTTCCATATAAATCGAATCACTAATAAACTAGCTTTTACTAATTGTAAAGATTTGTGAATTTACTTTTGAATAATTGTTAATTTAGAATCTGTCTATAATATACAACTGAAGATACTACTAATAATTATTATTATTTTATTCATTTACATAAATTTATGTTCAAATTTTATTTTCTGCCTACTACTAACAAATAGTTGACATAGGTCACTTATGTACATAGAAAAGTAGACAATAAAGAAGGGTAGTGGATAGGAGGGGGTGGGGAAGAAGGTGAGGACACAAAAGAATTTTCTAAAGGAATAATTGATACTAAGTATAATTGTTATGTATGCATGTATATTGTAATTACTAAGGTATATGCCTGCATACTTCATTTAATTTACATGTACCGGATGTGAATAATTCACAGACTGATACCCTTTAGAATTCAATGAATAGACTGAAAATTAAGAGACAGTAAGAAAATAGAGAAAGAATGAAATGAAAGATAGAATTTTTTTTTTGAAGAATACATGATTAAATATTCAAGTCTTGCTTTCCGGTTACTTTTTAACTGCATTAATAATAATATTAATAATAGTAACAATGTAATAATAATAATAATAATAATAGTAATAATAATAATTACTATTCATGAAATAATAATGTATCATTTCCGGTGATTTGATTAACAGAGAATAAAAGTAGGTGAATGGTTAAAGTATCGAAATGATCGGAAATTCAGAACAAAATATCATAGAGGAATTAACAAAAATAAGGACGAGATAAAGACGAGATGTTCAATAATCAATAAGGATATTCAGTAGATTGATTGAAGATAGGCAATTATTCAATCTATAAAATAGATGCTTTTTCCAATTTTTAATTTTAAAGCTTTTTTTTTTATATCTTCCTTGTTGACGTTATTACAGACTGAAATTGATTAGTTATTGTTGTTATATATGCAATCATAAACGGATTGCCTCTAGACAGAGGTAATCTACATGTAATATCAAAATTGGTTTATTGCTAACGAGTGAAATCTATAACGCACATTTTATTCTCTTTAGGATTTATCAGTTGAACGTACCTATTTTGTATTTGATTTCGAACTCAATAAGTTGATGTCGAATTCGAGTGGGCTCACTACTAAGCTACTAATTTCAAGCACTCTATGCACAAGTGTAGTCATTCATAATCAGTAGCTTGATAGTAAATACAGTGGTGAATGAAAATAAAGTACTAAGTTTGATCCCTGATTTGAACAGTAAAATAGATGAAGTCACATTCAACTGATATATCCTGAAGGGAACTGGATTCCTTTTTGCTAGTTACAATCCAAATTTAAAATATTGCTAAAATATCAAGAATTGGATTCAAAGGAATGCAAATTTTAGTAGCGTTTTACGTTTAGTACTTTACAATCAGGAATAACAAAACATTATCCAAGTCTGAGCTAAGTGTATTATTTACAGTTTAGGTATATTAGAAGGTGATTGTTGATATTGTAATGATAATTCTGTAATGTTAACTTGCATACCTTCATAAAACAATTTAATTTAAGTAGTGAATAGTTGAGTTTTAATTTGTTATTTGTATCCATTAATGAATAACCTTGGTTGAATGCCACTGAAAATAACAGAGCATTACATCACCGTTTTATTCTAGAGTGTGACTCCTCATCAACATGCATCCTCGACCTCATGAAAAACTAAATTCAGAACCTTCAGTTTTATAACTGAAGATTTAACTGCGGGTGACCATTTTAGTGGTCTCCAATAATACGAATTCCACTTTGATCAGCTTGTGATCTAATGAAGCGATCATTCAATACTATCAGAGATAACTATCTAACTTGCAACATGTCTGAACTCCAGTTGTTCGAGACTCTCATTAGAGTTTCCAGAAGGTCTTAAATCTAGTTCCTAAATTAGTGACTAAGTTAAAGGTCCTGGGCTAGATACTTAGTCAGAATAGTTGTTGCTAAGGTTTCTCATATTAAGATTTTCTGGCTTTAATCGGTATCTAATTGTCATCTACTAATAATGTATTCAAACAACGAATTAAAATCATTCACCGCTAAGTCATTACAACTTAGTGATAACATTTCATTAAAGTGAGTAAATGGCTTCGTGTGTTAGACAGCTAGGAAAATACATTATTCACATTAAAATGAATTTATCTTCATGTCATATGCAGAAAAAGATTTGGTTAGATTGAGAGACTATTGAGAAATAATAATGTTTAAGCCACATTGACGTCTGAGTTACATATATAACAACGACCCATGTATTACGCTTTACAAAGCCTGTGTTTGACCACTACTAGGTAACTGGATTGTTACTCACATTTCATTAAAGAATAAACTTGAAATCTTCCTAAGATCGCTTTGCACTTTATACTCTTGTGAGTGATTGTACCTTAGACTATACAACTAGATCCATTGTGTTGGGACAAAGCCGTTAATATAAGCTAAATTTTTTAACATGACACTGAATAAATTAGTTTTTACTTCCTCCAATACGATTCAGTCTACAGTACCTTCTCGTCGTAACTTCTGTAACTAGGTTTCAAAAGGCAGAATGTTTTATCGTAAATCCATCGTTAATACTAATTACTTTATAAATAAATTTTCGAGAAACTAGAACAGTTTACCAAATGCTATTCGAAAAAATAGATTAACTTTCTGAATTTGCGTGGTGGAATTCTCACTTTCTATATTTTCATACTTTATTAAGTGTTCACGCCAACAATTGTTTCTTGCTCAATCAATCAATCAATGCTTGTTACCCCAAGTGGAGCATAGGCCACAAACCAGCATTCTCCAACCAACTCTGTCCTGGGATTTCCTTTCCAGCTCTTCCCAAATACTGTTCATTATCTTCATGCCTATTTCCAATTCCCGACGCAATGTGTTCTTGGGTCTTCCTCTTCTCCTTTGGACTTCAGGATTCCAAGTTAGTGCTTATCTTGTGACACAGTTTTATGGTTTCCTCAGTGTATGTCCTATCCACCTCCAGTGTCTTTTCCTAATTTCCTCCTCGTCTGGAATTTGGTTAGCTTGTTCTCTGACACTGAAAGGTGTTGTTGATGATATCTGGCCAATGGATTCGAAGTATCTTATGCAGACAGTTGTTTACAAATACTTGTATCTTTTAAAAGATGCTTTACGTAGTTTACCAAGTTTCACCCCCCCCCCATACATTTGAACTATCCTCACATTCGTATTGAAAATTTTGACTTTAATATTGACTGACAGCTGGTTTGAGTTCCAGATGTTTTTCAGTTGTAGAAATGCTGCCTTTACCTTTCCAATCCACGCCTTCAAATCTTTATCAGATTCTCCTTGTTTGTCAATGATGCTGCTCAAGTAAAGGTTTCGATGTCTTCCA
The DNA here is from genome assembly GCA_034768735.1 of Schistosoma mekongi. NCBI lineage: Eukaryota > Metazoa > Platyhelminthes > Trematoda > Strigeidida > Schistosomatidae > Schistosoma > Schistosoma mekongi. The sequence continues at coordinate 43,298,470 of CM068307.1, forward strand.
GAATTTATCTTTCAAGTGTAATTGGGTTAGTATTTATTGTTTTGTATCGAAGGACCTTGCATCTCCCTTTGTGTATGTTGAGGCCTACTGCTGCCGAGGCTGCTGCTATATTGTTTGTCTTCATCTGCATTTGATGCTGTGTGTGGGATAGAAGAGCTAGGTCATCTGCAAAGTCCAAGTCATCTAGTTTCACCGATGTTGTCCATTGTATTTCGAGAGTGTCTTGGGATGTTTCAGTCTTCATGATCCAGTCAACCACCAGTAGAAAGAGGAAGGGTGAGAGCAGCGTTGTCTGACACTGGCATTCACTTCGAATATATCTGTGAGCTGACCTCCATGCACGATTTTACAATGTAGCGCATCGTAAGAATTCTGTATGATGTTGACTATGCTTAAGGGTACGCCATAATGTTGTAGAAGGTTCCATAATATTCTGCTATTCAGTTTCTTACTCACTATTGGAATAATAGGAACTCTAAATGTATGAACACTGCTACCACTGATTACACCCACATTACTTTGTTTTATGTTAACACTTTAACTGCTTGATCTTATTATAAGATTTTGTTGCAAATTACCTTATCTGATGGCTTAGTAATCACTGCTCATTTCATTAACTCCAGGATATGTTTATACAATTGTGTTCACTGTTTTCGTTGTAGATGATCACTTATAGAACGTGCATGGTGTCTTCTCAAATCACATTGTCTACACTTAACTTCTTAGTTTTCTTCTTAATGAAATATTTTGCTACCTGTAAGACCTCAATCACTGGATAATGCTTGTGTCAATGTATTTTAGTCACCCTTTCTATGAACTTCAACTAATTTACACTACCAATCACAATTACTTACTTATAGGACTATTTTTGATAGTAATAATTGTTTGACCGTTATGCTACCACTTACGATTAGGAATTTCATGAGTATCACATATGTTAAAGCCTGATTCTTATTTACTATAAAAGTTAGCTATCCTGTTTGACGTTGATTTAATTGACTATTTAAGTCATAATTTCCCCATAGAAATATCTTCAAATTAATCATTAGTGATGATACTATTACTAGTTACCAACGTTTCTTACATCACAAATAACAATTTGAGTTGGAGAGTTGATCTTACCTTAGACTGATTCACATTGGTAAAATACAATATCATTATTCATTAGTAATCTAAGGTCACTATGAAATACGAATTTCTTCTTCATATTTAAATGTTTGATAATATAAGTTCAGAATGAAAATGTAGTCCATGTAATATTAAGTTACTCAGACCAACAGACATAAGTAACGTCAATCGCCTTAAATTTTTATACGTATAACATGAAACCTATGTTACACAAGGTTTTCATTTGATTATCTCTAATCATATTTTGGAACTAAACAATTACTGTGAACATGAACTTATCATTAAATAGATCAACAGTAAAAATCGATCATATCAATTCTAGAATTTTAATAATTAATAACTTTGAGTAAATTAATGATTATCTACATTCAACAGCTATGTAGATGTAGCTTTAGTATTGAATGTGAAAGGCATAATTATTCAAATATCAATATGAACATTTAACAATGTAATAATGACAACACTTAAATAAGAAGTTCTACATTAGATCAAAAGTATGCATTAATCATAAGTTAACTTTATGAAGTCATATAACTAAGAAGTTTAAACGAAGAGTATTCTTTTCGATAAATACTCATCAAGTTCTACATTTATTAGTTTAAAAATTATTAGTCATAAAAATAGCCAGTTTTGAGGTAGTGACAACATCATTTAGATAGCAAGGATAATTTGGATATACATTTTTCTTTCTAGTCGGGTTATTTGTAAAATGCGAATGTTAATGTTGAAATAATCATCATCATGTAACTTATGAAACGTAAATGACAATCGAAATAAACATGATTATTAATCAAATATACGCATATTGGTATCTCTGTATATGGGTGACATAGGAGATAGGATGGTAGCAAATTACGAATAGATCAAGTGTTTTATTTAGGTTGGATTGTAACTGGCAAGCGAAATCCAGTACGCACATTACGTCCTATTTGGAATTCATCTGCTGGATGTACCATCAGGATGCACATATGGCAACATTGGCTGACCAGTTTCAGTTCATTACAAATCAACGGGGAAATACAAGCTTATCCTGAATAAAATCAAGTGTTTGTAGACGAAGACTGAATCTTGTATAAAATAAGTGAGTGATATTCATAATTCGTCAAATAGCAACAATAATAATAGGAAGAATTATAATCAGTTCATTTGTTCGGTTTTATCGAAAAGAATATTCTTCGTTCAAATACATCTTTGTTACAATTAGTGGGGGGGTTATAGAGATAGTTAACTGTCAATTTTGATATCACGAATTGATCTGAATCAGACAATTATTGATCACCTGGAAGCACTGGACAGCTGTTTCGTTCTAGTATGGAACTCCTCAGCGGTGGGCACCCACGACCCCGTAGGGGATCGATCCCAGGACCCTCTGGCTCCGCGGCGAACTATTTACCATTAGACCACTGAGTCGGTTCCTAACAGTTGATATTTCCAACATCTTTGTTATTTTATGTGTAACTAAATGAAGTTCTATTGAGATGTTATGCCTAAGATTTACATACAACAATAGTAATCACATAATCCCGTACATAGAATTGATTATGTAACACTCTCAGAATTCATTCAAATGATAATTTAAAAGTATGTTAATTGAATGCAAATAATTAAAATAAAATTAAAATTAAAAAAAATTTTTTTATTTTTTTATTTATTCAGTTGATTTCACTTAACTTGAATTTGTTCCTTTTGTTTGTTTGTTTTACATTATTGATGAAGTGGAATAATTAAAATTTCCCATGTGAATTATTCATAATCAATGAATATGCATTATTTATTAGTAAATAAATTATGAAATAATAATTTCAATATTATTCGATAATAAATTGAATAAATTAATTCCATATAAATAGATCATGATTAAGTACCATTCAATGCTAAAGATTAATCAATAGTTATCACTAATGGTAATGGATGATTGTCGTGATATATATCACAAATTGATAGAAGTGGGAATTCTATCATTGGATGCCGACCCAGTGATGCAGATGGTTTGGCGTTCGCCGTCAACCTGAAGCCCCTGGTACGGAATGTGTGGTGCGTATTACTGAGGAGTTCCACACTAGGACGAACAAGTTGTCCAGTGTCCCCTGGTTTTCAATGGTACCCTGCCAACATCAATCTGTGATATATTCAGTCAAATAAATTATGAAATAATAATTCCAATATAATTCGATAGTAAGTTGAGTAAATTTATTCAATATAAATAGATTATGATTGAGTACCATTCAATGCCAAAGATTAATCAATAGTTATCACCAATAATAAAGGATGATTGTCGTGAGATCATAAATTAATGGAAGTGGAAGTTCTATAAATCAGTAGCGGCCTAATAGTGTAGAGGGTAAGATGTTTACAAACTTTTAAGCACCTGAGGTGAAATCTAGAATGTTCATTGTTAAGTAATCCTATACTATGATGAAACAACTGTTTAGTGTTCCCTGGTTTTCAGTGGTACCCTTTCAAAATCAATCTGTGAAGTATTCAATCATTTAAAATCTCCAGCAATCATCTCAGTTTTACATTTGTCTTAGACTCCTTAGTAATGATCACAATTACGTTGTTCATCAAAGAATTTCAGATCTCTAACTTAACACTTAACTGTTAATACCTTTGAAACATTGTACTTTATCCTTATGGTTTATAATGACATTAGAAAGATATCAATTTGTGTTAAATACAATTAGTAAAGCCAAATACTGTTTTTACACAAAATTACAGCCACTCAACTGTAATAATATGCTTTCTAATGACAAGCTTTAGTATGAATGTTGAAGTTTTAGCGAAAGAGTTTTAAGTAATGGAGACCAGGCATGTTATATGTGTGATAGTAATTAACAGTGTCACTGAACGAATGCTTTACTATATCACAAGTTGGTCACAGTGGAAAATCTATCATAGGAGACCACTGTAATGTTGACATTCGTCAAGCTTTTGGCTGCAAAGTTGAAAGTTTTGACTCTAGATCCTCTTGAGGTCGAGGGTGCGTGCTGGTGAGAGGTCACATACTAGGACGATGTAATGCTCTGTAGTTTTCAGTGGTACCCAACCAAGATCAATTAGAAATAAATATAAACAGTAGAAAATTAGTTTTATTCATCACAGATAGATTTAGATTAGTTACCATTGGAGATCAGGAAGCACGAGACTGTTGTCTTTCACTAGTATTGGACTCTACAACAGAGATCATATTTGAGCCCATCAAGTAAGCGAACCAAAGAACTTTAGGTTTCTCAGTAAACGCCTAACTGTTAGTACCATTGAATCACTATAGTACAACTCGCTGGTGTTCAATGGTATCTAATTGAAATCACTCTGTTCCAGATACTAACAACAAATTTATAAATATGCCATTTTCCACAAAACCACATAACATTAATTACAGTCCATTTCGCTTCAGAGTTCACAAAATGTACAACATCCAGAATACTCAATCATTTCACTATTAACTTACTAAGTGAATGTTACATTCAATGATTTTATGTTTTTAAAGTTTTTAATCTTATGCATTAAGAGCTGTTTTTAAGTGTCTTTTAAAGAATTTTCAATGTAACAGCACTTGAAATGTCTAACGAAATCTATAAGTATTACATTAATTACGACTTTATATGAAGATTCATATGAAAATTACACTCTTCTATACTGTATTTACATTAAATGAACCATAAAGTAATCAGTTTTTATTAAACTAATTAATAAAGCACTGTACTGCCTTACGTTGTAACGATCATTGAATTTGATGTTGTATATTTCACTGAGACTAGGTTTAGCTTAACAATAACACTGGATAGCATCATAGCCATAGTTTGAAACTTTCCAGTAATGGGCTTCCGCAAATCGATCATAAATCGAACTCATGACTTTCATTCATGTGGTGCATGTATAAAATATAGAACATTAAGTTGGTATATAATGATTTGCATGCTTTACTTCAACTAACTGGCAATAATGAAGAACCACTATATATTACCACTAATGATATTTGTCTTACAGTTGAGCTTCATTATTTGTTAGCTCATTTGGTTTATTTGTACTCTATAAACATTTGATTATAAACATTTAAAACTTTATTACTATACAGTACTTATTGTATGAATATATATAATGATAACTTACTTATTCTTTCATTGTTTTGTAACAGTTGTTGAGTTCTTCGACGTACAATACATACAGCAAATAAAATAATCAAAACTAAAATTGTGAAGAATATAGACAGTCCAATAATTAATATTTCACCAAGTGAATATCTTCCAAGATGATTATTTGAAGAAGTGGAATCATCTGAGAAGAAGTTAACCGACGATGATGATGATAATGATGACGATGATACAGATCCATCATCTGATCTTGAAACTAAACTGTTATCATGTAGATGATCAGATGATAAATCGTTTTGTCCATATTCATTTGTTTTGACTTCATCAATAATATTTGATGAACTACGAATCTACGTAAATGGAAAGAAACATAATTGAAAACAAAATGTGAAAAAAATCATCACCGAAAGAAATTATGATTGAGACTGATGAAAACCAAAGTGTAATTGCGATTATGTAACAGTGTCCATTTTTAATATAGAATCCCTGATCTTCAAAAGAACTGACAACTAAAAGCCGCTAAACCAACTTTTTAAGCACTCAATTAATTCACCTTGAGATGGAAATAGTTTCCGTTTAAAATTTCAGTTTCACATTACAAGTATATATGCTAACAGAACAGATAGAAATTCAGTTCTAAAACTTATTTTTATCAATCGTTCGAGTGAAAACTAACAGATGAGGAACAGTAAGGCTGATCACTTTATAAAATCACAAATTCAACAGTCTGAATCGATATCTCAAAATTATCATTAAGGTTAATCACTAGTGAAAATAACATAAGTATTTTGGTTCAATCATACCGAACAAAGAATTAGATTTATATCCTTTATTTAAGTTACTTAGGTCCTAACTGATTTCTTATAGAACTGAGATATTTACTTTGAGTTCTTACTGAGTAATAAGTAATCACTGTATATTGGTTAAGTATTTAAATAATAAACCAAAGATTTACCTGTATTTGAAGATTTGGAAAATGTGTACATCTTTGTGGTTCACCCTGATCACATGCATCTAATGCCAGTAAAAATGTTGGATAGGATATATCATTCCCATGATTATCAATAATTGTTGATTTTTGCTTATTATTATTTATTATATATTGTCTGGGTATTTGACTTTCCAAGTATAGTAGTCCAGTTCTTGGATCAACATTGAATAATGTTCCAGCTGTTTCACCTTTGACTGCATAAGTTACTTGACCATTTAAACCTTCATCTGGATCTACTGCTAATAACTAAATGAAAACAAAAATACCATTGTATAATAGAATGTTTGAAAGTTGTCAACAGAATTGATTTTATGTTCCTCATTGAATATATGGCTAGAGGTTTCGATTGAGATAGTTGAGATAATGCAGACTAGTATTTTTGATGGATTGAAAACATCACAGATTGATGTTGGAAGGGTACCATTAAAAACCAGGAAACACTGGACAGTTGTTTCGTTCTAGTGTGGAACTCCTCAGCAGTACGCATCCCAGATTTCGCCCAGATATCTACATTAGATCTATCCCACTACATATAGGGTAGGAGTGAGACAAATCATCACTGGTTGTTTGAATAATAATTATGCTAAGCTATGCATCTATATTAACGTAAATCTTTTACTATTGGTTATAGAGCACATCGGTTCGACGTCAATTCACTTGCCATCAGATCTGAAGTTCTTGGTTTGTACTCGAAAACGTCGGTGGTTTATAGTGTTATCAAAATTGAATCTTTTAGATGGTTGTTGCTTAAGTTGTATTGTCCCAATAAGGGTCTACGTTCGGTATTATCACGTATAGGTAATTACCAAGTTAAACCTAGTCATATATAAAATATGTATGATAGTTCTTCTTTGATGAATGTTACTGAACATTTCAACAAGTTTGGTGTGAGACATTTATTGTCAATGGTAAAGACCTATCATTTCGCTATATCACAAATTGATGAAGATAAAAATCATTTATTGGAGGCTGTCTGACCCAGTGTTGCAGATAGTAAAGTGTTCAATATGAAATCTGACGATATCGGGTTGGATTCCCTGGTGTAGTTGAGGATGTACACCTCTTCGTAGTCTTATATCAGGATAAAAAAGCTGTCCAGCACTCTCTGGTTTTCACTGATACACAACCAACATCATTTTGTTATGAATACAAAGAATCAAACCTAATACAACCTCAATTCAATTTGAGCATAATCAACAACTATGAATTTAGAGATCTTATCAGAAAGAACAGTGATACGCAAACAAGTAACAACATATTTACCAATAAAATGCAATCATATCATATTCTGGTAGTATTAGTTGTTAACTGATTACAAACAACATTTAGTAATTTCCTTATTTCTATCAACGAAAACAGTCCATTATGTAACTGTGGAAGAAATAAAGACGGTTCTTTATTTCTTTCTCTATTTCTCAATTTCCTGTTGATGTCAATGCATATAATGGTAATGGAAACTTCAATAATTAAGTTAAATAAACATTTACATGACTTTCTTCATGAATGACAAATTTTTTATCAGCTCTCAAGTTTTTATTTACTTATGAGTTATCCCGAAGTTAAAATACTAGTTGACAAACCTGAAGGCCACAGTTTCAGTTCCTAGCCGATGGTCGTTTTGTCTTAGTTTGGGACTCTTTAGAAGTGAGGACTCACGACTTCACTACGAAATCAATCCCATTGGCGACCAGTGGCGAACACCTAACCATCAGACCAGTTATTCATCTTCCATAAGTTGATATTTCTAGTTCACTCAATTTGCGATATGTTTTTGGGACTACATCCTATCCAGTTGGTGAGTAACTTACTAACCCCTCTCCCCAACATAACTGATCTTCACTGCTCATCTCTTCTCATTAGAACCCTAGAAATCACCTACAGAAGTTAATCACTAGTGCGCTGATACTAAGTCTGCACAAATCAATATAGCTACTTGACTGATTTTAGAAATAACAATCGCTGTTAGCCGTCTCAGTGGTCTGGTTGTTAGACATTCTTTATAGATCCTTGAGTCAAGTTCATAGTGGGGTCGTGGATACCTACTTGTGTAGAGTCCCGTACTAGGACGAAACAACTATCCACTTCTAGTTCCTGGTTTTGATTGGCCATCTAACTCACATCAATTCGTGATATCAAGCTTGCATTTATAATGCTTAATAATGAGACGAAACAGAATATATTTACATAAAATTAACAGCTTCTACCAATCGCATTCATCATGAATTATAGTTGTTATGATTCGATCTCATTTCCAGATGTCTCACTAACGAAAATATCATATTGAACATTTTAACGAAGTATCTATAAAAAGATTAATTTAATCTAGCCATGACGTTCAATTTCACACTTTCGTAACTATTAAGTAGTGGAAATGAAAATAGTTCTGGAATTCGCTTTATCTATATGTACTTATGAAGCCTGTTACATCTGACACAATGCTAAGCAAGTTCATTATAGAATTTCTAAGTATTACCTAACCTGGCTAAGTATAGGTTCGATAAAGATAATTGGGAGTTCGATTCTTGTCTATTTATTAGATACAGAATAAAAAGAGGGCATAAATCAAAGTTTTTAATAACTCGCCGTATCTCACAATCTAAGAAAAGTACATACATAAACGTCAGTTACATAAAGAAGAATCTACCAGTATCTTTATTAATAAACTGGATCTATGCATCCAAAAGAAATTCATTAAACCGTTCCTATAACCTTAGTCGTCATCAGTGCTGATGTTTAGGATCATTACGTAAGAATTAATAGAATGTCACTGTCATGCAAATACGAAAAGACAGCATATATTCTGTTAGTGTTGAAATGTTAGTTAATGCAGGGAAGGAGATTGTGCAGATATGTCACCACGTTTGCTTACTTTTCACAAGAAATTCGATGGGATCCAGTAAGTGTTTTTAAAGGTGTTAACTTGATACTACACATAAATTACCTTTACTAGTATCGACTTCTTTACTGGTCATAATTGTCATTTATTTAACTAGACTGAAAAGACGTTCTGAAATTATAGGAATCCACAATATAACTGGTTCCATGAATACTGGTGGTCTATTAGATACACACAGATGAGACAAATTCAGGAAATCAGTCCTTACTTCTAGTTTGATTTACAGAGTGTCTTTAGAATATAATACGAAGCATTATCTCAGCAAACATCTTTTACAGAACTTTCTTATTTGTTATGTCGTAAGTCTACTGATATTACTGTCACTGAGATGTGGTTTCAGGAAAACGGATTTCTTAGGAACTGTTGTTTTATTTGATTTCGTTTTCGCTTATGTTATATGTCTTTTTATGAAATTCAGTAGTGACACACTCGTGCTGAATATGTTTCAGATAATGGTTAACTAGCTGAGTAAAGATGTTTACTATAATGCATTAGACTTTGTTTTTGTACATTAAAATGAGTTTATTGGAGGACTGATGCAGATTTCCTTGTTATTGATACATCTCAGGATAAGGTATTATCATCAAGGTAACGTTGTCTAACCATTGTTATTGTAGCCTGTCTATTATACTTTTTTGTTCATTTTATTTATAAGGACTATGAAAGTATCACGTATATAGAGAGAATAGAATGTTGACTATTTATTCTGATTAGTAGGGAATATATCTCTAGTATTAACAGAAAGAAGTCCGCAGGGAGTGAGCCTATTGAAGCTCCTACTGTAGAGTCAACTAATTATTTGTTAAGCACATTACCGAATTATAAAGTTACTTTCATGGTATACCTGGGAATAAATTGTTTTAGCGTGTGAACTAAAATGTTAGTTTCTAAGTTCCTTTTTGTAAGTTCATTAAGTATAAAGTCCAAAGTAAAATAAAAAAAAAACGATGCGTTTAGTGATATCATTTATTTTGTTGACAAACTCAAATAAGTCCTTAACACTGTTTAATGATTTGATGATATTTACTGATCACTTCACTATAGTCTGATAAACAAATCATATCTTCAACTAATTTGAAGGCCAATCCTTTCTAAACCAATTCATAACACGACATCAGTTCATGAAACGCTTAAGTGCTAGTCTAAGCCATGTTAGTAAATACAGATTACCTAGTTTAGGTCAGTCTGATAATCTCAATGAGTGGCTAGAGATATTAGGTGACATAGATCAGTAGTGATCACAGTCGAACTGATATCTTCACTCCTTATCTTCTTTGAGATTGGAAATTCCATTAACTTTTTGCACACATTTTTACTTCATTCTTCCCAGTTAAATTATATCGTCGTGTTAATCATGCGGTTTGGCAACTTGAACCTATGCGTATATATTCTACGTTGTCTTTGACCGATTGATTGTAAGTATAAACATTCCAGATAACAATTAGAATGAGTTTGTATCTTCACGTTGATTTGTTATGAACTGAAATTAGTCAGCCTCTGTTACTATATATACAACATACTAATTACATACATACCCGTTGCACAAGTGTGGCCGTCTGGACTCAGTAACCTACTGGTGAATGCGATATCTTTTGACGCAAAACAAAATGAGCTCTAATCTCAGAGTGAACATCAACATTGGGATGCAGGTACATCCAGCCGACGAGTTCTAAATAAGACGTAACGCGCGTACTGGATTCTGCATGCCAATCACAATCCAACTTAAACATTCTAGATAACAGATTAATAATGATTTATCATGCAGATAAATAATTTGCTAATATTTTTCTTCTTTACTACTACTACCACTACTATTATTGTTTATTTGAATGAAGTGAACATTTAATTAGCAATAAAAATAATTAACTACTGATATGCTAACTAACATCGTTGTCACTAATAAACCGGCTTTATTAAAATGTTTAGAGATTATTAATTATAAAGTAATTAATTAAATGATTGTCATTTCTAATAATAATAATAATAATAATAATAATAATAATAATAATAATAATAATCGTATTGATATGTATAATCAATCAGTTACTGCCTGTTACCTAACGTGGAGTATAAACCGCTGACCAAAGTTCTCCAACAAACTGTTTTCTGGGCTTTCCTTTTCACGTATTCACAAGTGCTTTTCATTTTTCGCATATCCACCTCCTATTCCCAAAGCAATATGTTCTTAGGTCTTCCTCTTTACATATGGTCTTGATAATTCTATGTTAGTGTTTGTCTTGTGACACAGCTTAATAATTTCCTCAATGTGTATCCTATCCACTCTCAGCCTTTTTTCACAATTTTCTCTTCAGCTGGAAGCTGATTTATTTGTTTTGAACTACAAACGGTTGTTGTTGATGGTATCTGACCAACGGATCCGAAGTTCTTTTATGCATGGTAACATCTGCTTATTAAATTTATTTCTATATTTATTCCCATGAGTTAAATGGTATAAAACTGAAAAGTAAGTTTTCAGAGAATGAAATACTTTAGGTTAATATGTGTATGTATCCATGTGTAGGTACTTTTTACAGACTTGTCAGTTTAGCTTATATTCATTTGACTGAATTTATTTTAAAAGTATAAACAGAGTAAATTAACCCACCATTACTAGAAATAAGTCATATTTTATTAAATGTAGTCTAGATAACGTATTGATATGTATAATCAATCAGTTACTGCCTGTTACCTAACGTGGAGTATAAACCGCTGACCAAAGTTCTCCAACAAACTGTTTTCTGGGCTTTCCTTTTCACGTATTCACAAGTGCTTTTCATTTTTCGCATATCCACCTCCTATTCCCAAAGCAATATGTTCTTAGGTCTTCCTCTTTACATATGGTCTTGATAATTCTATGTTAGTGTTTGTCTTGTGACACAGCTTAATAATTTCCTCAATGTGTATCCTATCCACTCTCAGCCTTTTTTCACAATTTTCTCTTCAGCTGGAAGCTGATTTATTTGTTTTGAACTACAAACGGTTGTTGTTGATGGTATCTGACCAACGGATCCGAAGTATCTTCCACAGACAGCTGTTTATAAATGCTTTTATCTTTTGAATGATGCTTTCCGTAGTTCTCCAAGTTTCAACTTCATACTACTGGCTACAGAGGCTGTTGTTACACTGTCCATCTCCACTTGCATTTGCTGCTGTCTGTAGGGTAGAAGAGCTAGGTCGTCTGAAAAGTCCAAGTTGTCTAGTTGCATCAAGGTTGTCCACTGTATTCCATGCTTGCCTTGTGATATTGAAGTTTTCATAAACCAGTCAACCATCAAAAAAAAATAGAAAGGGCCAACTGGAGTCTCGCTAAGGTTGCCGTCTGTTCCAAGTCCGGATAAATGAGGATGGTTGGGCATGATGTGTTAGCAACCCTATACCATAAAAGAACCACCTTGCTAAAAACAATCGTATGTACGATACTGTTAAGTTATTCATAAGTTAGTCAATTGTATCTCAGCTTGATGATGTAATAAATTATTATTGATGAGCTTATTTATGCAATGATTTACCAACATTTTTCGTGAATGGGTTGAATAATTTCATTTATTCATAACTTAACCCTTACAACAAAGAAAGTAAATGAAATTTTATGATGTCACATTATTACAGTTGGATGATCTAAGTAAGAAGCTTACAAAGTAATTAGAAATAAATATACACATTTAATCACTAGCTAACTAATATTTACTATATATAAGTGGGTATATTATAACCTATATGTTTAACCTCTCATGTTTATAAAAGCATGAATGATCTAAGTCAGCTAATCACTGAGTAGCGACTAATGTTATGATCGTCTTGTTCTTTGTAGTGTTGAGTAAATTCTTTTAGTCAAATTGCAATGAGGCCACTAGTTTAAGGGCTATGAAATGTCTAGCATTATGCTAGGATGAAAAATAGTATAGGCGTAGTTAGTAGGAAACCCTGCTTTTTACCTAGGTTTTATGCTATTTGGAACTTGGAGGATTCAATTCTTGGTCACTTAGTTTCTTAAGGGTTTCCGAATTACTACACTCAGACCACCTTACAAATAAAAGACTTAGTTGTATATTGTGTTCTCTTGGGTGAGATTTGGTCAGATATTACTAGTTAAGTAGTTAACTACTTCTTTAGGTCATAATATACCGGTTCGATTGCAACCAATTCTGAACCATATCACCTAGTGTCTCCAGCCATTTATTGAGATTATTACACTGACCCTAACGAGGTAATCTGCATTTACCAACATGACTCAGACCAGCAATCAAAAGTTTCATGTACTGAAGCCAATATTTTCGTTTAGCAATTCATATCTTTCTCCATCTTAATCTTACGACAGCTAATATCATGAGACAATGCAGGCGGTGGTTTGATATACGTAATGCATGCTCCAACAACCACAGGTGATAAAGGTACACAATCTCATAGACTGATTCTCTATTTTTTTTTTACAGTACTTTACATCTAACATCAGTATTTCTTATTAGGCCAATCCCTGTTATGCTAACGATTTTTCTGAGACTTCTATAAACAAAAACCTAAAGCCTTGGTATATATTTTTTAAGTTTGCATCCACAGTTTAATAATGAGTAGTACATTCGGCCTTTGTTTGAAATATGGATATTTTGCTGGCGCCACAAATGATGCAAGTTAAAAATGCTAAGCAACCTTTCCGGATTCTAGCTGAGATTCTTTAGACACTATTCCACCGGTGTTGATGAGATTTTTAGGATAAATGGAGTCATTAACGCATTCAATTACTTCACTCTATATGGTCCTTCTATGAGTCAGACCAGTCGTGGAGTGACATCGCATTCAGAATAAAATCTCATTTGCTCGGATTGCTACTTACGGCGTTCAGAAAATTCAAATTGTTACTAAAAGACAAATGTTTTAAATCTAAATGAGGTCTAAGTTATTATCATCTCTCTCGACGGCTGGAATATGATCCAGATGACATTCTTATTCTGTCATTTGTTTTATCTATTACAGTTAGTCCCATTCATTTAAAGTAGTATAAGACTATATGTAGTAACCAACAGACCTAGGTTTAGTGCTAGCATAAACTTATCTATAATTGATGTGAAACTTTGCCGGAGGAAACATACATTACATAGTATTACAATCTGAGGTGTCATCTGTAAGTAGTCAACATGCAGGTAGCCTAATGAGTTATATAACTTGCATATAAATACTGTTTATTATTGTTCAAATGTATGGTGTTTGCATTACAGAATATATGTGAATGTACATAAATTGGAAATCAAAAAAGACTCCTGATTATTACTTATCCATGACTTTATGAAGGACCAAACCCAGATGCTATAACCTTGGGCATCTTCTTAAGCTACGGATCACCAATTAAAATGTTTCAAATTTAATCAGTTTGCACAACCATGCATATCAGTATCACAATTTTACTGAATTTAGAAATGCAAACCGTACAATCCCAACACATCACGTGAACTTAATATCTTGGATTTGATCCCCGTTTGTACCGTTGATCCAAAATACAAAGGATTGCAACACTACATAGAGCTTTCTGATTTTCAATGATTGATTAAATATAATTAATCTATTATAAGAATTATGATATCTTCATTATTTTTTTAATGATAGTTTATAACATTTTGGAAGCAATCTACAATGTGTTAAAGTTTCTCTTTAAGCAACAATGCTAAGATACAACTACATCTCTATAGTTTATTGTAAGTAGAAAATGTGCTACTTTAAATGTAATCAGCTTATAAGCACAATAATAACCTATTTATCTAAAGGTTTCTTGTGCCTACAGAGATTGATCCACATTAATGTCGGGAAGATTCAAACTTTCACAGACGATAATTATCATTTGCTGAGATCAATAACAAAATACTAATGATTACTTACTTGTGATAAAGACTGTCCAGGTATAGCTGTTGGATTCAACAGTATCATATGATTAGTTGAATTCGGTCGAACAAATACTGGATCATTGTCATTCTCATCTTGTACAGTAATTGTTACCATAATGGATGCTGTATGAGAACGATAGTTGTTAACAGTTTGTTGACTTTCAACTCTATTATCAGTTATATTTGTTGTCTGCATATTTTGATTTGGACCATCATGTACATATGCATAAAATGTATATGTTCCTTGAAGTTCCCGATCTAATATTGTCCTTGAAAAAGTTTTAAGAAAGAAATGGAGAAAATTTGAATAGTGATTATTGTCAGTAAAAAAGGCTTATCTCATCTTTGTAGTGACACTAAGTTATCTATTACACAGATGTATTTGTATACATTTAATTATATTCGATTTTAAAATCCGTGGTGCGAAGTCTATGTAAATGTGAATTTATGTAAGTCATATGGGTAAATAAATAACTTTATTGTAAATGGCTAATTAAGCATTCAGAAAGACATTATTTGTATTGGGTTGATGTGAAGATTGTTAAATTTGAATCTGATATCACGAATTGATTCAGCTTAAGCAACCATTGATAACGAGGAACCGGCAATCAACAACTGGTTCATTCTAGTATGGCACTCCACATGAATGTGCATTCACGAACTGTTCACAGAATCAAGCAAGAGACCTCACTTCAGTTGAATTTCAATATATTTGTACAACCTCATTCGACGATATTGGTTGGTTAGAAATATCAGTCGTTGAATGTTACCTTAAGATGATGGGTTTGATTCGATAATTAGGCTGTGATTACCTTTTGTTAAAAGGTGCCATATTAGGACCAAAACAACTATCCATTCCCAGTACCTGGTTCTCAATGATTCTTTAATCTTTGTTAACTAGTAATATCAAATCTAAATAACGTGTATATTAATACGAATGTAATTTTGTCGTTTACATTGTAAATTATCTACGTATATATAAAACTATAATTAACGTAATGTGAAATTATAGCTGGTAGCCAATATAACAAAGTTTATTTCTGGCTAAATGCCAAAAAACTTTATTAAACTAAACTACCTTCAATTCTTTTATGTGTACAATGGTAATTTCGATATATATTTTGTTACATAGTTACATGCTAGGGTGGGGTGAATCGGTCACAGTTATTTGCTATGAATAATTAATCTATATAAAAAAATAATGCTAAAAAATTATTACATAACTAAATATAATTTTAATAGAATATTATTATTAGATCTAGAACAATTAGTATTAATTGGAACAATGTATTCTACTTATGACTGAAAATATAATGAACCAGTCTGATAACAAGGACACATTGTTGGTACTATTTAATTAAGCGAATATGAATGACAGATGCACTTGATTATTATATATATATATATATATATATATATATATATATATATATATATATATATATATATATATATATATATGAACAACACATCCTGGCATAATGTATTCATCAAAAAATGCTGTTTCAATGTGTAGGCGAATTTTAAAAGAGTAGCGGATTTCCTAGAAGAGTCAAGAGTCAAGGCTATACTGATGAGTCCTATGTCAAGAAGCAACAATTTTTCAGTGCATTCTTGTTTTTTAGTGAAACCTCATCAATATCAGTCTATGTCGATAACAAATAACTAAATTTCGTCTGCTTAATGACATACCAAAGAATAGAATGTATCAATACTTATAATTTGAACAAAAAATTGGCAATTAACAGAGAAGGTTTTGGAATTTCTTTTCAACTATCATTCATCAACTGTAGATAGTTGGTAGAAATCTCTGGACATGAATGTTGTATCAAGTTGTGTATAACAGTAAGACAACACATACAATTTGAGGAAGTTGACATTCCCCTATAGTTTAATACAAGCATGATATCGGTCAATAATCACTGATCAATCAACGTAAATATATTAGCTCTACAAAAAGTCAGTTAAGACTCAAAACATAAGTTAAGCAACGTTTTCTACTGATTATATACAACCATCTAACTTCAACATAAAATACAAGTTGTTGTTGTGGCATTGAGTAATTTCTGTAGAGAGTTCTTTACTATAATTAAACAGATTATGTTGAAGAATGTGATTATTATGATTAATTCATTCAATTATTCCTTATCAGTAATTTGAATAAAGCTTGAACAATAACGTTCTAAGTATAACATGAGCTTATTCAAGTTGATGTTTGTTTTTCATTCTTGCATAATAATCTAGAATGACTGGTTGATAATTAAAATTCAGTAGTATAAGATGTTATGCAAATAACTGTTTGAAACTACAGTTACTCATGCGTTGAAAAAAATCTACTCAAAATAACCAAACTCTTCAATATCATGTGTTAAGTCAGAATGAATAATTGGTAGGTGATTGAGTATAGTCAGAAGAAAACACTAGTTTTTCAATACAGGTCATAATTGCATTGAATATTCAGTAGTATCCAATCCTTTAAGCAGGAGTGTAAACTATTACAAAATTCATGTTCTAAAACTTCCACTGATAACCTTCTAGATAAAAACTATTGTTTATAATGAATCTACTTCAAATAAAAAAATTAGTTTATGCATTCGTACAATTGAGTGATATTTGACTAGATCTTCTTAGCACTCCACTATAGAATAGAAGTATTCGTTATTGATAAGTTTTATTGAAATCTTACATTAAAGGAAATTTAGGTGTCATTTTGTACAACTATCATGAATGATGGTATACGTTAATGGTTTAGAGCATAATCTGAATGTGATTAGAAACGTTGAAAGATGTACATGCTATTTGAGTAAATGAACTAAATGTAATTGCCTAGCAAAGTGAGATAAATAAAACACAACATATCGTATCAACTGTTGGAGGCATAATAATGAATAGAGTAGACTCTCTTATTCATCTATGTCTATATGAATACGAACAGTTATTCAGAAAGTATCATATACGATCACATAAAAAATAACTGTGGACATCAGTTTTATTAAGAAAAGTCTTGAATTGAGATTGTAAAAACGTCAAAGAATTTCTAAAAAAATATGACATAAATCAGTAATCCATAGACATATAAACATTGATCCAGATTTTCAACTTATGTGTAGAAGATCAGTCATTAGAATAATCACATGTTAATTGAATAGATGATACATTGTATGTAGAGAAGATCAATAGGAAACAAAGTCTTTGAAATAAACTAACTTGCATGATATTTAAAAATTGTAACTTCTTGATGTCTGCACTAATAAACAATAATCAAAGCTTGATACCAATTAGTTCATAATCTAACCTTTCTAAAACTACTTAACTTATTCATAAAATGAAGTAATTTGAATATGGAATTAATATTAACAGAATATTTTTGTTTCTATGCGTTGCATGAAAGAGCTGAAATATTTATGTCAGGTGTAGGATTAGCATGAATCTTGAATCTACATTAAACGATAGAACTTAATTGTTTCACCTTCATAATATGAAAAAAAGATGAACTATAGTTTGTATGTAAACTGACATAAAGAAAAGGTGTTTTTTTCTGTTATAAGTGCCTCTGATTGCATTGTATCATCAGTAGGCTAGAGTGTTAAGTGAAGTTGGAAAGATGAACTACTGGAAGATATGCATAATATTTAAGTGAACGACATGACAATGCTCAGTTAGTATTAACACAACGTCATATACCAAGTAAACTGAATTGCCTACTAAATGTTTACCGATTACAAGTTCACGAATGAATCTAAAAGCAATCAGTTTAATTTCATGTAAGATGACTCAGGGTGAATTACTAAGTTGTCCTAAGCAATAACAAAAGATTTACCCATTACATCACAGATTTACAATGAGTACCATTTGAAGTCAAGCCATGAAAAGCCATAATGATCTCAAAATGGATAACATGAAAATTGTTAATATTCCTGCTGTTATTGCTTGATGTTAAGTAGATAAGTGAGTCTGATGTAAGGCTACATTATATGACCATTAGTATCTGACTTTAGGTTTTAGTAATCAGGCGCGATGAATGAAACTTAGCTATATCTGGTGATGAACGGATATAGATGACTGGCAGTGAATGGACTCACTCAGTGTATCATAAATTGAATGCAGGAATGGTAATCGTTGAATGTTGACTCAGTAGTCTGATGTCTTCGATTCGATTCTCGATAGGGTGTATGTATGTACTACTTAGGAGTCCTTCAGTAAAACGAATCAACTGTCCATCCAGTTAGTAATGTGAAACCTCAGTTATCGTTGTCACCATACTTTTGCATGACGTATGAATAGATTTACTAAAGTGCTTTAAACAGCGTACTGTATAAATGCTTGGTCGATGTACTGATTTCATATAACTAACAAAACAATTGTGATTAAAAGCTAATATTGTAACTAATACTGCTAATTTAGAATAATCATTAGATGCAACAACCAGCCAAATAAACTAAAATGAATACATTTGATTGAGAAATGTAGATTGTTTTTCTTTATATTCTATTAAGTTGATTAAATTCGTCGCAGATTGATTTTTTTAGGGTAAAAATGAAAACTATGGAAACCTGGACAGATGTTTCGTCTTAGTACGGGACTCCTCAGAAGTGAGAACCCTGGATTCCACCCCAGGAGCTTCAGGTTGGTGAACGCTTAATACTCTGCACTACTGGGCAGGCTTCCAATAGTAGAATTCCCACTTTCATCTCCTTATATCCAGTGAAAATTATCAGTGAATAATAAACTCTGTTATTTCGAACTTTCTAGAGAAAAACAGTTACAACGCACTTTAGAATGTTTTCAGTGGGCAATGTTCACTGATTACTCTAAGTGTTCAGGAAATAATTAGGTAATTACAAGTTAAAAGCTACAGGGATTAGTTGCGTATATCAATCTACCATTATTTACAAAAATAATTAGATGGAAAATTAATAATATTTTGGAAATTATGATACCCGAGAACCTGAATTTAGCCAAAGAATCACTGAAACAACTGGAAAACAATGGATTTCGGTTGCATTCTACAATCGACATTGTGAACTTAAGAATGGATACAAGATTTAAATAGTTAGCATATTTATAATGAATGCTCAAGAATGTTAAAGGCGGCCAAAACAAAATATACCATCTTAGCATTGTTGTCGTTTGTAAAAGTCAGTAGTTGCGATCCGTGAAATTATCGTGACTATCGGTTAAAGATGAGGTGATATGACTAAGAAATTGTTGCAACAGTGCTGCCTGACGAAATCCTAACATGGATTTGGAAAACCCGATTGACTCTCTCCAGTTTACGCCACTTATGGCGCAGGCATGATATCCGTTTCTCAACGAAAGGACGGATGTACTGCACAGCAGCCCGCGCCGTTTTAACATATGTCTGTAAGACGTGGGCCGTGTAAACCCAAAATATGCTTCGACTTCAGGTATTTGACCATAGAAATCTTCGTAGCATCGCTCGTATATCATGGAACAGTCGAATAAGTAATATGGAGGTTAGACAATAGGTTCTTGTGAAATATGGTAAATTAGTCGAAGCGGTCATTAATTTTCACCGACTGAGATGGTTGTGACATTTGTTGCGCATGCCTGACCACCTCCTGCCTTATCGCGCGATGTTGGCCAGGATTGAAGTAGGATGGAAGAAGGGTAGGCGGGAGAGGACAAACCAAAATATGGCATCAGTCCATGAAGTTTTTGACTGTCGGTCTAATCCATATTGGTAGATGTAGATTACCTGGTTGGGGTCCGCGTGATAGTCTCCAAAAATGACTGGAGACACTTGGCTTCATGGCTCAGAATCAGTCACAGTGGTGTAAGTGAATTCACTCTTCAACTTTATCTAGATCTTAAATTATATTATTATTTTCTGCACACCTTTGCTTTACTGTTCCCTCATGTATTCTGTTGTTTTGTTACCGCTGTTATCCCATAGTGCTAATGTGGTATAGCATCTTGAGCCTACGAGCGTATGTGTTCGGTTCTATGTTTCTGTTGCTGCTGCTGCCTGCTGATGCTGCTGCTGCTGCTGATGATGATGATGATGATAAGTCACCCATACAAAACCCATATGCCATTTATTACGTCAATTCCAGGTCGTAAATAATCCTAAATATCTTGTCAACCAACTGATATTTATAAATAAGGTACAGATTTGTATTTTCGTCTCACAATCGCATTTCGTGTCCATGTATAATGACTAACAATGGTGGTCAGCAGATGATATCGTATTTAAAAAAATTTGATTTTATAAGTAATAAGTTCGATAAACTATACTACTTTGCAAAATTTAAAGTATTATAAGAGTACTTTAGAATAAAACAGTTAGTATAGTACTTTCTAGTTTTAAATGGTACTTCTTCTAATCGAACTACTTATTGACGTTAAATTAATATTAGGATATATCATAAAATGAATTACGTTAAATGTACAGATTTCAAGTTAGTAGCTTTCTAAGTTGTTTGCTTATTAAGAGACCTGTTAATTTCATATTCTGTTGAATATGACTGTTAAATTCGTTCCTCCTTCAGCCTCCCCCCTACCATCCTCAATATCTAAAAGGCTTACACGGTTACAAAACAATGCATAGATGCCAATTATTTTCAACTTACGTCTGATATAAACAGAATATTGAAATATCAATAGATATATTGACTTATATTGATTTTGACTTCAACTTAAATTATCGATTGATAAAATGTTTAATCAAAATGTGTTCCATTTATTTGTTTTGCATGTTTTATTTTTTATTTAACCATTTCGATAAAGCCATCTATCAATATCATCATCATCATCAATATAATTATCATCTGAATATGATGAATGATGTGATAGCATAGAGTAACTGAGTAGCGGGTTGGAGGGGGGGGGGCTTAAAAAGGAGAAGAGAATTGAATGATTTAGTTGATTATGCAACCAAATATAATGCTATTGTATATCTGTATCTTAATCAATTCAAATGAATTGTTGATGAAACCTGAAATAAAGAGAAATGATGTTGATGCGAAAAATATTCTAATTAAAAAAAATATTTATATATTTCTGAAGAAATATTTAGATAAAAAAAAAAGATTAACCTAATTTTAATATTAATCGGAGTTAGTAATAATAATAATAATAACAGTAGAAGTATGATGTTTGGTTAAAAAAGAAGAAAAATGGAAGGGAAGAGTGTATATTAGTGTATGTAACGAAGAGAGTGTATACAGGCATAAAACAGCAATTATATGCGTTGATGTAACACATTTGAAGATAGAAATTCGAATTGCCTGATGATGATGATGATGCAAAAGTAAACAAACAAAAAGAAACAGGAAATACACATCACATAAACATGCAAAATAAAGTCATTATCAATTAACTTGTTGATTTTTGGATTAGATCGTTTAACGTGTTTATATGTACAAATGATGATGAGGAGAGTATGCTATTATTTCAATCGGTTAAATAAAAAAATGTTTAAGATACATTTCCGAAAGATATCTATGACTGTCTGGACACAGTAGCCTAGTGGTGAACACGATGGCGTTTGACATGAAGCGAACTGAGTTCGAATCCTATTGTGAACATCAACATTGGGATGCAGGTACATCCAGTTGATGAGTCCCAAATAGGACGAAACGCGCGTCCTGGATTCCGCTTGCCAGTCACAATCCAACTTCAATAGATATCTGTTTAACTTAAACAATTATTGTATAGAATATTTTAAAGGCTGAATAAATAATAAATACTGTTTTCATGTTAATTAGAAGAGGTGAAAAATGTTTCATTTATTTGTTTGTTATTCAATTGATTAAATTAATCATTGGCTAAAAATTTCAGATAATGAACAGTAACAAAATTTTGGAGACGTTCTTCTTGCAACATTAAATTCATTACAGTTAGTTATGCAGTCATTCCAGTGTCGTTATTCATATGAAAAATCGTATTCAGTACCTTTATACTTCAATTGCTAAAGAGTTATCTAATGATATGTTGAGATTAAATATACACTAACTTGTTCAACAAGGAGTAATACTATGTTTAGATCTACATAGGATTGTTTCTTCATATTACTTATATCATATAACTCAATTCATCAGTCGTTATTGTCACATGTATATCCTCTGATTTTAACAAATATCTATAAGTTATGATTTACAATTACATTCAGAAGTTCCTTTAAAATATTAGATAATAAAGTATTAAAAAATCATCATTATCAGTAGTGGATATTTAAAACTGACAATTGTTATGATGAGAATTTTCAGATCATTAACTGACTTTGATTAAACAACTATTCTAAAACCAAGGAACCCTAAATTGTTACCTCATCCTTATTTTAGAAGTTTATCTAACACTGATGAATAATTTCATAGTAGATCACTCATTTAGACGATCAAATGAATGATTAGACCACAATGCGGTGATGATTTGATTAGTATTGAGATGGTTTATGAAGACTAATGTTAGGTTTTAGTTGAGTTAATACGCCACAGACTTATGTTAATAGGGTACCATTAAAAACCAGGAAGTATTAGACAGCTGTTTTTTCCCAGTATGGGACTCCTCTGCAGGGGGCATCCTAGATTCTGCTCCATGGGCTTCGGGTTAATGAACACCTAACCCTCTGTACTACTGAGCTAGTATTCACTGGTAGAATTCTCATTATCATTAATTTGTGTTATGTAGCTTGACGATCATCTATTTACAAAAGATAAGTACTTCATATCATAAGAAGAGTTGTATATGACCGGATGATAAAGGTAAGTCGTCTTATACTGTAGATGATTTATAATAGTGTCTTTTCTAAGTTTTTATAATGTATCTACATGGTTGAAATATGTTATTTAATCAACTTTCTCATGTGTACTTGTGAAACTCATATGAAAACTATCTAGTCATTAAATAATAGTAAACTTTTCACTAAATATTACATTTATCAATTTACATTGATAAACTAAAGAAATAGGTAAATCTAAGTTAAATATACCTTGTACAACTATTGAATAATAACTTAAGATGTTATATTACTATCTTATTTCAGTAATGTGTACATACTGTTGAATACTGTTAAAAGTTACTTGCTCCTATTGAACTCCACTAGTCATACCCTCCCATTAGAACCTCGAAGTTGCTCCTGAATTCCACCATCATTTAGCATGTTATGATTATGATTACTGGGTATTATGGAATTTAGATCATAACTCATGCTCCTTCTAGTTTTTTAAGTTTACTAACATCAATAATCTACTGAAACGAGATCACTTTGAAGTGAGAAGAACCATCATTTATATTGTCCTTTAAAAGACCTTTAGTACATAGCTAATTTAATAACCTACCGATAATGTAGTCGTATATTATCTAATTCATTGAAAAGTTGGTAGTTATTTACTGTTAATATTACAAGATCATAAAGAAGATTCATAATTCCCGAGTATGATTCATTGTGGTTTCGTTTTCTAAGCTTCACAATATAATCATAAGCGATTCTTATCTTTCTAGAAAACTTCTATATGAACTAGAGTTTGCCAAAATGAAATTATATTCTTAACCGCCTGTATGGCACATGATGTGTTCTGTAATTTTCGCAGAAGTTTACGAAGCTAAATATTTTAGATTGTTATTAAAAATTAGCAAACACTGAAAAATGCTTCTTTCTTAATGTCTGATTCTTCAGTGATGAATACCAGTGATATCGTCTAGGATCGAATCCGAGAGCGTCAGAACTCAAAGCGAATATTCAATTTTTAAACCTCTTAAAAAGGAAATGCATGATACATATTTTAAAATTTAATCAAGTTGCACGACTACCATTCATTACCACTACGTATCTTGATATACTGGGATGATGTAACTGTTCAATTCCCCTTAGTTTTAATAATAGATCAATGTCAATGATGAGATTCACTAACATTTCACCTGTTCTTACTTGAAGTGAGCAAAACAAATGATTGTTAGTTTATTCAATTGTTTCTCAATAAATAAAGTTTAAGTATCATGAAAAACACTTCAACAAAATGGATACCCTGAAACATTTATTGAAAAGTATAGTAATAAATGTATTCAAAAATTCTAAGCTTAGAAAGCCGAAAAAAGGGTATTTATTCAACTTGTATTTAAAAAAGATCAAGTGGCCAAACAACTCAATCAATGACTAAAACAACCATCAAAAAAACACTCCCTGATGCCATACCTCTGACTCTCTACAAAACACGATGTTTAATAAGTCAAACAAAAGTTGATAGACATCCGTTTTTTATCAACTCCAATTATATTTACTAGTTCACATGTACTTGCCAAAGCAGGTACATTAGAAGGACAGAAAGACGGGCCAATTCACGATATATTGAACATATCCCAGAAAACCTGTGTTTGAAAGTTATGAGTCATTTGGTAGATACGGGACATCAAGTCGACGCAACAAATGCTTTTAAAATCATCAATAAACAACATAAAACGATTCTACTGAAATTTGCTGAGGCCACTGCAATCAGAAGATTGAGACATGACCTTTTTGTTCAAAAGGAATCAGTAGTTAATCTTCAGTTGCCCTGGTAGCAATAGATCGATGTTATAAGATAAACAATTCAGTTGACAAAATCAATATGTGTATTAATAATTTGAATTAACTAAAGTCAATAGCAAGTATGTAGCTGATGAAAATGCAGCGAAATACATTGAATTCAAAGTATTTTGAAAATATTGTCGTTCTTGAATTATTCAAATTAACATTACATCAATTAATAGTAATCTACAGCCGTCTGACACTGACAATAATATTTTCTGACCACTCAAGGAGAGATAATCAATGAAAAAGAAGAGATATAAAGCATTATGATCAAAGTTTGATTGTGACTGTTATGTGAAATCTAGGAAATGGGTTTCATACTATTTAGAACTCATTAGTTGAGTGAACCTGCCTGTAGGTACTAACTTTTACACAGGGACTTTTTAGATATCAACATGAATCTTAAATACATACTTACCGAGTAATAATAACTCCGGTTTTTTGATCAATACGAAAAGCTTGAGAGTTACGTTCATTCTTCAATAAATAAGTCAATTTTTTATCTAAATTACTTGTAATTCCTTTATATTCATTATTTACATTTGGAATATTTGGTGTAAGCAATGAATTAGATTTATCTAAGTGATTGAAAAGATCTGTAATATCTGTTGAAGCTGGTAAACTGTCTAAATCATATGCTTCTATTTGTCCAACACGTGTACCAGGTAATTGATTTTCACGTATACTAAACAAATAACCACCAGTTATACCTAATTGAGGATGAAATATTGGTGGATTATCATTAACATCAAAAATTTTTACAGTTACTAAACATTTTGTACTTAATTGTACGTCTTTTCCGTTATCTGTAGCAACTATTGTAAATTCATGACTTGAGATATGCTCACGATCAAAAGGACCCCAAGCAAAGAGTTGACCAGTTTTAGAATCTACTGAAAATCGACCTTTTAGATTTTCCTCAGATTCTATCGATAAATGATAGGTGATTTCACTATTTACTCCAATATCATCATCTTTTGCTAATACATATGCTTGTCCATTTGGTGTTAGCCAGCTACGATTCATCATTGTTAGTTCTAAATGATCTTGTTCTCCATCATCTTCATATAGCGCAAATCGGTAATGTGGATCAGAACATTGTGGTGAATGATCATTAACATCAAGTACATGAATAATGATGTTATTTGATGCAATATGATCTGCTAGATCTTTACATTCAACAGATAATAACACTTGTGATTGTTTTTCACGATCTAATTTTGTTGATGTGTATAATCGATACTCATTGTTTGCTGAATCTTGATATGATAAACGAAAGTTTACTGCATTTGGACCAGTTAATACACACTGTGAAATGCTTTGAGTAATTACGTCAGGATCTTTCACTTCAACTAAAGCTATTAATTGTCCAGGTGGTTGATTTTCTGAAACAGCTACTTCTGTTTCATATGATCTTTGATCATTTGACAGTGACGTATCTTGCAATGATTGAATTGGATGAATTCTTATTTCTGGTGCTTCATCATCAATATTCTCTACTTCTATTTGAATTGTTGCATATCCAGTTTTAGCATAGGCCATAGCAGCTCCATCAACAGCTATCACATCGAAACTCATAACTGTTGTTGGCAAGTATGGAACATTTGCATTCTGTTGAGTTTTAATATCAACATTCAAAGGTCGAAGAACACGTAACTCTCCATCTTTAGTCATTTCAAAGAAATGACGTATTAACTGATTTGTAGAATCTGGTGCAAAACTGTAAGTTATTTCAGCATTTTTACCTTCATCAGCATCTGTAGCATGAATACGTAGAATTGTTTTCCCTATAGGATAATCTTCTGGTATTGATCCAACTTTTTGATTAGGTAACTGAGGTTTATATATTGATTGTGAAAATTTAGGACTATTATCATTAACATCAGTAAGATTAATATGAATATATAGACGACCACTCATTGGTATTGAACCTTCAATATTTGTTGCTAATAAAATTAAATCCCAACCTTGTGGTCTACTTTCACGATCTAATGTATGTCGTGCTGTTAAAAATAAACGTTCATCACCAAAATGATTGAAATCACCTTTCTCTGACACTAATTCAAACATATCTATACTAGTTAATTTTGTATTGCCACCTTCATTTAACATATATATATGCATATCTTTATTTTCATTATAATTTGTTTCAATATTTAATAATTGATAATTAATTTTAGCATTAATACCAATATCTATATCTTTAGCTAATGGTATAGATTGTTTTGTACCAGGTGGATCATCATCATGAAAATTTATTGTAATTTTGTCAATATTCCATTTTGGTGGATTATCATTAATATCTTCAATGATTACATGAATTTGATAAATTTTTTGTAAATTTTCTGTAAATATTGCTATTCTTAATGTAACTATACAATCATGATTGAAATTTTTTATTAATTGATTATTTATATCTAATATATTATAATCAATATATTGATTATTTATATTATTATTATGATTATTATGATTATTATTTGATTCATGTGTTTTTAATGGACAAATAATTTCACGATCAATACGATCATTAACAATAAATTGTAATTCATGATAATTAACATTATTATTTTGTTCATTTATTGATAACCATTTAAAATCAAAACATTTTACACCATTATCTTTCATATTTAATATTTTAATTTTTTTTGTAAAATTATATGCATTATTATTATGCATAAAATAATCATAAAGATTATGTAATTTCTCATTTGATGCAATCACTGTACCTATAGGTAATTCTTCAAGTATAGTAAATTTTAATTCATTATTATTATTATTATTATTATCATTATTATTATTACTATTTATTATATTAATATCATTAATAGATGAGCATAATATGAGAAAAGATAAAAAATTTAAATTGAAAAATATTTGAAAATATGTTTTATTGATTAGATAATTTGATGATGTATTGAATTTAAGCTTTACACTGTTACTATGACAAGTAATCATTGTTGAATCATTTTATTCTTGGTTCATTTTTTTTTCTTTTTGTTTGTTTGTTTTCTTTTTACAGAATAATTAATACAAACAAATTGATTCAATTTGTATCTATGATGAATTGAACTAAAAACAAAAAAAGAAAAGAAGATGGATAGATAAAAAGCGAAAGATGTGGCTACATCAGAAGTTATTATTCCTGTTAATTTAATATCATGAAATGATTAAAGTTAGTTAATTATTGAAAATCAGGAATTAGTATTGGACATTTAATTTGTTCTAGTCTTAAACTCTTTCGTAATGCATAGAGGAAGTCGCGCAACGTATTATTATTATTATTATTATTATTATTATTATTATTATTATTATTATTATTATTATTATTATTATTATTATTATTATTATTATTATTATTATTATTATTATTATTATTATTATTATTATTATTATTATTATTATTATTATTATTATTATTATTATTATTATTATTATTATTATTATTATTATTATTATTATTATTATTATTATTATTATTATTATTATTATTATTATTATTATTATTATTATTATTATTATTATTATTATTATTATTATTATTATTATTATTATTATTATTATTATTATTATTATTATTATTATTATTATTATTATTATTATTATTATTATTATTATTATTATTATTATTATTATTATTATTATTATTATTATTATTATTATTATTATTATTATTATTATTATTATTATTATTATTATTATTATTATTATTATTATTATTATTATTATTATTATTATTATTATTATTATTATTATTATTATTATTATTATTATTATTATTATTATTATTATTATTATTATTATTATTATTATTATTATTATTATTATTATTATTATTATTATTATTATTATTATTATTATTATTATTATTATTATTATTATTATTATTATTATTATTATTATTATTATTATTATTATTATTATTATTATTATTATTATTATTATTATTATTATTATTATTATTATTATTATTATTATTATTATTATTATTATTATTATTATTATTATTATTATTATTATTATTATTATTATTATTATTATTATTATTATTATTATTATTATTATTATTATTATTATTATTATTATTATTATTATTATTATTATTATTATTATTATTATTATTATTATTATTATTATTATTATTATTATTATTATTATTATTATTATTATTATTATTATTATTATTATTATTATTATTATTATTATTATTATTATTATTATTATTATTATTATTATTATTATTATTATTATTATTATTATTATTATTATTATTATTATTATTATTATTATTATTATTATTATTATTATTATTATTATTATTATTATTATTATTATTATTATTATTATTATTATTATTATTATTATTATTATTATTATTATTATTATTATTATTATTATTATTATTATTATTATTATTATTATTATTATTATTATTATTATTATTATTATTATTATTATTATTATTATTATTATTATTATTATTATTATTATTATTATTATTATTATTATTATTATTATTATTATTATTATTATTATTATTATTATTATTATTATTATTATTATTATTATTATTATTATTATTATTATTATTATTATTATTATTATTATTATTATTATTATTATTATTATTATTATTATTATTATTATTATTATTATTATTATTATTATTATTATTATTATTATTATTATTATTATTATTATTATTATTATTATTATTATTATTATTATTATTATTATTATTATTATTATTATTATTATTATTATTATTATTATTATTATTATTATTATTATTATTATTATTATTATTATTATTATTATTATTATTATTATTATTATTATTATTATTATTATTATTATTATTATTATTATTATTATTATTATTATTATTATTATTATTATTATTATTATTATTATTATTATTATTATTATTATTATTATTATTATTATTATTATTATTATTATTATTATTATTATTATTATTATTATTATTATTATTATTATTATTATTATTATTATTATTATTATTATTATTATTATTATTATTATTATTATTATTATTATTATTATTATTATTATTATTATTATTATTATTATTATTATTATTATTATTATTATTATTATTATTATTATTATTATTATTATTATTATTATTATTATTATTATTATTATTATTATTATTATTATTATTATTATTATTATTATTATTATTATTATTATTATTATTATTATTATTATTATTATTATTATTATTATTATTATTATTATTATTATTATTATTATTATTATTATTATTATTATTATTATTATTATTATTATTATTATTATTATTATTATTATTATTATTATTATTATTATTATTATTATTATTATTATTATTATTATTATTATTATTATTATTATTATTATTATTATTATTATTATTATTATTATTATTATTATTATTATTATTATTATTATTATTATTATTATTATTATTATTATTATTATTATTATTATTATTATTATTATTATTATTATTATTATTATTATTATTATTATTATTATTATTATTATTATTATTATTATTATTATTATTATTATTATTATTATTATTATTATTATTATTATTATTATTATTATTATTATTATTATTATTATTATTATTATTATTATTATTATTATTATTATTATTATTATTATTATTATTATTATTATTATGGCTGCATTGGAATATCCAGCCATTAGGAGCCGACTCAGTGGTCCAATGGTAAAGCGTTCGCTGCGGAGCCAGAGGGTCCTAGGTTCAATCCCCGCTGGGTTCGTGGATGTACGCTGCTGAGGAGTCCCATACTAGGACAAAACAGCTGTCCAGTGCTTCCAGGTGATCAACGGTTGTCTGATTCAGATCAATTCGTGATATCAAAATTGATTTAAGGTAGTTAATTATTGTAAATCAGGAATTTGTATTGGACATTTAATTTGCTCTAGCCTTAAACTTTTTCGTAATGCCTTGACTATATCGAGTACTTGAACTTAAGATTTGTTGCAAAAGGTTCAACCAATAGATCATTGAGCTTATTGTTAATGAACCATATGATAGTATGAAACAGATATCTAGTGTCAGTCAGTGGTTCTCAATAGTTATCTAAATCTAATCAATTCGTGATGTGAAACTTAAATACAATAATCATTAGTGTTATGTATTACGAAAATACACAGTGCCCTTGATAATTGCCAATCAGTATACGGACGCGTCTGCCCCGCAACTATTAGTCCCCAAAATCGGAATAGAGAAAACAACGATTTATGAGCCAAATAGACACAATACAATCCAGTCCAATTCAGTCGTATTGTATTCCAATCATACCTTTATATATACACACATTCAGACAACACAGCAAACCAATTAGGGATTTTACACTAATACAAAACAGAAGAGATTGTGGCAGTGAATGGGGGTGAGTTGTACACAACTAATTAACTGTGGTGCATAGTAAGAGACAATATAATAACAGCAAATATACTAAAAGGGAGGATAGGGTAAGAGGAACATAACAATAATAGAAATGTTTATATTACACACGACGAGAATAAATGAATTAGTTCTCTAAAATACATTTCTGGAAGTTTTTTCACCCTTCGTTAGTGGACCGACATAACATTTACAACACAATTATAACCGTATTTTACTGACAAGGAAATTTAAAAGTGGTTTTTTAGAACTGTCATTATCCACACATTTCTACTATGAAGTTCGTCCTTATAGGAAATATGTATTCATAGTGATTTGTTAAGATAAATGTGAAAGAGAAGTAGCATTCTTAGACTAAAAGCATATTATCAAGAAAACATTGTTAATAAACATCTCAACATAATTTGTTACAATCACCCTCTAATGTACATTGATATGAGAAATAAGTTGCCAGAACTGACGAACTCCGTATTTACATACAAGTTTACTTGTTATTGTAGAGCTATTTTTATAATTCGTTGGTGAAGGCAATTTGTTTGTCACTGATAGCAGAACTCCCCAGAATACTTTATAATGAGACATAACAATAATAAATTATATGATCTATCCTGAAGCGTGCAATAGACTCAGTAAGCTCTACTACAGATTCATCTTTTGACATCAGTTACAAAATTCAACTAAAGAAACAATGAGGTGTACGTTTAAATTCACTTAGTATAGAAGAAGCCTTACTTATCTGCAATTGAAAACCTCACTTATGTATTAAAACGATTTGTTAGAGCCTTTGCTTTCATATGGCCTTTGTTAACTCATCTTATGCAATTCTATTTACATATTTCTCTCCTCCAGTTACGGTTACAAAATGCTTCGCTCAATTTCATTTTATTATCATTACTATTACTACCTTAGTGATTGTCTCTACTCTGAATCCTTTATTATCATTCACGCCTCTCTTCTATTTTAACTTAACGATATTCACAGTTACTTCTAACTACTCTGATAATGTAGGTCAACTTCACACTTCACTTAATCAAAATATTTATTATCTAACAAACGATTTCGTCCTAGGGGCTTCAGGCTGGCAAACGCCTAACTTACTGTACTACTGGGATGGCATTCAATGGTACAATCCCTTTATCCGTCAACTTTTGAAGATTGTCCATTGTTTTCGTTGATATCTGTCTCACTCCTGACATGTTTGAACGCCACTAGTCACAACTTCATAATACAGTTTCAATCCAAATTAATCCATAACTACAATTGTATAAATGTGTATAGACTGTTTAATCACTGTGTAGTGAAAAGCATTATATCTAATCCTTTAGTACTAATAAGTATTTGTCAATCAAGCCATTACTAATCAAGGTGGTTTGAGGTTATTAGTAGGAAACCCAGCATTTCCTAAATTTTATGGTTAGTTTCCAACGTGACTAGTATATTTTGATAAGCAATAATCACTAAACGCAATCAGAATTTCCCATTACTCAACAACTAGCCAATGTAAATATCTTCTTCATATATGGATAAGACGAGTCGTAAATAGTACAGTGGTGAATACTACAGACTTCGATGCTATATCACGGAGATTTAAAACTCACTGTGAAAGACAATCAGCTCATGACAGTAAGTATTTCTTACTAATGAAGTTTAACTAGTCAGAAATGTATATTCTTAGTTTCTTGCTGACTATCGATAACCATCTTCAATTCATAAAGTATATTGTCTTTCCGAAAATCATTGTAATATACTATGATTTATTAGTTTCAATACTTTATGTCATATAGTCATCTAGACATTCTACCATTCATCTACTAAGCATATGTAAATTCGCCTTTATTGAAACATATCTCCATCACTTTTGTTCAATCTAATATAAAATGTTCAATACATCAATTAAATTAATATGAATCAATCAGAGTTATTAACCATTTTTAGTTGCTTACTAATGTTTATTCAACTTTATGACCTTGGTAATAAAATATTGAATATATACATATGCATTGAATAAGTATATGGTAAATGGAAAATATCAACAAACATAGTATTGAATCCTTTAATTATACGTTTATCATCTCACTTCCTGTTTATAGATGTGATACCTGATTGTCAATTAATGTTACATGGAATATACAGTTTATCAGGTGTATACTTAAACTTTATAGTTGTGATAATGATAAAGTATATTTGATTGTTAACTAGTGTCTTAAATAAAATATACTGGCATTATTTATATAAAGATATAATTAACCTGTAGACTAAGTATCAGTCCTTATTGTAATAAATACCGAACAAACAATTTATCGACATTCTACAAGCTAAGCATCATTTCATATGATGTTATATACAAGTTATATAATACTAAAATTGGCTAGTTTTACGTGTACCATTTATGATTAACGTAGTGTTAAAGAGGATATTGATTTTGGTATCTTCAACATTATAATCATTGATTAGATAATGAATAGATTAACTTCATGAAGGATCTCATTGGAGGGTAGTATTTATTATGAAGTGATAACGCTTGCAGAGTAACTAAAAGTCAGGTAACAACAGATAGGCAATGTATCTTGTGCTGTGATTCAGTCAGTCATAGACAGCTTAGAGCATAGCACATTTAAGGATAAGTCCAAGACACTACACTATATTAGTACGACAAGATAAAATTCACAAGATTAACATCTCAATATCATTAAACAGCAAGAAGTGATGCCACCGTGTTCATGAATGAATGATGGAGCTAAAGATCTAGATGAATGTACTGAGTAAATATATTTGTTGCACTGTGACAGATTCTGAGCCATGTCACCTAGTGTCGCCAGCTATTCATTGCGATTACCACACAGATCCCAACCAAGTAGGCTGCATCTACCATGCTATGATACATCACAAATGCATAAATACAACACTGTCACTATTTTAATCTCTAAACCACTAAGTTACAAATCACTAGTTCATGTTTTCATCTCTCAACTGTTCGATCCTGCAGAAAGTAGTGTCCATTTCGAACTGGAATAAAACGGTAGTTTTAAACATTCTGCTATGCATTCATTCTATAAATAAAATCATCCTGTGATGCAAACTAACCACAAACTAAGTAGTATCTATAAGTGCTTCATTCCATCTGAACAAAATAAACTTCATGCTTTCCCAACAATGAACTAATACTTTATGGTTGACTGTTGGCTACATTTTCTGTATAAGGAGGCTTGGAAAAATCCTGAGGGAAATCTAGATCTGGACTTTATACTGATTAATTTTAGTCAACAAGGTATACCAGATATCTAATACACCATTTTAGGATTCAAACTTACGTCGCCAAGTCTCTTAGTCTGAAACGTTATCACTGAGATGATTTGGTTGCAGCTGATTTTCCATAGGCCTTATATATCTAAACAAATTGATCATTCAGAGGTGAGTAATTTCATAAACATACAACAGTTAATTTTAATTAAGTTCAACATCTTGAATGAGGATATACACATTCATAACATTGACCACTGATGATTAGTCGTTCATTACGCATCTTGTTATTCACAACACAATAACCAGGAGCATATTACAAAACAGTCGCATAAGTTACTATAAGTATAGTTTAAGAATCACTGTTACTCAGCTGTTTCATTTTATCGTGAGACTCCTCAGCAGTGTACACATGTAATCCCGTCAAATTGCGAATTCATAAACTTCCGGTCTCTTGGAGAACATTTGACTGTAAGTACCACCATACTAGTAGGCCTCCAATGAAATCTCCATTACAATCAACTTGTGATATAATGCGACGATTGTGTAATAGCGCTGGTAATTAATTTTTGACTTTCTATTGAAATGCTTGTACTTA
This sequence comes from Schistosoma mekongi, assembly GCA_034768735.1. Classification (NCBI taxonomy): domain Eukaryota; kingdom Metazoa; phylum Platyhelminthes; class Trematoda; order Strigeidida; family Schistosomatidae; genus Schistosoma; species Schistosoma mekongi. The sequence goes on from CM068307.1 coordinate 43,334,272, forward strand.
ACCAGTCGTGAGTTGTTACGTGAACTTTGAAATATTGAGAAGTAGGTCACTAAGTGAATATTATAGTGGTATTTCGGAAATTGGTACAAATTTGTTGTTGCCACAGAATGATCCTGACTAGACGCCAGTGTATATTCATGCTTAACGTTATGCTTACAAAATACATGAGTGATTTCAAACTCAGGAAAAATAAAGTTATTGAATGATGAATTGTGTTGGAACTTATAATAAATAGCGAGAAACTAGGCGTTATAATTCTGCATATTCACATGATTACAGTCTGAATTTCTCTGAGCGAGTAAATAGGAGCGATGTGTACATAATTGAAACTTTATTGGCAAATTTACAGACTTTGATAAATAGTTAGACATTATACATACTTCATTCATTTATGTTCATTCGATTGCCTACCCAGATTCATTGCAGTAAGCATTGAGAAGATACATATTGTCTTATTGTTAATAGATGAATTGCATAGAAGCAAAATAAATATTGTTTTCTTCAATTACATTCATTTGCATTGATAAACCGTGCTTATTCAATGTTTACACAAAGTTTGTTCATCAAATAACCTATATCCTGTTCATTTAGTTACTTACATAGATTAGTTTAGTTCTAGTTTAGTTGAAGTCATAATTTGACTACAGAGAGCCCTTGCCTATCAAAATAAGAACAATGCACACCGATAACTGTACGCCAGATTGAAGAGAAAGTCACATTGACTTTTGCTAAATGATTCTAAATCTATTGAATTATCTGTTTGATGGCTATATGTAGTCGGGGAATAGTTTGTATTTGTATTGGCTGGAACTCGTTAGTATGCCATGCATACAATTTTAAGGGAAATGATGCCTCACATATGATTCGAGCTCCAGTCACCTAGGTTCGTAGTCGGAGACGCTACGACTTATTCATTATGACCTCACCTAACCTCATGCATTATTGAGAAGTTTACATTAGATGATACTGACTAATCATTATTGTCATGTACCTATTCCTCAATGACGATCTAATTCTAAAATAAAGTTTCACTAGTTATGTCACTGAAGATGAGATACTCGTCTAATGTTTCTTGTCTTTTCTACAGTGATGCTCCATACAATATCAGTCTATGAGAAAGTCTTTAGTAACTTATTTGTTTCAGAGGGTTTTACTCCAATAAAAACTCGAACATGGGAAACGTAAATGTTGTCAGTTGGAATAATTGCATTAGATTACCACCAAGTTTTCAATCATTGAATACATTTGCTACTGAACAATGATCCATCAATGTAAGTATCTCAGTCCATCTAAAGATCATTCATGAGCCAAACAGCTAGGCATGAATGATTTAGAACATAAGGCCTGGAGCATACACGGAGGTTCTACTTTTTGAGGTTTGTAAGTAAACTGTTCTGAAGTGTCGAGTAGCACAAAACTCACTTTCAAGATTTTCTACCGACTACTGAAAACAACTTGATTAATCATTCCAGATAATCTTGTCTATTTTTTGTAAATGACTATTGAGCAGTAACTTATGTCGTGTTTATTAAATTAAATTACTGAAATTTATAAACAAAGTGCATTTGTATATCAGGTCACTCAGTTTAAAGACAGCAATGTCCATTTGATATATAATGTCTAATAATACTAAAGGTAGGACAATATAGGATTCATCAACGTCTAGTTATCAAGAGGTATATGATACTATTTTCAACTTTGGTATTAATACACAGAAATTCATTTCCTTGTAATACACTCTCTCGGCGATAGTAGACAAACGGCAGACAAACAGTAAGTAGTTTTTTTATTTTATAGTTCGTCTTGCTTTTTAAGCATCTTATCCTGTTTATTTGTTCGAATATGATCAGTAATGTTCGAATCGATTCGAGTAAATTTCTGAATTCGATTCATTTACCTGCAACTGTTAGTTACTTAGTTTACTAGATTGCTTAGAAAAGTACTTCATTTGATTGCACCAGGCATGATAGTGTTTAAAATCATTATATTTATGAAGAGAATTAGTAATCTTTAGTTTAACTCCATGTATTGTTTCTAACATACCATCATGAAGTAAACCAATCTAGAATGACATCCTTATTGACCATATGATAGTTTTTAATGATTTTTCACTATACATTGATTCTATTTAACATTACGAAGATGTTGAAAGTAATGTAATACTCATATAGTTCGACGATCAACTTACACTCAAGACATATTACCATCTATTGTCTTTCATAAATTTCGATATATTTCTCTTGCCTACCCTAAAAGTTATTCAATCAACCATATTCATAGTGGGACCTGGTATATACGTACTAATAGTTTTAGGTTACGATCTATCACTAAAGTGTATCGAAGTAAACTGAAAATGAAATTAAACTAGTGATGTACATGACCAAGTATACAATTTACAGTGTATCATTAAAATAAATGATATATTTCATAAATCTAATTAAACAATGAATTACTACTGAATTTCCATTTACCTTTTTTTTTAATTCAATCAAATTTTTGTCAACACTATTCAAGGTTTATCATGATAACAAATGGGAGCTAGATAGTTTAAATTCATTCTACGAAACCCGCCTCCTGATCTCCACTTACCAGTCACAATCCAACTTATATAATACTTATGAAAAATTCACTATATCGAGGCAATCCACTAAGGATGCACATATAACAATAATGATTGACCAACTTCAGTCTATAACAAATTAACGGGAATATACAAGTTCATCTTAATTCTACATTATAGTTTTGTTATAGTTTACATTGTTAATAATACAAATAATTTAACGAAGGTAGTCGAGTTCGACGTTTATTTAATTCGTAATAATCGTTTGAATTAAACGATTGATTTTACAATGTATTGTAACAAAAAAACATTTAACCAATTCAGTAGTATTGTAATGGTGTACCAATACAATTTTTTTTTATTGAGAATCGTTATACTTCATAAAGTAACTCACTTCTTAATTAAGATCTATTAAAACATTTCAAATAAAGCTTAATATAAAACATCATTGTTCTATATTCAATCTTATGTATCTAGTGATAAGAGTAAATATGGTTAAATCGTCTTGAAACAGAGCTAAAACAAATATTCCTAGTAATACCTAATATTCAATGCTTAAATATGATATTTCTTTAATGATTCTTTTGTAGACAATGAAATAGACATAGCGTAAGATGAACTTGTATATTCCCGTTGATTTGTTATAGGCTGAAGCTGGTCACTCTCTGTTTCTGTATGTGCAGCTTCAGTTTATAACAAATCAACGGGAATATACAAGTTCATCCTAATACCAATGTGCCCGTTGCACAAGTGTGACTGACTGGACTCAATAGTCTAATGGTGAATGCGGAGGCGTTTTACACGAAACGGACTGAGTTCGAATCCCACTGTGAACATCAACATTGGGATGCAGGTACATCCAGTTGATGAGTCCCGAATAGGACGAAACGCGCGTTCTGGATTCCATTTGTCAGTCACAATCCAACTTATATAAGAAATAGCTTAACTTAAAATGGAATATACTTTTTCTTTATTTTGAATTATCATTTATTTGTCTGTTATATAGTACTGTAACTTTGATACATTAAAACTTATTGATTGAGATAAATATGAATATGACTAGTTTCACATAGAACAATTTCAGCAATTTCATTATAAGATCAATGTTCAATTGAGTAAATTAATTGAATAACTTTAATTCAATTGGGATGGTTATTTTTGTAGAGATTGGTTATTTATTTGATTGAATATATCACAGATTGATGTTAGCAGGGTACCATTGAAAAACAGGGAGCACTGGACAATTGTTTCGTTCTAATGTGGAATTCAGACTTGTCAGGTATGAGACAGTTATCACCAATGACAATGAATGATCGTCGTGCTATATATCATAAATTGATGGAAGTGGGAATTCTACCATTGGATGCCGACCCAGTGGTGCAGATTGTTAGGCGTTGGCCATCAACCTGAAGCCCCTCGTGCAGAATGTGTGGTGAGCACTGCTGAGGAGTTCGACACTAGAACAAAACAGCTGTCCAGTGCTTCCTGGTTTTCAATGGTACCCTGCTAACATCAATCTGTGATATATTCAAGCAAATGAATAACTTAATATTTTCATTATATAAATAAAATGGAACTTCATGTTTAGTAATTAACTATATTTTTATTTGTATTTAGATAATTATAGTGTTTGTAATCAACTCTAGACAGGGTTGAATGATATCGGAATAAATAGTTTCCCAATGATTGTAGATTTTGATAGGTTGATGAGTAGCAGCTAACGTGAAAACTAGTTTAAGTAAGGCATCCTGTTAATTACCTCTAATTATTTTACTTTTAAGTAAATTACATTTGATAATGAGTTACTTAAATCATCGATCACAAATTGTTTACCTGAAACGGGTCAGTATTAAAAGCCATTGGTCACTAATTAGTGACCAGCCAATGTAAATATTTCAGTTCTACAGGACGTTAGTCAAAGCCTGAAATAGATCCATGGTAATAATTCCAGACTATTGAGCTATGTGAAAGATTAGTTTTCTGCATATAATAAATGCTAGGGTTTATTGTCAGTCACTTCTAACCACTTTATTTAGCAAATAGAAATCCATCTGTGGCTAGACTGAAATAGAATATGAATTAGATACTATAACATAGTTCATTTATACGTCACTGAAATGGATAGTCATTCGACAGATAGGGTATAGAATAATGAGCTGTTACTCAAGAACTCTACGAACAGGAGTTTGATCACATAGTACAAAGATTTGAGAAGTAAAACTAAAATGTAATTGAGCAAGCGTCAAACAATCTGAGTTCAGCCACCCCTCAACCCTCTATTATATGATATTGGTGTATGTATAAACAGTCATTTCATTTTGTGAAGTTGAAATTTATGAAAATTGATTTTCAAGTTGACTTTTAGCTGTGAAGATTGTGATCTGAAACTTCCAACACGTTTTGTGACGTTAGATTTGTTAAATACGATTATGACATAGCAGCATTTTAAAAACCCTGTTACATAATTCTTGAAACTGATTAAATCCAACATCTTGTACAATTGAATATGTAAAATACTTTTGTTAAATTGATAATTAAACATCGTGGTGGTGATGAATTTCATTACACAGCACATTTCCATAAAACTTAAGATTAGAACCCGATAGTTCTTAGTTTTGAATCCGACAGCATGATAAATATTTTCCTACTGTCAAATATTGCATCTGCATAACAAGTTACTAACCCATAAACACATTCCAGTGCTGAACTGTTAACAAAAATCGAAAGATTAAATTATTTATTCACTTATTCAGTACACTCATAATGGCTTGAGTAATTCTAATGTTGTTTAAAGCAATTTGTCCATTTGACAAATTTTGATAATGTAATAAGAAGATGCGATTTATTAGAGCTCCAGAAACAGATGAACACGTAGGTAAATTACCTGCCCTCCCTGCTGTTATGTATTGAAAAATAATACACGGTAACCTTGATAATTGCCAATCAGTATACAGACACGTCTGCCCCACGACTACCAGTCCCCAAAACCGGAATAGAGAAAACAACGATTTATGAGCCAAATAGACACAATACAATCCAGTCCAATTCAGTCGTATTGTATTCCAATCATGCCTTTATATATACACAAATTCAGACAACACAGCGAACCAATTAGTAATTTTACACTAATACAAAACAGAAGAGATTGTGGCAGTGAATGGGGGGTGACTTGTACACAACTAATTAACTGTAGTGCATAGTAAGAGACAATATAATAGCAGCAAATATACTAAAAGGGAGGATAGGGTAAGAGGAATGTAACAATAATAGAAATGTAATGTTTACATTCCTGACGACCAGAATAAATGAATTAGTCCTCTAAAATACAGTTCTGGAAGTTTTTTCACTCTTCTTTAATGGTCCGACATAACACCTGCCTTGTGTGTTCAAAAATAGTATGTACTTTCACTCTACTACTCCGGTATAGTGTCATTCACATGTGTTCTCCTAATTATCTTCTTTAGCATATACTCTAACTTATCTAGTAACCTTCATTTTTCATCTATAAATGCCTTAACCAGTGTATGCGATCAGAATGTTCTAAATGTATTACGCAAATATGCATCACATAGCTCCGATAAACTTATATTGCATAATCTAATGTTATTGTTAAAGGTTGTATTTGATCAGTCAATATCAGTATATGAACATCCTGTGT